>OZ005734.1:150588256-151788256 GCA_963930755.1 Eudasyphora cyanicolor | reverse complement strand
AACGCTATCAGAACGACTATGCAAAAAAAAAAGAGAATCGCAAGATGGTGGCTGAGAATCCAAGATTTTGGCGCTAAAAAAAGATCAGGTCAGCGAATGCAACATGTGGATGCATTAAGCCGAGCACCGTATGAAGAAGCCCGAGAATTAGATACAGCGTCATTACAAATTTCAAAAACGGTCATAAGCCAAGGCGACTGGTTGTTTTCGATGCAACTTCAAGACGAAATCATCTGCGCGATTGTCGACAAATTTAACTTAAGAGACAAATTGATTTGTAACGAATATGTAATCGATAACGGACGACTATTTCGGAAAGTAAAAGATAAACATCTTTGGGTGGTTCCGAAAGCCTTGCGATGGCGCGTAGACAGCATGACGACGCGGGACATCTGGGTCTGGAGAAGGCCATGGACGCTGTTCAGAGATATTTTTGATTTTCCCGAATGCGGAATTTTGTTAAATCTCATATAAAGTCATGTTTAGAATGCGCGTATAACAAAGCACCTGGCGGAAAACACGAAGGCGAGTACCATTACGACAAAGTTGACCCAGTGCCATACCATACTATCCATATGGATCACTTGGGCCCTTTCCCGAAAAAAACCAAACGTAAGGAGCACCTTTTGGTCATTGTTGATGCTTTTACGAAGTACACGATAATTCGAGCAATTCTATTCTTAACGAATGCACCGAATAATTTAGAACACCAACACGAATAATAACCGATCGCGGAACTGTATTCACGTCCCACGAGTTTAAGCGATTCTGTCAAACGAACGACGTAAAACACTTAAATGCTGTAAGAACTCCAAGGGCGAACGGCCATGCAGAACGAACGAACCAAACAATACTCAGTATGCTTCTACCGTCAACCAAAGAAGACAAGCGATGGGCGATCAACTTCGGCGAGTACAGTGGTCAATAAATGCGATGAAAAATAAAACTACTGGTCGAACTCCACATGAACTCCTGTTTGGATTTCATCCGAGAGATATTCTACATAATAAACTTGTACTATGTTTACACAGTAGCGAATCTATTGACAACGATAGTTTAGAAGAAATACGCAACGAAGCGGCTGAAAGAATTGATGCACAATATGAATATGCGAAACAGCGATACGACGGACATCATAGTCAACCGAAACGCTACAAACTCGTTGACTTGGTGTTAGTTGAGAATGAACCAACGGCGACGGGTACATCAAGAAAGTTGGAGCCACTCTACAAAGGTCCATTCATCATTACACAAGTCCTGGAAATGGATAGGTACGTCATCGAAGATTTGCCAGGATCAACTAGAAGACAACGTCATTATACCTCAGTATATTCATCCGACAAAATTAACCGAACTTATTTCCAATCGAGGTCGAAATGGTGGCCGACAGTAAGGCTACGAATTTTTTGCAACATGGCAATCATGAATTGCCCACACAATGATAGACGAAGAAGACGGTTGAGCAAGAGAGTCGTATAGTTGAAGTTGTAGCGAACGGATTTGTACGGATAATCCTGATCATTTATTTAACTTTAATCTTTTTATGTATTTTACCAATTAAATGAACTACATAAATATCTAAGTTTTTATTAAAATCAGAAGTGAGGACGAAACGATTTATTTCTTATAATTGCATAACCTAACGCGTTCTAACCTAAGAAAATATTTATTGGCGATTTTCGGAAACGACCACCTGACTTTACCAAGACGCTTTAGGAAAATATTTTTTAAATATTTTTGTGATTTTTGGGGAAAAATTTGTAAAAGTGAGACATGAGCAAAAATATTTCCAATTTTTTTGGAAAAATTTTTTTTTCGACTGCGGAATATTGATTTGTGCGTTGAGGAGCGCAAATAAACCAAAATTAATAAATAGAGAAAAAAATATTTGTTACTTTCGAAATTATGTGTTCAAACTTGTTGAACGACCCTCGTATTGCTTTAGATTCAATAGAAACACCCTTTTGAAAAACGTCAAAAAATTTACGATTTTTAAATATCTTTTGGAATTAGTATGTGCTATAAACCATCACAATTGTAATTTCCAACCACTTTGAGGGGAAAATTTTGATTTGTATCAAAAAAAGGCAACTTTGTCGACACTTTCAACCCGACCGCTCGTACCCATTAAAACTACAACAAAAGCAGTCTATATACTCCAATGCATATGAGAAAATAAGTAGCGGATTTTTTCTCATTGGTTTCTCGGTGTTTATTTTTCACTTTCTCGGTCTTGATCCGAGAATCAAAAGGTTAATGTACCACTGCAGTTTCTTATGAAGTAGGAAGAAAAAACACAAGAACAAAAGAAGAGATAGAAAAACATCATTTCAGTGGTAAAGGAAGAAATGGAAAACATATGGCGAAGAAGTTTATGATTTCGGACAGACATGTTGGAACGAGTTAAATAGAACTAACACAAGAATTTACATTTATTACAATAATTTACATTTATCTAACTCATTTACGTTTATAAAAATTTACATTTATTGAAATTTGGAAATTACAATTTATTCAACAAATTTAAATTTGCTCGAAAAATTTTTTAAGTGCTGATTTTTGGAAATAACACTTTACTACGAAAAATAAATTTGCTCACAAAATGTATTACGTGGTAATTTTTGAAAATTACACTTTACTATGAAAAATACATTTGTTCAAAAATTTATTAAGTGATAATTTTTGGAAATTAACATTACTACGAAAATAAATTTGCTCAGAAATTTATTAAGTGGCAACTTTTGAAAATTACACTTTACTGCGAAAAATAAATTGACTCAAACAATTTATTAAGTGGTGATTTTTAGAAATTACACTTTACTACGAAAAAAAATTTGCTCAAAAATGTATTAAGAGGTAATTTTTGGAAATTACACTTTAGTACGAAAAATAAATTTGCTCAAAAATTTATTAAGTGCTAATTTTTGGAAATTACACTTTACTGCGAAAAATAAATTTGCTCGAAAAATTGGTTGTGGTAATTTTTGGAAATTACACTTTACTACGAAAAATAAATTTGCTCAAAAATTTATTAAATGGTAATTTTTGGAAATTACACTTTACTACGAAAAATAATTTTGCTCAGTAATTTATTAAGTGGTAATTTTTGGAAATTACACTTTACTACGAAAAATAAATTTGCTAAAAAATGTATTAAGTGGTAAATTTTGGAAATTACACTTTACTACGAAAAATAAATTTGCTCAGAAATTTATTAAGTGGCAACTTTTGGAAATTAAACTTTACTGCGAAAAATAAATTGACTCAAACAATTTATTAAGTGGTGATTTTTAGAAATTACACTTTACTACGAAAAAAAAATTTGCTCAAAAATTTATTAAAATCAGAAGTGAGGACGAATCGATTTATTTCTTATAATTGCATAACCTAACGCGTTCTAACCTAAGAAAATATTTATTGCCGATTTTCGGAAACGACCACCTGACTTTACCAAGATGCTTTAGGAAAACATTTTTTAAATATTTTTGTGATTTTTGGGGATAAATTTGTAAAAACGAAAGTGAGACATGAGAAAAATATTACCATTTTTTTTTGGAATTTTTTTATATTTTTTTTTGGAAAAATTTTTTTTTTGACTGCGGAATATTGATTTGTGCGTTGGAGAGCGCAAATAAACCAAAATTAATAAATAGAGAAAAAAATATTTGTTACTTTCGAAATTATGTGTTCAAACTTGTTGAACGACCCTCGTATTGCTTTAGATTCAATAGAAACACCCTTTTGAAAAACGTCAAAAAATTTACGATTTTTAAATATCTTTTGGAATTAGTATGTGCTATAAACCATCACAATTGTAATTTCCAACCACTTTGAGGCGAAAATTTTGATTTATATCAAAAAAAGGCAACTTTGTCGACACTTTCAACCCGACCGCTCGTACCCATTAAAACTACAACAAAAGCAGTCTACATACTCCAATGCATATGAGAAAATAAGTAGCGGATTTTTTCTCATTGGTTTCTCGGTGTTTATTTTTCACTTTCTCGGTCTTGATCCGAGAATCAAAAGGTTAATGTGCCACTGAAGTTTTTTATGAAGTAGGAAGAAAAAACACAAGAACCAAAGAAGAGATAGAAAAACATCATTTCAGTGGTAAAGGAAGAAATGGAAAACATATGGCGAAGAAGTTGATGATTTCGGACAGACATGTTGGAACGAGTTAAATAGAACTTAAACTTTAGTACGAAAAATAAATTTCCTCAAAAATTTATGAAGTGCTAATTTTTGGAAATTACACTTTACTGCGAAAAATAAATTTGCTCGAAAAATTGGTTGTGGTAATTTTTGGAAATTACACTTTACTACGAAAAATAAATTTGCTCAAAAATTTATTAAATGGTAATTTTTGGAAATTACACTTTACTACGAAAAATAGTTTTGCTCAGTAATTTATTAAGTGGTAATTTTTGGAAATTACACTTTACTACGAAAAATAAATTTGCTAAAAAATTTATTAAGTGGTAAATTTTGGAAATTACACTTTACTACGAAAAATAAATTTGCTCGAAAAATTTATTAAGTGGTAATTTTTGGAAATTACACTTTACTATGGAAAATAAATTTGGTCGAGAAATTTATTGGGTTTTTTTTGGACAAACACTTTCCTTCCGAGTTTTTTTTGTTTGTTATATATTTTGGAAAAAATACTTTCCTACCAAAATTTTTTTTTTTTAAAAATTCGATTGATTTTTTTTGGTGGAAAAGCAGTTTTTTTTAAATTTTTTCTCTAAAAGCCCCAAGACTATACAAATTATTTCGCTAAAATTTATCAGTTTTCGTACAAACGACAAAAGTTTACAAAAAAACTGCCCTTATTTATATCTATTCGTGAAAAAACAAAATCGGGCTGTAAAAGATTGGGCTAATTGTGCCCATTCAAAAAATATTTAGCGTTTTTCTGATTTTTTTTTGTGTGCAAATTTTGGCAAAGTAAATTCTTACAGAAATTGTTAAAAGAAAATCTTATAATTTAGCCAGTTTAGAATTTGACAAAGAAAATATTTAAGAAGAAGGAAATATGGATAAAGTTTTACGTGATAAATTTGTAAATTGCGTAAATGACCTGATAGACTTTGAGAGTGGTTACTCTGCTACTAGCACCGATAATAATATTCACTCATTAGAAGTGACGCAAGTAGAACTGAGCTCTGTTTGGGATCAGGTGAAAAGGGCCTAGTTAGATTGTAGAGACCGTGTTCCCGAAAAAGATGAGACCCCAATAGATAAATCAAAGTTGAGGACCCATTACAAAGAGGCATTAGAGACATAAAAACGGTGTTTATGTAAGCGCAATAAATGGAGAAATTTTATCACTAACCGTCGAAAGGAAGCAGGAAAAATTTGAACGAGAATAGGAGACCCGAAAAAAGGAAACAGTGGAGCCAAACAACCATCTATCGTTACGTTTACCACTATGCGACACCGACACATTTCATGGAGGATACAGTGCATGGCCTACTTTTCGGGATTTCTGTTCAGCCTTGTACAAAAATAATTCTAAACTTAGTAAAGTTGAAAGACTGTTCCATCTGATACCGTAAACCGCGGGGTAGGCACGGGAAATTATTAGTAACGTACCATTAATAAATTAAGGTTTTGATCTAGCGTGGAAAAACTTAGAAAATAGATACGAAAATAAACGAATGCAGGTTAATGAACAGCTAAAGACTCTACTTAGTTTACCATCAGTTTCGGCAGATTCGGGATCTTCAATCCAAAAACTTCAACGCACGATTGACTGTTGCGTTCAGACACTAGAGACACTCGAAGTAGATGTAAAGGGGTGGAACCCAATTTTAGTCTACCTTACATCTACGAAACTGTCGAGAAATTTCTTAGAAGAATTTGAAAACGGTATGGAAAATTGTTCCATACTACCGTCTTGGAAAGATTTGAATGAATTTGTAACGCACAAGTTTTTTAGGTTTAGGTTAGGGTGGCAGCCGTATTTTTTTACAAGCTCACATAGACCAGTTTACGTCTCTAGTGTTACCACGGGCTGAAATGCCCCTCATTGAAACCAACCTGTTTCATATATAAATTTATCGATAGTACGAATATCAGTACTGGAAAGATCTGTTACGCTGCCTAAAAAGGCCGACCCCAGTATGTCCAGTCGTCGTTTACTCAAAGCGGGACAGTCGCAAAGCAAGAGCTCAATTCTCTCCACGTCTTCCTCATCTCCACAGCTTCGGCAGAAGTCATTGGAGTCAATACCCAATCTTTTGGCGTGTTCGCCGATCAAGCAGTGTCCCGTCAGAACCTGTACTAACGTAGACAATCGTTTCCTCTCTAGTGCGAGGAGATATTTTGACCTTCTCAGGTCATACCTTGGCCAGATTTGTCTAGCTACCCTGCAGGTGCCGATTTCTGTCCATCTTTCGTTGGACTGCCTGATTGCCTTTTGCCTAAGCCAAAGCTTGCACGTGGATAGTGGCGCACCAATATATGCAAATTCTTCGAGAATTTGTAATGTCGTCCCTTTCCTAGCAAGTTCATCGGCTTTGCAGTTCCCCGGGATATCCCTATGCCCAGGCACCCATATGATGTGTATATTAAACTGCTCAGCCATCTCGTTAAGAGATCTGCGGCAGTCGAGGTCTGTTAGTGAATTTAGGGATGTTGCTTCCAGAGAATTGATGGCAGCTGGCTGTCCGAGTAAATGACAACGCCAGTGTTGGTTACTATGTTGCGACTCAGCCACTTGGCGACTTCCCATATTGCCATTTTTTCGGCTTGATAGACACCGCAGGTATCTGGTAGTCTGTGAGCTATATCCAGACTAAGTTCTTCACAGTGTACTCCGAAGCCAACCTTTTCAACCGTCCCATTCATCTCTGGCGGGAATCATAGTGATGTAATTTTTCTCGAAGGTGTACACAGTTGGTATATAGTCCACTCGGTCGGTTACCATAGCGCTACACTTTGATATCCTCATGTGACCATTGTTCTTGTACCTCCATATTGAAAGGCAGTTTAATCTTATTGCCGCTTTGGTTGCAACTTCTCTCGCCACAATATTAATCGGCAGTATATGGAGTAGGGCTTGTAGAGACTCGGTCGCTGTAGTCCTTAAGGCTCCGCTTATGATCAGGCAGGCAGTTCTCTGAACCTTTGTTAGTAGGTTGGTGATGGTTAGTTTGTCAGTTGCCGTCCACCATACCACAATACCGTATAACAGTATTGGACGAACTACTGCTATATATATCCAGTGGACGATTTTAAGAGAGAGTCCCCACCGCGACCCTACAGCCTTTTTGCAGGAATATAAGGCGACGTTGGCCTTCCTTACACGTTCCAATACGTTAAGTCTAAATAACATTTTACTATCTAGAATTATTCCTAAAAATTTTGCACTTTCAGAAAAGACTAAATCTGTTCCATTTATCTGAGGTGGAGTGTCCACATGTGGGACATTATTCATCCTAGTAAAGAGAACCAATTCTGTCTTGTTGGGGTTAACGCCCAAACCGCTGCTTCTGGCCCATCTAGCCAACTTGTTCAGAGCCACCTGTAGGATGTCTCTGAGGACGTTTACGAATTTGCCACTCACTGCGATTGCCACGTCGTCCGCATATGCCACGACCTTGCAGCCATAACATTCTAGATCTAGCAGGATTTCATTCACCGCTAGGTTCCAAATTAGTGGAGACAGTACTACTCCTTGCGGGTACCTCTGTTTACAAACCTTGTTAGAGTTGTGGACCCTAGACATGCTGTTATGCGTCTTCTGGTGAGCAGACTTTGAATTAGTCTAATCAAACTAGTGTTAACTTTTAGATGTGAGAGTGCCGCAATTACCGCATCTGAGTGAATGTTGTTAAAAGCCCTTTCTATGTCAAGAAATGCCACCATGGTGAATTCCTTGAAATGCAGGGACGATTCGATAGTGCTCACAAGTTCGTGCAGGGCTGATTCTGTAGACTTGCCCTTATTGTAAGCATGTTGGTTCCCCGACAGGAGTTTTGTATCCAGATTTTCCCTAATGAAATGATCTAAAAATCTTTCCAGACCTTTCAATAGGAAGGA
Organism: Eudasyphora cyanicolor; assembly: GCA_963930755.1. Lineage (NCBI taxonomy): Eukaryota > Metazoa > Arthropoda > Insecta > Diptera > Muscidae > Eudasyphora > Eudasyphora cyanicolor. Next base: position 151,780,207 of record OZ005734.1, on the reverse strand, counting down.
GGATAGGCTAATTGGTCTGAAGTCTTTTGGCCTAGTGTGTGATACCTTTCCCGCTTTAGGTATGAATACCACTTTGGTATCCCTCCATCGATTCGGGACGTATGAAAGCCTGATACAGCCTACATAAATTTTCTCCAGCCAGGGGATAATGTACTTTAACATTTTCTGCATTTCTGCTGGAGTGATGCCATCTGGTCCAGGTGACTTGAAGGGCTAAAAACTATTAATAGCCCAGCTTATTCTGTATCTCTCAGTCAAGAAGCTATCGACGCTCGCAGTCCACTCGCACTCTTGTTGATCCTGCTGATCCTCGGGTTCTGTTACAGAGTTCCCCGGGAAATGTGTGTCGAGCAGTACATTGAGCGACTGCTCGCTGTTTTTGGTCCAGTTATTTGCCTCATCCTGTAAATATCCCACTGTACAGGGTCTCTCCACGTCTTCCTCATCTCCACAGCTTCGGCAGAAGTCATTGGAGTCAATACCCAATCTTTTGGCGTGTTCGCCGATCAAGCAGTGTCCCGTCAGAACCTGTACTAACGTAGACAATCGTTTCCTCTCTAGTGCGAGGAGATATTTTGACCTTCTCAGGTCATACCTTGGCCAGATTTGTCTAGCTACCCTGCAGGTGCCGATTTCTGTCCATCTTTCGTTGGACTGCCTGATTGCCTTTTGCCTAAGCCAAAGCTTGCACGTGGATAGTGGCGCACCAATATATGCAAATTCTTCGAGAATTTGTAATGTCGTCCCTTTCCTAGCAAGTTCATCGGCTTTGCAGTTCCCCGGGATATCCCTATGCCCAGGCACCCATATGATGTGTATATTAAACTGCTCAGCCATCTCGTTAAGAGATCTGCGGCAGTCGAGGTCTGTTAGTGAATTTAGGGATGTTGCCTCCAGAGAATTGATGGCAGCTGGCTGTCCGAGTAAATGACAACGCCAGTGTTGGTTACTATGTTGCGACTCAGCCACTTGGCGACTTCCCATATTGCCATTTTTTCGGCTTGATAGACACCGCAGGTATCTGGTAGTCTGTGAGCTATATCCAGACTAAGTTCTTCACAGTGTACTCCGAAGCCAACCTTTTCAACCGTCCCATTCATCTCTGGCGGGAATCATAGTGATGTAATTTTTCTCGAAGGTGTACACAGTTGGTATATAGTCCACTCGGTCGGTTACCATAGCGCTACACTTTGATATCCTCATGTGACCATTGTTCTTGTACCTCCATATTGAAAGGCAGTTTAATCTTATTGCCGCTTTGGTTGCAACTTCTCTCGCCACAATATTAATCGGCAGTATATGGAGTAGGGCTTGTAGAGACTCGGTCGCTGTAGTCCTTAAGGCTCCGCTTATGATCAGGCAGGCAGTTCTCTGAACCTTTGTTAGTAGGTTGGTGATGGTTAGTTTGTCAGTTGCCGTCCACCATACCACAATACCGTATAACAGTATTGGACGAACTACTGCTATATATATCCAGTGGACGATTTTAGGAGAGAGTCCCCACCGCGACCCTACAGCCTTTTTGCAGGAATATAAGGCGACGTTGGCCTTCCTTACACGTTCCAATACGTTAAGTCTAAATAACATTTTCCTATCTAGAATTATTCCTAAAAATTTTGCACTTTCAGAAAAGACTAAATCTGTTCCATTTATCTGAGGTGGAGTGTCCACATGTGGGACATTATTCATCCTAGTAAAGAGAACCAATTCTGTCTTGTTGGGGTTAACGCCCAAACCGCTGCTTCTGGCCCATCTAGCCAACTTGTTCAGAGCCACCTGTAGGATGTCTCTGAGGACGTTTACGAATTTGCCACTCACTGCGATTGCCACGTCGTCCGCATATGCCACGACCTTGCAGCCATAACATTCTAGATCTAGCAGGATTTCATTCACCGCTAGGTTCCAAATTAGTGGAGACAGTACTACTCCTTGCGGGTACCTCTGTTTACAAACCTTGTTAGAGTTGTGGACCCTAGACATGCTGTTATGCGTCTTCTGGTGAGCAGACTTTGAATTAGTCTAATCAAACTAGTGTTAACTTTTAGATGTGAGAGTGCCGCAATTACCGCATCTGAGTGAATGTTGTTAAAAGCCCTTTCTATGTCAAGAAATGCCACCATGGTGAATTCCTTGAAATGCAGGGACGATTCGATAGTGCTCACAAGTTCGTGCAGGGCTGATTCTGTAGACTTGCCCTTATTGTAAGCATGTTGGTTCCCCGACAGGAGTTTTGTATCCAGATTTTCCATAATGAAATGATCTAAAAATCTTTCCAGACCTTTCAATAGGAAGGAGGATAGGCTAATTGGTCTGAAGTATTTTGGCCTAGTGTGTGATACCTTTCCCGCTTTAGGTATGAATACCACTTTGGTATCCCTCCATCGATTCGGGACGTATGAAAGCCTGATACAGCCTACATAAATTTTCTCCAGCCAGGGGATAATGTACTTTAACATTTTCTGCATTTCTGCTGGAGTGATGCCATCTGGTCCAGGTGACTTGAAGGGCTAAAAACTATTAATAGCCCAGCTTATTCTGTATCTCTCAGTCAAGAAGCTATCGACGCTCGCAGTCCACTCGCACTCTTGTTGATCCTGCTGATCCTCGGGTTCTGTTACAGAGTTCCCCGGGAAATGTGTGTCGAGCAGTACATTGAGCGACTGCTCGCTGTTTTTGGTCCAGTTATTTGCCTCATCCTGTAAATATCCCACTGTACAGGGTGAAGCAGATAATATCTTCCTCAGCCTAGCGGCGTCGGAGACCTTTTCCACTTCACCACAGAAGGTATACCAAGAGCGCTTTCTAAGCTCCTTCTTATAGATCTTGAGTTGCTCTTTATAGGCATCCCAATCATTAGCGACCCCAGTAGATTTAGCCTTATTGAATAGCTTGTTGCAGGTCTTTTTCATAGCCGTTAGCTCAAAAGTCCACCATTGGGGTTTAGTTTTACCCTTGTATCTTGTTTTTGAACAGGCTTCTTCAAGGGATCTATTGAATGATATGGTGATATGATCGACCAGATTATCCAGACCGGCTTTGTCATTCGGTTCGTTCAGAAGTTTAGAGTTGAGGACTTTCTTGAAATTCTTCTCATACAGGTGCCACTTTGTCTTCCTTACATTTCTGTGGACGGCAGGTTTAGGCGCTTTTTCCGCGAGTTTGAACTCAATATAATGGTGATCTGAGAATGAGTGGTCGTTCAGTAGGTTAGGTTAGGTTAGGTTGAAGAGAGGAGACGTTTAAACGTCTCATGTCCATGGACATACACTTAAGCCAGTGGTTCGGCCTGTTGTGCGCTCCTTATTTATGATCTTTTTATACCTCACGAGTTACAGAAAATCGGTACTAGACACGAATTTTCTCAGTATCTACCAGTCATATTCTCTGAGATGAGTCAAGTCTGGCAATATGCCGGATCCGAAATGTTGGGATCTTGCATGTGTGAAAGCCGGGCGGTGACACAGAAAATGTTCCATCGCTTCGACGTTTTCTCTGCATGCCCTGCATTCGTCGTTTCCTGCTAGTCCTATGCGATGAAGATGTGCTTGTAAGCTTGAGTGTCCCGTTAGAACACTCATCATCTTACTAATATCGTTCTTGTTTAGTTTCAGAAGACTTCTTGTTTTCTTTTCATTTGGGTCACCCCACAGTATCTTTGCAGTTGCTCCTACTGTTGCGCTTTCCACACAGTTTTATGAGCCATCACTGCCCAGTGCTTCAACTCATTTTTCGTGGCTTCGAAAGGTTTCCAATTTACCAAGTTTATTACTTGAAGTTCTCTGCCCTTTGAAGCCAAGTTGTTTGCCCGTTCATTTCCAATCGCTCCGTTGTGTCCTGGTACCCAGCAAATACGCAATTGACCATGGGCTGAGTAATCATTTATCGTTCTTTTACAGTCCAACACAGTTCTGGATTTGACCTTTTCCGATGTTATTGCTTTAATCGCCATTTGGATATCTGTGAAGATGTTAGCATATTTAGGCTTTGTCGTGTTACTGAGCCAGTTCACACACTCCGTGATTGCTCGAACTTCTGCTTGAAATACCGTGTTATGGTCAGGGAGGCGGAAGTGAAGTTCGACTTCTGTTTCATCAATAAAAAGTCCCAGACCCGTCCTTCCTCCTCGCTTGGACCCATCCGTGTAGCAGCTGGTTCCCACTGGCACATGGGCCAAAGTTCCATTTTCCCAGGAGCGTCTGTCTGGCACAAACGTATCACAGGTAGCTGTAAGCCGCACTTCAGGAATGCGGTCCGAGATTTCTGGCGTTTGAATGTGACCAACTAGATATTCTAAAATCTTCTGATGGTACGACTTGTGGTCTCGATTTATCCATTCACCCATCACTTGTAGACGTCTTGTCGTCCAGTACATTCCACCCAATAATTTTGTCTGACAGTCTGTCTTTAATTGTAAAGGTCGGTTTATTACCTATGTTACAAATACTACGGTTGATAGTTAGAATAAAGTCAAGAAGCGATTCACACCTATTGTTTATATCCGTACTACCCAAGATAGTATGATGAGCGTTCGTGTCTGCGCCAATAATCAGCTCGAGCTCGTCAGACGTTGCTTCTTCTACTACTTCCCTGAATAGAGCAGTCGGTACTACAGATTCATGTACTTTAACATTTTCTGCATTTCTGCTGGAGTGATGCCATCTGGTCCGGGTGACTTGAAGGGCTCAAAACTATTAATAGCCCAGCTTATTCTGGATCTCTCAGTCAAGAAGCTAGCGACGCTCGCAGTCCACTCGCACTCTTGTTGGTCCTGCTGATCCTCGGGTTCTGTTACAGAGTTCCCCGGGAAATGTGTGTCGAGCAGTACATTGAGCGACTGCTCGCTGTTTTTGGTCCAGTTATTTACCTCATCCTGTAAATATCCCACTGTACAGGGTGAAGCAGATAATATCTTCCTCAGCCTAGCGGCGTCGGAGACCTTTTCCACTTCACCACAGAAGGTATACCAAGAGCGTCTTTCTAAGCTCCTTCTTATAGATCTTGAGTTGCTCTTTATAGGCATCCCAATCATTAGCGACCCCAGTAGATTTAGCCTTATTGAATAGCTTGTTGCAGGTCTTTTTCATAGCCATTAGCTCAGAAGTCCACCATTGGGGTTTAGTTTTACCCTTGTATCTTGTTTTTGGACAGGCTTCTTCAAGGGATCTATTGAATGGTATGGTGATATGATCGACAGGATTATCCAGACCGGCTTTGTCATTCGGTTCGTACAGAAGTTTAGAGTTGAGGGCTTTCTTGAAATTCTTCTCTCTTGTTTAGTTTCAGAAGACTTCTTGTTTTCTTTTTATTTGGGTCACCCCACAGTATCTTTGCAGTTGCTCCTACTGTTGCGCTTTCCACACAGTTTTTTGAGCCATCACTGCCCAGTGCTTCAAGTAATTTTTCGTGGCTTCGAAAGGTTTCCAATTTTCCAAGTTTATTACTCGAAGTTCTCTGCCCTTTGAAGCCAAGTTGTTTGCCCGTTCATTTCCAATCACTCCGTTGTGTCCTGGTACCCAGCAAATACGCAATAGACCATGGGCTGAGTAATCATTTATCGTTCTTTTACAGTCCAACACAGTTCTGGATTTGACCCTTTCCGATGTTATTGCTTTAATCGTCATTTGGCTATCTGTGAAGATGTTGGCATATTTAGGCTTTGTCGAACTTCTGCTTGAAATACCGTGTTATGGTCAGGGAGGCGGAAGTGAAGTTCGACTTCTGGTTCATCAATAATTAGTCCCAGACCCGTCCTTCCTCCTCGCTTGGACCCATCCGTGTAGCAGCTGGTTCCCACTGGGACATGGGCCAAAGTTCCATTTCCCAGGAGCGTCTGTCTGGCACAAACCTATCACAGGTAGCTGTAAGCCGCACTTCAGGAATGCGGTCCGCGATTTCTGGCGTTTGAATGTGACCAAATAGATATTCTAAAATCTTCTGATGGTACGACTTGTGGTCTCGATTTATCCATTCACCCATCACTTGTAGACGTCTTGTCGTCCAGTACATTCCACCCAATAATTTTGTCTGACAGCCGGTCAGTAGCAAACGTTACGACGAGTACTTCTTGTCTGTCTTTAATTGTAAAGGTCGGTTTATTACCTATGTTACAAATACTAAGGTTTGTAGTTAGAATAAAGTCAAGAAGCGATTTCACCCCTATTGTTTATATCCGTACTACCCCAGATAGTATGATGAGCGTTCGTGTCTGCGCCAATAATCAGCTCGAGCTCGTCAGACGTTGCTTCTTCTACTACTTCCCTGAATAGAGCAGTCGGTACTACAGATTCATAAGGCAAATAGCTGGAGACCACCCAATATATGCGATTACCGATCTCCAGGCTAGCAGCTGTTTGGTCTTTACCACTTAAATTAGTCAGGAGAAAGATACTTAGATCTTTCCTGGCCAAAATGCAGGTTCTTGGAGTGCCTTCACAGGTGGCCACAAGCAGTTTAAAGTTGGGTGTCCTAATACCGCACACCCTTCCTCCCACTACGTAGGGCTCCTGTATCAGGACGATGTCTACTGCGCCTGTGGACAGGCGCAGCAATAGAGCCGCTGAGGCTGTTTTAGCGTGATGGAGGTCAATCTGTAGAATTCTTACCATCATTGGTAATTGACAGATTAACATCCACCCCGACAAGGGTGTTATCGAACTCTTCGTCCGTATCGTCGCGAAGCATGTCCCCGCCAGATGCGTCAAACAGTCCGGAGACTCCCCTCAGCCTCTCTGTGTCCGAAGTAGAGCTTTTGTTCTCAGAGAAGGACGTTACAGATCTTCTGTTACAGTTGGAGTCACCAGAAATAATAGGCGTGGGTACCTCCGCACTTCCAGAAAGTGCCACGGTGGACGACTCACCTTCTGCAGTGGGAGCTATATCCTGCTTGTGTATCTTCAAGACTATAGTCTCGAAGCCATATTGTAGGGTTGCACTCGCACTTTGTATATGGGAGGTGGATTCAGCGTTTAGGATAAGATTGACCTGCCGCTTTTTACCATCAGCCTCACCCACCTTGCTGATTCTCCAATTATGGGCCGGCAGACCAGGATTGGAATCTTTTATTATTTCTAAGATGTCAGCCGGGTTGGAGGGCTCTTCTGTAACCCAGTTGATGGCTCTAGGGTGACTAGGGATGTTGTTTTTTTCGACAACATCCAACTGGGCACCCGGCCACACCTCACCCGCTCGACTCAGAGCAGCCTTATACAGGTCTACTGATCTGGCATCACCGAAATATAAGAGCTTGACTCTCCCCTGATGCCATCCTGCATCGTTGCAGATTGGTGGTTTGCCCGGCATTTCTCTACGGACATCGAGGTAATGAGCCATAATGGCTGATTGTACATGACTCCATTTGTACTTGAGGATGGATCCATCCTCACTACTTCTGTCTATAACAGCCATCACTAGACTCTCCTTCGCCACTTCATTGAAGGGCTTGGTGAGTGTCCTGTTGATGGTGACATTAGGGCCTCTTGCCTTTTTCGAAGGCAGGGGTTCATCAGGTGATCTGATTCGTTATACTTTATTAGCCGTCAACACAGCTGAATTTGTGGCTCTTTCAGCCGACTCATTGGCCTTAGAAGCATCTATGACGCCTTTACCCCAGGTAAGTGACTCTTTTGTTTTTCTCTGAGCGCTACACGATGCTCATTGTGCTTCCGTTTTGACGGTCGGCTTTGGTCAAGACCAACGGACGGACAGTCGGACGATTGGTGAAACGCGCTCCATCGGAACACGAAGGCATCCCCGTCAAGAGAATTTATTTTTATTTTGTCTGTATTAGACCGTAATAGGTACTACGATGTAGGCCTTACGGACTTTGTACAGATTTTTTCTATTGCGTAATAGGTACTGGTAACTATCCGCTATGTGATAAACACGCCCGTTAACTGCGAATGATCAGCAACGTTCCAGTTCAAAACTTTAGAATCTGTAGGAAATATTAAGCCCCATTTCTCCAAAAATAATCAGCCTAACCCGATTATAGTAGGAAAGAAAATAGGGTTAAGTCATTTCAAACAAACGTTGCGCAACAAACTCAAAGTTCGCAGAGAAGATTCAACAACAGCAACAGATTTTAAGAGTCGTTTCACTTGTAGGAAGTGTAATCAAAGACATCACACTTTATTACATAAGGGTAACGAGACCCGATCTACAAATCCACAACCGGTTAGAGATGTCATAAGACAAAGTACCAGTGCGGCAGCTCTAACCACCCTAGTACAATCCACTCCTAGTTTACAGTCCACACCTTGTTTTCAAACTCATAGTATAACATCTCTAACTCTCAAGGAAAATTCACAACTTAGGTTAGGTTAGGTTGAAGAGAGGAGACGTTTAAACGTCTCATGTCCATGGACATACACTTAAGCCAGTGGTTCGGCCTGTTGTGCGCTCCTTATTTATGATCTTTTTATACCTCACGAATTTTCTCAGTATCTTCCAGTCATATTCTCTGAGATGAGTCAAGTCTGGTAATATGTCGAACCCGAAATGTTGGGATCTTGCATGAAAATTCACAACTTAGTCAGCAGCAATCGAAAGAAACACTACTCTTCACAGCGATTGTTCAAATTGAATCTAGAGGACAGCGATATGACGCTCGAGCGATTGTCGACCCTGGTTCTCAATCAACATTTATTTCGAAGAAGATTACAAACAAATTGAAGCTTCCAACTAGGAAAAATCTTGTTCATGTTACTGGTATAAGATTTGAATGAATTTTTAACGCACAAGTTCAAAACTTTAGAATCTGTACGAAATATTAAGCCCCATTTCTCCAAAAATAATCAGCCTATACCCGATTATAGTAGGAAGGCAAATAGGGTTATTCATTTCAAACAAACGTTGCGCAACAAACTCAAAGTTCGCAAAGAAGATTCAACAACAGATTCAGCACATCTACGCAACCTAGTAGTCGTACAAATGGACCGAGTTGCCAAATTTGTAAGGCAAACCATTTGTTACGAAATTATCCACAATTCCTTGAAAAAGCACGAATGATCGCATTCACTTAGTAAAACTTCACAATATTTGTTACAAATGCATCACGACAATCTTTTGAACTGGCATTGTGTAACGCAAAAAGATTTGTAAAGAAACAAGTATTCCAAAAAAACAGAAAAGCAATGATGGTCCAAGCTGCTCAAGTGTAAATAAATTTGCTGATCTTGCAGATGATGATGATGACAAGAATGATAAAAAAAATGACGAAGCTACAGCTGTAATCAATTCAAAACCGCCACCTCTTTTCGTAGATAAAGTAACCAATAAAATGATTAAGTGCGTAAGTAGTGTGATTGGAAGTGACGAATTTAATTATAAAGGTTTATTTGATAGTCAAGTCAAACTCAATATTAAGTCAATAGATTCATACCGTAAACTAGCCAAGTATTTAGACGCAAACAAATTTAGTTACCATTAAGGTCTTCACAACTCCACCGATATAGGGGATATTAAGGCTGAACTTATCTCCAAAGGTCATTTAGTTAGATACATAACAAATGTAAAAAGTAAATTTACTAAGCAGCCATTACCAATGTTTTACGTTGATATCGACCCAGGTCCTTATAATAAATCTGTATTTGAAATGCGTGATATAGATCATTGCATCGGTCAAATCGAAGCTGCCCAAACTAAAGATGATATTGTGCAGTGTTACCGTTGTCAGGAGTATGGACACACAAAAACTTATTGCAAAAAACCGTTTGTGTGCGATAAATGTGGATTACCCAACTTCTATTTGTCAAAAAGATAGGGCAACGCCACCTAAATGTGTTCACTGTTTAGAACACCACACTGCATGTTATAAAGGATGCCAAGTATACCAATCTCTTCTAAGGAAAAGAATATCTAATCAGCGACCAATTACATACCCACAATTTTCCATGAAGAAAAGTGACTTTCCTAATGTGAATCCTAATTTACAAAAAAATAACAAAAATTTTAACACAGCATACAATAACATTAATGCTAGTAAATAAATAATAATATTATGAAAAATATTGAACAATTTTTACATAAGCAAATTGAGCTCACAAATACGCTTATGAATATGATGTCCCTTCTTATTAACAAACTATGCAAATAGATCTAAGAATAGCTGTTTGGAATGCGAACGGAATTTCAAAAAAAAACAAATTAAATAGAGTATTTTATGAATACAAAATACATAGATATTTTCCTTATCTCGGAAACCCACTGTACATCTAAGTCTCATATTAAAATAAGAGGGTACGATTTTGTCTTCTCTAATCACCCTGATGAAAAAACTCATGCTGGAGCTGGTTTATTTATTAAGTCTACAATAAAGTACGAACTTGCGAAAAAATATCGGAAAAACTATATACAAGCTGCTAAAGTAAAACTGATCTGCAACATTAGCCCAATAACAATATATTCGATATATTTTCCTCCAAGGCACAATGTAAAATTCAAAGAATATGAACTATTATTCAAAAGTAAAGTCCTCGTTTTTTCTTTGCCGAGGATTTCAGTGCAAAACATACTTGGTGGGGCTCTAGACTAACTAACCCCAAAGGAAGACAGTTATACAAATGTATATGCCTCAACAATTATAATGTCTTATCAGGAAGGAAACTAACATACAGGCCTTCTGATCCTGCTAAAATACCAGACCTCCTTGCTTTTGTTGTATATAGCGGTATTTCCAGGCAGTTACTCGACATTTTAAATGAAGATTATTTAAATTCTGATCATACTCCCTTTCTGGTGAACTAAAATGTTAGTGTCGAGTTAAATCCAAAACCACATAAGTCCCTATTTACATTGGCTGAATGTTCAGCAGATTATCGGCGTTTTGTAGGAGAGAGAGGCAGTCGGCAAGAGGGGCGAAAAAACTCTCCCGTACTCAGGCTTATCGGTCTGAACGTTTTGTGTTTTTCACTCGGCCTTTGAAACAACAACAATTCACACAGAAATATCCGAAACAAAATTATGTGTCTAAACGCAGAGGCAAGTTTAAAAGAGAATTAGCGGATAAGCTGCTGAAAAAAATATCCTAGTGTAAATCTGGACTAAGCTTATTAGCCACAAAACAAATATGAGCTTATACTGCGAACATATCGAACATAATTTGGATTTTAATGTGCAAATTAAATCTGCAGATGACTTGGATGATGCTATCGAACAACTAAATATGTTGATACACGATGCAGCAAGAATATCTACCCCAATTGCAGAACCATGCCATGAAATAGGACACAAAGATCGGACATCTGCTGCTGCTAGAGATTTGATTAGACAATCTAGACGTTTACGAAGAGTTTGGCACCGTACTAGAAACTCTTGTGACAAAGCTAACTGGAATCTAGCTATTACACTTTGCTCTGAGTTCCTGCCAAAAGACAGAAACCAATTAACTGCAAGTTTGAACAATTTTTACAAAAATCAAAATAAAAACAAAGATCAAGACCTTTATAGCGCAACTAAGTACCAACGTGTCTTGGTGTAGAACAGACGTACAAAAGTCATTTGCTTTTGCTGAACACTTGGAAACTACTTTTAAACCTCACAATATCAGCAAAAACGATAATAAAATTCGTAATTTTTTTGACATAGCATGTCAGATGGATTTACCAATAACTCATATTAAGCCTAAAGAAATCAATTTAGTGATAATCTGCTTAAATAACAAAAAGTCTGCAAGATATGACAATATGTATACCAAGGCCAGCAAATCGTTACCATATATTATATTGTTTTAACATTGTTATATCACTCTATTTTACGACTCCAACATTTCCCATCTCAATGGTAGTGTGCGGAAATTATTATGGTCTTGAAAACCGGTAAACCTGAAAATGCAACCACATCATACAGACCAATCAGCCACCAATATTCGAACGACTACTGCTTAAACGTTTACTACCTATTATTGAAGCAAACAACATTATTCCTGAATATCAATTTGGGTTTCGTCACAAACACGGAACTCCAAATCAATGTCATCGAATAGTTAAGGAAATAACTGATGCTTTAGAATAAAAAGTACTGTGTTGCGGTGTTCCTGGACATACAATTTGGACTTACGGAATACAACTATGGGGAACTACAAGTAATTCTAATATAGAAATTCTTCAAAGATTTCAAAGCAATACCTTAAGGTCAATAACTGCTGCTCCTTTTTATATAGCAAATAAAGCCCTACACAAAGACCTTATATCCCATTTGTTAAAAACGAAATAATAAATTTTGCCTGTAATTATTTGCAAAGATTAAGCTACCACTCTAATACATTGGCCATCACACTACTAGACGACACAGATTAAATTAAAAGACTCAAAAGAAATCATGTACTTGATCTTCCTTTCATGTAGTATTCCATACCAGTTAATTTTATGTAATTTATCATAAATAATAAGTTTATTTTATCTTATGTATTTCAAATCAACACTATACATTCATTTATATGTATGTATATCTAATATTATTGTTTCCAATAGAGTAAGTTTCTTAATTGATCACATTTGCTTATTATTGTAAAATAGATTACAAATAAAAATATATCAAAAAAAAAATAATAATCTTGCCGGTTTAAGTGAAACCGTTTCAGAGACTTCAACAAAAGCTTGTCTTTTTAACCTTAGTTCTCGCACAAACCCTTGTTTTGAATTAGAAGTTTGGGCACCCGTTTTGAAGACCATTCCTTTTAATTTGCAGTCGCGCAACCTAGATAAAAATCAACATAGAGAAACAACTCGAGTTAGCAGATCCTCGTTTCTACGAAAGCCGACACATAGATCTTCTGAAAGGTTTAGACATAGACCCTTAATTTACACAGTAGGAGCCCCCAAATCTATAGGATCTTTACTAGCTCAAAGCACAGTTTTTCGCTGGATAGTTGGCGGACCCCTTGAAAAATCAAACACAAATGATAGGAAAATTTCACTTTACAATACAGTTTCGATCGAGAAAATTCTGACACGTTTTTGGGAGGTGGAGGAGACCCTAAAAAAAGTTTTGAGGTCAGCAGAAGACACCTTTTGCGAAACAAATTTCAAAAATACAACGTGAAGAAATGAAGATGGACGATATATTGTCACAATGCCGTTCAAATCTTGTGCTGAGCTTGGAGCATCTTGAAATATCCCAATGGCGGAATTCTATGGGATGGAACGAAAGATGCAAAAAACGCCCGTAATCAAATCTAAGTACGACGCAGCGATAGTGGCATATTTGCAGCTTGGATACATGCGGTAACTGGGACCCCAGGAAATCGAGAAGGCCCCTCACTACTACTTGCCACATCATGCTTATTAAACCAGATACGGTTACCACTAAACTTAGGGTAGTTTTCAATGCGCCAAGTCCCACGTCAAAGAAGAAAATTCTTCATGACATTTTACATCCAAGGCCCATTCAAAAAATTATTTTTAGGAAATCAACAAATGACCAGTTGGAGACTTTGAACGTTCAACAGTCACCTTTGGAATTAATTGCGCCCCATTTCTCACTCTTAGGACCCTAATTCAATTGGCAGAATATGTTAAAGAAACATACCCATTAGGTTCGGAAATTATAAAACAAAATTTATATGTCGACGTTTTAGCTGGAGTTCACATTGTTAGAATCCATTAGGTCTATGAAAGAATTAGTAGCAGCCATGGACTCAGCAGGTTTGGAATTGAGGAAATGGAGTTCAAACCACCCCAATCTACTTAGCGATCTGCCACCTGACTCACTCTTGCTGGTCAACTGGTTGGACATTTCGGAAGGAACTTCAACAAAGACTCTAGGTATCCGATGGAACATTTCTGCTCATAACTTTACGTTCACATCACCACCCACGGTAGAAAGAGAAGTGCTTTCAACAATTGCCTGTCTTCTTGTCTGTCTTTAATTGTAAAGGTCGGTTTATTACCTATGTTACAAATACTAAGGTTGGTAGTTAGAATAAAGTCAAGAAGCGATTTCACCCCTATTGTTTATATCCGTACTACCCCAGATAGTATGATGAGCGTTCGTGTCTGCGCCAATAATCAGCTCGAGCTCGTCAGACGTTGCTTCTTCTACTACTTCCCTGAATAGAGCAGTCGGTACTACAGATTCATAAGGCAAATAGCTGGAGACCACCCAATATATGCGATTACCGATCTCCAGGCTAGCAGCTGTTTGGTCTTTACCACTTAAATTAGTCAGGAGAAAGATACTTAGATCTTTCCTGGCCAAAATGCAGGTTCTTGGAGTGCCTTCACAGGTGGCCACAAGCAGTTTAAAGTTGGGTGTCCTAATACCGCACACCCTTCCTCCCACTACGTAGGGCTCCTGTATCAGGACGATGTCTACTGCGCCTGTGGACAGGCGCAGCAATAGAGCCGCTGAGGCTGCATTAGCGTGATGGAGGTCAATCTGTAGAATTCTTACCATCATTGGTAATTGACAGATTAACATCCACCCCGACAAGGGTGTTATCGAACTCTTCGTCCGTATCGTCGCGAAGCATGTCCCCGCCAGATGCGTCAAACAGTCCGGAGACTCCCCTCAGCCTCTCTGTGTCCGAAGTAGAGCTTTTGTTCTCAGAGAAGGACGTTACAGATCTTCTGTTACAGTTGGAGTCACCAGAAATAATAGGCGTGGGTACCTCCGCACTTCCAGAAAGTGCCACGGTGGACGACTCACCTTCTGCAGTGGGAGCTATATCCTGCTTGTGTATCTTCAAGACTATAGTCTCGAAGCCATATTGTAGGGTTGCACTCGCACTTTGTATATGGGAGGTGGATTCAGCGTTTAGGATAAGATTGACCTGCCGCTTTTTACCATCAGCCTCACCCACCTTGCTGATTCTCCAATTATGGGCCGGCAGACCAGGATTGGAATCTTTTATTATTTCTAAGATGTCAGCCGGTTTGGAGGGCTCTTCTGTAACCCAGTTGATGGCTCTAGGGTGACTAGGGATGTTGTTTTTTTCGACAACATCCAACTGGGCACCCGGCCACACCTCACCCGCTCGACTCAGAGCAGCCTTATACAGGTCTACTGATCTGGCATCACCGAAATATAAGAGCTTGACTCTCCCCTGATGCCATCCTGCATCGTTGCAGATTGGTGGTTTGCCCGGCATTTCTCTACGGACATCGAGGTAATGAGCCATAATGGCTGATTGTACATGACTCCATTTGTACTTGAGGATGGATCCATCCTCACTACTTCTGTCTATAACAGCCATCACTAGACTCTCCTTCGCCACTTCATTGAAGGGCTTGGTGAGTGTCCAGTTGATGGTGACATTAGGGCCTCTTGCCTTTTTCGAAGGCAGGGGTTCATCAGGTGATCTGATTCGTTTTACTTTATTAGCCGTCAACACAGCTGAATTTGTGGCTCTTTCAGCCGACTCATTGGCCTTAGAAGCATCTATGACGCCTTTACCCCAGGTAAGTGACTCTTTTGTTTTTCTCTGAGCGCTACACGATGCTCATTGTGCTTCCGTTTTGACGGTCGGACATGACGTTTTCCCCTCACCGCACCACCTGTTGTGAGTACGTGGGGGAGATTTTCACCATTTTTGGTGTGGTCGGCTTTGGTCAAGACCAACGGACGGACAGTCGGACGATTGGGGAAACGCGCTCCATCGGAACACGAAGGCATCCCCGTCAAGAGAATTTATTTTTATTTTGTCTGTATTAGACCGTAATAGGTACTACGATGTAGGCCTTACGGACTTTGTACAGATTTTTTCTATTGCGTAATAGGTACTGGTAACTATCCGCTATGTGATAAACACGCCCGTTAACTGCGAATGATCAGCAACGTTCCAGTTCAAAACTTTAGAATCTGTAGGAAATATTAAGCCCCATTTCTCCAAAAATAATCAGCCTAACCCGATTATAGTAGGAAAGAAAATAGGGTTAAGTCATTTCAAACAAACGTTGCGTAACAAACTCAAAGTTCGCAGAGAAGATTCAACAACAGCAACAGATTTTAAGAGTCGTTTCACTTGTAGGAAGTGTAATCAAAGACATCACACTTTATTACATAAGGGTAACGAGACCCGATCTACAAATCCACAACCGGTTAGAGATGTCATAAGACAAAGTACCAGTGCGGCAGCTCTAACCACCCTAGTACAATCCACTCCTAGTTTACAGTCCACACCTTGTTTTCAAACTCATAGTATAACATCTCTAACTCTCAAGGAAAATTCACAACTTAGGTTAGGTTAGGTTGAAGAGAGGAGACGTTTAAACGTCTCATGTCCATGGACATACACTTAAGCCAGTGGTTCGGCCTGTTGTGCGCTCCTTATTTATGATCTTTTTATACCTCACGAATTTTCTCAGTATCTTCCAGTCATATTCTCTGAGATGAGTCAGGTCTGGTAATATGTCGGACCCGAAATGTTGGGATCTTGCATGAAAATTCACAACTTAGTCAGCAGCAATCGAAAGAAACACTACTCTTCACAGCGATTGTTCAAATTGAATCTAGAGGACAGCGATATGACGCTCGAGCGATTGTCGACCCTGGTTCTCAATCAACATTTATTTCGAAGAAGATTACAAACAAATTGAAGCTTCCAACTAGGAAAAATCTTGTTCATGTTACTGGTATAAGATTTGAATGAATTTTTAACGCACAAGTTCAAAACTTTAGAATCTGTACGAAATATTAAGCCCCATTTCTCCAAAAATAATCAGCCTATACCCGATTATAGTAGGAAGGCAAATAGGGTTATTCATTTCAAACAAACGTTGCGCAACAAACTCAAAGTTCGCAAAGAAGATTCAACAACAGATTCAGCACATCTACGCAACCTAGTAGTCGTACAAATGGACCGAGTTGCCAAATTTGTAAGGCAAACCATTTGTTACGAAATTATCCACAATTCCTCGAAAAAGCACGAATGATCGCATTCACTTAGTAAAACTTCACAATATTTGTTACAAATGCATCACGACAATCTTTTGAACTGGCATTGTGTAACGCAAAAAGATTTGTAAAGAAACAAGTATTCCAAAAAAACAGAAAAGCAATGATGGTCCAAGCTGCTCAAGTGTAAATAAATTTGCTGATCTTGCAGATGATGATGATGACAAGAATGATAAAAAAAATGACGAAGCTACAGCTGTAATCAATTCAAAACCGCCACCTCTTTTCGTAGATAAAGTAACCAATAAAATGATTAAGTGCGTAAGTAGTGTGATTGGAAGTGACGAATTTAATTATAAAGGTTTATTTGATAGTCAAGTCAAACTCAATATTAAGTCAATAGATTCATACCGTAAACTAGCCAAGTATTTAGACGCAAACAAATTTAGTTACCATTAAGGTCTTCACAACTCCACCGATATAGGGGATATTAAGGCTGAACTTATCTCCAAAGGTCATTTAGTTAGATACATAACAAATGTAAAAAGTAAATTTACTAAGCAGCCATTACCAATGTTTTACGTTGATATCGACCCAGGTCCTTATAATAAATCTGTATTTGAAATGCGTGACATAGATCATTGCATCGGTCAAATCGAAGCTGCCCAAACTAAAGATGATATTGTGCAGTGTTACCGTTGTCAGGAGTATGGACACACAAAAACTTATTGCAAAAAACCGTTTGTGTGCGATAAATGTGGATTACCCAACTTCTATTTGTCAAAAAGATAGGGCAACGCCACCTAAATGTGTTCACTGTTTAGAACACCACACTGCATGTTATAAAGGATGCCAAGTATACCAATCTCTTCTAAGGAAAAGAATATCTAATCAGCGACCAATTACATACCCACAATTTTCCATGAAGAAAAGTGACTTTCCTAATGTGAATCCTAATTTACAAAAAAATAACAAAAATTTTAACACAGCATACAATAACATTAATGCTAGTAAATAAATAATAATATTATGAAAAATATTGAACAATTTTTACATAAGCAAATTGAGCTCACAAATACGCTTATGAATATGATGTCCCTTCTTATTAACAAACTATGCAAATAGATCTAAGAATAGCTGTTTGGAATGCGAACGGAATTTCAAAAAAAAACAAATTAAATAGAGTATTTTATGAATACAAAATACATAGATATTTTCCTTATCTCGGAAACCCACTGTACATCTAAGTCTCATATTAAAATAAGAGGGTACGATTTTGTCTTCTCTAATCACCCTGATGAAAAAACTCATGCTGGAGCTGGTTTATTTATTAAGTCTACAATAAAGTACGAACTTGCGAAAAAATATCGGAAAAACTATATACAAGCTGCTAAAGTAAAACTGATCTGCAACATTAGCCCAATAACAATATATTCGATATATTTTCCTCCAAGGCACAATGTAAAATTCAAAGAATATGAACTATTATTCAAAAGTAAAGTCCTCGTTTTTTCTTTGCCGAGGATTTCAGTGCAAAACATACTTGGTGGGGCTCTAGACTAACTAACCCCAAAGGAAGACAGTTATACAAATGTATATGCCTCAACAATTATAATGTCTTATCAGGAAGGAAACTAACATACAGGCCTTCTGATCCTGCTAAAATACCAGACCTCCTTGCTTTTGTTGTATATAGCGGTATTTCCAGGCAGTTACTCGACATTTTAAATGAAGATTATTTAAATTCTGATCATACTCCCTTTCTGGTGAACTAAAATGTTAGTGTCGAGTTAAATCCAAAACCACATAAGTCCCTATTTACATTGGCTGAATGTTCAGCAGATTATCGGCGTTTTGTAGGAGAGAGAGGCAGTCGGCAAGAGGGGCGAAAAAACTCTCCCGTACTCAGGCTTATCGGTCTGAACGTTTTGTGTTTTTCACTCGGCCTTTGAAACAACAACAATTCACACAGAAATATCCGAAACAAAATTATGTGTCTAAACGCAGAGGCAAGTTTAAAAGAGAATTAGCGGATAAGCTGCTGAAAAAAATATCCTAGTGTAAATCTGGACTAAGCTTATTAGCCACAAAACAAATATGAGCTTATACTGCGAACATATCGAACATAATTTGGATTTTAATGTGCAAATTAAATCTGCAGATGACTTGGATGATGCTATCGAACAACTAAATATGTTGATACACGATGCAGCAAGAATATCTACCCCAATTGCAGAACCATGCCATGAAATAGGACACAAAGATCGGACATCTGCTGCTGCTAGAGATTTGATTAGACAATCTAGACGTTTACGAAGAGTTTGGCACCGTACTAGAAACTCTTGTGACAAAGCTAACTGGAATCTAGCTATTACACTTTGCTCTGAGTTCCTGCCAAAAGACAGAAACCAATTAACTGCAAGTTTGAACAATTTTTACAAAAATCAAAATAAAAACAAAGATCAAGACCTTTATAGCGCAACTAAGTACCAACGTGTCTTGGTGTAGAACAGACGTACAAAAGTCATTTGCTTTTGCTGAACACTTGGAAACTACTTTTAAACCTCACAATATCAGCAAAAACGATAATAAAATTCGTAATTTTTTTGACATAGCATGCCAGATGGATATACCAATAACTCATATTAAGCCTAAAGAAATCAATTTAGTGATAATCTGCTTAAATAACAAAAAGTCTGCAAGATATGACAATATGTATACCAAGGCCAGCAAATCGTTACCATATATTATATTGTTTTAACATTGTTATATCACTCTATTTTACGACTCCAACATTTCCCATCTCAATGGTAGTGTGCGGAAATTATTATGGTCTTGAAAACCGGTAAACCTGAA
Organism: Eudasyphora cyanicolor; assembly: GCA_963930755.1. NCBI lineage: Eukaryota > Metazoa > Arthropoda > Insecta > Diptera > Muscidae > Eudasyphora > Eudasyphora cyanicolor. Next base: position 151,760,521 of record OZ005734.1, on the reverse strand, counting down.
AATGCAACCACATCATACAGACCAATCAGCCACCAATATTCGAACGACTACTGCTTAAACGTTTACTACCTATTATTGAAGCAAACAACATTATTCCTGAATATCAATTTGGGTTTCGTCACAAACACGGAACTCCAAATCAATGTCATCGAATAGTTAAGGAAATAACTGATGCTTTAGAATAAAAAGTACTGTGTTGCGGTGTTCCTGGACATACAACCGGCGTTTGATAAGGTTTGGCATACCGGATTGCTTTATAAGTTCAAAAATATTCTCCCAACTCCTTTTTATAATTTTTTCCTGTCCTATTTAAAAAACAGAACTTTTTATGTTAAAGTTAATAATGATTGTTCGAATATTCATCAAATAGAAGCAGGTATTCCTCAAGGCAGTGTACTTGGCCCTGTATTGTACACGCTCTATACTTATGATATGCCAACCAACAACAATGTTACAGTTGCAACATCTGCCGATGATACGGCATTTTTATGTTCAAACCATTCACCAAATGAATCATCTAGAATACTGCAACTACAACTCAGCAATAGCGAAGTTTGGCTTACAAAATGAAACATTGTAGTCAACACAACTAAGTCGAGCCACATTACATTCACATTACGGAAACTGAACTGCCCGCCTGTATTTCTGAATGGCAATGAATTTCCTATCAAAGATAATGTTAAATATTTAGGACTCCATATCAATCGTCGACTAACGTGGAAAACGCATATACTTGCGAAGAGAAAACAACTCGATTTACAATTTAAAAAGATGTACTGGCTGTTAGGACCTAAGTTGAAACTCTCACTCGATAATAAAGTTCTTCTTTACAAAACAATATTAACACCAATTTGGACTTACGGAATACAACTATAGGGAACTACAAGTAATTCTAATATAGAAATTCTTCAAAGATTTCAAAGCAATACCTTAAGGTCAATAACTGCTGCTCCTTTTTATATAGCAAATAAAGCCCTACACAAAGACCTTATATCCCATTTGTTAAAAACGAAATAATAAATTTTGCCTGTAATTATTTGCAAAGATTAAGCTACCACTCTAATACATTGGCCATCACACTACTAGACGACACAGATTAAATTAAAAGACTCAAAAGAAATCATGTACTTGATCTTCCTTTCATGTAGTATTCCATACCAGTTAATTTTATGTAATTTATCATAAATAATAAGTTTATTTTATCTTATGTATTTCAAATCAACACTATACATTCATTTATATGTATGTATATCTAATATTATTGTTTCCAATAGAGTAAGTTTCTTAATTGATCACATTTGCTTATTATTGTAAAATAGATTACAAATAAAAATATATCAAAAAAAAAATAATAATCTTGCCGGTTTAAGTGAAACCGTTTCAGAGACTTCAACAAAAGCTTGTCTTTTTAACCTTAGTTCTCGCACAAACCCTTGTTTTGAATTAGAAGTTTGGGCACCCGTTTTGAAGACCATTCCTTTTAATTTGCAGTCGCGCAACCTAGATAAAAATCAACATAGAGAAACAACTCGAGTTAGCAGATCCTCGTTTCTACGAAAGCCGACACATAGATCTTCTGAAAGGTTTAGACATAGACCCTTAATTTACACAGTAGGAGCCCCCAAATCTATAGGATCTTTACTAGCTCAAAGCACAGTTTTTCGCTGGATAGTTGGCGGACCCCTTGAAAAATCAAACACAAATGATAGGAAAATTTCACTTTACAATACAGTTTCGATCGAGAAAATTCTGACACGTTTTTGGGAGGTGGAGGAGACCCTAAAAAAAGTTTTGAGGTCAGCAGAAGACACCTTTTGCGAAACAAATTTCAAAAATACAACGTGAAGAAATGAAGATGGACGATATATTGTCACAATGCCGTTCAAATCTTGTGCTGAGCTTGGAGCATCTTGAAATATCCCAATGGCGGAATTCTATGGGATGGAACGAAAGATGCAAAAAACGCCCGTAATCAAATCTAAGTACGACGCAGCGATAGTGGCATATTTGCAGCTTGGATACATGCGGTAACTGGGACCCCAGGAAATCGAGAAGGCCCCTCACTACTACTTGCCACATCATGCTTATTAAACCAGATAGGGTTACCACTAAACTTAGGGTAGTTTTCAATGCGCCAAGTCCCACGTCAAAGAAGAAAATTCTTCATGACATTTTACATCCAAGGCCCATTCAAAAAATTATTTTTAGGAAATCAACAAATGACCAGTTGGAGACTTTGAACGTTCAACAGTCACCTTTGGAATTAATTGCGCCCCATTTCTCACTCTTAGGACCCTAATTCAATTGGCAGAATATGTTAAAGAAACATACCCATTAGGTTCGGAAATTATAAAACAAAATTTATATGTCGACGTTTTAGCTGGAGTTCACATTGTGAGAATCCATTAGGTCTATGAAAGAATTAGTAGCAGCCATGGACTCAGCAGGTTTGGAATTGAGGAAATGGAGTTCAAACCACCCCAATCTAGCGATCTGCCACCTGACTCACTCTTGCTGGTCAACTGGTTGGACATTTCGGAAGGAACTTCAACAAAGACTCTAGGTATCCGATGGAACATTTCTGCTCATAACTTTACGTTCACATCACCACCCACGGTAGAAAGAGAAGTGCTTTCAACAATTGCCAAATTTTTTGACCCATGTAGATGGCTGGCTCCAGTAATCATCGCAGCAATGCTTACCAAGCAGCAAGTCTGGCTGGATAAAGTAGATTGGGACGAAGCCCATAACTCGAACGAATTGGAATAATTTCATTAAAAATTGAGTCTCATTAGATTCAGTTTCAGTAACTAGGTGGATCAGATGCAAACCCTCAATTAAAATTGAAGTGCATGGGTTTTGTGACGCCTTGAGCGTTTACGCCGCGACTCTTTATGTTAGAGTAGAACATTTAGATCAAACACAGAGGCTTCGGCTTACTGTTCAAACCACAGAGACTTCGGTCTACTGTTCAACCCACAGAGACTTCGGTCTACTGTTCAACCCACAGATATTTCGGTCTACTGTTCAAACCACAGAGGCTTTGGCATACTGTTCCACCACAGAGGCTTTGGCTTACTGTTCAAACCACGGAGACTTCGGTCTACTGTTCAAATCATAGAGACTTCGGTCTACTGTTCAACCCGTAGTTAGTCCAGTAGTATGTTATTAGATAAATAGTTTATAAGACGAAGAAAACGCCGCCCGAGAAAGCCGAATGCACCAGCAAATCCCGAACTAACATGATTGCCGATCGTACTGCGTCCCAATGCTGAACCGTTTGCCGCAGATACGTTAAGTTAAGAGGTCGGCCGAACCGACTCGTTTGCCGATCGTACTAGGTCCCGATGCCGAACCGTTTGCCGCAGATACATTAAGCCGAGTCCTTAACCGAAACCCGAACCGACCCGCTTACCGATCGTACCAAGACCCGATGCTGAACCGTTCGCTGCGTATATCCCACGTCGAGGACCTAATCGAATCCCGAATCGACCCGCTTGCTGAGCGCACCGAATACCGACGCTGAATAATTTTCAGCATATACACTCAAGCCGAGGGCTCAATCAAATCCCGAACTGATCTGCTTGCCGAGCATCCGGGATACCAACGCGGAAGCAGTTGCTGCAGATACTTCTATTAACGCTTTGCCGATCCGACATGTCTTCGTAATCAGCTGCATCCAAATAACAGGAGTCGAAGCGAATAGCACCCGATTAACTTGAAATCGCTATTAACTAAAGTTTCCGACCAACTTAAATCGATTATATGTACAGTTCCCGATAACTAAAATCAGTTGTCAAAACTATATCCAACTTGAGTAATTTGTCGCATTTCATCCAAGTAGATTATAACTTAGATTACAACAATAAACAACTGAATTGTATTATTAGCCCCAAAAAGGGAGAACTACTTGTGTTGTTATTTCGTAAGGTTTGTGGGCCCTTATGGAGACCTTGGACACGACTGAACTTACCTCAGCCGAAGACAAAACCACGTTACAAATGTTCAAAAGTGATACCACACTTTTGACCATCAGTGTGAAATGTGTACTGCTGCGCGGCATTATGTGTGTAGGTGCGTAAAAACCAATGTTAATGTAATGTAATGTTATGCATGTATCCACTCATCACTCTAAAGCACCTATGCCCAACGTCAATGTATGCGATTTGTTCGAGTGTGTTGGGTATGCGTAAGAGCTCTTTTATTGTTACTTCGGCAAACAGTGTGGTGCAAACTGACGCACTTCGCGTCATTTTAAGAGGAACGCATTAGTTCATCTGTATCTATTTCACTCTCATAATTTTTAATTCGAATGAGATCTGAAACATGATTATCAGTCAATCTATGTCGGTATTTATTTAATAATATTTTCATGGTAGAAAAGGCTGACTCACAATTGTACGTGGACCCAAACATAGAATATAATTTATATATTTCATTTTTGAGCTTAGGATACTTATCATCTTTTATTTGCTTCCAAAAATGTTCACCACTTTCTGAGGGAATTAGAAATCTTCTTTCATTCGTGTTAATTCTTCCTGAAGCTCAATTTTTTTGTTCTTGTATATTACATACAAGAGGGTACTCGTGTAAATCTATGCTTGTTTTGATAACATCAAAGTCTTTTAATCTGAACCTAAAATTTTGCAAAAGTGTTTCTATTATTTTTGAATATTCTTCCATTCTGTTAAATTCTTCATGTTCATGAAAGATTTTTTTTAAGTTTGGTAAGTTGGATATATTATTATTATACCCTACACCACACTGTGGTACAGGGTATTATAAGTTTGTTTCACGGCAGATGTTTGTAACACCTGAAAATAACACAGCTAGACCCACCTTAAAGTATACCGATCGACTCAGAATCACTAGCTGAGTCGATTTAACGATGTCCGTCCGTCCGTCCGTCTGTCCATGTAAAGTTGTTCGTCGACTACAGGTCGCAATTTCACTCCGATCTTTCTGAAATTTTGCAGTTTATAGTATTTCGCGGCTGTTAAGATCGCTATTGAATTTGGTTGAAATCGGTTCAGATTTAGATATTGCTCCCATATATATCTTTCGTCCGATTTGGCCCTTTATTCCTATAGAAGCTGTGTTTTACATCCAATCGTTTTGAAATTTAGAATTGTAGAGTTTATTGATCCATGAACCAACATTGCCGAATTTGAAGAAAATCGGTTAAGATTTAGCTATAGCTCCCATATATATGTTTCGTCCGATTTGGCCATTTAGTCCTATAAAAGCTGTATTTTACATCCAATCGTTTTGAAATTTAGAATGGTAGAGTTTCTTGATCCATGAACCAACATTGCCGAATTTAAAGAAAATCGGTTAAGATTTAGCTATAGCTTCCATATATATGTTTCGTCCGATTTTGCTCTTTAGTCCTGAAGAAGCTATATTTTACATCCAATCGTTTTGAAATTTAGAATGGTAGAGTTTCTTGATTCATGAACCAACATTGCCGAATTTGAAGAAAATCGGTAAAGATTTAGCTATAGCTCCCATATATATGTTTCATCCGATTTGGCTCTTTAGATCCAATCGTTTTTATACCCTTCACCACACTGTGGTACAGGGTATTATTTATGTATAAAATGTCCCAAAAGTAAATTTATGTAAACAATTTATACATGAATTACAAAATTTATATATCAGAGTTATTCAATATTACGAGAGTGGTGTAGGGTATTATATAGTCGGCACCGCCCGACTTTAGCCTTTCCTTACTGGTTTTTAATTTCGTTCAATAATATGTATTTGAATTTTTTATTCAAAATGGTTTTTGATTCGTACTAAATCGAAATTTTTTTTACCCTGAAGTAGTTAGATTAAATTATTAATTAATTTAGTGATATCGCACAAGAAAGCCAAATCAAAAATAAAATCTTTGTCTTTAAAAGCTGAAATAAATTTTTCGGCATCTGAACTCATATTCTCTTCAAAAAAATTATTACTTCTTTTCTTAAATTAAATAATCTTTCCAGGCATTTGCCTTTACTCAGCCACCTAACTTCGGTATATAAAAGTAAATCCCCGTAGTCAGAGTCCAGTTCATCAAGAAGGGATTTCAACTTCCTGTGGTTGAGGGCGTTATAACCACCCTTTTGATAAACAACCTATAAGCCCCTTTTCCAGTTAGTTCCAACCATAACCTTTGCACCATATGTACATATTGAACTTAATTTTTTGATATCAATGTGACCAAATACGCGCGATTCTACACTGAAAAAAAAAATAGTAATAAAACTACTGATGACACATTCTTATATTAAGTATGCTACCTCGGCATCAAATCAATGACAATTTTCATTAAAATAATGAAAATTTACACGTTTTTTACGAAATTTTCCTTAATATAAAGTTTTTTGAATTTGAATTAATGTCTATCTCATCATTTGTTTTGTGTACGCGCTTCTTTAAATGTACGCATTTAAATTAAAGAAAAAAATCATTATTTTTGTGACAATCCGCATTATTTTAAGTAATATTTCAATACTTTTAAGGATTTTCTACATTAACACTACGACGTAGGCATGTCATAGTTTTAATGCCGAATCGGATTTAATTAACAGTAGGTGGTATTTGAGTCATAATTTTAAGGCTATGCTCCCCTTAAAGGAAAGGCTGTCTGGGTAATAAATTTTATGACTATTGTCATTATTTTTAAGAATACATACGAGAGAATTATACCATCTCTCCCTCCCTCTCTCGCTCGGAGAATCAGTTTTGTTTGGTAATGTGTGAATCAATAATTGTTATGGAATGCTAGAAGAGAAAATAGAGAACAGTTCTGTTGTTCGTTTTCTTTTAAATCGTCAGTGATTTACAAGCGATGGAATGAAGCGGTTGTCTGTTTTCGGGACGCGGGTTGTGAAAAAATTTGATTGCTGTGAGTATGTAAGTATACGTGCATACATACGTGCATATTGCACCGAAAATAATTTTAATATGGGCTGTTAACAGTTATTTTTGCTAAAGCATAGCAACAACAACAAATGAAACCGTCGTGTACATGTGTGTATGCATGTGGTTATGCCTTCGGCGTCACCATCGATCTCTGTGATAAGGGAGTGCGTGTGTCATAGTTATTTTTCCTGTATGTTATTTATGGCGATGTACATGCGTTTTTGAAGGAGATCTTGTTTGTTTACAAAATATTTCAACGTTACTATTATATATGAACGGTTGAAATATTTCTCTTAGTTTTCAGCGTTTTCCAATCGTGATATGATAAAATTTATTTGCATTTTTTTGTTTATAGATAATTTTATTTGATTTATTTTCAGAAAAAATTTAATTATTTTAATTTTAGATCACGCAATATTTGAAGATAAATGCCATTTATAACTTGCAAAAAATAAGTGAGCATATACCTACATGGGAATATTTGAATTGAAAGGAAATAGATTTGGAAACAATATTTGTAAGTATTATGTATTTCTGAACAAATATATTTTATTTGAAAATCAAGAAATTTAATTTGGAACGCATATATTAATGTATTAGAACAAAATATATTTGGGAACTGACGTTCACATAAAAAATACGTGTTTTCACACAAACAAAGTTATTGTTAAAAAGTTTTCCAAATATAATTTATTTAAAAAGATTTTCTCCTTTTTTAATTTTAGTTTAAATTTTTCCCTGATTTCGTGTTCATAATTGCTTCATAAGTACTTCATAATTAAACCTGCTGTTAGATTAGGCCCATTTGGTCTAATTTTTGTATCGTTTCCTTTATAAACGGTAATATATGTATGTATATATATTGCCTTATAATTTGGTCCAAGGGATATTTTTGTTTTAGTAAAATCAAAATAATAAGCGTTTTTGCTCAAAAATAATTGTAAATAAGCTGCATTCTTTTCACGAAGTATTGAATAAAAATAAATATAAAATATTGTCTTCCATATTCATTTTATATGAAAAATGTAATGTTGACCAAATGGACTCTTAATCTAGGATTCGTACAGATTTGCTAATATAACACCAGGGTTAAGAATGTCATAAACAGCATTAGCTTTTGTTTTACAGAAGTAATTTTTAATAAGTTTTTGTAGTTTTGTTTGCTAACAAAACTTAAGATTTTAAAATATAAGTCACGATTGATTATTTGGAGAAAATTATTTTTGATAACTCAATTTATATGAAAAATTTCCCTTTCAAAACAATCAGTTTCTATTATTAATAATAATTTACATAAATATTTTTTTTAACATTTAGTACAGCAAATTTTGTATGGATCTATTATGAGAATTTGTGTCGTAGAACAGTGACTAAATATTTCAGTGTAAGTAAGTATATTCCAAAGATTTTAATATATCTCTTATCTATCAACATTTTGTGACAGTTATATGATAAAATTAATTTTAATACGTATTTTTATCGTATATAAATCATTCTGTTTGATTTCTATTCAAATTATTTTTATTTTAGTTCGCGCAATTGAACTTTATTTGGATATATGAAAAATGCAGTGGGAATTGCAGGAAATGAGTGAGCATCCAAACTATATGATATAATAATATAATATTTGTTTTATATAATTTCTATTTAAATTCCAGCCAAATTCTAGGTTAAAAATCATTAAGGTCGGTTCCGATAAAAATTGTTCATGGACAACAAATAGAGAAACGAATAGAATCGATGCATAACAATACAATATTCGAATAAAAGTCAAACTTCATAGTGTGTTGGCCGATTTGTCTTTATACAATTACATACTGTTTTAAATTATAAAATGTTCAAGGTTATTCGTAATATGTATTATATTTTTGTTTGTATTTTCCAATATAACATATAACAAAAAAAATATTTATTTAGAAAGATAAAGTGTTGTGTTATTGAATTTTCTATGAATAGTAAATGATTTCAAAGAAAATGATTCATTTAAAAGAGTAACATTATAATCAATATAATGTAACGAATTTTCCATACATATTCAAAAAAACTGTATTTAAATTCATATATGCATTAAATTAATTACCAGTATATTCTTATATCAAGGACAAACATTTTAAATTTTATTACGATAATGTTTTAAATTATATGATATTTTACTAAAACTAAGCACGCGCCATACTTAAATTTACGCAAAAATGTGCTTATTTTAAGACCAAACCTAATTAGTTTTATTACCCAAAATTCTTAATTCTACGAAATGCATCCTCAAAACAAGTACTATTCACGTCTTTAAATTAACTATGAAACCTTCTTATTTTTATAGCGACTGTCTTTGGCTCGAAATCATTGCCGAAATCTTAAACTTTACGAAAAATTCATTGATTTTCAGTACGCTTTTTTTTAGTGTAATGCCTCCAATATATTTACCCCAGTAACATGTCCATGCATAGCAACTACATCAAATATTTCCTCAAATGTTATTAATTTATCGTCAACAGATTTGACGCATATTATTAGTTGGCATATATTATTGATATCAGTACTCTCATCCAAAAGGGAAATATTTACAATTTTTAGGTCTGGTTTTTGTGAGGGAAACAATATATACGAAATAATTTGTTCTGTCCTACGGGTAATTGTGTTCCTTGATAATGGTACCTAAAATGTCTCTACTTCCAAAGCAACCTAGGACTTCTTTAGCGAGCACCTTAAAAAATGCCATCATCAAAAGGACGACAGCTTTTTGATAACGAAAGCGAAACAATAAAAGACGATTTTTCAACATCATTATTTAAAATTATTCCTGCTTCTCCTCCAACAATTTTTTTTTTCAAATTAGCAATTAAAATTTCTCTTTCCTATCTACAATATCGAAATATTCTTTATAGCAAGACCTGTAATGTCTTTCGACATTAAATTTGTGGTAACGCTTAACATTGCGTTGGCATACCAAACATACTGGCTCTCCAATGCTGTTTTGCGTAAACAAAAAATCATTTTTCCAAACATCATTGAACATTTTTAGCAAATACTGTAATTCGCTTTCTGATTTGCGTGTACTACCTTCTCGCATGAAGTCTACGCGACAACTGATCAACAGTCGTAAAATAAATTGAAGCCAGGGATGATAATTGAGAGTAACCAAATGGTACAAAAATCCTTCTATAAAGGTATTTTTCGACACAAAAAGTACCAATTTGAAATTTTTTTTAATTCTTCTTGAAATACTGAGATTCAAATTAGTAAGATCCAGTAATACATGAACAATTTCTTGATAACAAGCTACTAAAATCTTATATCCGCAAATATAAACAGATATTTACGGAAATTGATACAAAACCATTTTGATGCCTATTGGAAATGGGACATTTTGTTCCATGTTTTGATTTAGACTCTACATATATAGAGGTACCTTCCGATTAGAATTCTTGACTCTTTAGAGAATGAATTTTTAGCCGATTATGATTAATATTTGTTTCATATTGCATAAAATCGTCTGTAGAAAAAGTGATTGATGTCGGCACAGTTTTAATATAAAATTAATTGACTTAACACTTTATTTTATCCATTATCGCTCCTTGTTGGAATGGCTTCACGTTTTCATATACGATTATACCCCACATGATGGTTCCAGACGAATTTGAGTTTTTGGTGTATATGCCACGTTTTACAAACTACGTGCCTTTAATCTTTCTTATAGGTTTTTAATTTCGTTAAAAATGCAAAATTTGTCAAATCGCAAATTGAAAAAATTTGCGATTTGAAACTGGAAAGGCGCGATTTCATACGCAATAAAAACAAACTGAATTTTGTTGTAATACAAGAGCCAAACATATTTCTTGGCGTTGGGAAGCTATGTCGAACCATGTCGAAAGAGCATGTGTACGACTTATATAATTTTTTTGAAAAAGTGTGTATTATTTTCGTGCAAAGAGATGTTTAATAAAAAAATGTATCAAATGTGTCGCGGGAGTATCAAGGTACTTTGAGGTTCTGAAAAGTACCAAAAAAAGTACTAAAGTATCAAATTTATCATCCCTGATTGAAGCGCAAGCATTGCACGAATGTTTTCTAGTTTACGATCTTTCGCGTATGTGCGAAAGCACAAAGCTCTTTATGTGTACATGTAAAAGCACAAAAAGCTGTTTTCGCTCGCGAGCTCAAGCTGTGGGCATAGCTGCTCTAAAGTACTGATTACATCAGCGATGGGCAAAAGCACTACCCGGGGTTTTTCCTCTCACGTGTACCTGAGCACACACATTGAATGAGAGTTCACTATCATTCAGTCTCGCTTGGACATTCGATCGACGAGGTTGTGTCGTCGCTTGTTGCTTAGCGTGCACATGAAGAAAAATGTATAATAAATTGCAGCAACATTTTTGTTTGCTCTATTTTTTGGTAAATACAAAAGCTTAAGTGTGCCAACGTACGTTGTCATGCGAAAACGTATGAACTTTTTTTAAAATGGTAGAAGCATACCTGATATTCTTTGTTTACCTATAAATATTAATTATAACATATTTAAATGTTCAAACACTTTTAAATACACAGAACTAAAAAAAGGTTGGACACTCGAAAAATTTAAACACAATAAATAAGGAAAAAATATATACAGAATATGTAAAATTTTTATTTTTGCTTCTCAAATAATTTTTTTCTTTATAACATATTAAATGAAAAATTAGCATAACATTTTTCGCAGTGCGCAACGAGAGCATTAGCACTTCTCACAAATACAGACATACGATGTTAAATTTTGTGGAAGTATATGTGTGCCCATCGCTGGATTACATGCACTCATTACTCTGATTTCCCTTTTGTTTATTTGTTTGTTAACTTGTCGCTTGTCATCTGTAGCTTAACGAAGGTCGTAAGGTGAGCTTAGAATAGATGGATGACAAGCACAAGTAATCAGTCTTTTACCGATCCTCGAAATAAGCTCGTGCGCAGCTCCCCCGTGATAAAGTGATTTGTACCAAATTATGTACAAGTGTTACTAGTTTAAATAATTTAAAGTGTTTGCTTAACGAAAACTATTGTGAAATACACCAAGAACAAACAATTAACATTAAGAATAACACAAATTAAAATAAACAAACCAAAAATCATTAGAATTAAAAACAAGTAAGAAAGTTCAGTCGGGTAAACCGGCTTAAGAATCCCCTCCCCTTGAGTCTAAAAAAATTTTCCTAAATTTATTTATTTTTTTGGTTAAAATAAATTATTATCAATTTAAATTGCATTCAATAACTTTAAAGTACGTTACAGTTATAAGCTGTTAACTTTAGGTGCAAAGTAGTCCATTTGTATGGGAGGTACCAAAAGGGGGGTGTCAACGACGCCCATTTTTCAGTGACCTGTAGGTACTAAAAAAGCACTACACTGTACAAAATTTTAAGATTTTGTATGCACTTGTATTAAGGTTATAATCTGTTAACTTTTGGTGCAAAATTGTCCATTTGTGCGGGAGGTACTAAAAGGGACGGTACAATAATGCCCATTTTTTTACCGGACTGTAGGTATCATTAAAACATTACACAGTACAAAATTTCAAGTATTTTAAAGCGCTGGTATTAAAGTTATAAGATGTTAAGTTTTGGTACAAAATGCTCCATTTGTGTGGGAGGTACCAATAGGGGCGTGCCGATGACGCCCATCTTTCACTGAACTATAGGTACTATAAAAGCATTACCCTGTACGCAATTTAAAGTATTTCTATGCACTGGTATTAATGTTATAACCTGTTAACGTTTGGCGCAAAATGGTCCATATGTGTGTGAGGTACCAAAAGGGGCTTGGAAACTTCGCCCATTTTTCTCGAGGTGATAGCGACTAATAAACTAATACTATGTGTGAAATTTCAGCAGATTCGAATAAAGAGTATAGAAGTTATTAATGTATCAATAGTTCACTAAATGTTAACCCTTTGTGGAGAAGGTACTAGAAGGAGTGGACCAATATGGCCCATCTTCGAACTTAGCTAAAGATAAAAAATATTACCACATAACAAATTTGAAGTCAATCGGTTATTCCTTTCGAGAGATATCGTGCGCAGCAGCCAGCAGACAGACACACAGACGGACGGACGGACATTGCTCAAATGACTTAAAATGACCCAAAACGGATTTCCGCCGAACATACTTGGGGTCTTAGGTCACTCCTTCGATGTGTTACACTTTTGGCCCGTAGCAAATGATATATACATTAGGGTGGAGTGAAAATGGCAAAAAAAATTTTTTTTAATTTTTTTAAATCTCCTGTATTGCCAATCGATGACCCAATAAAAAAGCTTAATTCATGCAAAATATCAAAGCCTTACGACTTTATCTTCAGGTGGCGCATCGAGAAAATTGTTTCTAAAAAACTAATATTTTTACTTATACGCTAACCCTCATAAAATAGTTATCCTTACATACTTTGCCTCTAGATATACTGTTTTTAACTTCGTCTAAGTGTTATCTCGTACACAAATAAAGTATTTTCTTATAAAATTGTAATACATATTTAGTTTTGGAATAGTAGAATAGCACTTTGCACTGCAATACAGCATTACACGCGTTTTTTATGTATATATTTTGTAATAAATATGTTGGTGTTACTTAAAAACTATCAATAAACTAGATGTAGATTCTACATCACCCATAGCAACAGTAACGGCTAAAGCAGAACAACATGAAATGACGTCACATTTGCAACCCCTAATTTACTACATCCAGATCACCCACAACAGCACATGAAAATACGTCTCATCTACAACCAAACAAGAGGCACACTAGAACAGAAGAAGATGTCGATCATTTGTGTATAAATACATACCTATCTGATAAGTTTAATCAATAAGGACAGACATAACTTGTGCTTTGAAGTAGAACAAACTACTTAGTGTTTTATTTGATAATAGTGACTTCCTTGGTGTAAATATAATAGTGAGTACTTTTGTGTAAATATAACGGTGCTTTTCTCTCACATATTTCCCATTGTCAGGTGTCCTTCTAAACGAACAGTGGCGCTATCTGGGTTAAGTCAAACTTAATAAAAAATGCCTAAGACGCGTAAAGATTTGCGGTGTCCTTTATTTGGTGATCCAATCAAATTCAGTGACAATATGTTACCTACATATTGTGATGTGATCAAACATTACTTATGGATAAGAAACGAGATGTTAGAGTTGAATAATGGAAAGGACCCATCAGTCAAAGATTTATGTGAAATGATTGCTTCCGATATTGAAGCAATCTGGAGTAAAGCATCTATCCCTACAATTACCCATCAACAAGTCGTGTCTAGGCTGATTTTGTATTATCAAAAGTACAAGAATGTGAAAAAATTACGTAATGGCTCGAAAAAGCAGATATTCTACCAAGATTCAATAAATAAACTGTTTGATATCGCAACATGTAAATGTATATCCCGTGAACTATGCAAATGTGTGACTAAAGTACCTGCTGCTGAGGAAAAATTCTTAAAAGATCAACGAAATCAGCGCAAAATCTATATTGGTTCTATGGATAAGGTGACAACTCAATCTATGCGACGTCGTGAAATCAGGAAGCGAAAATATGAAGAGTTTGCTGCAAAATGTAACGATATTCCAAGTACATCATCATCTGCCCCAGCTATAGTTTGGATCTCTGACAGTTCTTCTGCTGAAACATCAGATGAGGACGATGAATTTCGCACTGCAGAAGTAGTAGTATCTAAACCATCCCTTACAAAAACTCAACAGATGAGAGATAAGCTGAAAAATCTTGCTACAACGTGTGATAGAACTGGTGTTTCTGATCGATCTGCAGCATTAATTGTAAATGCTGCTTTACATGACTTAAATGTTATCAGTACTGAGGACTCAGTGAAAGTAATAGACAGAAGCAAAATACGCAGAGAACGGCAGAAGGTTCGTAGAGAATTGCAATCTATAAAAGAACATGAACCTTTAACGGCTATTTATTTTGATGGTCGTAAGGACAAAACTTTGACTATAACTAAGGCTTATAATATATCCCAAAGGAAGATTAGAGTTGAAGAACATATCTCAATCATATCAGAACCCAATTCTGAATACATCGGTCATCTTTCTATTGGTTCGGGTAAAGCGGCTGATATTGAGAAAAGTATTTTCGAGTTTCTTGAAAATAAATATGACTTTCGTTTTTCTTTGGCGGCAATTGGATGCGATGGTACTGCAGTTAATACTGGTCGGAAAAATGGAGTCATTGTTTTATTAGAAAAACATCTGAAGCGCCCTTTGCAATGGTTTGTGTGCTTGTTGCATGCAAATGAATTACCACTTCGCCATTTGTTCTCCAGTATCGACGGTACTACTACAGGCCCCAATACTTTTTCTGGCTTGTTAGGAAAACAGCTTGATAATTGTCTTGACTTCAAAATAGAAGCATTCGAACCCATCTCCACCGAATTGCCGGATTTGAATATTGATTTGTTGAGCACCGACCAAATATACCTTTATCAGATGTGTTCTGCTATTTCTTCTGGTACAGTTCCACCAAACTTAGCTTACAGAGACCCAGGAAAACTAGCACATTCTCGATGATTAACTTGCGCTAACAGAATTCTTCGGTTGTATATTGGTACAGCTAAACCGACTAACAATTTGAAAGAACTAGCCACTTTTATCATGAAAGTTTACGCACCAAACTGGTTTGATATCAAGTCAAAATCCTCATGTAAGTTTGGTCCGACTCACATCTTTAATATGGTCAAAAGATGCTTGTATTTGCGAGATGACTTAAAAAGTATTGTCTTAAATACTATTCAAAGAAATGCTTTCTTCATAAACCCAGAAAATCTATTGCTGGCTATGTTGCAAGATGATGTTCATCATGTACGAGAGCTGGCTCTTCGGAGAGTTTTAAAGGCAAGAACAGAGTCCAAAGGCAAGGAAGTACGTGAATTCCAATTGCCAGAACTTAAAACAGATGCGACAAATTATTATGATATGATAGAATGGTCGAAAGAGAAGATAACAGAACCTCCTGTAACAATGAAATACAGCGACTCGGAAATTACTTCAAAAATGGTTTCATTCGTACTAGAATAAAATCCAGGCAAGAAATACCTGTTTTTGACACCAAATCTCAGTATTTCCGTCAAAAATAAGACACTCGGACTTTTTATACTGAACATTAAACTTTTATTTTTATGGTAATTTCATATAATAATTCATTGGACTTGTAGTTTTATGTATAAATTCAGTAAAATATACGATTATAATGTCAAAAAAAAATGTTTATTTGTAAGTCTATTTTTTCTTATTTATCAACCTGCATACCTAATGCGCCACCTCAAGATATTGAGTTAGGAAGCTGTAATTTTGCATGCACATTTCCATTACTATGGATCAATGTTTGAGAAGGCAGGAAACTTAAAATTAAAAAAAAAATTTTTCACTCCACCCTAATATACATACCCTCCTCTCTAAGGTGAGGGATAAAAAGTTAATATACAAATAAACACCATATTACTCACATTTTCACACACACATGTACATTTTTACACAAATCAAATTGAATTACACAAAATTACGCTAATTTTTAAATAAAACCCCAAATCTTGAATTTTAAAATGTAACCCATTTGAATTTTTCTTTTTGAAGGCAACAAAACATTTCCTTCACAGCTAAACAGCCACAATTGTATTTAAATGTGCTATGTATGTACATATTTGCAGCAATTAGTAAGACCGTATAGAAAATTGGTGATATCTTAAATGTCGGCTTAGCACCACCCACATGACTCTCTTGTCGATATTAGTAATTGAGATAAACTATTTGGGCAACGTTATCACATTTTTATCTGGGGTTATCGAGAATCCTATACGAAACATATGACATCTTCCTATTTCACTAAACTGAAATTTGGGGCAACGAAGTGGGGCGGGTCCAGCTAGTTATAGTATAAATTTGAAATATATTGTTAATATATCATTTGGTGAGAGCAGACGTGTTAAAAAAAGCTCGTAATAAAAATCATATTATCATACAATAATCGATAATTCGACTTTAAAAATACAAAAAGTTTTATTACAAGTGGATGCTGTGTGAAATTTTGTTGTATTCCTGTGCTTAAATGTTTGGAAATCTGTAAAAAACTGATTTGAATCGTCATAAATAAATATAAAACCAAGTGAATGTTAAGAAGATAACAACAACAAAAAACATAACAAATAAAAAAAACATAAAAGAGAGTTACTCTCGGTAGAAAACGTCAAGTGCATTTATTTTGTGGATCTTGAGGAGAACTGCTTGTCAAGCTATTATAAACTGTCTCTCATCGCAAAAGCTTTTGTTAACATTTCTAAA
Organism: Eudasyphora cyanicolor; assembly: GCA_963930755.1. Lineage (NCBI taxonomy): Eukaryota > Metazoa > Arthropoda > Insecta > Diptera > Muscidae > Eudasyphora > Eudasyphora cyanicolor. The sequence continues at coordinate 151,743,294 of OZ005734.1, read as the reverse complement.
GCTTTTAAACATATCCACAGCTTTCAAGCTCAATATTTAAAGCTTTTTAACAGATCAGGCCAAAGCTTTGATCGTAGCGTGGACTGAAACCTAAAAGCTTTTATACTTTCTTGTGTAACATCCAACAACTTTTTAAAAATGGAATTAAACTTGCAAAAAAGATTACTTGATTCCGTACTCGATGAAACCAGAACACCAAAAAACAGTGTTATTCTACTAGTAATATAGAATCTCCGTTTAAAGCCTTTCAAAGCATTGATAAACGTTTTGGAAAACAAACCGAGAATTTAAAAACATTTATACAAAATCTTTTCAAAGAATATAAAGAACAATTTCTGTGTGAGCTTAGCGAAAGATTAGATGCTAAACTAGATACAGTTGAACTTCGATTAACCGTGACTCTATTAACCGTGATTATCTATTAACCGTGATGCTGAGTGGTTGATTTTTTACCTCTATTATCCGTGATGCTGAGTGGTTGATTTTTTGCCTCTATTAACCGTGATTTACCTCTATTATCCGTGATGCACAAGTCCATATGACTGCTTGATTGTTTTTTTTTCGTCTCACATCTCTCATATTAAAATTCGGTGATTCCCCTTTTTCATGAAAGTGTAATTTTCATATCAAATTTCATATGTATTCATTCATCAGTGTGAAATTTGATCTGTTAAGACGTTTTTTCCTTACATCATGTGTAATGACCAATGGAACAGTTTATTTACTTTTCGCAAGAAAATAATTTATGTCAAAAGACGGAACAATTATACTAGGATGACGGGAGTCATCAATGTGCTAGCTAATCAGTCGTATGGGGGGGTTCGTATCCGTTCCTATTATTCCTCAGTTCTGTCTCACAATAAAAATTTTAAAGACTCCCTTATTTTACACAATTCTATTATAAAATGGACCATTGTCACTAGGGAAGCAAACATAAGCCCCAAAACAAAACCCTAGTTACGATACTAAATTAAAGAAAAGGAAAAAAAACATTATATTGACTGACATGTATGGTGGCACGATTTGCGTGTCCCTTAGGTATTATTGGGAACACAAGGCTCATTACCCTACCCTACCATTGTTCTAGCAAAGAGCGATTTGGTTTCTAGAACCCCTAACTGAAACAATTAACGCACTACAATCACTTCATCATTAATGTAGGAAAACCATTTTTAATTTTCTAATAATTCATCATATTTTTATCCTATTTATTCACATAGTTAGAAAAAAAAAATATTTACAAGTTGGCAATAATTGAATCTTAAATTAGTTCTGATATATCTTTCATTTTTTTTTCAGTGTATAATTGGTTCTGTTGAATCAAAACAAAAAATACACAAACGTTATGTATCTGAATGAAGAAACATTAACATGCTGAACATATGATATTTGTTGTTGCTGTTGAAATTTTGAATCTATTATACTATACTGTTATACAAAAACTGGACAGTTTTTTACGCTCCACCAAATATAAATATTTTACTCTCCCAAAATGTATGTAAAATCTCTTAAAGACACTCTCTTTGCGATAAGATCATGCTTTCATTAATAAGACAAATGCAATGTAATACGTAATACTCTTTGGGGAAGCGTAAACCATACAAAAAATTAAGAACGATGTTTATTGACTACGTCATCAGCCTATATAGGTCTTTCCACAAAAATTTTATGAATTGATTGGAAATTTAAATTTAAAAACATTTAAAATAATTTTATGAAAATTGCTAGTGGTCAATCATTTTATATACTTTGCTAAATAAATTCACAGATTTAATCCACTTACCACCTGATGAACGAAGATTGTAGAGGCCTCTGCAACGTGCTGATCATAGTGATTTGTATGCTGATGTTGTGCAATATTGTAATCCTACTGACGTAGTTATCGTTGGCTTGTTGTAATATTTATGTGATAGGTACCTTAGATGTAGTTAAGTTAAAGATTAGTGCTAAGTCTATAATATTAAATCTTACGTAAACTTAAGCAGCAAACAATCAACCAGCAATTCGCACCATATATTCGGTGGTTTCTTCTTCAGGACAGCAATTGTATTCCTTATTTTCAAAGTTGTTACTATTATGGAATATGAAACTTTAATTTGTCAATTGCTTTATAATTTTGATATTACTCTTATTTATTAAATAATCTGTCTGGTGCTCGCAATGATGTATGATAGTGAATGATCGGATTTGACTTTGCTGATTGTTTGTTTGCTGTTTGCAGTCAGTTATTTTCAGGTTATTTGGGCCATCCCAGCAAACAAAAGCCTTCAATTTCCAATATCAATATGGTGATCTCGCTTCTTTGGATTTTAAAGGTAGTCTCTGACAATGGTTTTATTTTGTGGAACCAATAATAATTCTGGAGACTTAGGAATTATTTGAATGTACTTAGGTTAACCCGACAGGTATTAAAGCGGTGTCTCAAAAACTGCATAAGCTGTATGCAAACGATAACGCTACCTGTTTAATAAAAAAAATTAGGTACACTCCCAGCCGATATAATTTTAAGCGCTTACCACAATGTGCTGGTTATAATTCAGTTTCAAATGGAAAATTAGATTCCTGGATTTTCTGGAATCTTCTTTTACGTAATGAAAAATAACGAGACGTTCGCACTTGCTCTCACCGCAGATAAGACAATATGACTTTATTTAATACACGAGGTTGATAGATTGCTGGCACAATTGGCATCACGTAGAACTATATAATAACTCTTTGCTGGGAAACAAGAGATGGTCACATTTCAAATGGATTCTTGTAATTTACCTTCCCACAAGAGTTTGGAGTTTGGAATTGATTTGTTCAAGATGATACTATGAACTATTGTTGAAAGAACTATTATAACTTTTCACCGATTTTTCTTTGTAAAATGTTTTCAGTGTGTTACCAAGTCAAGAGTCTGAATAAAAAGGAAGTTGATATCAAGAGTTGACTTACACGAAGCCTCGTAATGATGTATACGTCTTTGGGAATGATAGCACTTTAGAAAGCAGTGTCGTACTAGTACATCGATCATATCGATTTCAAAATCGAAACATATTCTATTACAATTTATGAATGTTTTTACGAAATCTTACGACATATTGTATGTCAAAGATTTTCCTAGCTTTATCGTTGCCTCATTAGTTAATGACCTCAAAGAAAACTTTTATCAGTGGAGAGCAAAATGTCCATTACACATGCCACCGTCAAAAACTAAATCCGCGAAAAGAGCAAGAAAGGTTCTTTCAATTAAAGAAAAAATGGAGCTGATTAATGAATACTCAAAACGTAAAGTACCTTTTAAAATGCTGTCTGAAAAATATGGAGTTGGCATTCAAACTGTATCCGATTTAATAAAAAAACAAAGATCGTATTTTAAAATTTTGCTCCGATACTGATTCAATGCTTGGCCTTAAACACAGATATACACTAAAAACATCCGAAAATCCAAAACTTGATTTCGCAACATATGAATGGTTTCGGCAAGAAAGATTTAAGGGAACTCCAATTTCAGGTAAGTTAACTGAAATCGAGATATTGTATGAACATAAACTGAAATTTGCTTCTGAACTTCAGGCGAAATGATTGTCGAAAAGGCAAAAATGTTCCATTTGAAGTTAAACATGAATTCAGAGTGCACTTATTCATTTGGTTGGTTGGATAAATTCAAAAAACGTCATGGAATCCGTCGACTGAAATCTACGGGAGAAAAAGAATGTGCTGATTATGAGTGTGCTACGATGTTTGTGGACGACTTGGATGAAATCATTAAAAACGAACAACTTACAACTGAACAGATCTACAATGCAGACGAAACCAGTCTATTTTGGAGGTGTTTGCCTCAGAGTTCTTTGGCTAGTGGTAATGAATATTCTATTGAAAGGTACAAGGAATCCAAGGAGAGCATCGCAGTGCTAGTTTGTTCAAATGCTGCAGGACCTCACAAGTGTAAATTGATGATAATAGGAACCAGTAAGGAAAGGCTAAAGTCGGGCGGTGCCGACTATATAATACCCTACACCACTATCGTAATGTTGAATAACTCTGATATATAAATTTTGTAATTCATGTATAAATTGTTTACATAAATTTACTTTTGGGACATTTTATACTTAAATAATACCCTGTACCACAGTGTGGTGAAGGGTATAAAAACGATTGGATATTAAGGACCAAAGCGGACGAAACATATATATGGGAGCTATAGCTAAATCTTAACCGATTTTCTTCAAATTCGGCAATGTTGGTTCATGGATCAAGAAACTCTAGCATTCTAAATTTCAAAACGATTGGATGTAAAATACAGCTTCTATAGGACTAAAGGGCCAAATCGGACGAAAGATATATATGGGAGCTATATCTAAATCTGAAACTGCAGAGCGATCGGAGTAAAATTGCGACCTGTAGTCGACGAACAACTTTACATGGACAGACGGACGGACGGACATCGTTAAATCGACTCAGCTAGTGATTCTGTGTCGATCGGTATACTTTAAGGTGGGTCTAGCTGTGTTATTTTCAGGTGTTACAAACATCTGCCGTGAAACAAACTTATAATACCCTGTACCACAGTGTGGTGTAGGGTATAAAAAGTGCCCATTCAAGAGCTTTAAAAAACGTTGAACACCTTCCTGTGATTTATAAATCTAATAAGAAAGCTTGGGTAACACAACAGCTATTTCTGGAGTGCTTTAATCAAAATTTTGTACCAGAAGCAAAGGAACATCAACGGCGCATCGGTCTCAAAAATAACTGTAAAATACTTTTACTATTAGACAACTGTCCAGCACCCCCAGATGTAAATGCTATGATATCTGAAAACGTTACAGTAAAATATCTCCCACCGAATTGCACGTCCTTGATTCAGCCTATGGATCAAGGAGTAATTCGGAGCTTCAAATGACACTACCGTAAACTGATCGTTCAAAAACTTGTTGGTGCTAATGACAGACGTGAGTTCGTTAAATCTTTGAATATTAAGACAGCTTTGTGGGCAGCCGCAGCTTCGTGGGACTCTGTAACTCCACAAGTTTTAAAAAGAGTTTGGAATAACTTACTATCTCATAATGAAGATGCTCCAAATAGCCTTGTTGAGATACAAACAGATATAACCATACCGTCTGGATGTACGATTGATGCTGTCGAAAAGTGGATGGTGTGCGACTCTGATGTCGCTCCGTTTGCTATTATATCTGAAGACGAAATCGTAGACATGGTTACCCAAAGCCAAGAAGATGAGCTTGATTCAAATTCCGAGGAATCAGATGGAGGAAATGCGGACGAAACGCCTACATTGGCTCAGGCAATAGAGGCTAGTAGTATTTTGTTATGTTTTTTAGAAAACTTTAATTGTCCAAGTAATATTTCAGAACCAGATAAAATGCAAATACATATATCGCATACAAACTCATTTTTTGGAAGAACAATCAAAAGCTAAAAACATAAGACAGACTTCCATAAAAGATTTTTTTAAATAAATTTATGTATTCCTAGAGATATGATAAGTTGTTTATAGACGCAGATTTACATGTTTTTGTCAAAAATAAATAAAAACCAGTAAGGAAAGACTAAAGTCGGGCGGGGCCGACTATATAATACCATACACCACTCTCGTAATATTGAATAACTCTGATATATAAATTTTGTAATTCATGTATAAATTGTTTACATAAATTTACTTTTGGGACATTTTATACTTAAATAATACCCTGTACCACAGTGTGGTGTAGGGTATAAAAACGATTGGATCTAAAGAGCCAAATCGGATGAAACATATATATGGGAGCTATAGCTAAATCTTAACCGATTTACTTCAAATTCGGCAATGTTGGTTCATGGATCAAGAAACTCTACCATTCTAAATTTCAAAACGATTGGATGTAAAATATAGTTTCTATAGAACTAAAGGGCCAAATCGGACGAAACATGTATATGGGAGCTATAGCTAAATCTTAACCGATTTTCTTCAAATTCGGTAGTGTTGGTTCATGGATCAAGAAACTCTACCATTCTAAATTTCAAAATGATTGGATGTAAAATACAGCTTCTACAGGGCTAAAGAGCAAAATCGGACAAAACATATATATGGGAGCTATAGCTAAATCTTAACCGATTTTCTTCAAATTCGGTAGTGTTGGTTCATGGATCAAGAAACTCTACCATTCTACATTTCAAACCAATTGGATAGCAAATACAGCTTTTATGGGACTAAAGGGCCAAATCGGACGAAAGATATATATGGGAGCTATATCTAAATCTAAACCGATTTCAACCAAATTCAATAGGGATCTTTACAGCTGCGAAATACTCTAAACTGCAAAATTTCAAAACGATCGGAGTGAAATTGCGACCTGTAGTCGACGAACAACTTTACATGGACAGACGGACGGACGGACGGACAGACATGGTTAAATCGGCTCAGCTAGTGATTCTGAGTCGATCGGTATACTTTAAGGTGGGTCTAGCTGTGTTATTTTCAGGTGTTACAAACATCTGCCGTGAAACAAACTTATAATACCCTGTACCACAGTGTGGTGTAGGGTATAATAATAAAATTTATACATGTAAAATTTTACTTCTTTTAACCGTGATTTTCGGTTATCCGTGATTAGCCCGGTCCCGAGCATCACGGTTAATCGAAGTTCAACTGTATATTGAAGGACGATTTAAAGGAAGTGAAAGACCGTGTTGAAAAGCTAGAAAGTATAACTGATGAAATTTCCAGTTCTAAGGATGAAATATCTAATTTAAAAGCTCAAATAAAGCAACTTCAAAACAATACGGTGGCTTGTGATCTACGTGTAAGCGGTATTCCGTACACAGAAAACGAAAATTTAATGGATATGTTTTCTGCTATATGTCAGAAAATCAATATATCCATACCTGCTGTTAAATATATATACAGACTACAAAACCAGAATAACAAACACAAAAATAATTCGCCAGATGCAGATATCGTTATAAAAATGTGGTCACCTTATGACAAAAACTTTTTCTTAAAAACACCTGCAAACTTCCGGAAGCAAAATAAAAATTTTGATTTTAAGCTGTTTGATATTCAAAATTGTATGTAAATGAAAGCCTCATTAAATCGATTTACCAAATACTGCAAGAAGCAATACGCCTCAAACGCCAAAAAATATTGCATAGCGCTTTTACCATGCGAGGATTTGTGTTCGTGAAAATAAAAGCTGTTTCCCAGATAATCAAAATTGATTAAATGGATCAATTAAATACTTTTTTCCACAACATACTGATGTTCATACTGCTTCAGGGGAAAATTTCCAGGAGGTACCAAGAAAGAATTAAATCTACTGAAATAGTTATTTATAAAAAAATTGTAATCCCTAACTACATTAATAAGTTTTTAATTTTATTCGGAATATGTTCATTTCTGTTATTTTTTATTTTTGTATCAGATTACTTTGTACTGGAGACAATGTTTTTCAATTGTGGAGTGAATTTGTGCGTTACAATAGGTTTTACTAATTTTTCTAAAAACTATGAGCAACCGGAATAATACTGGAAGTAATTCCACTAGCGGGACTGCCAATATTGTAAACATTTTGAGTAAACAAAGATCTGGCTTGAAAATTTGTCATATAAATGGTCAAAGTTTAAAAAATAAGATAGACGAAATGCGATTTATATTTGAAAACTCGGGTGTTGATGATATTTGTGTATCCGAAACATGGTTTGATGCTAATGTAGGTTTAGGTTTAGGTTAGGTTGGCAGCCGTATTTTTTTACAAGCTCACATAGACCAGTTTAGGTCTTTAGTGTTACCACGGGCTGAAATGCCCCTCATCGAAACCAACCTGTTTGATATATAAATTTATCGATAGTACGAATATCAGTACTGGAAAGATCTGTTACGCTGCCTAAAAAGGCCGACCCTAGTATGTCCAGTCGTCGTTTACTCAAAGCGGGACAGTCGCAAAGCAAGAGCTCAATGCTCTCCACGTCTTCCTCATCTCCACAGCTTCTGCAGAAGTCATTGGAGTCAATACCAAATCTTTTAGCGTGTTCGCCGATCAAGCAGTGTACCGTCAGAACTGAAACTAACGTAGACAATATTTTTCTCTCTAGTGCGAGGAGATATTTTGATCTTCTAATGCCATACCTTGGCCAGATTTGTCTAGCTACCCTGCAGGTGCCGATTTCTGTCCATCTTTCGTTGGACTGCCTGATTGCCTCTTGCCTAAGCCAAAGCTTGCACGTGGATAGTGGCGCGCCAATATATGCAAATTCTTCGAAAATTTGTAATGTCGTCCCTTTCCTAGCAACTTCATCGGCTTCGCAGTTCCCCGGGATATCCCTATGCCCAGGCACCCATATGATGTGTATATTAAACTGCTCAGACATCTCGTTAAGAGATCTGCGGCAATCGAGGGCTGTTTGTGAATTTAGGGATGTTGCCTCCAGAGAATTGATGGCAGCCTGGCTGTCCGAGTAAATGACAACGCCAGTGTTGGTTACTATGTTGCGACTCAGCCACTTGGCGACTTCCCATTTTGTCATTATTTCGGCTTGATAGACACTGCAGGTATCTGGTAGTCTGTGAGCTATATCCAGACTAAGTTCTTCACAGTGTACTCCGAAGCCAACCTTTTCATCAAGCTTCGAACCATCCGTGTAAAAGTGGAGATGGTTTCTATTACCTGGTATTCTGCCGACCCATTCATCTCTGGCGGGAATCATAGTGATGTAATTTCTCTCGAAGGTGTACACAGTTGGTATATAGTCCACTGGGTCGGTTACCATAGCACTACACTTTGATGTCCTCATGTGACCATAGTTCTTGTACCTCCACATTGATAGGCAGTTTAATCTTATTGCCGCTTTGGTTGCAACTTCTCTCGCCACAATATTAATCGGCAGTATCTGGAGTAGGGCTTGTAGAGACTCGGTCGCTATAGTCCTTAAGGCTCCGCTTATGCTCAGGCAGGCAGTTCTCTGAACCTTTGTTAGTAGGTTGGTAATGGTTAGTTTGTCAGTTGCCGTCCACCATACCACAATACCGTATAACAGTATTGGACGAACTACTGCTATATATATATCCAGTGGACGACTTTAGGAGAGAGTCCCCACCGCGACCCTACAGCCTTTTTGCAGGAATATAAGGCGACGTTGGCCTTCCTTACACGTTCCAATACGTTAAGTCTAAATAACATTTTCCTATCTAGAATTATTCCTAAAAATTTTGCACTTTCAGAAAAGACTAGATCTGTTCCATTTATCCGAGGTGGAGGGTCCACATGTGGGACATTATTCATCCTAGTAAAGAGAACCAATTCTGTCTTGTTGGGGTTAACGCCCAAACCGCTGCTTCTGGCCCATCTAGCCAACTTGTTCAGAGCCACCTGTAGGATGTCTCTGAGGACGTTTACGAATTTGCCACGCACTGCGATTGCCACGTCGTCCGCATATGCCACGACCTTGCAGCCACAACGGTCTAGATCTAGCAGGATTTCATTCACCGCTAGGTTCCAAATTAGTGGAGACAGTACTCCTCATTGCGTGGTCCCTCTGTTTACATACCTTGTTAGTGTTGTGGACCCTAGACATGCTGTTATGCGTCTTCTGGTGACCAGACTTTGAATTAGTCTAATCAAACTAGTGTTAACTTTTAGATGTGAGAGTGCCGCAATTACCGCATAAAAAAAATAAAAGCCCCTTCTATGTCAAGAAATGCCACCATGGTAAATTCCTTAGAATGCAGGGACGATCCGATAGTGCTCACAAGTTCGTGCAGGCCTGATTCTGTAGACTTGCCCTTATTGTAAGCATGTTGGTTCCCCGACAGGAGTTTTGTATCCAGGTTTTCCCTAATGAAATGATCTAAAAGTCTTTCCAGACCTTTCAATAGGAAGGAGGATAGGCTAATTGGTCTGAAGTCTTTTGGCCTAGTGTGTGATATCTTTCCCGCTTTAGGTATGAATACCACTTTGGTATCCCTCCATCGATTCGGGACGTATGAAAGCCTGATACAGCCTACATAAATTTTCTCCAGCCAGGGGATAATGTACTTTAACATTTTCTGCATTTCTGCTGGAGTGATGCCATCTGGTCCAGGTGACTTGAAGGGCTCAAAGCTGTTAATAGCCCAGCTTATTCTGGATCTCTCAGTCAAGAAGCTAGCGACGCTCGCAGTCCACTCGCACTCTTGTTGGTCCTGCTGATCCTCTGTTTGTGTTACAGAGTTCCCCGGGAAATGTGTGTCGAGCAGTACATTGAGCGACTGCTCGCTGTTTTTGGTCCAGTTATTTGCCTCATCCTGTAAATATCCCACTGTACAGGGTGAAGCAGATAATATCTTCCTCAGCCTAGCGGCGTCAGAGACCTTTTCCACTTCACCACAGAAGGTATACCAAGAGCGCCTTTGCGTCTTTCTAAGCTCCTTCTTATAGATCTTGAGTTGCTCTTTATAGGCATCCCAATCATTAGCGACCCCAGTAGATATAGCCTTATTGAATAGCTTGTTGCAGGTCTTTTTCATAGCCGTTAGCTCAGAAATCCACCATTGGGGTTTAGTTTTACCCTTGTACCTTGTTTTTGGACAGGCTTCTTCAAGGGATCTCTTGAGTGATATGGTGATATGATCGACCAGATTATCCAGACCGGCTTTGTCATTCGGTTCGTACAGAAGTTTAGAGTTGAGGACTTTCTTGAAATTCTTCTCATACAGATGCCACTTTGTCTTCCTTACATTTCTGTGGACGGCGGGTTTAGGCGCTTTTTCCGCGAGTTTGAACTCAATATAATGGTGATCTGAGAATGAGTGGTCGTCCAGTACATTCCACCCAATAATTTTGTCTGACAGCCGGTCAGTAGCAAACGTTACGTCGAGTACTTCTTGTCTGTCTTTAATTGTGAAGGTCGGTTTATTACCTATGTTACAAATACTAAGGTTGGTAGTTAGAATAAAGTCAAGAAGCGAATCACCCCTATTGTTTATATCCGTACTACCCCAGATAGTATGATGAGCGTTCGTGTCTGCGCCAATAGTCAGCTCGCGCTCGTCAGACGTTGCTTCTTCTACTACTTCCCTGAATAGAGCAGTCGGTACTACAGATTCATAAGGCAAGTAGCAGGAGACCACCCAATATATGCGATTACCGATCTCCAGGCTAGCAGCTGTATCGTCGAGAAGCATGTCCCCGCCAGATGCGTCAAAGAGTCCGGAGACTCCCCTAAGCCTCTATGTGTCCGAAGTAGAGCTTTTGTCCTCAGAGAAGGACGTTACAGATCTTCTGTTAGAGTTGGAGTCACCAGAAATAATAGGCGTGGGTACCTCCGCACTTCCAGAAAGTGCCACGGTGGACGACTCACCTTCTGCAGTGGGAGCTATATCCTGCTTGTATATCTTCAAGACTATAGTCTCGAAGCCATATTGTAGGGTTGCACTCGCACTTTGTATATGGGAGGTGGATTCAGCGTTTAGGATAAGATTGACCTGCCGCTTTTTACCATCCACCTCACCCACCTTGCTGATTCTCCAATTATGGGCCGGCAGACAAGGATTGGAATCTTTGATTATTTCTAAGATGTCAGCCGGGTTGGAGGGCTCTTCTGTAACCAAGGTGATGGCTCTAGGGTGACTAGGGATGTTGTTTTTTTCGACAACATCCAACTGGGCACCCGGCCACACCTCACCCGCTCGAATCAGAGCAGCCTTATACAGGTCTACTGATCTGGCATCACCGAAATATAAGAGCTTTACTCTTCCCTGATGCCATCCTGCATCGTTGCAGATTGGTGGTTTGCCCGGTTTTCTCTACGGACATCGAGGTAATGAGCCATAATGGCTGATTGTACATGACTCCATTTATTCTTGAGGATGGATCCATCCTCACTACTTCTGTCTATAACAGCCATCACTAGACTCTCCCTCGCCACTTCATTGAAGGGCTTGGTGAGTGTCCTGTTGATGGTGACATTAGGGCCTCTTGCCTTTTTCGAAGGCAGGGGTTCATCAGGTGATCTGATTCGTTTTACTTTATTAGCCGTTAACACAGCTGAATTTGTGGCTCTTTCAGCCGACTCATTGGCCTTAGAAGCATCTATGACGCCTTTAGCCCAGGTAAGTGACTCTTTTTGTTTTTCGGTAAGAGCCGAAACCTCAACAGCCTCCAACTTCGTCAAAACTCTGAGCGCTACACGATGCTCATTGTGCTTCCGTTTTGACGGTCGGACATGACGTTTTCCCCTCACCGCACCACCAGTTGTGAGTACTTGGGGGAGATTTTCAACATTTTTGGTGTGGTCGGCTTTGGCCAAGACCAACGGACGGACAGTCGGACGATTGGGGAACCGCGCTCCATCGGAACACGAAGGCATCCCCGTCAAGAGAATTTATTTTTATTTTGTCTGTATTAGACCGTAATAGGTACTACGATGTAGGCCTTACAGACTTTGTACAGATTTTTGCTATTGCGTAATAGGTACTGGTAACTATCCGCTATGTGATAAACACGTCCGTTCACTGCGAATGATCAGCAACGAATTTATGCTAATGTAACTGATGTGTCAATTTCTATTTGTGGATACAAGGTTTATAGAGTCGATAGAAAGGGTCATGCTGGTGGTGTTGCGATATATGTCAAACAAGGCATATACTGTCATATTAGAAGTAAATCGAATGAGAGTAGCATGACAGAATATATTTTTCTAGAAGTGACTGGCGAAACTGGCAAACTTCTTATAGGATGTGTCTATAGGCCCAATAATAACGCATGCTGGGATAACTTGATTGATGTTTTGGATTCCTTGTCTGCTTTATATAATGATGTGGTAATTAGTGGTGACTTTAATAGTAATATTATTAACCATCCGAGACTTTTAAGCACTATGCAGTCACTTGGGCTTTGGGCTGTAAACACTACAATGCCAACACATTTTACTGGGACATCGGAAACTCTATTGGATCTTTTCTTTGTCGGTTGTGAACGTAATGTTTTATTGTATGATCAGCTTTCAACATCTTGTTTTTCAAAACATGATTTAATATTTTTGAAATATGACTACACTATCAACATCTCAGCTCAATCTTTTTCATTCAGAGATTTCAAAAACATGGATTATAACATGCTTAATGATGAATATATGAAAATTGATTGGAGTTGTATATACAACAAATTACGCCACTTTTTCTGTTTTCTCTCACGTCAGCAAGACTTATATCAACGTATTTAGACAACAGATCTCAATATGTTGAAATTAACGCAAAAAGATCAAAACACATGCTAGTGAGGCGTGGTGTACCACAAGGTTCTATCTTAGGCCCTCTAATGTTTTCATTATTCTCGAATGATCTCCCTTTGGCAATTAGTCACTGCAACATTCGAATGTACGCAGACGATGTTCAAATTTATATGGAATGTAAATCGAATTGCATAGATCAGTGCACCCAAATAATAAATGAGGACCTAAATAATATATTTCTGTGGGCTTCGGCCAATGGTCTTACCATTAATCCTAAAAAATCTAAATGCCTAGTAATACAGAAACGTACATCAAGAATTTCAAGTGATATTACCATTGTTCTAAATAGCCAACCAATTGAGATAGTAAAAAAAGCTAAAAACTTAGGGGTGATATTTAATAGTAGCCTTACATGGTCTAACCATATTGACTCTATTTGTGGGCGAGCATATGCAATGCTACGAACGCTCTGGCAAACCCAGTATTGCACGCCGATTAAGATAAGAATCCTCTTGTCTAAAACATATTTAATACCAATATTATTGTGTGGATGTGAGCTGTTTGCAAACTGTGATGCAAAAAGTAAAGCAAAGCTGAATAGAGCTTTCAATAATATAGTACGCTATGTGTTTGGTTTACACAAATATGATCGCATTTCATCGTTCACAAACCGTCTGTACAACTTTAGCTTCAATGACTTACTTAAACTAAGAGTTCTCATATTCTTGCACAAGATTATATAAACGCATATTCCTGATCATCTTTACAAACGCTTGCGGTTCTCGAGATTCAGTAGAGGAAAAAGATTAATTTTATTCAGGCTTAACTGTCTGATATCCGAATGGCAATTTTTTATTAACGCAGCTCGCAATTGGAACTTGCTTCCTTATACAATTCAAACTATATGTAACGCAGCCCACTTTAATAAAAACGTTGTCCACCTTCTTGTTGCCGGTTAATTCCTGATAATTATGCATTGTTCTTCATTTTAAGCTAATATTAATAATTATTATTATTATTAACTAGCGGACCCGGCGAACTTCGCCTCGCCCCAATTTAACGCCTTCAGATAAACTCCAGAGTGATAATAAAACGCAGATAGTTAAAATTTTAATGCGATTTGTTTAAAAGGAATCGAAATCAGTAGAGATAAATCGAATCAGATGATAAACAACAAACAACGAAGACAGGCAACGTACAGATGACCGTGCGAAAAACAGGGAAATTCGAGATTAATTCCACAGACTTCCTACGATTGGTTTTGAGATTTATTGATTGTCATCGCAAAAGCCAATCGTACAGGGAACTGAATCCGCTTGAATTGGAATGAAAGATCAGTTGGAATAATCGGAATTCGTGGGATAAGGACTTCCTCTCCTTTGAATTTTCCCTTGATGATCGTCGCCTGAATCACATTGTCCATCAGTTTCATAATGGACAACCGCGAACTATGCACAATTTCGGATGTTTCAGATTCCGCAACATGATTATGATCGATTCCACCTTCAGCTGTAAATTATGCGGCGGAGCTCCTGGCACATCAAGCGAGTTCGATTTTACTTTGAATAATAAAATTCATGCTATCGACGTCCTTATTCTTCGCTGCTAATATTGCCCATTCACTAATCTAATCGAGATTTGGAAACACTTTGGTGATGAGTTCCTCGTTCGACGATGTGAACTCGCAAAAATTTGCCGGGAACAATATCAATGCAGTGGAAACATCAATAGTAATTTGGCCATTGCCAAGCGCCAACAGTTGTTTCGAGAATTCAAGAGCCGATGAGTCGTTCTGCAACGCGACTCTCATGTTCGTGGTCAATTTCAACTTCTTCAAAAATTTGCCGGGAACAATATCAATGCAGGAAACATCAATAGTAATTTGGCCATTGCCAAGCGCCAACAGTTGTTTCGAGAATTCAAGAGCCGATGAGTCGTTCTGCAACGCGACTCTCATGTTCGTGGTCAATTTCAACTTCTCGACATAACTTCTTGACATGCAGCCACAAAGACCACTATTTCAGGCATGCATTAATTTCATCGGCAGTAGATTTCGGGATGACGGGAAGCGTTTGACGAAAATCTCCGGAGAGCAATATCAGACTCACCAAATTGTCTCAAATCACGTCGTAAATCCTTCATCGTTCGGTCAATTGCCTCCAGAGCTCGTTTATGCGCCATCGTGCATTCATCCGAAATTATGATTTTGCAGTGCCCGCAATCCAATAAGATAACCTTACCTCTTATACTCAAACTTATTATCTGAAAAAATTTTCGAACTGATAAATATCGCGTTGAATTTTAATTGATCGTAATGCTTGTACCGTTTGTCGATGTGATACGCGAAATCAGTGTAACAATACGCAAAACTCGAATGAATTGCAGCAAGAAAAATAGCACATACTCGTAGATATGTTTAATAGAAAACTTTTTTGTTTAATAGAAAATTAATAAAAAAAATTGGATTCAAAAAGAGAGCAGTAGATAGGAACAGTAGGAATCTCGCAGTAGATAGGAACAGTAGGAATCTCGCAAGAAATAGCAATTTTCGATTTTCCTAATTTTCCGACTTTTCCGGAGGGTTTTCCCAAAATTTTCTTTCGTACAAACCTTCTCCAGGCAAATACGAAGAACTGAAGAAACAAATCATCCAAATCGCTCCAGCCGTTCTGACGTGATGCCATTACACAGATGGACCGTTTCATTTTTATATATATAAGATAGATAATAATAATTATTATTATATTAATAATATTGAATGATACTTGATGAATAACCATTAAAATTATTTTGCAGATTCTGTCCTTTTTTTCGTAATCCATGTTACTTATAGATTGCTTTATTACTTTCTTTTCTATATTTATAATAATTAAGTTTTTAATTTTTTTATCAATTATTAATAATCTATCAGTTATACCCATTGTGTTAATATTCATTATTGTAAAACAACATTTATTAATCAATGATAGTTACTTCCTATACTAAAATATGAGACAATTAAAGTCTTGTGTATAGGAAAACAAATAAAAATACAAATACAAATACAATACAAATTTCATGAAAAAATATGGCAACGGCAGCAATTATTCGGAAGCGTGTCGGAAAAAGTTGATTTTCGGTGTCCGTTGATGGATCATCTGAAATCAAACCAGTAAGGAAAGGCTAAAGTCGGGCGGTGCCGACTATATAATACCCTACACCACTCTCGTAATATTGAATAACTCTGATATATAAATTTTGTAATTCATGTATAAATTGTTTACATAAATTTACTTTTGGGACATTTTATACTTAAATAATACCCTGCACCACAGTGCGGTGTAGGGTATAAAAACGATTGGATCTAAAGAGCCAAATCGGATGAAACATATATATGGGAGCTATAGCTAAATCTTTACCGATTTTCTTCAAATTCGGCAATGTTAGATCAAGAAACTCTACCATTCTAAATTTCAAAACGATCGGCTGTAAAATATAGCTTCTATAGAACTAAAGGGCCAAATCGGACGAAACATATATATGGGAGCTATAGCTAAATCTTTTACCGATTTTCTTTAATTTCGGTAGTGTTGGTTCATGGATCAAGAAACTCTACCATTCTAAATTTCAAAACGATTGGATGTAAAATACAGCTTTTATAGGACTAAATGGCCAATTCGGACGAGACATATATATGGGAGCTATAGCTAAATCTTAACCGATTTTCTTCAAATTCGCCAGTGTTGGTTCATGGATGAAGAAACTCTACCATTCTAAATTTCAAAACGATTGGATGTAAAATACAGCTTCTATAGGACTAAAGGGCCAAATCGGACGAAACATATACATGGGAGCTATAGCTAAATCTTAACCGATTTTCTTCAAATTCGGCAATGTTGGTTCATGGATCAAGAAACTCTACCATTCTAAATTTCAAAACGATTGGATGTAAAATACAGCTTCTACAGGACTAAAGAGAAAAATCGGACGAAACATATATATGGGAGCTATAGCTAAATCTTAACCGATTTTCTTCAAATTCGGCAATGTTGGTTCATTGATCAAGAAACTCTACCATTCTAAATTTCAAAACGATCGGATGTAAAATACAGCTTCTATAGGACTAAAGGGCCAAATCGGACGAAACATATATATGGGAGCTATAGCTAAATCTTAACCGATTTTCTTCAAATTCGGCAGTGTTGGTTCATGGATCGAGAAACTCTACCATTCTAAATTTCAAAATGATTGGATGTAAAATACAGGGAAAAATCGGACGAAACATATATATGGGAGCTCTATCTAAATCTGAACCGATTTCAACCAAATTCAATAGCGATCTTAACAGCGGCGAAATACTCTAAACTGCAAAATTTCAGAACGATCGGAGTGAAATTGCGACCTGTAGTCGACGAACAACTTTACATGGACAGACGGACGGATGGACATCGTTAAATCGACTCAGCTAGTGATTCTGAGTCGATCGGTATACTTTAAGGTGGGTCTAGCTGTGTTATTTTCAGGTGTTACAAACATCTGCCGTGAAACAAACTTATAATACCCTGTACCACAGTGTGGTGTAGGGTATAAAAACCAAAAATATTTCGTTAGATAATCGTTTACCCCAAGTAACGCTTGGAGGGTTCTTCGAAGTTTAAATTTTTAAAAACATTGTGGAGCGCGGTAGTTTGTCTCTATCAAGCGGTAGTTTGTCTCTAACAAGCAAAGTCCTCAACTCTAACAAGTTTAGAGTTGAGGACTTTCTTGAAATTCTTCTCATACAGATGCCACTTTGTCTTCCTTACATTTCTGTGGACGGCGGGTTTAGGCGCTTTTTCCGCGAATTTGAACTCAATATAATGGTGATGTGAGAATGAGTGGTCGTCCAGTACATTCCACCCAATAATTTTGTCTGACAGCCGGTCAGTAGCAAACGTTACGTCGAGTACTTCTTGTCTGTCTTTAATTGTGAAGGTCGGTTTATTACCTATGTTACAAATACTAAGGTTGGTAGTTATATCCGTACTACCCCAGATAGTATGATGAGCGTTCGTGTCTGCGCCAATAGTCAGCTCGCGCTCGTCAGACGTTGCTTCTTCTACTACTTCCCTGAATAGAGCAGTCGGTACTACAGATTCATAAGGCAAGTAGCAGGAGACCCCGCAATATATGCGATTACCGATCTCCAGGCTAGCAGCTGTATCGTCGAGAAGCATGTCCCCGCCAGATGCGTCAAAGAGTCCGGAGACTCCCCTCAGCCTCTATGTGTCCGAAGTAGAGCTTTTGTCCTCAGAGAAGGACGTTACAGATCTTCTGTTAGAGTTGGAGTCACCAGAAATAATAGGCGTGGGTACCTCCGCACTTCCAGAAAGTGCCACGGTGGACGACTCACCTTCTGCAGTGGGAGCTATATCCTGCTTGTATATCTTCAAGACTATAGTCTCGAAGCCATATTGTAGGGTTGCACTCGCACTTTGTATATGGGAGGTGGATTCAGCGTTTAGGATAAGATTGACCTGCCGCTTTTTACCATCCACCTCACCCACCTTGATGATTCTCCAATTATGGGCCGGCAGACAAGGATTGGAATCTTTGATTATTTCTAAGATGTCAGCCGGGTTGGAGGGCTCTTCTGTAACCAAGGTGATGGCTCTAGGGTGACTAGGGATGTTGTTTTTTCGACAACATCCAACTGGGCACCCGGCCACACCTCACCCGCTCGAATCAGAGCAGCCTTATACAGGTCTACTGATCTGGCATCACCGAAATATAAGAGCTTTACTCTTCCCTGATGCCATCCTGCATCGTTGCAGATTGGTGGTTTGCCCGGTTTTCTCTACGGACATCGAGGTAATGAGCCATAATGGCTGATTGTACATGACTCCATTTATTCTTGAGGATGGATCCATCCTCAATACTTCTGTCTATAACAGCCATCACTAGACTCTCCCTCGCCACTTCATTGAAGGGCTTGGTGAGTGTCCTGTTGATGGTGACATTAGGGCCTCTTGCCTTTTTCGAAGGCAGGGGTTCATCAGGTGATCTGATTCGTTTTACTTTATTAGCCGTTAACACAGCTGAATTTGTGGCTCTTTCAGCCGACTCATTGGCCTTAGAAGCATCTATGACGCCTTTAGCCCAGGTAAGTGACTCTTTTTGTTTTTCGGTAAGAGCCGAAACCTCAACAGCCTCCAACTTCGTCAAAACTCTGAGCGCTACACGATGCTCATTGTGCTTCCGTTTTGACGGTCGGACATGACGTTTTCCCCTCACCGCACCACCAGTTGTGAGTACTTGGGGGAGATTTTCAACATTTTTGGTGTGGTCGGCTTTGGCCAAGACCAACGGACGGACAGTCGGACGATTGGGGAACCGCGCTCCATCGGAACACGAAGGCATCCCCGTCAAGAGAATTTATTTTTATTTTGTCTGTATTAGACCGTAATAGGTACTACGATGTAGGCCTTACAGACTTTGTACAGATTTTTGCTATTGCGTAATAGGTACTGGTAACTATCCGCTATGTGATAAACACGTCCGTTCACTGCGAATGATCAGCAACGAATTTATGCTAATGTAACTGATGTGTCAATTTCTATTTGTGGATACAAGGTTTATAGAGTCGATAGAAAGGGTCATGCTGGTGGTGTTGCGATATATGTCAAACAAGGCATATACTGTCATATTAGAAGTAAATCGAATGAGAGTAGCATGACAGAATATATTTTTCTAGAAGTGACTGGCGAAACTGGCAAACTTCTTATAGGATGTGTCTATAGGCCCAATAATAACGCATGCTGGGATAACTTGATTGATGTTTTGGATTCCTTGTCTGCTTTATATAATGATGTGGTAATTAGTGGTGACTTTAATAGTAATATTATTAACCATCCGAGACTTTTAAGCACTATGCAGTCACTTGGGCTTTGGGCTGTAAACACTACAATGCCAACACATTTTACTGGGACATCGGAAACTCTATTGGATCTTTTCTTTGTCGGTTGTGAACGTAATGTTTTATTGTATGATCAGCTTTCAACATCTTGTTTTTCAAAACATGATTTAATATTTTTGAAATATGACTACACTATCAACATCTCAGCTCAATCTTTTTCATTCAGAGATTTCAAAAACATGGATTATAACATGCTTAATGATGAATATATGAAAATTGATTGGAGTTGTATATACAACAAATTACGCCACTTTTTCTGTTTTCTCTCACGTCAGCAAGACTTATATCAACGTATTTAGACAACAGATCTCAATATGTTGAAATTAACGCAAAAAGATCAAAACACATGCTAGTGAGGCGTGGTGTACCACAAGGTTCTATCTTAGGCCCTCTAATGTTTTCATTATTCTCGAATGATCTCCCTTTGGCAATTAGTCACTGCAACATTCGAATGTACGCAGACGATGTTCAAATTTATATGGAATGTAAATCGAATTGCATAGATCAGTGCACCCAAATAATAAATGAGGACGTAAATAATATATTTCTGTGGGCTTCGGCCAATGGTCTTACCATTAATCCTAAAAAATCTAAATGCCTAGTAATACAGAAACGTACATCAAGAATTTCAAGTGATATTACCATTGTTCTAAATAGCCAACCAATTGAGATAGTAAAAAAAGCTAAAAACTTAGGGGTGATATTTAATAGTAGCCTTACATGGTCTAACCATATTGACTCTATTTGTGGGCGAGCATATGCAATGCTACGAACGCTCTGGCAAACCCAGTATTGCACGCCGATTAAGATAAGAATCCTCTTGTCTAAAACATATTTAATACCAATATTATTGTGTGGATGTGAGCTGTTTGCAAACTGTGATGCAAAAAGTAAAGCAAAGCTGAATAGAGCTTTCAATAATATAGTACGCTATGTGTTTGGTTTACACAAATATGATCGCATTTCATCGTTCACAAACCGTCTGTACAACTTTAGCTTCAATGACTTACTTAAACTAAGAGTTCTCATATTCTTGCACAAGATTATATAAACGCATATTCCTGATCATCTTTACAAACGCTTGCGGTTCTCGAGATTCAGTAGAGGAAAAAGATTAATTTTATTCAGGCATAACTGTCTGATATCCGAATGGCAATTTTTTATTAACGCAGCTCGCAATTGGAACTTGCTTCCTTATACAATTCAAACTATATGTAACGCAGCCCACTTTAATAAAAACGTTGTCCACCTTCTTGTTGCCGGTTAATTCCTGATAATTATGCATTGTTCTTCATTTTAAGCTAATATTAATAATTATTATTATTATTAACTAGCGGACCCGGCGAACTTCGCCTCGCCCCAATTTAACGCCTTCAGATAAACTCCAGAGTGATAATAAAACGCAGATAGTTAAAATTTTAATGCGATTTGTTTAAAAGGAATCGAAATCAGTAGAGATAAATCGAATCAGATGATAAACAACAAACAACGAAGACAGGCAACGTACAGATGACCGTGCGAAAAACAGGGAAATTCGAGATTAATTCCACAGACTTCCTACGATTGGTTTTGAGATTTATTGATTGTCATCGCAAAAGCCAATCGTACAGGGAACTGAATCCGCTTGAATTGGAATGAAAGATCAGTTGGAATAATCGGAATTCGTGGGATAAGGACTTCCTCTCCTTTGAATTTTCCCTTGATGATCGTCGCCTGAATCACATTGTCCATCAGTTTCATAATGGACAACCGCGAACTATGCACAATTTCGGATGTTTCAGATTCCGCAACATGATTATGATCGATTCCACCTTCAGCTGTAAATTATGCGGCGGAGCTCCTGGCACATCAAGCGAGTTCGATTTTACTTTGAATAATAAAATTCATGCTATCGACGTCCTTATTCTTCGCTGCTAATATTGCCCATTCACTAATCTAATCGAGATTTGGAAACACTTTGGTGATGAGTTCCTCGTTCGACGATGTGAACTCGCAAAAATTTGCCGGGAACAATATCAATGCAGTGGAAACATCAATAGTAATTTGGCCATTGCCAAGCGCCAACAGTTGTTTCGAGAATTCAAGAGCCGATGAGTCGTTCTGCAACGCGACTCTCATGTTCGTGGTCAATTTCAACTTCTTCAAAAATTTGCCGGGAACAATATCAATGCAGGAAACATCAATAGTAATTTGGCCATTGCCAAGCGCCAACAGTTGTTTCGAGAATTCAAGAGCCGATGAGTCGTTCTGCAACGCGACTCTCATGTTCGTGGTCAATTTCAACTTCTCGACATAACTTCTTGACATGCAGCCACAAAGACCACTATTTCAGGCATGCATTAATTTCATCGGCAGTAGATTTCGGGATGACGGGAAGCGTTTGACGAAAATCTCCGGAGAGCAATATCAGACTCACCAAATTGTCTCAAATCACGTCGTAAATCCTTCATCGTTCGGTCAATTGCCTCCAGAGCTCGTTTATGCGCCATCGTGCATTCATCCGAAATTATGATTTTGCAGTGCCCGCAATCCAATAAGATAACCTTACCTCTTATACTCAAACTTATTATCTGAAAAAATTTTCGAACTGATAAATATCGCGTTGAATTTTAATTGATCGTAATGCTTGTACCGTTTGTCGATGTGATACGCGAAATCAGTGTAACAATACGCAAAACTCGAATGAATTGCAGCAAGAAAAATAGCACATACTCGTAGATATGTTTAATAGAAAACTTTTTTGTTTAATAGAAAATTAATAAAAAAAATTGGATTCAAAAAGAGAGCAGTAGATAGGAACAGTAGGAATCTCGCAGTAGATAGGAACAGTAGGAATCTCGCAAGAAATAGCAATTTTCGATTTTCCTAATTTTCCGACTTTTCCGGAGGGTTTTCCCAAAATTTTCTTTCGTACAAACCTTCTCCAGGCAAATACGAAGAACTGAAGAAACAAATCATCCAAATCGCTCCAGCCGTTCTGACGTGATGCCATTACACAGATGGACCGTTTCATTTTTATATATATAGATAATAATAATTATTATTATATTAATAATATTGAATGATACTTGATGAATAACCATTAAAATTATTTTGCAGATTCTGTCCTTTTTTTCGTAATCCATGTTACTTATAGATTGCTTTATTACTTTCTTTTCTATATTTATAATAATTAAGTTTTTAATTTTTTTATCAATTATTAATAATCTATCAGTTATACCCATTGTGTTAATATTCATTATTGTAAAACAACATTTATTAATCAATGATAGTTACTTCCTATACTAAAATATGAGACAATTAAAGTCTTGTGTATAGGAAAACAAATAAAAATACAAATACAAATACAATACAAATTTCATGAAAAAATATGGCAACGGCAGCAATTATTCGGAAGCGTGTCGGAAAAAGTTGATTTTCGGTGTCCGTTGATGGATCATCTGAAATCAAACCAGTAAGGAAAGGCTAAAGTCGGGCGGTGCCGACTATATAATACCCTACACCACTCTCGTAATATTGAATAACTCTGATATATAAATTTTGTAATTCATGTATAAATTGTTTACATAAATTTACTTTTGGGACATTTTATACTTAAATAATACCCTGCACCACAGTGCGGTGTAGGGTATAAAAACGATTGGATCTAAAGAGCCAAATCGGATGAAACATATATATGGGAGCTATAGCTAAATCTTTACCGATTTTCTTCAAATTCGGCAATGTTAGATCAAGAAACTCTACCATTCTAAATTTCAAAACGATCGGCTGTAAAATATAGCTTCTATAGAACTAAAGGGCCAAATCGGACGAAACATATATATGGGAGCTATAGCTAAATCTTTTACCGATTTTCTTTAAATTCGGTAGTGTTGGTTCATGGATCAAGAAACTCTACCATTCTAAATTTCAAAACGATTGGATGTAAAATACAGCTTTTATAGGACTAAATGGCCAATTCGGACGAGACATATATATGGGAGCTATAGCTAAATCTTAACCGATTTTCTTCAAATTCGCCAGTGTTGGTTCATGGATGAAGAAACTCTACCATTCTAAATTTCAAAACGATTGGATGTAAAATACAGCTTCTATAGGACTAAAGGGCCAAATCGGACGAAACATATACATGGGAGCTATAGCTAAATCTTAACCGATTTTCTTCAAATTCGGCAATGTTGGTTCATGGATCAAGAAACTCTACCATTCTAAATTTCAAAACGATTGGATGTAAAATACAGCTTCTACAGGACTAAAGAGAAAAATCGGACGAAACATATATATGGGAGCTATAGCTAAATCTTAACCGATTTTCTTCAAATTCGGCAATGTTGGTTCATTGATCAAGAAACTCTACCATTCTAAATTTCAAAACGATCGGATGTAAAATACAGCTTCTATAGGACTAAAGGGCCAAATCGGACGAAACATATATATGGGAGCTATAGCTAAATCTTAACCGATTTTCTTCAAATTCGGCAGTGTTGGTTCATGGATCAAGAAACTCTACCATTCTAAATTTCAAAATGATTGGATGTAAAATACAGGGAAAAATCGGACGAAACATATATATGGGAGCTCTATCTAAATCTGAACCGATTTCAACCAAATTCAATAGCGATCTTAACAGCGGCGAAATACTCTAAACTGCAAAATTTCAGAACGATCGGAGTGAAATTGCGACCTGTAGTCGACGAACAACTTTACATGGACAGACGGACGGATGGACATCGTTAAATCGACTCAGCTAGTGATTCTGAGTCGATCGGTATACTTTAAGGTGGGTCTAGCTGTGTTATTTTCAGGTGTTACAAACATCTGCCGTGAAACAAACTTATAATACCCTGTACCACAGTGTGGTGTAGGGTATAAAAACCAAAAATATTTCGTTAGATAATCGTTTACCCCAAGTAACGCTTGGAGGGTTCTTCGAAGTTTAAATTTTTAAAAACATTGTGGAGCGCGGTAGTTTGTCTCTATCAAGCGGTAGTTTGTCTCTAACAAGCAAAGTCCTCAACTATAACAAGTTTAGAGTTGAGGACTTTCTTGAAATTCTTCTCATACAGATGCCACTTTGTCTTCCTTACATTTCTGTGGACGGCGGGTTTAGGCGCTTTTTCCGCGAATTTGAACTCAATATAATGGTGATGTGAGAATGAGTGGTCGTCCAGTACATTCCACCCAATAATTTTGTCTGACAGCCGGTCAGTAGCAAACGTTACGTCGAGTACTTCTTGTCTGTCTTTAATTGTGAAGGTCGGTTTATTACCTATGTTACAAATACTAAGGTTGGTAGTTATATCCGTACTACCCCAGATAGTATGATGAGCGTTCGTGTCTGCGCCAATAGTCAGCTCGCGCTCGTCAGACGTTGCTTCTTCTACTACTTCCCTGAATAGAGCAGTCGGTACTACAGATTCATAAGGCAAGTAGCAGGAGACCCCGCAATATATGCGATTACCGATCTCCAGGCTAGCAGCTGTATCGTCGAGAAGCATGTCCCCGCCAGATGCGTCAAAGAGTCCGGAGACTCCCCTCAGCCTCTATGTGTCCGAAGTAGAGCTTTTGTCCTCAGAGAAGGACGTTACAGATCTTCTGTTAGAGTTGGAGTCACCAGAAATAATAGGCGTGGGTACCTCCGCACTTCCAGAAAGTGCCACGGTGGACGACTCACCTTCTGCAGTGGGAGCTATATCCTGCTTGTATATCTTCAAGACTATAGTCTCGAAGCCATATTGTAGGGTTGCACTCGCACTTTGTATATGGGAGGTGGATTCAGCGTTTAGGATAAGATTGACCTGCCGCTTTTTACCATCCACCTCACCCACCTTGATGATTCTCCAATTATGGGCCGGCAGACAAGGATTGGAATCTTTGATTATTTCTAAGATGTCAGCCGGGTTGGAGGGCTCTTCTGTAACCAAGGTGATGGCTCTAGGGTGACTAGGGATGTTGTTTTTTCGACAACATCCAACTGGGCACCCGGCCACACCTCACCCGCTCGAATCAGAGCAGCCTTATACAGGTCTACTGATCTGGCATCACCGAAATATAAGAGCTTTACTCTTCCCTGATGCCATCCTGCATCGTTGCAGATTGGTGGTTTGCCCGGTTTTCTCTACGGACATCGAGGTAATGAGCCATAATGGCTGATTGTACATGACTCCATTTATTCTTGAGGATGGATCCATCCTCAATACTTCTGTCTATAACAGCCATCACTAGACTCTCCCTCGCCACTTCATTGAAGGGCTTGGTGAGTGTCCTGTTGATGGTGACATTAGGGCCTCTTGCCTTTTTCGAAGGCAGGGGTTCATCAGGTGATCTGATTCGTTTTACTTTATTAGCCGTTAACACAGCTGAATTTGTGGCTCTTTCAGCCGACTCATTGGCCTTAGAAGCATCTATGACGCCTTTAGCCCAGGTAAGTGACTCTTTTTGTTTTTCGGTAAGAGCCGAAACCTCAACAGCCTCCAACTTCGTCAAAACTCTGAGCGCTACACGATGCTCATTGTGCTTCCGTTTTGACGGTCGGACATGACGTTTTCCCCTCACCGCACCACCAGTTGTGAGTACTTGGGGGAGATTTTCAACATTTTTGGTGTGGTCGGCTTTGGCCAAGACCAACGGACGGACAGTCGGACGATTGGGGAACCGCGCTCCATCGGAACACGAAGGCATCCCCGTCAAGAGAATTTATTTTTATTTTGTCTGTATTAGACCGTAATAGGTACTACGATGTAGGCCTTACAGACTTTGTACAGATTTTTGCTATTGCGTAATAGGTACTGGTAACTATCCGCTATGTGATAAACACGTCCGTTCACTGCGAATGATCAGCAACGAATTTATGCTAATGTAACTGATGTGTCAATTTCTATTTGTGGATACAAGGTTTATAGAGTCGATAGAAAGGGTCATGCTGGTGGTGTTGCGATATATGTCAAACAAGGCATAAACTGTCATATTAGAAGTAAATCGAATGAGAGTAGCATGACAGAATATATTTTTCTAGAAGTGACTGGCGAAACTGGCAAACTTCTTATAGGATGTGTCTATAGGCCCAATAATAACGCATGCTGGGATAACTTGATTGATGTTTTGGATTCCTTGTCTGCTTTATATAATGATGTGGTAATTAGTGGTGACTTTAATAGTAATATTATTAACCATCCGAGACTTTTAAGCACTATGCAGTCACTTGGGCTTTGGGCTGTAAACACTACAATGCCAACACATTTTACTGGGACATCGGAAACTCTATTGGATCTTTTCTTTGTCGGTTGTGAACGTAATGTTTTATTGTATGATCAGCTTTCAACATCTTGTTTTTCAAAACATGATTTAATATTTTTGAAATATGACTACACTATCAACATCTCAGCTCAATCTTTTTCATTCAGAGATTTCAAAAACATGGATTATAACATGCTTAATGATGAATATATGAAAATTGATTGGAGTTGTATATACAACAAATTACGCCACTTTTTCTGTTTTCTCTCACGTCAGCAAGACTTATATCAACGTATTTAGACAACAGATCTCAATATGTTGAAATTAACGCAAAAAGATCAAAACACATGCTAGTGAGGCGTGGTGTACCACAAGGTTCTATCTTAGGCCCTCTAATGTTTTCATTATTCTCGAATGATCTCCCTTTGGCAATTAGTCACTGCAACATTCGAATGTACGCAGACGATGTTCAAATTTATATGGAATGTAAATCGAATTGCATAGATCAGTGCACCCAAATAATAAATGAGGACCTAAATAATATATTTCTGTGGGCTTCGGCCAATGGTCTTACCATTAATCCTAAAAAATCTAAATGCCTAGTAATACAGAAACGTACATCAAGAATTTCAAGTGATATTACCATTGTTCTAAATAGCCAACCAATTGAGATAGTAAAAAAAGCTAAAAACTTAGGGGTGATATTTAATAGTAGCCTTACATGGTCTAACCATATTGACTCTATTTGTGGGCGAGCATATGCAATGCTACGAACGCTCTGGCAAACCCAGTATTGCACGCCGATTAAGATAAGAATCCTCTTGTCTAAAACATATTTAATACCAATATTATTGTGTGGATGTGAGCTGTTTGCAAACTGTGATGCAAAAAGTAAAGCAAAGCTGAATAGAGCTTTCAATAATATAGTACGCTATGTGTTTGGTTTACACAAATATGATCGCATTTCATCGTTCACAAACCGTCTGTACAACTTTAGCTTCAATGACTTACTTAAACTAAGAGTTCTCATATTCTTGCACAAGATTATATAAACGCATATTCCTGATCATCTTTACAAACGCTTGCGTTTCTCGAGATTCAGTAGAGGAAAAAGATTAATTTTATTCAGGCATAACTGTCTGATATCCGAATGGCAATTTTTTATTAACGCAGCTCGCAATTGGAACTTGCTTCCTTATACAATTCAAACTATATGTAACGCAGCCCACTTTAATAAAAACGTTGTCCACCTTCTTGTTGCCGGTTAATTCCTGATAATTATGCATTGTTCTTCATTTTAAGCTAATATTAATAATTATTATTATTATTAATAATAATAATTATTATTATATTAATAATATTGAATGATACTTGATGAATAACCATTAAAATTATTTTGCAGATTCTGTCCTTTTTTTCGTAATCCATGTTACTTATAGATTGCTTTATTACTTTCTTTTCTATATTTATAATAATTAAGTTTTTAATTTTTTTATCAATTATTAATAATCTATTAGTTATACCCATTGTGTTAATATTCATTATTGTAAAACAACATTTATTAATCAATGATAGTTACTTCCTATACTAAAATATGAGACAATTAAAGTCTTGTGTATAGGAAAACAAATAAAAATACAAATACAAATACAATACAAATTTCATGAAAAAATATGGCAACGGCAGCAATTATTCGGAAGCGTGTCGGAAAAAGTTGATTTGCGGTGTCCGTTGATGGATCATCTGAAATCAAACCAGTAAGGAAAGGCTAAAGTCGGGCGGTGCCGACTATATAATACCCTACACCACTCTCGTAATATTGAATAACTCTGATATATAAATTTTGTAATTCATGTATAAATTGTTTACATAAATTTACTTTTGGGACATTTTATACTTAAATAATACCCTGCACCACAGTGCGGTGTAGGGTATAAAAACGATTGGATCTAAAGAGCCAAATCGGATGAAACATATATATGGGAGCTATAGCTAAATCTTTACCGATTTTCTTCAAATTCGGCAATGTTAGTTCAAGAATCAAGAAACTCTACCATTCTAAATTTCAAAACGATCGGCTGTAAAATATAGCTTCTATAGAACTAAAGGGCCAAATCGGACGAAACATATATATGGGAGCTATAGCTAAATCTTTTACCGATTTTCTTTAAATTCGGTAGTGTTGGTTCATGGATCAAGAAACTCTACCATTCTAAATTTCAAAACGATTGGATGTAAAATACAGCTTTTATAGGACTAAATGGCCAATTCGGACGAGACATATATATGGGAGCTATAGCTAAATCTTAACCGATTTTCTTCAAATTCGGCAGTGTTGGTTCATGGATGAAGAAACTCTACCATTCTAAATTTCAGAACGATTGGATGTAAAATACAGCTTCTATAGGACTAAAGGGCCAAATCGGACGAAACATATATATGGGAGCTATAGCTAAATCTTAACCGATTTTCTTCAAATTCGGCAATGTTGGTTCATGGATCAAGAAACTCTACCATTCTAAATTTCAAAACGATTGGATGTAAAATACAGCTTCTACAGGACTAAAGAGAAAAATCGGACGAAACATATATATGGGAGCTATAGCTAAATCTTAACCGATTCCTTGTCTGCTTTATATAATGATGTGGTAATTAGTGGTGACTTTAATAGTAATATTATTAACCATCCGAGACTTTTAAGCACTATGCAGTCACTTGGGCTTTGGGCTGTAAACACTACAATGCCAACACATTTTACTGGGACATCGGAAACTCTATTGGATCTTTTCTTTGTCGGTTGTGAACGTAATGTTTTATTGTATGATCAGCTTTCAACATCTTGTTTTTCAAAACATGATTTAATATTTTTGAAATATGACTACACTATCAACATCTCAGCTCAATCTTTTTCATTCAGAGATTTCAAAAACATGGATTATAACATGCTTAATGATGAATATATGAAAATTGATTGGAGTTGTATATACAACAAATTACGCCACTTTTTCTGTTTTCTCTCACGTCAGCAAGACTTATATCAACGTATTTAGACAACAGATCTCAATATGTTGAAATTAACGCAAAAAGATCAAAACACATGCTAGTGAGGCGTGGTGTACCACAAGGTTCTATATTAGGCCCTCTAATGTTTTCATTATTCTCGAATGATCTCCCTTTGGCAATTAGTCACTGCAACATTCGAATGTACGCAGACGATGTTCAAATTTATATGGAATGTAAATCGAATTGCATAGATCAGTGCACCCAAATAATAAATGAGGACCTAAATAATATATTTCTGTGGGCTTCGGCCAATGGTCTTACCATTAATCCTAAAAAATCTAAATGCCTAGTAATACAGAAACGTACATCAAGAATTTCAAGTGATATTACCATTGTTCTAAATAGCCAACCAATTGAGATAGTAAAAAAAGCTAAAAACTTAGGGGTGATATTTAATAGTAGCCTTACATGGTCTAACCATATTGACTCTATTTGTGGGCGAGCATATGCAATGCTACGAACGCTCTGGCAAACCCAGTATTGCACGCCGATTAAGATAAGAATCCTCTTGTCTAAAACATATTTAATACCAATATTATTGTGTGGATGTGAGCTGTTTGCAAACTGTGATGCAAAAAGTAAAGCAAAGCTGAATAGAGCTTTCAATAATATAGTACGCTATGTGTTTGGTTTACACAAATATGATCGCATTTCATCGTTCACAAACCGTCTGTACAACTTTAGCTTCAATGACTTACTTAAACTAAGAGTTCTCATATTCTTGCACAAGATTATATAAACGCATATTCCTGATCATCTTTACAAACGCTTGCGTTTCTCGAGATTCAGTAGAGGAAAAAGATTAATTTTATTCAGGCATAACTGTCTGATATCCGAATGGCAATTTTTTATTAACGCAGCTCGCAATTGGAACTTGCTTCCTTATACAATTCAAACTATATGTAACGCAGCCCACTTTAATAAAAACGTTGTCCACCTTCTTGTTGCCGGTTAATTCCTGATAATTATGCATTGTTCTTCATTTTAAGCTAATATTAATAATTATTATTATTATTAATAATAATAATTATTATTATATTAATAATATTGAATGATACTTGATGAATAACCATTAAAATTATTTTGCAGATTCTGTCCTTTTTTTCGTAATCCATGTTACTTATAGATTGCTTTAATACTTTCTTTTCTATATTTATAATAATTAAGTTTTTAATTTTTTTATCAATTATTAATAATCTATTAGTTATACCCATTGTGTTAATATTCATTATTGTAAAACAACATTTATTAATCAATGATAGTTACTTCCTATACTAAAATATGAGACAATTAAAGTCTTGTGTATAGGAAAACAAATAAAAATACAAATACAAATACAATACAAATTTCATGAAAAAATATGGCAACGGCAGCAATTATTCGGAAGCGTGTCGGAAAAAGTTGATTTGCGGTGTCCGTTGATGGATCATCTGAAATCAAACCAGTAAGGAATGGCTAAAGTCGGGCGGTGCCGACTATATAATACCCTACACCACTCTCGTAATATTGAATAACTCTGATATATAAATTTTGTAATTCATGTATAAATTGTTTACATAAATTTACTTTTGGGACATTTTATACTTAAATAATACCCTGCACCACAGTGCGGTGTAGGGTATAAAAACGATTGGATCTAAAGAGCCAAATCGGATGAAACATATATATGGGAGCTATAGCTAAATCTTTACCGATTTTCTTCAAATTCGGCAATGTTAGTTCAAGAATCAAGAAACTCTACCATTCTAAATTTCAAAACGATCGGCTGTAAAATATAGCTTCTATAGAACTAAAGGGCCAAATCGGACGAAACATATATATGGGAGCTATAGCTAAATCTTTTACCGATTTTCTTTAAATTCGGTAGTGTTGGTTCATGGATCAAGAAACTCTACCATTCTAAATTTCAAAATGATTGGATGTAAAATACAGAGAAAAATCGGACGAAACATATATATGGGAGCTATATCTAAATCTGAACCGATTTCAACCAAATTCAATAGCGATCTTAACAGCGGCGAAATACTCTAAACTGCAAAATTTCAGAACGATCGGAGTGAAATTGCGACCTGTAGTCGACGAACAACTTTACATGGACAGACGGACGGATGGACATCGTTAAATCGACTCAGCTAGTGATTCTGAGTCGATCGGTATACTTTAAGGTGGGTCTAGCTGTGTTATTTTCAGGTGTTACAAACATCTGCCGTGAAACAAACTTATAATACCCTGTACCACAGTGTGGTGTAGGGTATAAAAACCAAAAATATTTCGTTAGATAATCGTTTACCCCAAGTAACGCTTGGAGGGTTCTTCGAAATTTAAATTTTTAAAAACATTGTGGAGCGCGGTAGTTTGTCTCTAACAAGCATGTCGACTGGTATTCTGCCAATTTCAGCCTCAATATTGTTAATTAGGTCTTCCAAGGTGTTGGGACGGTTGATATACACCTTCTACTTCAGGTAACCCCAAACAACCGTCCCAACACCTTTGAAGACCTAATTAACAATATTGAAGCTGAAATTGGCAGAATACCAGTCGACATGCTTGTTAGAGTTCATGAAAACTTCAGAAAACGTATGCAGTAGTGTGTGGATAGCGAAGGTCGACATTTGCCAGATACACTACTTAAAACCATGTAATTTTAAAATTCTTCTACTATTCAATATAATTAAAATATAAAATAATATTTTCTAAGGTCAATAACTTTTTTATTTCATTCCCAAATAAGAAAATTAACGCGCTCCACCTTGTATTAGGGAGCACTTTAAAGCGAGAAACGCGATTTTTGCAAAAAAAAAACGGCTAATTTGTTATTGTAAAATTAAAAATATTAACAAATTTGAAAAAAAAAAGTCCAGCCTTACCTCGTAAATTATGTACAGAAACAGTGTTCAAAATTTCAACACGATCGGTGGAGTATTTTGAAGTTGTGATGGACAACAACTTTGAAAACGTGGGTTGTGGAAAAACGCGATAAAGTTTTTCTGATGTACAGAGGCGCGGTTGCTTAGACTGCTGTATATTCGTTAGTTTTGCTCCGATTAATCTCAAATTTTCGGACCATATTTTTAAGAGGTTCTCCGTTCAAAACATAAAATTAAAATTGAGGTATTGATATATGTATTTTCCGAATACTTAAATGTTAATAAATATTTCATTCGTAAATGATAGTCCCAAATAAAATAGGTCGGAAGCAAAATCTTCCCAAATATGAAGCATTATTTGTCAGGAAGCCAGCTTTTTTTAGTAATATTTTCGGATTTGAATGAAATTTGGTGGACATGTTGGCGTATGCCAAAATATAAGTTCTAATAAGACGATATTGATGTCAAATGAAAGGTCACATTTTGAGCTACATAACTACTCTTTTTGTTTTTAGAAACTGGAACTGAAA
This sequence comes from Eudasyphora cyanicolor, assembly GCA_963930755.1. Classification (NCBI taxonomy): domain Eukaryota; kingdom Metazoa; phylum Arthropoda; class Insecta; order Diptera; family Muscidae; genus Eudasyphora; species Eudasyphora cyanicolor. Next base: position 151,709,479 of record OZ005734.1, on the reverse strand, counting down.
GTTTGGAAAAATCGCCTTGCAAATTTTAGTCCTTCATTTTTCTTTAAGATCCACGGTAGGAAATTTTGAAGAATTATATTCTGTGTATCTTACTGTTATGCTATTCATACCCATATTTTATAATTCTACGATGATTAGTTTGTTTTTTAGAACTATTTTAATTTTACATTAATCTCTATTGTGGTTATTTTGTTATTTACAGAAATTTGAATGGAATAAAAACAATCAACACAATTCTTTATTTTATGGATGAGTAAATTTGAATTAAATAAGTTCTTAAAAACAAACTAGTTAACGCAGAATCCTAAAATTTTGATATGAATAACTGAACAGTAAGATTCACGAAATATATTTTTTCCAAAATTTTCTACCTTGCCTTAAAGGATAATGAAGGACTACATTTTGAAAGGCCATTTTTGAAACTTTTAAGTTGTAGTTTCTAAAAACAAAAAGAGTATTTAGATAGCCAAAAATATATGTACTATAAAAGCATAACCCTGTACGAAATTTAAAGTATTTCTATGCACTGGTATTAATGTTATAACCTGTTAACATTTGGCGCAAAATGGTCCATATGTGTGTGAGGTACCAAAAGGGGAGTGGAAACTTCGCCCATTTTTCTCGAGGTGATAGCGACTAATAAACTAATACTATGTGTGAAATTTCAGCAGATTCGAATAAGTAGTATAGAAGTTATTAATGTATCAATAGTTCACTAACCCTTTGTGGAGAAGTGCTAGAAGGAGTGGACCAATATGGCCCATCTTCGAGCTTAGCCGGAGATAGAAAAAAATATTACCACATAACAAATTTGTAGTCAATCGGTTATTCCTTTCGAGAGATATCGTGCGCAGCAGCCAGCAGACAGACAGACGGACGGACATTGCACAAATGACTAAAAATGACCCAAAACGGGTTTCCGCCGAACATACTTAGGGTCTTAGGTCACTCCTTCGATGTGTTACACTTTTGGCTCGTAGCAAATGATATATACCCTCCTCTCTAAGATGAGGGATAAAAAGTTAATATACAAATAAACACCATATTACTCACATTTTCACACACACACATGTACATTTTTACACAAATCAATTGAATTACGTTTTCTGAAGTTTTCATGAACTCTAACAATCAGGTCGACTGGTATTCTGCCAATTTCAGCCTCAATATTGTTAATTAGGTCTTCCAAGGTGTTGGGGCGGTTGATATACACCTTCGACTTCAGGTAACCCCAAACAACCGTCCCAACACCTTGGAAGACCTAATTAACAATATTGAAGCTGAAATTGGCAGAATACCAGTCGACATGCTTGTTAGAGTTCATGAAAACTTCAGAAAACGTATGCAGTAGTGTGTGGATAGCGAAGGTCGACATTTGCCAGATACACTACTTAAAACCATGTAATTTCAAAATTCTTCTACTATTCAATATAATTAAAATATAAAATAATTTTTTCTAAGGTCCATAACTTGTATTTGGGAGCACTTTAAAGCGAGAAACGCGATTTTTGCAAAAAAAACGGCTAATTTGTTATTGTAAAATTAAAAATATTAACAAATTTGAAAAAAAAAACTCTCCAGCCTTACCTCGTAAATTATGTACAGAAACAGTGTTCAAAATTTCAAAACGATCGGTGGAGTAGTTTTGAAGTTGTGATGGACAACATCTTTGAAAACGTGGGTTGTGGAAAAACGCGATAAAGTTTTTCTGATGTACAGAGGCACGGTTGCTTAGACTGCTGTATATTCGTTATTTTTGCTCCGATTAATCTCAAATTTTCCGACCATATTTTTAAGAGGTTCTCCGTTCAAAACATAAAATTAAAATTGTGGTATTGATATATGTATTTTCCGAATACTTAAATGTTAATAAATATTTCTTTCGTAAATGATAGTCCCAAATAAAATAGGTCGGAAGCTTCATTTTTCTTTAAGATCCACGGTAGGAAATTTTGAAAAATTATATTCTGCGTATCTTACTGTTATGCTATTCATACCCATATTTTACCATTCTACGATGATTAGTTTGTTTTTTAGAACTGTTTTAATTTGACATTAATCTTTATTGTGGTTATTTTGTTATTTACAGAAATATGAATGGAATAAAAACAATCAACACAATTCTTTATTTTATGGATGAGTAAATTTGAATTAAATAAGTTCTTAAAAACAAACTAGTTAACGTAGAATCCTAAAATTTTGATATGAATAACTTAACAGTAAGATTCACAAAATATATTTGTTGCAAAATTTTCTACCGTGGATCTTAAAGGATAATGAAGGACTACATTTTGAAAGGCCATTTTTGAAACTTTTAAGTTCCAGTTTCTAAAAACAAAAAGAGTATTTAGATAGCCCAAAATATGCCCTTTTATTTGACTCTAATAAAAAATTTGTAATTATATCCTTAAAAAGTGGGATTTTCTTTGAAACGCGAACTCGACCAGAATGTAAAAAAAAACCGAATACACAGTTTTGTTGTGTTTCTAGCCAGCTTTCAGAATTATAAAGACATTTCCATGAACAATAATTGTTGTTCAATTTTGACGCACGGTTTTATACGAGGGTTGCTATTTATATTTCACTCCTGGCAATACTGGTGTTGCCAGATGAAAACTGGAACTTCCATTGGAAAGTATGACATTTTTTAGCATAACTTCACTCAGACCGTTTAGTCATTTGAGCGCGAATTGTTTTGGTTACAGTCTGAAAATTCACCACCAAAACATAGTTTTTGAACGCATTAACAGCTGCTTCGGGCGTCAAAAAACGTTGACCAAGCAGCTTTTTTTTGATGTGAGCGAATAAGAAGAAGTCGTTGGGGTTCAAATCAGGGCTGTACGGCGGATGACCGATCAATTCGACATCTTGAGTGCTCAAATAGCCCATTGTTTCAACTGATGTGTGAGAACTCCCATTGTCGTGATGCAAAATTATCCGTCATCTCTTATAGTTTTTTCTTATTTCTTCGACCACTGTTGGAAAACAGATAGTTGTGTACCACTCATAATTGACCGCCCTACGTTCCACTAAAGGCACTGTGGCCACAGGACCGGTTATGGTTCACAGGTTAGTGCTTCATCCACGAACAACTTTCGTTGGAGTTGACTCGTCTTCGAAGACCCACACGGTCGATTGCTGTTTTGTTTCGGGCTCATACGCATAGATCCAAGATTCGTCACCTGTGACGATCTTATAAACGGCCTTTGAACACCGCGATAGTATTTTTCAAAATTTCTTTGCACCAATCGACACGAGCCGTTTTTTGAGGGATTGTCAAATTGTGCGGGATCCAACGAGAACAAACATTTTTTACGGCCAGGTGTTCATGCAATATCGAATGTATGCTGGTGGAAGAAATACCCAAGGATGCCTCTATCTCACATGACGATCTTGCATTATCAGTTCACGCACGGAATCAATGTCTTCTGGTACAACGGCCGTTTTTGGACGACCTTCGCCTTTGAGCGAGCGACGGTCACGATTGAATTCATTAAACCAGTTTTTCACAGTGCTATAGGATGGTGCTTCAGCGCCATACAAAGATTTAAGTTCATCGATGCACTCTTGTCGTGACAATCCACGTTGAAAGTTGTGAAAAATGATCGCACGAAAATGTTCACGAGTTAAATCCATTTTTTTGCCAAATTGTTTTTTCAAGTCACTGTAAACAACACAAATGATGGTCGTACGTCAAAAAGTTCTGAGTACGTTTATGCTAAAAAATGTCAGATGGCGCCAGGCAACACTTAGTGTTGCATGGACCAGAAATATATATAGCAGCACTCGTATAACACATGTAAGGTGTTTCTCTTAAAATTGGAATATCACGGAAACTAGGAAAAACGCCTCTCCAAAATTTTGTCCATCGCTAGTACGCTAAAATAGCATTCTTCTGAAAAATTTTGAGTAAAATCGCTTGACCACGCTTTTTTGATATTCGCAAATTAATAGTTTGACGTTGAATTTCAATGTCAAAATAATGTTTCTGCTAAAAATGAGTATCACCATCACCCATTGCATATCGTTCACCAAATTTGACATAAAAGGCGAAGAATAGGAGCATATTTTTTAAAATCGACAAAATTAAATTGCGTCACCAGAATGCAAATATTTTAGATTAATACTATTGAGGCATATACCAACATATAAACCAAATTTCATTCAAATCAGAAAACATTACTAAAAAGTGCTGGCTTACTGACAAAAAATTCCTTATATATAATTTTGTGCGTGCCAAATAGGTATAATATATAGGGTGATCTAAGTAGAGATACTTTTTTCAATAGCCTTTTTTGACAGATCACGTGTGAGTCGTGTCATGCTGTCATGTTATTTTTGTTAAGTCTTGTTTGGCATTTCATCATGGAAAGACTTACGCCTGAACAACGTTTACAAATTATTCAGTATTATTATCAAAATAATCGTTCGCCAATTGCGCTAAGTCTATTTCTTTTTAAATCCAAAAAAAACACTTTCCAGTCGACCCACTATCTTGACACCCATGAGCAATATTTTAGCTCTCGTTAAGAGCTATCTTTTTGCCATTGACCGATCCGACGTACCGGTATCATCGGTCCATATTTCTTCAAAAATGATGTCGGTGAGAACGTAACCGTCAATGGCGACCGTTATCGTGCCACGATAACCGACTATTTGATGCCTGAAATTGAAGCTCGTAATCTCGGCGACATTTGGTTTCAACAAGACGGCGCCACTTCCCACACATCGCATCAATCAATGGATTTATTGAGAGAACACTTCGGTGAGCAGATAATTTCACGTTTTGGGCCGGTCGGGGGTAAAATCTAAAGTTTATGCTGACAAACTCGCTGAGTCGTAGCCGCGGCCAACATTTGATAGACATACTCTTCAAAAAATAAATGCTAAAGAATGTTCTTTCAAATGATAGTAAACATTCCGCATTCAATTTGAATTTTCTGTGTTTTTTTTCTTTAAAAAAGTAGGGAACCTCGAAATGGATCACGCTATAATTAGAGTGTACCCTAAACATTTCTATATTTCAAGCAGAAAATTTGTGGGACAATATACTACAGAAGCGACTTTTTTCAGTGTGTATGTATTTACGCAGTTTCGTATAGTACAATAATGCATACTTATTGGAATATTGACAATAAAATATCATTATCTTAAAAAAACATGTAAAAGCGTTAAGTTCGGCCATGCCGAATCTTATATACCCTCCACCATGGATAGCATGTGGCCTCACAAAATAACTCAAACCTAAAGAAAATAACACCGAAAAACACAAAAACATATAATAGATGAGAACAGCAGGAAACATATAGTAGATGAGAACAGTAGGAATAACAATAAGTAAGATGCTATACATATATGGGAGCTATATCAAAACATTGACCGATATGGCCCATTTGCAATCCCAAACAACCTGCAACTATAAGAAGTATTTGTATCAAATTTGATCAACCTAGCTCTATTATTGCGGACTGTAGCGTGATTACCACAGACGGACGGACATGGCTAAATCGTCTTAGAATTTTACGACGATTAAGAATATATATAATTTATGGGGTCTCAGATCAATATTTCGAGGTGTGGAGGGTATAAAAATAAATGGATATACATATAAAATTTATAAATGGTTGTACAACCTGAACACTTTGCTATAACACTTGTATTAAATCAGTGCAATTGTGACGCATGGCCTTCTTTACCTAAATATTTATAGGCCTAAGGCATGTAACTATGCAGCATTACATGCAAAGTTTAGATTTTGTCTAGACCGCTTGACAGTCAAGCTATTTTTCTGACAGACATCTCAGGAACACCCGACTTCATACGCAACTTTAATGTGTCAAGTTCGAATGTTAAAGTATAAGCGTTCGACGCGCAAGTATGAGCTCCAAAGCACACAACGTGCAACATGTTTGATGTACGTTAACTCCGAACACAGTATGCGTGGTTGAAAATTCTGCTTAAATCCGGATACTTCTTCGTTTAGATATGAGTTCTTTTTCGTACATTGCTTTCTTGATTGCAGGAATCGTGCTCATGTCGTCGTCTTCATCTTACGACGATATTTGGTACGCTGTGTTACCACTGGTAATAGTTGTTGCAGAAAACTCCGTAAAAAGTGACAATGTACGCATTTAGGTGGTTTTGGGAATGGTCAAATGAATCCTGAGTACTTAGACGGTCGTAGAGACACATATAATGTATGTGTGTTTGTATATAGTCATATTTACATACATATGTATATAGTATAACTTAATACATACATATGTATGTACGTACATACGCGAAATACATCGTGTGTGGGTATGTATACAAATATATCTCCTAACTCCGATACATAAAGTGTTGTCTTACAGCTCCTTTACGGAAAATCTTAAAGCCTTGCAGAGAGTAGGATCACCCACCAATATTTTTAGGTATCAAAACTCCAAATTATATCATAAGAATGGGCTGGGGGTAATTGGTTGACGGAATAGAGTCAACCATAATTATTTAAATATTCACGTATTTCTGTATATATACACGGCAAGTATGTGGCAGAATGCTTCCCGCGTGAAGGCAGAGTACAGAAAGTTTCAACGATGATAATATGGAATTCGTCGTGCAAACTGTATACGGACTGCGGACTCTGAGTGCCTAGTTGCAAAATCCTGCCTCACATCAAGTATTTTTCTTACACGTTTTCTCCTTTGACGTTAGCGCAAGCAGAACATAAAAGGCCTTTGACGTCGCAATCGTCACAGTTGTTGTATTCATTCCATTTTCGCCGTTAATCATTGTACTTTTGACTGTCACCGAAAACGGCGGGTAGTTTTGCAGCCAAATTCTCGTTAACAAGACACGCTCGGTCAGCACAAGTGACCGATTGTGGAAGACAACAACAACACAGAAACGGCTACCCAACAACACCACCAAAATGTATGTGTCACTATATATACATCTATGTGTACGAAGTGGTGCGTGTGGTTGTGTTTATGTGGCGTCTGCCTGTTTGCAGTAAGGAATCCTTTCGCCGCGCTAATTCAATATTCGCTCACGAGACTCGCGGTAGTTTGTCGCTGAGCGCGAAGTTTATAGGTTCGTTGTCACAACCAAAACAAAAACACAGTCACATCCTTTCTGTCCTCGAAAGAGTAAACACTGGCTTGTCGCAGTACGAGATATCCAAAAATTATGTGAATAATCAAAAACATCCACGACACGGCGGTACTTAAACTTAACGAAGAGTGATAGTAACGAAAACAAACCTCGTAAACTCAGTGCAATTTATATCACATTCTAAGAAGAAGAATACAGTTATGTATTCCGTTCGGTGCTTCCATTGAATAATCAGTAAAAATTCTGTTTTATGTTAAACATTGTGCTAAAACAAATAAAAAATACCTGCATAAATACCTGTTTTCATGTTTGACTCACATAATAACCGCAATTGGAATTGACATATGTAGCTAAAATTTTGGATTGCGTTTTTTGGCATGCATGACTATTAGCAAAAACCAGATCATATATCTTGATCAGTGACAATAATTACCCAGCAATAATTATTGCTGAGAAATAAATTGTGCATTAAATTAGGAAAATAAATAAACATTTTCCGTGGCAAAACTGTGTTTGGCTGATTCATTACAATTCGGTGTGTTCTATTTTTCGTAATTTGTTAAATAAAAGGTAAGTTCTAAAATATAGGTAAAAAATTCTAACTTTCGCCCAGTATAAACTACAGTCTTCTAAGATAAGTCGATGAAATAGGGAAATGTAGGAGGGAGATAGATAATACATAGAATATTATATGGATTCGAAGCCAGTCGAGGTAGCCATATGAATGAAATAGTTTTCCATAAATAATAGGAAGAGACAATCTTTCGAATAAATCGAAAAATTCATGTTTGTTAATTTTTAATAAACATAAAAGCTGTTTTATTATTTGGCTTGGACCGCATATTAATTCGACTTCTGCTAAACTTCCTGCTTTGGTCGGAATTCAGTCTATACACATATTTAGTATCTACAAATTCTAGCATTACAATTCTTTTGAATCAAATTATTTCTTAGCGTCAAATCTGATTTTAAACTTGCGAACTTATGTTCACACAACTATTATACGTTCATTAATTAAGAGGTTGGTAATAAATAAATAATTTATAGTATTATGATGATCAGTGCTATAGTAAGATGGCACCAAATTTTATAAACTAATTTATAGTTCAATTGTATACATTTGAATGTTAAGTCGCTGTGATGATGACTCCCAAATGCTTGCATTGCTTTTATGAGGAAATTATTTGAAAACACTATGTATTATACTGCACTATGTAATCTCCGAATTTCTCCCGTGAAGCATGTCCAAAATCTGGAATCTTTTCATTATAAAAATTGGTTGAAAAATGTAATTGATAATAATTTGTCATATCTAATTTAAATATGATTAAATGCTTATATATAGACTAGGGTGGGTCGAATAGTAGGGGCCGAAACCTCAGCTCAAAAATGAATTTGGAGTCCCGAGTCTTTCAAAATAGGTTTATGAATAACTTTAGATTGGGTTGGCGGATAAATCAACTTAGGTTTATGAATAACTTTTGATTGGGTTGGCGAATAAACACCAATGCCCCTAAAAACATGATAAGTCGACATAGCATACTTTGGAATGAAGGAGAATCGATAATGTATATACAGTTAAAACTTATTTTCTACTTTTACTTAACTATTAATCTGCATCTGAATTACAAAAATAAACCAAACAAAATCAAAATTGAGTTATTGCTATAACTCCCTGAACATTTTTAGAGCTCGAATGCCGAATGTGCAAATTTATAATGAAATATAAAAGGACCTAACAACAAAATATTGTTTCCATCGTTAAATAGACTAACTTCACACAATTTACAAAAACAAGTAATAAATCATATTTATGTAAATATATAACATATGGTCATCAGAAAATAACAAAGGCCTATCAACCAAGAAATCCAAAATTGAGTTATTGATAGGTATTACCCATTTCCCGTTTTTCTAACGACAAAATCTTTCATTTTATTTAGTTTTTTGCGTCTCCTGTAAAATCGTCAAAAATTATGATAGGCCCTTTTTACGTTTCTTATGACGATATGTGTCATTGTTTTCAGTCCATACAATTTGACATTTATTTACATTGTTGCTTCTTCTGTAAAATTTCGACATTATTGATTATTCACCCTTTTGCATTTCTGATATCGAAATAATCTTTATACCTATTTCAACAATGTTGCTAAAAATACCTTGAATAAAATTTCTAAAACGCTAGCACTCTGATAAGATGACCTCGAATCACTCGCTACGTTGTACAGTACACCTGTGAAATACGAATCTAAATTCGTGGCATCTGGGTTCAATATTGAACACATGTAATTATGAATACCTACCGCATGCACAAGTATTTATATATACATATGAACTTACTCTTATACAAATGAATGTAGGTAGTTACAGAAACACGTGCATACGTAGGTGTGTTGTGTGCACTTAGTACAATTATATTGTTCTATCGCGTAAACAATGTGAGTACATACTATACACATATGTATACGATTATATATTATACTCGTATATATTTATAAGTAGGTACTTAAACAGATGTATTATGTGGAACATTAAAGTTAAGCAGCTGATTTGTCCGTATCGCATTCACATCCTCAAAGCCGCACACATACTTGCATATGTGCGTACCCAGAAACAGAAATAGGGCATAACAGAAACGTATGCACACATAGTAACATATATAAGTACCCTGCAGTTCGTGAAACTGGTACTAAACCGGTGAATTTACCGATCCTTAGGAACCAGTACCGGTCCCTTAACTATAGAAAATACCGGTGATTTTAACATGTCGATGTCCTAGGAAGGGGTAAATTGACCCAATTATAGATAACCATATACCGGTTTATTCACCGGTTCTTGAGAGTGGTACTAAACTGGTGATTTCACCGATCCCTGAGAATCAGAACCAGTACCGGTACTTTAACTATAGATATGACCGGTGATTTTAACATGTTGATGTCCTAGGAAGGGGTTAGTTTTTACATACTAACCAAATTATTGGTACTCGCGTACAACTCCCGTGCCTATACCTGTCCAACCAGTACCAACCCAAATAAAAAGTCTTCGTTTTTAAAATAATTTTACTATAGTTTTTAATTAAAAAAATAATAAATAAAATGAGTTCATCAATAAAAAAATTAAAAGTATTGAAATTCAATTTGTTTCAATTTAGAAAATATAAAATATGTATATATATAAAATTTATTATTTATTAATACTATTATTATCGTTTGGTCCCTTTTTAAAAAAATTTTTTTTGAAGATATATTGCATCTCTCAGGTGATGGTCCGCTGTCCCTGTCGTTGTTGATACTGAAATTGAATCTGGAAAGAATACATGTGTTAATAACTTATCTTTTTCATTTTTTACTAATCTACGCAAATTCCGTTTGCTCATTCTTACCTTTTTATTTTCACTTTAAAACTGACTTGCACTTCACTTCGCTATTGCTTGAACTTTAAATAACAACTGAAGAAAGCATTACATTTTTTCTCTATTTTATTTCTCTATTGTATTTGCACATTGCGTTTGCTAACATATAATTTGTTGCGTGAGTGGCTGAAAAGTGTTTTGTGTGTTTTCTTATTAGGACATCATACCGAAAATGATAATTTCAGCAAGAGAGCGTGAGTTTTGTTTCGTCTCACTCAGTTTTTTTTTAGCATTGTTTTTGCTTCAGCAGCTTAGCAACACAGACAAAATCAAAACAACATAGTGATGACAGTATGAAAAACAAACTGTCCCCATCATAGAGAACTATGAACCGGTAAAATAACCAGAACATAGCGAGACAGGCATAGCAACGCAGACAAAATCAAAACAGCGGAGTGAAAAAAATGAACTGTCCCCATCATAGAGAACTATGGATCGGTAAAATAACCAGAACATAGTGTGAAATACAAGAAAACGGGGTCAATTGGCACCACCAGAACTGAAGGGTACTTTGTATTTGGGGAAGTGTATATGTGTTAGATCACATTGCAAGTTCAAGAATTATCGTCAAGTTCACATTTATTGCATTGTCTCGACCGGCATCTATACTTATGTTCTTTGCTTAGTTTTCTTTTTTAATATTCTATGTAAGTATATATATATATATATATACGTACGTACATACATATGCAGACAGATGTAGATATGTTATTATCCTATATGAGGATGCGCATATGTATGTACGTATATGTATTGTAAGCCAGCCAGTCTATAGCATAGATTCTTGCAATATAGCACTGTCTCCTTAAAGCTAAATGTATTAAAAATACATCGAAAATAGAAATAAAAAATAAGTGTAATAGATGAAAAAATACAAAAGTTGTTTCGGAAAGAGCACTGGCACAAGGACGTATGTAAGAAGTGGAAGGAAAACAAAGTTTGGAACACTTTTTTTATTTGTGATTTTTTCGTATTAAACTTCTACTGCTGTTGACCTTTATTTAGCAGACTCTCTGTTTACATGTCAGCATGCGGACACACGTACGTTTGAGTGTATGCCTGTAAATGTGTGAGCGAATGCTTGCGATGCCACAGACGATGGTAATAAACCGTACCCGTACCCCATGACTGACTAACTGAAAAGCGATAAACATGTAATAAAATTATGTATAATGGGGGTGAATACAGACACGAACTTGTATTATTGCAGAGACATACATACCCATAAGATGTAAACTGGACCGGAGGTTGTCTGTCTTTACACATACTCGTACAATATATATTTATATGTGTCTAAAAGTGTCCTAGAAGGAAATGGAGCAGACTTGCAGCAACATGCAATTTTTTATTTAAAAAATGGAGCAGAATTGGATGAAACCGAAAGTAAACAAAGAAATTTATATTGAAAATTTGAAGCCAAAAAGACGTATTTTGTATTGCACGTACAGTCAGAAAAAAATGGTAAAGGCAATATTTCAATTTTATTTGATGATAGAGAATATCTCTACCGTAGAGAGAAAAAGTGATTAGTCCAGTTTTATATAGCAAATACTTTGAAAGAATTATTTGTAATATTTTGGTCAGTTAGAGGGCTGTTTTAGTTTTCTTCCTTAAGATATTTGTGCCTTCGGTAATTTTGTATATAAAACACTTTATTAAATTTGGCGAAAGTTTCGTCACATAAATATTGACTTCCTCGGGAGCATAGTATATGTAGCTAATATTACATTAAATCCTATTAAATATATAACAAAAACACATTTCATAATTTACAAAGATATTATTTCAAATTTGTTATATTGATTTAAACGCTACAATTACATCATTTAAAGCAATAGTTTTAGACGTTTGTTGTCGATGAGCTCAGGTTGTTGCGTAGATGTTTAAAGTTTGTCAATGTATGACAGTTGTTATGAATTTCTCTTGACTTCTTCAATTAAATTTTGTATTCTTGGGGAAACCGTTGTTTGTCAAAATGTTAATGATTTCATTTGAACTCTTAAGGTGAAATTGATCATCGTGTTTGTTTATGGTTTGTTATTTTGGCTGGCTCACCATTCAAATATTAGCAGAGTTCACGATCTGATGTATTTGGTATTTTATTTTGTATTTGTGATAAATTAGTAAATTAATTTTGAAATACATTACTTTTTAAGTGTAATGATTTGCCAAATGCAATCCTGTATTATTGGGTTGTTTTGCTTTACGATGTATTTGATATTAATGGCAATTTTTCAAACCCTAAGCACATGTTCTTAGGAAACAAAATGCTGCTTGTATGCAGTTAGTGTGCCGCCGACACATGTACATGATAAGCATCTTCGGGTAGCTTATGTATTGGTGTTCGTTATTTTTTAAAGTGGAAGTATATTTGTCTCACCCCTCAAAAAGTTGAGGCTTGATGCAAAAATTACTCTCCAAAAATTTCACGCCCCTGGGACCACTCCTTCCCGTGCCGACTTACGGTTGAAATTTTATTAATTACAGTCATATCGTCGCTTGGATGACCAACTGCAGTAACTGACATTTTCAAAATTGTTCAGGAGAGCAGTTTTTCTGTTTTTGAGACAATGTTCCTTCTTCCCCACGGAGTAATATTTATTATATTTCCAGTTTGCTTTTCTCATTGTGTACTTAACTCCATCTTTTTCAATATTATTATCAAAAAAAATAAAACAATTTAGTTATAATGCATGTTTTTCATAAACACTTTTCACTTTGTGGAAAAAAAAATTATACTTAATGTCAGTTGCGACTGATCACCGCCCAGCCCAAACGGCTAAAGCTAGAGTCACGAAATTTGGTAGGGTGGTAGTCCTTGCTATATAGACGTGCAATATGGAAGGGTTTTTCGAAATTTTGGGCGCAAATGGAAAAAAGAAAATAATATGGTACCACAGCCAATTCCAAACGGCTGGAGCTAGAATTCCAAAATTCGTGTGAGGTTAGCGCCTAGGGCGAAAATTCGGTATGAATTACAATTTTTCGAAATTAAAAAATTTACGCGCACATTGAGACAAAAAGGGATAAATATGGCACCAAAGCCAAGTCCAAATGGCAAGAGCTTGAATCGTCTAATTTGGCTTGATGGTAGCCATTGGAACGTAGACTAGACACAAGGAGTTTTTTAGGCAAAAATGGTGGAAAATGATAAATATTGTGCAGTGGGACAAAACTATGTTGGATATGGTACAGTGGGGCAAAAGTGCTAAATATGGACAGTGGGCGAAAAAATTTAAATTTGTGCAGTGGGTCAAAAATGTGTTAAATATAGCACAGTGGGGCAAACAAAGGTTGAATGTGTTAGATTTGGGGAAATATTTTAAATTTGTGCAGTATGTTATATATGGCACAGTGCGACAAAAATGTGTTTAATATTGTGGGGCAACATGGGTTAAATATGGTTACGATTAAGAAAAAACTGTGTTTATTATTGTACAGTGGAGCAAAAAGTGTTAAATATGATGCAGTGGGGGGAAAAATTACATTTGTGCTGTGGGTCAAAAATGTGTTAAATATTACATAGTGGGGCAAAAAGGGTTAAATATGGTACCATAATGTAAAAATAGTAAAATATGGTACGATATGGCAAAAAGGGTTAAATATGGTAGAGTAGGGCTAAGGGTGCGAATTTAGCTTTTGGAATATACAGTATGTTTTTCTCTTAATACATACTTATAGTGGCACTGTGATGCAAAAACGATTAACTGGTGTACAGTTGTGGTTTAATGGCATTTAGAGGCACATTATGGAAAAGAGATAAATACTGTTATCTTCAGATTATCCTATCCGGGTGACATAGGCTATATTAGTTATTGATTGAGGAGGCGTGGCCCCGCCCAAATAAGCCAATTTGGAGTTATTATTTTCTTAGTGATTCCTACTGTTCCTACCTACGAATGTATTATCGAGATTCCTACTGTAGTTATCTGATGATTGGGACAGGACCGTCCAAAAATGGGCAACGAGTGGGCTGGGTCCAGCAAGTACTCCAAAACCTTTTGCAATAATGAACAAACATTTCGGGAAAACGAAATGTTAAGTGACATATTGAACGTACGTGTCTTGGTGAACATTTTTTTTGGCATTGTGTCAGATACGTCTAAAATCATTTACCGTTTTTTGAGAAAACGGTAATATATATATGTGCACAAAATTTATACACACGTTGTACTTTGACTAGACAAATCGAATAGTGGCCTTAACTCAATTTCTGACAAATGGTCAGTTACGTCGGCTGGTCATCCAAGCGACGATATGTCCCACATGTTTTTAAATTACATAATTTTATTTGACGTAAATTTACATACATATGCCAATTTTACATTACATATGTATCTGCTTTCATCCTTTGTTACCTTTCCGCAGTATAATTCACAACTTTCAAAGTGAATTCCTTCCGTATATCAAAAACTCCATTCTAAACAATGCTAAGTGCAAAAACGTAGTTTTTCAGGAAAGGCTATCAAAGATAGATGATTTTTTTTTTAAATTTGTGTGGAATTTGTATAAAGCAAATCGAATGAACTGTACAGTTTTCTGAATAACTTTTGATTGGACTGAAGAATAAACACCAAATTTACTGAATATAATCTGCTATGTTGACTTACAACATTTTGTAATATGGGGTGGCGCGGAAAGCGCTATATGGTTTGCATTTTTAATTATTATTCTTTCTTTGTTTTTTCAGCATTTTGTGAAGGAGACTTGGGGAATTAAATATGAATCGAACAACATACAAAAATAATTAAATTTTTGCGAATTTTTTCGTTCATTTCATATCCCTCACTTCTTTAAAAAGTTATAATACAGGGTGGCGTAAAATGAGCTATATGGTTTGAATTCTTTATAACTTTTTTAATTATTATTCTTTCTTTGTTTTTTTCAGCATTTTGTGAAGGAGAATTGGGGAATTAATTATGAATCGAAATAATTGAATTTTCCCGAAATTTTGCGAAAAGTTATGGAAAATATGCTAAAAAGAACATGTATGTGCGAATCAGAAAATGGACATCACTTACAGGATATAATTTTTCAAAGCTAATTGCAAGAAATTCCACAATAATATCATAAATAAAAAAGTTATAAACCATATAGCTCATTCTGCGCCACCCTGTAGTTGCCCATGACGTAATTGGATCGTTATCTTCGTACATTGTAAGAGTTTGTAAAAAGTTTAGATCGTTGACGCAACTGAGGCATTGGGGCAGTTTAACAAACTTTGACAAAAATTTAAACATCTGCTAGTGCATCTTGATTTGCTGGAATGGAATAATGTTTTCGTAACAAGAATAAAGGGTCCGCAATCTAACGTTTTTTTCAACTAGTGCTTATTTCGTGAATGGTAACACGCTCATGTCTGATTTGACAGAAAATTAGTTTTATCCTTCCGCTGAACGAATATGGTTGTGTATACGCTTGAACAACGCTGGGAAATATGCCGAAGAAGAAGATGCCGATTTTGCCAAAAAAATCATCTTTTCAGATGAAGCTCATTTTGATCTCGGCGGGTATGTAAACAAGCAAAATTGTCGCATTTGGGGCACAGAAAACCCGCACGCATACATTGAAAAGCCGATACACCCAAAACGAGTCACTGTTTGGTGCGGATTTTGGTCCAGAGGCATAATTGGGCCATTTTTCTTCGAAAATGAGCAAGGAGTGGCCGTTACAGTCAGTGGCGAACGTTATCGAGCCATGTTGAATTTTTGTTCACAAAAATTTAAGAGGAGGATATTGGCAACATTTGGTTTCAACAGGACGGCGCTACGTGCCACACAGCCGAAGCTACACTCGATGTTTTGCGCGACGTTTTCAAAAAAAAAAAAGTTATTTGGCGGACCCTATATTTTTATGCAATATATTGCATCTCGCTGGATGCAATTCTTTTCAAACACTGCTGGGTCAAAATTTTTAATATTAAGCTATGAATTTTATTTTTGCCTAGACAGTTTATAAAAAATAAAATAATTTATCGCTATCATTTATTTCTTGAAAAAAAGGGGATTTGAAATTTAAAAAAATGCATTATTGTGTTTTACAAAATTTTTAATTGCTCTTGAACAGCTGAAACGATGTTTACAAAGTTTACGTCTTTCAAATTTAACATAACGGGTAATTTTTCTGATGATTTTTTTTTCTCGAAATTTTTTAAAAGTTTAATTCAACAATGTTTACCGGTCTCTAACAAATCCAGTAATTGTATTTTTGGTGACACAATATTTTAAAAAGTTAAGGACGAAATACTAAGTATGTTTGGAAATTTTGCATATTCTTCTTCTGTTTCTGCACCAATGAATTTTAAATTCCCCTTGTCTGAAATTATAAACACAGTGTATGAAAATTGAACATGAAATATGAACAAAAATAATTTGTAATTAATTAAATACATAAAATTTATAAGAAACATTTTTTATCAAATAGCTTTTTAATGCAGCTATGTCTATAACTTATACGCGGATATGCTTCAAATATTGAGTCCAAAAACCAAATTACTGTTTTGGATTTGTAAATGTCAGGTGCATATTCTGTGTAAATTTAAAGGCGGAGCATTATTTTACATTAAAGTTTTAAACAAATCGAAAAAATTATTTAAATAATAAAAAAATCTATAATAAAAATATCTACACAAACTATCCTTGTAAATCTGTGCAGGCGTTCAGGAGCAACTAAAAATTTAGTAAAACTCAACATTTTTTCTTAAATTTAAAATGTCATAGGTTAATATTAACAATATTGACCTACAGGTTTACTAATTCTACCTGGCAATTTTTTATAGAATGCCACGCCACATTTTGCTGAAATTGCCAATATTGGCTCCAATAGTTCACAATCCAAAATTTTTTTTTTTACCCTACGTTCAATAGTTTGAGATAATACGTTATTAAGTAATGCTACGCCCACTATCGCCACACCCACTTATCTCATCCCGCCCATTTTCTGTGAAATACACCCATACCAAATTTCTGGACAATTGATGCAATTGTTCGTTAGATATTTCGTTACATACATACATATGCCAATTTTCTGTGGGGGATAGAATGCAATTGAGACGTAGTAGATCGTGTGGTAGATCGCAAATATAACTGGACAAAATTAAAAAAATGTCTGACAATATTCCTTCTGATCATTTAATGAACTTCTCAATATAATAGGTAACTGTAATTCATGTTTTGTTTTTTTTTTATTTTAGCTCTAATTAGGAAAAAGTATGCTTTAAAGTCAGTTGTTGCAAACACGTGCATTCTGATTTCAAAGTGAATCGTATTTTTTGTGTGACTTTGGTTTGTGATTAAAATGGCCACGGTGATTTTATTGTGCTAATTTTTATACCCTCACTTTAGTGTGACGAGGGTATATATCATTTGCTGCGAAAAAAAGTGTAACACATCGAAGGAGTGATCTAAGACCCTATGTATGTTCGGCGGATATTCGTTTTGGGTAATTTTAAGTCGAATGAGCAATGTCCGTCCGTCTGTCTGTTTGCTGGCTGGTGCGCACGATAACCGATTGACTTCAAATTTGGTACGTGGTAATATTTTTTTCTATCTCCGGCTATGCTATATATATTGGTCCACTCCTTCTAGTACCTCCCCCACAAAGTGTTAAAATGTTGTGAAATATTGAATCTTTACTTATTCAAATCTTCTGAAATTCCACACATAGCATTAGTCGCTATCAACTCGAGAAAAATGGGCCAAGTTGCTACGCCCGTTTTGGTACCTCCCACACAAATGCACCATTTTGCACCAAAAGTTAACAGCTCATAACATTAATACCAGTGTATAAAAATACTTGAAATTTTGTACAGTGTAATGCTTTTATAGTAAAAAATGGGTGTTATATTCCCTTTTGGTACCTCCCACACAAAGGTACCATTTTGCACAAAAAGTTCAGAGCTCACTGCATGAGTACTAATGCACGAAAATGCAACAACATTTTGCACAGTGTAACGCTTTTGAAGAGCCTATAGCCCTGTAAAAAATGGCCGTTACCACAAATTTAATATCTCACGTTAATAAACGCTTACAATTCGGCGCAGTGCAATGTATTTACAGTATCTACTATTCAGCGAAAAGTAGGTGTACATAGTTGTTAAAAACCTTTTGGTACCTCCCACACAAATTGACAGAATAATTCGTTTAATATTCCATATTACATTACTCACAAAGTGAGGGTATACCTAAGTCGGTTTACACGACTGAAACTTTCTTACTTGTTTTATTATTATTAACCTCAATTTCAAGGAAATATTTTACAATATTTATTTAATTACCTCCTGTAAAAGTTCAGAAAGTGCGAAAATAAAATATATCCTTTTTCAAGTAGAGTTAAAGCTGTTTATTCCGCATAGTTCCGATGTAAATCTATATTTGGGTTATTCTTTGAAGTGTTCACTTTAAGGTAAATCAAAAACATTTTGCGCATTTTTCCGACCGCTTACATTTTTTTCACTTTTCCAGTATGACCTCCACTCTTTCACGAAAGGAAATGTTTGAAAAATGGCTAATAACTCCCAAAACACAACGCAAAGACGTATTATTGACATTAAAAATGGTTAGGTATTAGTATTTCAATGGTTCCTATTCAAATAAATTTCATATCTACACAAAGAAAAATAATTGCATGCAAAATCCTGCTCCTTCATCTACAATATACTGCCACCCAATCAGGCTGGTTTTTGCCAAAGAGTCCACTGAGTTAATTTCTCAAGAAGTTAATTTAGTACAGCAAGAAATTAGAGATTTGTCTCCAACTCTTATAACAAATGGCGAACAAAGTTTTCTTGTTGAGTCTGCTTTTATCCTTACTATGACAGACGGTAAAATTTGTACTGCACTATCATCTGTAACCTCTTCTTCCCAAACGTGTTTCTTATGTGGAGCGAAACCGAGCGAACTAAATAAACCTGTAGTTTTAAATAAAATTGTCGATGAACGATCTTTAACATTTGGAATGTCCCGCTACATTCATTGATCTGTTTTATGGAGTGTGTATTACACATAGCATATAAGCTTCCTATAATGACGTAGCAAGCTCGAGGACCGGAAAAACTGCTGGACGGTTCTTTAGAGCAGCAAAAAAGAGTTCAGAAATCACTGGCGTCAATAAAGAATTCATGGAACGGTTTCATATTATTTTGGATATTTTTAGGTAATGGTTGAAGATGCTTTTGAAAGTTTTATTATTGTCACACAATTTATACTTAAACGAATACCCATGGTACATTATGCCAGTCAGCGTCCATAAAATACTTTTTCATGGAAAATACATAATAAGGTCTTGCATTCTTCCTATAGGACAGCTGTCAGAAGAAGCTCAAGAAGCTCAAGAAGCAAGAAATAAGGACACGAGGAAATTTAGAGAGTTGTTTATAAGAAAGACGTCATAATAGATACAAATACAGTTCTCTTCAATCGACTCTTAATTTCTTCAGATCCTTTTATTGCAAGTTTGCGCCACACTTCCTTTCGAGTACGAGGTTTGATAACAAAAGAAGTTCTTTCATTATTATCCGTTCATGCTTTTGAGGAGGAAGAATCTTTTAACCATGCATATGAAAGTGAATAAATTAAAATTTCTATGTGTATTTATGGGTTATTATATGTATATTTATGTGTTATTATGTATTATTAATGAAATAAGCAGAAACAAGTAAAGATATAAATTATTATCAAAAATTTATAAAAAAAAATTAAATTTTAGTATTAAAATTTATCTCCGATTCCTTACGTAAAAACTCACTTAATAATTTTATTAATCATGAATCTTAGTTATATTCAACCTAAATAATAGTATATATAACTACAAATAATCTCAGAGGATTCATTTAAGAAACTAAATTTTTTTTTAATTTTTCTTTTTCTTGACAATGAGAACTATTTATTTGTTGTGACATTTTATTAAAAAAAATCTTCTTTTTAAAAAAAGGTTGATTTTTTATAATAATTTATATATTTGAACTCATGTTTTATATAATTAATAAGTGAGACGTGAACCCAACGCGATTTATTAATTTTGTCCAGTTAGATTTGCGATCTACCACACCGTGCGTAGCAAAGAGATTGTATATAAGAAGAGATACCATTTCATTCACCTCAACGAAAGGTGAATTCCGACTCGTGAGCAAAGATGAGTTCATGAAAAAATTTATTGAAAAATCGTGTATTTTGTGTGCTTTTCTTTCACTTTTTCACATGCACGTCAATAAACACACAAAATAAAATTATTATACGTTAGTTGAAACAAAGAAAACGGAGAACATATATTTTTTTAATCAATTTAAAATTCCTTTATGTCCACCACTTCAATAGAAAAACTCAACTCTGCACATGAATTTTCGCCGTGCATACTCTTATTCTAGAACCTCTTTGGTGCGTAGGTCGGCACGGGAAAACGTGTGTGCGTAACTTTTGTAGAGTAATTTTTACGACAAGCCTTAACTTTTTGAGAGGTGAGATTAAAAACATTTTTATAAGAAAAATTCTCATTCAAATAACGGACACCCTATTATGTATGTTAACGAATTTTCGGCTGATGCCGTAGTTGTTGTGTTATATTTATATTATATATTTATTTGTATATATGTTTAGAAGATCGCGGACAATGAATATTAATTATCTCTTATCATAGAATCTAATAAAGCAAATAAGGCAATTAATAATATTTCAATAGGTTTTTTTTTGCATATTTATTAAAAAATAATATTTCTTTTTGTAATAAATGGAAACATTTTTTTATAAAAATATATGAGGAGGTACTTTTCAAAACTTGACTATTCCACTTTTTGTGTTTTTTCACAATATGAGAAAATAGTTTTATAGATATGGCCCTATGTATTTAACCCGACATTTTGGTACATTATTAAAGACGTCAAGATTAGCCATTGTCCTGCGTAGGATTCAAAAATTTACCCCTAATAATTTGGAATAAATCCAAATTTTAAATGGAATAATCAAGTTTTTACGCGGCTGATTAGAATAATCAAGTTTTGTTATGTGCTCCAGAGAAATAATCATGTTTCGATTCAAACCACTGTGGATTAATTTTGTTTTGCTGAAACTAGTTATGTATCAGATATGTTATTCTGAATTAAAATAACCTGAGGCTTGGAGCTTGTTTTTTTATTGGAACACATGTCCACAGTACATAAATATGCAATGTTAATTTCTAATAAAATACGAACTAATTTTTAATGATATTGTTTCTGTTACTTCGATTTCTTAATAATTCCAAGTCCCGGAGGTGGACTTAAGTGGATAACTCAGCCGTTCTTTGAGAAAAGGATGCTCTAATGACATCTTGTAAAATCACATAACATAGCCAAGACGACTACCAGTTTAGTTCTAACGGACACATTGTGGCCACGGGTTTTGTACTTTAAGAACTTTTAGTTCTCACTAAAAAATTTGGGGATAAAATGTCAATTTAGACAAAAATCGGTAATTAACTTTGGATCAGTCATATTTTGTTCCAAAAATGCATATTTGAAATGGGCAACGTCATTTTGAAGTGGAATAATCTACTTTTGATGAAATCATGCCTTTTATTTCTTTTTTTCCGGTGTAATTATAGATATTTAGCAAAATTTTATTTTCGCTGAGTATTGAAATCAATGCTATCATTTCTGTAAAAAGTGGAATAGTCAAGTTTTGAAAAGTACCTCCTCATATATGGGTGACATTTTTTGAAAACAGACCAAACTTTTTGTGACGAGTTTTTTGATGAAAATAGGAATGTAATTCGGGACGCTGAATAAAAGACACAATTTGTGTAAAAATTTTAATTTTCGCGAAAGATATGCACTCATTAGTCTGCTTGTGACACTTTTTTGTTTTCTATATTCTCGCAGATTCTCAACAGATTACGCTAATATTTGAAACGCACATCGAGAATAAGAATTGCATGCAACTGTTGAAGCATAATTTGCAAAATGGATTTAATTGTCGCTAATATCGGAATTTTGCACACAAATTTACATATTCAACAATTTTCTCTATCCAGATTTTAGAAAGTTTTTGTGTTAAAGTAAGCCCACACCAGTCATCTATTACGCGATACAAAAATATGTTTGTACTCTTGATACTGACATTTCGTTTTCGCGATTTTCTAATAGAATTTTTAACAAAATTGCAATTTTCGAACCAGATTACTCACTTAAGAAACCCTCACCTTCAGTCGCAAAAAAATATTCGTGAATGTATTTATCTTTTTTATTTTACTTAAATTATTATCAATTTAAAATGCATTAGTATAATCCATTTGTGTGGGAGGTACCAATATTGGCCTATTTTAATATATATATGCAATTCATTTTTTGTACAAAATTGGTCCCTTTGTGTGGGAGGTTACCAAAAGGGGTGGCG
Source organism: Eudasyphora cyanicolor (assembly GCA_963930755.1). Lineage (NCBI taxonomy): Eukaryota > Metazoa > Arthropoda > Insecta > Diptera > Muscidae > Eudasyphora > Eudasyphora cyanicolor. The sequence continues at coordinate 151,686,607 of OZ005734.1, read as the reverse complement.
ATATTTCGCCAATTTTTCTCAAGGTGATAACGACGGATAAACTATTACTATGTGAGGAATTATAGATGATTCGGATGAGTAGTATATATGTAAGTTATTTTACAATCAATATTTCACTAAATGTTAACCCTATGTGAGGGAGGTACTAGAAGGATAGGACTAATATATCCCATCTTCAAACTTAGCCTGAGATAGAAAAAAATATGATCACGTACCAAATTTGAAAAAACGAAAAATTAGACAAACGAATTTCGTTTGTGGTGTATGTTTGTCGCAAGCGATTTATTTTTATCCCAAACCCCAAAGAAACGTTTATAGCCAACGGTTTGTGTACTTATCGTAAATGATTTTTATTTAATACAAACTCTGTGAAACGTTTGTTGCAAACGGTTATTGTGTTTGTCACAAGCAATGCCTGTTTATCCCAAACCCTGTAAAACGTTTGTTGCAAACGGTCATTGCGTTTGTCACAAGCCATGTCAGTTTAACAATAAATGAGAAAACAATTGTCGCAAAAGAATAATTTGATTGAATTACGATATTTAATATGTTTTATAAAATTATGTTTATAATCAAAAATGTCACAATTTTTAGTCAAATGTACCCGGGAGCTCCCCGACACACACCTCTGCTTTATTTGACTGCTATCTTTTAATTGAGTTGTAGACAAACTGTAAATAAGAAAGCATGTATGTAAGAACATATTAAAAATGTAGTAGTCCATTGTATGGATCAAAGCGAGATGTTATCTTACCATATATCAAACTTTTTAGTCAAAAGTGAATTTTATAGGTCAATATTCTGACCCAAATGCTGACAATTCAAAAGTTTCTACGCCCATGAATAGAATACTAAACTACACCAGCAAATAACATGAAAAACTTCGGGTGAAAAATCGTGTTGCATAGTATGATTAATCGTGTTGCATAGTATAATTAATTTGCTTATTCACAATTTAAGGCGTGTGGAAAAATAACCAGTTAGTCGTTAACAAAAGCAATAAATGGTCTCAGTTTTTGTTAAAATCTATTGTTTTTGTTATTCCGGCTTTCCACAAAATATTCAATATTCTCATGTAGAGGTGTTTCCATTTTTTTGCTATTAACTATCTGGTTATTTTCTCATATGTATTTACTTCATTTACCATTTACCTATAATATTAAATTGGAGCCCGCAGTATATTTGCGAGATATCGATAATTTAGATTCTTTGGTTTAATTAATCCTTTGAATGAAATCATTTTAAGTTCACTGATAAAAATATTTTTATTTTTGCCACACACGCGCACAAATACCGAACACCACAAGAGCCAGTACAAAACTAAAGGCCCACCAGCATACGACTCTACGCATGCTGAGTACGATTGCAAATGTTATGAAATTTTAGAACAGTGCGGAGGGAGGGATGAAGATAAACAAATTTCCACAACAGGCTGTTAATAAAGCAACGCGGACAAACATGTATGCAACGTTTCTTTTTGTGTTTTGTACACACACATCTCCATCTTTTTGCAGAAACGTTGCAACGTCGCTTTTTGTGTCGTATACACACACATCTGCATATTTTGAGTTCTGTACACATACATCTGCACATTTTATTCCGTCATATAAATAATAAAAAAGTTATAAAACAGCACTTACAAAATAAAAGCAAGTTTAGCTCTTTGATCTCTCAACTCTCTTTAATATATTCAATAATGTTGAAATACAATATGGTTCCGTAAACATTTTTCGTTTACCATAAAAGTAAATTACGACAATTTTGGAATGAAAGAATGTTCGTTTACTGCAAGTGAAACTACGTTTAAGATAAACGTTTGCATTCACCGCAAATATTTCAACCGTTACGGGAAAAGTGGAGCGTTGGAGACAGGGTTACCATAACCATTTTTCGGAAAGGAGGACATTTGTTACATTTACAAAGAGCCTTTGGATACTTCGGAGGACATTTTTTAAAATACAAATAAACAGTAATTGGAAAAAATAAACATTTTATTATGATCATTAATATTTTTTTAGAAAAGGGGCAAAGTACTTTAGTTCTGCATGTACCATGTATTGCGCATTTTAACTTTTCGAGTACACACATGTACCAATTATGACCAGCTGAAATTTAAAATAATGGTATCTCTCCCAAATATATAAACAACTAAATCAAAATTGGTTGTAACAAATCTGTGTAGTATTCTCTTCAATCTCAAAGTGATAGGACGTAAATATTTTGAAAGGTTAGCGTTTGTGAAAGCTTTGTTTTTTGTGTGTAACTGTTTTCGTGATTTTTGTTTTTGTTGAATGTGTCTTTAGTATTGGCGTTTTTGTGTTTTTATTTTATTTTTTGGAATGAATTATGTATTGATGCGTGCACGTTTGGAAGTTGGGACATTGCGCAGAAATTTAAAAGTAAATATAAATAAGAAATTCTGGAAGATGGCTTGGAAGAACCCTGTTTTTCAGGCGCGGCCGGTAAAATCGACGTAGGGAAGCGCACTCGTTGTAGTTTTTGTGATAAGGATCGGAAAAGAACCTCTTACTCATGTAATAATTGCGACCAACCAATGTGTTCTATGCATGAGTCCGGTGTGTGTCAAATTTGCTTGCTCAAATATAAGACAAATTGATGTCAATGGCTATCCTTGGCTTTTAATTGATTTTGTCCTTTTTTCGTTTTTTATGAATAATTAGCATTATAATAATAGAAAAAACGTGTAATAAATTTATTATTTTTATTTAAAAAAAATATGTAATATTATGTCAGTGTTATGAATTTTATAGAAAAAAAAACAGATTTTTCAATGAAAATAAGAAAAAAACTAGAAGAAAAAGGTAATAGTAATCTTTTTTTATTTGATTTATCAATAATATAAATTAAAACAGATTTATTAAAAAAATGTGATTTGGTGTTGTTGTTACTTTTTTTTAACTAAAAATCTTCTGGTCCAATTGTGACCATGGGTGTACTCCGTGTTACAAAAAATAAGTGTGTACTAGGAAGGTTAACAATAACAAGTAAAGAGGGATTATGTTCGGCCATGCCGAGTCTTATATACCCTCCACCGTGGATCGTATGTTAATGGTTACTGGTAATAATTAACGAATTAGATGGACCTTTGTATGGGAGATATATCAAAACATGGAACCTGGCAACCGTTGTTCGTGTGAAAAATATCGGATATAATTAAACCCCAGTTACCAATTTTCAGCCAGATCAGTTGACATTTGTGGTCTCTATGACGTTGAGAAGTAAAATCGGGTAGATGCTATATTTGGGGGCTATATCCAAAAATGGGCCGATATTTGCCATTTTCAATCCCAAGATATCTGCTGATATAAGAAGTATATGAACTAAATTTTAGCCCCTGAGACGATTTAACCATGTCCGTCTGTAGGTGTATCGTTCTAATCAAAGTGCAGGTCGTATTTATTGTCCGATTGTCATGAAATTTAGCACAGTGCTCTTTTTTGACTCAAGGGTGAAAATCGGTTCAGATTTAGATATATCCCCTATAGACATATAAGTTACTCCCGATAAGTTACTGCCATGTAAGCGCTGTAGAAACTGTATTCTTTATCCCATCTGTATGATATTCGTCAGAAAGAGGATTATTATTACTTGAATAAACACTGTCAAATTCGGGGAAAATCGGTTCAGATTTAGATATAGCACCATATATACATATGTTCTCCCGATTTGGTATCAAGCACTATTGAAACTGTATTTTACATCAGATCTTTATATAATTTGCCAGAAATTAGGTTTTTGATCCAAGTTGATGAAAATCTGTTCAAATTATGTGTAGTCCCATCTATATGTTCCTTCCGATTACACTGCAAATGAAAGTTAACATTATCCATAACAAAACCTTCAAGGGTTTTTTTTAGTTCAGTGCGAGATTTTTTTTACACGCAATTGAAGTTGGTGATTTAGGAACGCTGTCTAACAAGAAAAGATCATATTTATTTTTATTATCATGGAAAGTTATGGTATCTTACTGTTTTTGGGGTCGAGGAATTCATTTTTGATACTTATTTTTACCTACAACTCACGCTAGATGGCGCTCTCATACAAACGGTGCTATTTCTTGTCGATTTTCATAGAAAACACGGTGTATTTATTTTTTAGGCTGAAAAATAAATATTTGAAGTTGGCATTGGCACCAAACGTTTTTTTTCTTTGCGTGCAGCTTTTGCCCAAAGACGATACCAGTGAAGAGCGTTTTTGACTGGAATTTTACCTTTTTTGGTGTTTGTGTCTTGGGCTTTATGTGTTCTGACACATCCTAGGATTTTAAGGCTAACATTTTTGTAGAACATTTAATCCCCGCCCTCCCATTGTAAGGGTTGTTTTTTAAGATTTGTTTAAATGGGGTCAAAAATTGCAGTTATGTGGGGGAGCTAGACGGTTAATGTGTCCCACAAAAATATTGGCCTTAATATTTCCCATAAAGTTGCCGAACATACGCCAAAAAATTTGTTGTTACATAATGTGAAATACATACTAAACAAGTAAAAAGTTCAGTCGGTCTCACCTTGAGTCTCAAAAAAATATTAGTAAATTTATTTATTTATAATATTATCAATTTAAATTGCATTTAATAACCTTAAAGTCTGTACTGGTATTAAAGTTAAAAGCTGTTTACTTTTGGTACAAAATGCCCGTTTTTCTCGAGGTAATAGTGACTAATAAACTAATACTATATGTTGAATTTCAGAGGATTCAAATAAGTAGTATAGAAGTTATTAAATAAACAAAATTTCACTAAAAGTTAGCCATTTGTGGGGGAGGTCCTAGAAGGAGTGGACCAATATTGCCCATCTTCGAATATAGCCGGAGATAGAAGAAAATATTACCACATACCAAATTTGAAGTCAATCGGATACTCCTTTTGAGAGTTATCGTGCGCACCAGCCAGCAGACAGACGTACGGACGGATATTGCTCATTCGACTTAAAATGACCCAAAACGGATATCCGCCAAACATACTTAGGGTCTTAGGACACTTCTTCGATGTGTTACACTTTTGGTTCGTAGCAAATGATATATACCACCTCTCTAAGGTGAGGGGATAAAAAGGTACAATATAGTTTTTTGAGCTATTTTGGGTGCCTAGATTCGTTCAGATTGTATTGATATGTTTACAAAAGTTGTTTAGATTTACCTTTGCTACAATTTTGCCAAATATTGTTAGTGAAGAATTACGAGTTCCTGAAAGTTATACTGAAAAAAGTGAAAGAAAATATTTTCTCCATAACTTTTTCAAAAAAAAGTGCCGGAAAAATTTTGTTTTCGCATAATATGTTGAGAAACTTTGTTCAGCATATTCTTAGCTACATTATTTCCAAATACAGTTAAGCTGTATCACAAAGTTTGAATTAGTTGTTGGACAAAAGCTGATGAAACCTTTTTCGAGGGGCCACTGATTTTCAGAAACTTTGGAGTCCCATAAAAAAAATTGCTAACCAATTTCGCCAAACCGAGTAAAGGGTTATACTCTCCTTTAGAAGTATAAGTAGAATCGAACCTATACTGTCAAGTCCGTGTAATTTTCAAAAAGTGTTCATTTGGTGCATAGTGTTATTGAAACGTGAACGGAAACGTGATTAGAAATAACGGCAAATTTTTTGCAAATTCGCACATTCCTCTGTCTTCTAATTTTTCATAACCATCAGGTGTAAACATACTGCTTACATAACGCTTAATTTCCAAATCGGAAAGGAAATATATATGGAGGCTATATATAAATATGAAACGATTGGCTCCCTTTAATAAGGGACATACTTTTGCTAAATTTTATACCGATCAGATTGGATTTGGATTCTACAGTTCCTATATGTTAAATCGTAGGTACATATATATGAGGGCTATGCCGAGGTCCTGAACCGATTTTTAACAATTCGAATAGAGTTCGTCCTTGGGCCAAAAAGAGCAATGAGCTGAATTTGAATTGAATTGAATCATAATCAGGAAGTAATTCCAAGTCGATCGGTATAATAAACTAATAAACGATGGGTCTATCTCTTCTCCTTTTGGGTGTTACAAACAAATGCACAAACTGATAATACCCAGGACCACAGTGTCGTGTAAGGTATATGGAGTTACCTCGGCTAAAAGTTTTCGCAAAAACTATTTTTAAAACCATTAAGGAAAGGCTAAAGTCGGGCGGGGCCGACTATATAATACCCTACACCACTCTCGTAATATTGAATAACTCTGAACTTTTATGAATTTAAAATACAGCTTCTACAGGACTAAAGAGCCAAATCGGATGAAACATATATATGGGAGCTATAGCTAAATCTTAACCGATTTTCTTCAAATTCGGCAATGTTAGTCCATGGATCAAGAAACTCTACCATTCTAAATTTCAAAACGATTGGATGTAAAATACAGCTTCTATAGAACTAAAGGGCCAAATCGGACGAAACATATATATGGGAGCTATATCTAAATCTTAACCGATTTTCTTCAAATTCGACAATGTTGGTTCATGGATCAAGAAACTCTACCATTCTAAATTTCAAAACGATTGGATGTAAAATACAGCTTCTATAGGACTAAAGGGCCTAATCGGATGAAATATATATATGGGAGCTATATCTAAATCTGAACCGATTTCAACCAAATTCAATACGGATCTTTACAGCTGCGAAATACTCTAAAAATTTCAGAACGATCGGAGTAAAATTGCGACCTGTAGTCGACGAATAACTTTACATGGACAGACGCACGCTGAAAAAAAATCGCTTCTGTAGTATATTGTCCCAAACATATTCGGCTTGAAACATATATATCTTTAGGATACACTCTAAACATATAATATTTGGTATACACAAAAATTATATATTTGGGAAGATGTTGTTCTAAACAAATCTTTGTTTACATCCCAATGTGTTTATTTTGGACTATTTTTTCCGAAACAAATATTTATTTTCATTTAAGTATTCAGAAAATATCAAAATTGTGTTAAATTTTTCAGTAATTCAAAGTTAGTTTTTTCAAAAATTTTAACGTCTTAAAAATAAAAAATAATAATTGAAATTTTTTCAAAAATTTTAACGTCTTAAAAATAAAAAATAATAATAATTGAAATCATATAATCTTGGATCGAAATATATACTTGGAGGACTGACAACCAATGATGGCTTGGAATACTCAGAAATTTTAAATGATTGGTTTAAAACATAAGTTATTGCTGCATTTGGTATCATAACTGGTAGGTTCAAACCAAAAAAAAATAAAATTTAAATTCGAAAAATTCAACAAAAGTTTCGAAAATCTTTTTTAAATAAAATATATTTGGAGAAATTCCTAAACAATCATTTTATTTGTATTCAAATACATATTTTATTTGAGAAATTTAGTTTGCAAATATTATATGTTGTAACATATTAATATACGAGTTCCAAATATATTTTAGTGATTTTCAAATAAAATTTATTTGCTCAGAAATATATAATATTTAAAAATTAGTGTTCCAAATATATTTTCTTTATATTCAAACATATCAAAAAAGGCGATTTTGCCCCGTGCGGACGGACGGACAGACATGGTTAAATCGACTCAGCTAGTGATTCTGAGTCGACCGGTATACTTTAAGGTGGGTCTAGCTGTGTTATTTTCAGGTGTTACACGGTGTACCACGGTGTGGTGTAGGGTATTGGTTCGTTCATATTTTAACTCGTATACCAAAATATTACACATATATTTATTCTATTATTTTACTAAACGCGCGTCAATTTTTTTAATTACATATTTTCCGCAGATGTAGCAGAAATTGTCGGGATCATTTACACATTGAAATGTTCTTTGCCTTTTACTCATACTTCGAAATATAACTTTGTAATATTTTTCAGAAAATCGACTTATCTCTTTAAGGCGCTGAATTACACTAATTTATTAATAAGAAATTCCATTCATAAATTCCGGGTTTAAGGTTCCTAAGTTGCAGTACCTGTAGCTGCCATATAGTTTGCTTCGAAAGTAGAAACCCAATATTTTCAAGACTGCCGCGACTACTTTGTACGCGTACATATAATTTTACTACCTGTACGAGTATATACGACTAAGATGTCCATGCCCCTAAAAGGCGTAACTGAATGGAAATCTCATAAATAAAAAACCGTCTTTCCGTCTGTCTGTAGATGTATTCTTGTAATAAAAGTACAGGTCGCAATTATGGTCCGATCTCAACGAAACTTTGCACATTTCTTTCTTTAGGCCCAAGGACGATCCCTATAAAGTCGGTTCAGCTTTACATAAAGCTACCATGTATATGTACCTCCGATTTGGCATATATGCACTGTATAAGCAACATTTTTGAACCGATTTGTACAAAAATTGACAGAGAGTAGTCTCGTGATACACTTAGAGACAATACAAAATATGGGAGAAATCGGTTCAGATTTAGATATAGCCCCCATATATATGTTACCCCCGATTTGACATGTAAGCGCTGTAGAAACTGTATTTAATATCCGATCAGTACGAAACTCGGCAGATAGAGGTTTGTTATTACATGAAGGAATACTGCCAAATTCGAGAAAATGGGTTCGGATTTAGATATATCCCCTATATATACGTTACCCCCGATTTGGAATTTAAGCGCTGTAGAAACCGTATTTTATATCTGATCACAGCGAAATTCGGCAGAAAGAGGTTTCTTATTACATGAAGGCATACTGCCAAATTCGGAGAAAATCGGTTCAGATTTAGATATATCCCCCATATATATGTTACCCCCGATTTGAAATTCAAGCGCTGTAGAAACTGTACATATTTTATATCCAATCACAGCGAAATTCGTCAGAAAGAGGTTTCTATTTTACATGAATGTGTATTCAGAGAAAATCGATTCAGATTTATATGTATATAACCTCCATATATATGTTCCTCCTGATTTGGTTACAAAGCGCCATAGAAGTTGTACTTTACTTCCGATCATTAAAAAATTCTCCAGAAAGATGTTTCTCAATTTAGGAACGAATATAGCTTATTTTAGCGATTATCGGTTCAGAATTAGATATATCCACATATATATGTTCTTACCCATTTACAAATTATTCCAAATTATTATCGCAATGACCCTTATCGCATTGTTAGGGAGATGTAGGGTCTGTCTGGTTGACAGACGGTAGTGTTGCTATAAGGAACTGCAAAGAGGAATAGTCACTAGCACAACTGTAGTTTATCTGAAATATTCTATTTTGTTTTGTTTTTTTTGGATAAAATTTAATTAGTTCACATATTTTTACAAAATTTTTATTAGTACGGAAATTTTGTAGCGTCCGGGGTATTTGTCCGGGCATCGCAAATATCAAAATAATAAATAAATGCTGGGTTTTTAAATCGGCATTTGATATATTTAGAATCTAACACTTGTTCTCATTTTTTTTTCAATAAGAAAAATTTCGTTTCATAAAGAGTTTGACTGAATTTTGCTGAAGTTCCTACCTACCAAATAATTTAGGGAAATTTCATAATGTCCGAACAGGATTTTTTGTGTTTATATAACGCTTATTAATCCAGATCGCGTAAAAGCAATATCAAAGATCTTTTAAGGATCTGCAATTTTTCATATGACAAAAATATTCGAAAGATGCTTAGTTTATAAAATAACGTACAAAATATGTTAAAATTCCGTAACGACCACACGCTGAAAAAATCGCTTCTGTAGTGTATTGTTCCAAACATATTCTGCTTGAAATATATAAATGTTTGGGGTACACTCGAAATATATTATATAAATATTATATATTTGGGAGATGTTGTTCTAGACAAATATTTGTTTATGTCCTAATATTTTTTGGACTATTATGTACGAAACATATATTTGCATTTAAGTATTCATAATATATCAATACTTTAATTTGAAGACAACTTCTATGTTTTTCATTAATTCAACGTTAATTTTTTAATATATTTGAAATGTTCGTAAAATTACTTTATAATTGAAATGCTATAATTTTGCATAATGATACATTCCTGGATGGGTTGATAGCAAATGATGACTTTGAATAAATATAAATTAAAAATTAGTGCTTTAAAAAAGGTATTACTTGTTATTTATGTCTCTTAAGGTATAACTCGAAACCAATGAAAAATTCAAAATTGAAATTCGAAAAATTTTCAACGTTTTGAAAAGTTTTTTAAACAAACTATATTTGGAAAATTCCAAAACAATAATTTTATTTGGATATAAACACATATTTTATTTGAGAAAATTAGGTTGCAAATATATGTTGTTGTAATATATTAATACCAAATAAATTTTATTGATTTTCAGATAAAATGTATTTGCTCAGAATTATATAATATTAAAAAATTCTGTTCCATATATATTTAATTTCGATTCAAACATGTCAAAAGGCGATTTTGCCTCGTGCATGATTTTGGAAATACCCATATACATACTTATTTATATGTAATAGTCCAAAGCAAAGAATATCATATTGCCCATTATAATGTGGCAGGTACACTCACATTAACTAGCAAAAGTGCATTCATAAATATCGCTGTATTGTAAAACATTCAATGCAGTCCACATGAATGAAATAGTTTATCGATAAGATTGTGCTGAATACTGGGTTTGAAAGCGCCTAGAAATTGCTGAAAATTGGGTGAAAAAAGTGTTGCGAGCTAAGAACGTTTTAAATACTCTTTGGTGTGCTCTTTATCTTTCACTCTCTTAGTGTTGGCCATGCGCAGAGCTTGTTTCTTATACTGTACAGACACAATTATTCCATATTTAAATGAAGGCGGAGTCACTAATGTTTTCGGATTCGTTCGCACACATTGAGGATCACGTAAAAGGTGTAGGCTCCTTTGTGTACCTGTTGGTTAGTATCCGAGGGATGTTTGTATGCAATATGTAAAATGTACAGCTCACGCACCACACATTCGAAGACACCGCTGACAGGTAAACGAATGATGAATTGAATGCAAGTAAGGAGCACGTGGCAAGTACGCGAATATACGAGCTTGTTGCTTATTCGTGAATACGCGACAGAGAATGTGTATGTGGAAATGGTTGTTTTACCCTTGGTTATAACAACGAGTTGGTGGTGGTGGGTCTGATAAACAAGCGCGCCAATTAGCATTTCCCTTTAGATGAGTGACATAGTCTTTACTCATTCCTGGCACTCGTCGTAGTCATGGGTATGCAAATTGAGCGTTGGTATTTTAGGCGTTCCTTGTTGCGGGCCGCTGTTGTTGTTGTTTTTTATAAAAACTTCAACGCAGCTCGTCCTTTCTGAACATACATATGTAGATATTCGTAATCTACGAACGTACATACATGCATGCGACAGACAACAAACAATGAGCGTTTCGTGAAAACACAAATCGCGGTGGAATATAAAACAATGTTTAAAAGCAGTCCAGTTATTGGATGCGCGTGGATCTAGTTGGGCCAAAGGAATAAATGTAAAATCATCCCTTGTACATAAAGTAAATTTATTCAATACATATGTACAGGATTGACGAATTAGAACTCAATGCACTTTCCGGTTATACAAATGTAGTGTAGTGGAGATGATTGTTGATTTCCATATATATTAGAATAGATGTACATAGTAGATACATTTGTACGCATAATAAAAATAAGAAAAATAATGAACTATTTGTATCTCTTTGCAGAATTCAATCTGTTTGACAACGGATTAAAGTTGGATATTTCCAGCTATCCACACATGAACATTCGGATAAGCACGAAGGGCAAGCGTCCGTTGCGGAGCTTGACCCCCGGTGATAAAGTACATGCCATACAGCGTATACACGATGGTGAATCGAAAGCATCAGTTGCCCGTGATATCGGAGTTCCCGAATCCACATTGCGAGGATGGTGCAAAAATGAAGACAAGCTGCGTTTTATGTCACGACAAGCCGCCACTGAGAAATTCGGAAACGTTTCGTTATCAGATAAACTTGATGGAAGTGCGAATATGCTAGGAGGGCCTCCGGAAAAAAGGCAACGTTTAGATTCTATGGCCCTGAATTTTTCGAATAAAATAAAATTTGATGAATTGAATTCATATAAACGTACTTCCATTAACGGACTAGATTTCAGTACCAATAAAGCTTTGGCGGAATTGGGTAACTTCAACAGCATATCTCCAGATTATAGCGCCTTCAGTGGATCAGCTAAAAAACCGCTTTACGGTACCGATATTTCACGCTCGACTGATCCGTCCATGGCAGCTATTAGCCCTTTATCAAGTTTAACACATCTTTCCGGGCTTACTAGTCTGAATCAGTCTCCTTTGGCGATTAGTTTCAATGAGCTTACTACAAACTTGACCCTTCTGGCTCAGCTTAATCCAAGCTTAGCAGCGATGTCAGGCATAAATGGCTTAAGCGTTCCTGGAAATGCTTTGCGCAATGCCAAGACGAAATCTAAATCACAAACACAACTCCATAGTCCTCGATGCGATTCCACTGAGAGGCAATCTGGGCTCACCGTAAAAAACTGGGCCAAACAGACACCTTCTACCCCCACTTCGAATGATTCGGCTTCTGGTGGCCTCAATTTGTGTCAAAAGGAAGAACAAATCAAAAATCCAATCTCAACTTTGCTAACACCAACGCCGCAAATGGCAACGACGATGCCAACACTTCCTTCTATCCCCGAAGACCCTCTTTTATATTGGCTAAAATCTCAACAAGCCGTTCTTGGTCTCAATAACATGTACCCGCATACACCTGTGCTAGGAGCACCAAGTCCCCCGATTCGATCATCTACTCCACAACAACAGAACTTACATGCAGGCACACCACCAATAATTCCAAACACATTGACACCTTCTTCCACGCCATCTGGAAGTTTAGATGATAAAAATGCCGCATGGTTTAATTGGTGCAAAGCTTTCGGGGTAAATATCAATTCGCTTGGTCCAGCTGCCGTTGTTTCGGCTCTACAGGTAAATACTGGACATAATGCATCGCATTCGTCGGGTACTTCCAGCGCAATGGACAAAACAATAACGAAACTTGGATTTGAAAATATATTGTATTCGCAACTCACCAAAGACTCGACTCTAAACTGTTCCCCCCAAAGTTGCTTATCAGTCGAGCTAGTAAATAATGAAATAATACAAAATGCTGAAATTTTTAATAGACCAGAAGATCTGTCAGCAAAATCAGCCAAAACAAGAAGCCCTTCATCAACTCCAGTCGAAAGTCCCGAAGGCGTAGACGACCGTTTGTCTTCGAATAATATCGATTGCGATCCTAACACCGAACCAGCAGTCCTTGATAGTGCAACCGATTCCAATCGATTCCATGTCTCACGAAACAGTGTGGCTGATTGCAGAGATGTTCTCGATAACCTGCTTTATAAGATCAACAATAACCCAAACGCACCCTCGAGAATGAGTGATTCAGAAGGAAGCTACTTAAATGACTGCCAGCACAACAACAATAATAATTCAAATAAAACAGACGAGGAATGGACTAAATGCACCGAAGTTGATTATGAAGATGAAATAGACGCAAACAGCAATGAAGCAATTAAGCACGGTGAGAAGTTCTTGCGATGGCTAGAGAATTGCAGTAATCCACGAGTAACCGCAGTTCAGTTGATGCAGCTTAGGTTTCTCATATCATCTGTTAAAGGGATTGATGAGCCAGCATCTAGAAATTCTGATTCCCCCAGTCCATCTAATCAGTTAACATCCATCGATATTGATGGTTCTTCTGATGAAGGTCGTACCAAACCACGGCGCCGCAAATAGGACCAACCAAAATTGGCGACGATTGTAGCGGACGCAAATAATCTGTGCTCATGCTAAGTCAACAAAAAATGCCGGTCCTATGCGGAACTAATTTTCTATTCCTTCGACAAGACGAAATATATGAAGCTGACTAACATAACTGATTTTATAATTAAACGTGATAATGACGACGATAATGGCGACAAGAGCTTCCCAAAAATATAGTTTCCTGTACACTGAATTGTCACACGCACTAGCACAATTTCGGAAATTCGATACACAATTTCTGAATCCATACAACATCCCAAATATCCATGTAAATATATTTTTAATTTACAATATGGGAATTTGACGTCATAGCTTCCTACGTAATACGCATATTGCGCTTATTAGATGAGATTAACTATTAAGTTTTAGCTTAAGAATTTATTCCCGTATAAAATACATTTTTAAATTTTATTTCACAGTGAGATTCTATGAAATTACGAAACATATTTCAAATAATAATGTCAAATAAAACAAACGTATTTTCCGAAGCAGTTACTGTATTTTTTACTGACATCCCTATTCTCAATCGAGTGACAAGCATATTTTTGTAATAGTAACCAACGACAAGTTAAGTTATAGACACCCTAAGCCATTTGTCCAAGTTTACGGTAAGATTTTTTGTTATTCTGGCAGTCAGTTCTGACAAGGTGTCTGTACCTTCAATTGTCTTTGATAATAACTACTTTTGGATTTCAAATAAACGATTTTTTTATTATCTTCCAGTGATAGTTGTCACGAGGATATTATAACAAATACTTTGTGTAAATACGTAAAAAATTGATTTTTAATTGCGAAATATTTGAATGCGTTAATAATATTCGCATATCTGATAATTTAATTGCAACAAATGGTCTAAACACACAATCTGATATTCCATCGTTGAAGAGGTAGAAGACGGATAAATGGCACCAAAACTAGCTGTTCTCCCTTGATTTTGTCCACAGTGTTTATCCCTTCAAGGACGTGGGAGAAATAAGGTCACAAAATACTGTAAAAGTCCACGTAATAGGTTTTTTATACCCTACACCACACTGTGGTACAGGGTATTATAACTTTGTGCATTTGTTTGTAATACCCAAAAGGAGAAGAAATAGACCCATCGTTTATTATACCGATCGACTTAGAATCACTTTCTGAGTCGATTTAGCTATGTCCGTCTGTCCGTCTGTCCGTCTGTCTGTCTGTCCGTCTGTCTGTCTGTCCGTCTGTCTGTCTGTCCGTCTGTCTGTCTGTGCATGTATTCTTGTAATCAAAGTACAGGTCGCAATTATGGTCCGATCTCGACGAAACTTTACACATATCTTATTTTTGGCCCAAGGACGATCCCTATTGAATTTGGTTAAAATCGGTTCAGATTTAGATATAGCCCCCATATATATGTTAGCCCCGATTTGACATGTAAGCGCTGTAAAAACTTTATTTTATACCCGATCAGTATGAAATTCGGCAGGAAAAGGTTTCTTATTACATGAATGAACTCTGTTAAATTTGGAAGAAATCGGTTCAGATTTAGATATAGCCCCCATATATACATTACCACCGATTTGACATATAAGCGCTGTAAAAATGTTATTTTATATCCGATCAGTGCGAAATTCGGCAAAGAGAGGTTTCTTATTACATGAAGGAATACTGCTAAATTCGGAGAAAATCGGTTCAGATTCAGATATAGCCCCCATATATATGTTACCCCCGATTTGACATGTAAGCGCTGTAAAAACTGTATTTTATATCCGATCAGTGCAAAATTTGGCAGAAAGAGGTTTCTTATTACATAAAGGAATACTGCTAAATTTGGAGAAAATCGGTTCAGATTTAGATATAGCCCCCATATATACGTTACCCCCGATTTGACTTGTAAGCGCTGTAAAAATGTTATTTTATATCCGATCAGTATAAAATTCGGCAGAAAGAGGTTTCTTATTAT
Organism: Eudasyphora cyanicolor; assembly: GCA_963930755.1. Lineage (NCBI taxonomy): Eukaryota > Metazoa > Arthropoda > Insecta > Diptera > Muscidae > Eudasyphora > Eudasyphora cyanicolor. The sequence continues at coordinate 151,670,929 of OZ005734.1, read as the reverse complement.
ATGAATGAACACTGTTAATTTTGGAAGAAATCGGTTCAGATTTAGATATAGCCCCCATATATACGTTACCCCCGATTTGACATGTAGGCGCTGTAGAGACTGTATTTTATATGCGATCAGTACGAAATTCGACAGAAGGAGGTCTTTTTACATGAATGAGTATTCAGGGAAGATCGGTTCAGATTTATATTGATTGTTCCTCCTGATTTGGTATCAAACCGCTATAGAAGTTGTATTTTACTTCCGATCATTAAAATTTTCCAGAAAGATGTTTCTCAATTTAGGAACGAATATTGCTTAATTTAGCGATTATCGTTTCAGAATTAGATAATATGTTTCTACCCATTTACCAATTATTCCAAATTATTATGGCAATGACCCTTATCGCATTGTTAGGGAGGTGTAGGGTATTATATAGTCGGCCCCGCCCGACTTTCTGCCTTTCCTTACTGGTTTGAGACTACATTTTTGAAATAACACCTCCAAATATTTTCATCTTCGAAAAATAAAATACGCTTTCGTTTTATATTGACGGCTGTTTTACTACACACTTCATTCTTAATTTTGTATCAAATAAATTTGCAAAGATTGTATAGGAGTATAATTGGAATGTAATTTTTGCTATACACTATCAGCCTTATTAAAAAAACTTAAAACAGTTTTATAAACGGATAATAGAGTATTTTGCTCAAATGTGTATTCAAAAACGAATATAGCATTATACCCCTTTAATAAAGGTTTGTTTAATTGAACAATTTTATTGTCAGATGTGCCCTTCTATAAACCTACAATAAGTGATATACGGGTATGTTCTGGCACTCACTTGGAGAATCTCACGTGAAATGTCTCAAGATATAGGTGTTCTGCAAGCCACTATCACGTGTGAAGATCGTATGGTTTGGCAGGCAAATCACTTGTTACGCATTATATAAATATAATTTCGACAACAAATATTCTATGCAGTTGTACGACACCTCGCTATTCGTCCCGTAAAGTAAAGGTGAGAAGTGAGATGAATGTGAGGTGAGTACCAGAACAGGGGCGATTGTCATTTTGAAGTTTAATGTATTTATTTATTATTGTGTATTGTGCACTGAAATGCTATTATTACAATTATAGGGAAAAACCAGTAAGGAAAGGCAGAAAGTCGGGCGGGGCCGACTATATAATACCCTACACCTCCATAACAATGCGATAAGGGTCATTGCCATAATAATTTGGTCATATCGGGAGTAACGTATATATGGGGGCTATATCTAAATCTGAACCGATTTCTTCCAAATTTAACAGTGTTCATTCATATAATAAGAAACCTCTTTCTGCAGAATTTCATACTGATCGGATATAAAATAAAATTTTTACAGCGCTTACAAGTCAAATCGGGGGTAACGTATATATGGGGGCTATATCTAAATCTGAACCGATTTTCTCCAAATTTAGCAGTATTCCTTTATGTAATAAGAAACCTCTTTCTGCCAAATTTTGCACTGATCGGATATAAAATACAGTTTTTACAGCGCTTACATGTCAAATCGGGGGTAACATATATATGGGGGCTATATCTGAATCTGAACCGATTGTCTCCGAATTTAGCAGTATTCCTTCATGTAATAAGAAACCTCTCTTTGCCGAATTTCGCACTGATCGGATATAAAATAACATTTTTACAGCGCTTATATGTCAAATCGGGGGTAATGTATATATGGGGGCTATATCTAAATCTGAACCGATTTCTTCCAAATTTAACAGAGTTCATTCATGTAATAAGAAACCTTTTCCTGCCGAATTTCATACTGATCGGGTATAAAATAAAGTTTTTACAGCGCTTACATGTCAAATCGGGGCTAACATATATATGGGGGATATATCTAAATCTGAACCGATTTTAACCAAATTCAATAGGGATCGTCCTTGGGCCAAAAATAAGATATGTGTAAAGTTTCGTCGAGATCGGACCATAATTGCGACCTGTACTTTGATTACAAGAATACATGCACAGACAGACGGACAGACAGACAGACAGACAGACAGACGGACAGACGGACATAGCTAAATCGACTCAGAAAGTGATTCTAAGTCGATCGGTATAATAAACGATGGGTCTATTTCTTCTCCTTTTGGGTGTTACAAACAAATGCACAAAGTTATAATACCCTGTACCACAGTGTGGTGTAGGGTATAATAATTTCAGTGAAATACTCGTATGAAAACAATAAAAACAAAAGCAGCTTGTAGACGTATGTAGTTAATTGGCCTGAGATTGTAACAAACCATCAGCTGGAGTGTGAAAAACTATTTTTTGTCCATGTCCAGGAGATTGTTGTAGAACTCCTAAACGCAGATTCAGTGGATTCGACAGCGGTCTTTGTCTTTTTATCCCTGGTGTCTTCACGTTTATATTCTGCAATATATGGTGCTTTTTTACAAAAGCCTCTAAGGAGAGATTATCAACATATACAAGGCAGCGGTGAAGAATTGAAATCACAGCTTCCACTCGTGACGAGCGTTTTGAAAAGATTTGAACCATTGCCATGTAATACTTCACCACGTCCAATTTTGCTGGAGTAGTATATATGTATAAGCACTTACCATGTCATCCTCCATTTTCATGCAGGAAAAAATAATTTTTGTACAACTTTCTCTTTAATTTTTTCAATTCCATTGTAATTTCTACAGCTCACAAATTATTTGAGGCAAATTAATATGTTAGCGACGTCAACAAATTTAAACAAACTTATTATTCGAATACCTGTCGAGCCGTCTGCAACAATATATCTTAACGAATGATAATTTTATTAAAATGTGTTAATTTATTTTTATAAAATATATATATTTTTATTTCTTCAAAAAGTATGCCAGTTGTCATTTAGACTTGATTACCCGATAAATTGTAACCGGATTTTTTTCGTATCTAATTATTAAATGACAATCAAGAATAATTTTATCACATAAGTTGCCAGATGCAAACACAAATTTGCTATCAGATATCTTTAAGTTATTAAACCTTTATTGTGGGATTTTGAATACGCTGTTCTATTACAGGTTTATTTTGCACAAATGGGTTTGATAAGGGTTTTTTAATAGGGCTGTATGACAATTCATAAATGTTATTGATAACAACGAAATAAATTGGAAATTTTTGTTTTTGGGTAATTTTTACCCATTTCCCCTAAAATTTAAATTAAACCAAAGCCACTTCTTTGGGATAGAAACCCATCATGGAATACAGAAGTTTTAAAATTTACATAATTTTTTTTGCATAAAATGGTCAACGTGTTTTTATATACATATACACGCTGAGTAAAAATCGCTTCTGTAGTATATTGTCCTAAACATATTCTGCTTGAAATATACAAATGTTTAGGTACACTCTAAACATATTATATTTGGCACATACAAAAATTATATAGTTATAAGTGCGTGTTGAGGGATCAGGATAATTTGGCCTCTCAATACTCACTATCTTTTGTATCTCGACCGTATTTGCTTAAACAAAGTAAAAGGCTTTAAAGATTCGTTTTGTTAATCTTTATTTTTCGAAAGATGCTGCGGAGCATCTTTCTGATCTGTGGTGTTTAAACGTAAGTACAAGATTGCTTTGCTATTATTTGTACTTGAATCTGATACTGATTCATACATACATACATGTGTTATTCTTACTTTTCTTATTAATAATCTTACATGTGTTATTATTCATAAAAACACTTAACTCTAATGGTACATGTGTTTTTACTTGTGTGATTTAAAATGTGTTGGCCACGTAAGCTTGGCGCTTATTGCCTGTCAGCCCTTTGTTTACTAGCTGGGCAATGATCGTCGTTAATTAATTATTGAAAGACGATCTGTCCTATTCTAAGTGAATCATGCGTAATGCAATATCGATTGAAGTCTTTACTCTGACCAACTGGAAGTAATAATAATAAAAATCTAATTAGTAAGTTAATTAGAAAGTTGTTTTCTGAGACAAATACGTTATATTGGTTAAATGAATTATTTAGGGAATATTGGTTTCACCAAGTGTGGATGTGACTGGTTTCGGCAAAACGAGGGGTTCTCGCTAATGTCGGGTAAGTTTGGTGTGTTAGGTATAGACTGTGATGTAACACCCCCACCCTGAGAGTCGAACTTCTCCCGTAGTTCGGAAAATAGCATTGGTCTTTCGTGTCTGATATTAACCTTAAACTTCCGTTGTTTTATGCAAGTGTAAATTACAATAATTGATAATATATTGGTAAGTATTGAAAATAATGGTATGGTAATAATAGTATGTGTATTCTTATGATATATTAATTCATTAATTTTATTTTCTTGTTTCAAATTGCTTATAGTTAGTTTCTCATAAAACGGAAGTATTACAATGTTCTTATAATACTTATCTATATTGGTAAAAGTTATATCATTGATATTTTATGATATTAAATTATATGATATTATTATTTTTGATATTATACTCTACGTTACAATTTGAATGGATTTTTGTTTTATTTAAAGTTTTTGTTAACCCTTCTCTATAATTTCTTGTTTATTATTAGTTTTTATTGTGCAATTATCATACTTGTTTTTCAATTGTTACTTAAAATTAATTTATTCTTATAATACGAATCATCATTGAAATCATAAGCAATATCGTTTGCCAAAATAAAGTCATTCCTATCAATGCTAACTCTTCTGTCCGTAAATCAACTAATTTCTTGTTACACTTATACATTTCTATTTTTGAAAACCCATAAAATTTCACAAAAATATTCTGAAATTTTACAAAATAACGGTCTTCCTCAAAAAATATTCCTAATCTTCCCCTCATGTCGATTGATCTTAATATTTCAAGTAATTGTTCCTGGTCGTCTATGTGTTCCAGCCTTTTCATTTGTTACGATTATTTGTATTCTAAAAAAGTTCAATAGTTGTTCTGAAAATAGTATGTGATCTAACATGAATTCTACTCCGCTATGAATGGTCGCCCTTGTTGAAATCACGTCTTGTCTATTCAAATAATTTTCCTCCGGTCGTTCTGTGTCTGCTGGTTCCACATAAATACTGGTATTTCCTTCATTCATATTTACCTCAAAGCTCTGTATGTTTATATCATCCATATCTCTTATATTGTTCATAATTTTATCAAAAAGTTCATGTGGTCTATGGTCAAAAAATGCGTCCAATAAGTCCAATGAATTATCTGAATCTGTATGAATAGTCTCTATTTCTAATTCACTGCTATCGTCCTCTGTTTCACTAACTGATTCTACTTCCGACTCTTCGTCTTCCAAATAATGAAATTCTTCCATGTTCGATTCTGTATCTATATTATTTATTTCTTCTTCACTCATCTTTAATCTGCTCAGAAAGTCGGCTACTTGATTTTCTTTTCCTTTTATGTATTCTAAGTCAAAAACATACTCGTTTAAATTCAATTTCCATCTGTGTAATTTCGCATTTGGTTCTTTAATGTTCGCTAGCCAAATTAATGGTTTATGATTCGTCTGTAACTTAAATTTTCGTCCATAAATATAAGGTCTATAATATTTGGTTGCCCAAACTATCGCTAATAACTCCTTTTCTATTGTGCTGTGATTTTTCTCACTATCGCATAAAGTTCTACTTGCATAACTAATTGGATGTCCTTTCTGTGATAATACTGCTCCTAAAGCATTTCCACTTGCGTCTGTGGTTAAAACAAATTCTTTACTAAAATCTGGATATGCTAGCACTGGATAATTGGTAATTTACTTCTTCAATTTCTCAAAAGCATTAATATATTCCATATCCCTAGTATCAATTTTCCTGTCCTTCTTTAGATATTTCACCATTGGGTATGCAACTTTACTATAGTCCTTAATAAACTTCCTATAATATCCTGTAATTCCTAAAATTGATTTTATTTGTTTCCGAGTTCTATCTTCTTAATTTCTTATATTTTATTTAAATTCGGTTTCAAACCGTTGCTAGAAATTGTATGTCCTAAATATTCTGTTTCCCTCATGAAGAAATTACATTTATCTATCTGTACGTTTAAATTATATTTCCTCAATCTGTTAAAAACTTCATTGATCGACTCTACATGTTCTTGTAAACTTGTACTGAAAATTAATATGTCATCCAAATATACTACGCAAATTTTATTTATGTAACCCTGTAAAATAAAATTCATCATTCGTTGAAATGTCGCCGGTGCGTTTTTCAATCCGAATTGCATCCTAACATACTCGTAATAATGTCCAAAACTTGTCGAAAATGCTGTCTTTTTCCTATCATCTGGATGAAGTAGTATCTGAAGAAACCATTTTGCTAATTTTAACGTCGTAAAATATTGTGCTCTGCCTAACTTGCTAAAAATGTCTTCGATGTTCGATATTGGAAATTTGTCCTCTATTGTCACTGCGTTTAGTCCTCTATAATCGACGACCAATCTCAACTTTTTCTTACCAGAATTGTGCATTTTCTTTGGAACTAACCATAATGGTGCGTTGTATGGTGAAGTACTATTCTCAATTATTCCGTCTTCCAACATGTCCTGTATTTGTTTTTCTATCTCTTCCTTAAATGATTCCGGATACCTGTACATCTTTGAATAAATTGGTTTGTCCGTCTTGGTTTCTATTCTGTTTGTTACCTCATCAATATGCGGCAATGTGTCTCCTTCTAAGTATACTAAATCGCTAATCTTCCTTACTACCTGTTTCAATTTTTCCTTCTCTTCTTGATTCAAATCGTTCCTTACAAGTTTCTGATATATGTTTTCTAGAAAAACTTCATCTAATTTATGTCCCGTTATGTCAATTGTCTGATATTCGCTTACATATTTCTTCACATCATCCGGTAAAGCTATGTGATTTTTCCTGCCTCCTATAAATGGTGTAATGCTATTGTAAATGTGTTTGTGTTATATGAAATCTCTGCCTTCAATGGTTTCAACACATTGTTTCCTATAATTCTGTCGTATTGTCCCTTATGCAAAAAGTCATAAACTAAAAATTTCATTGTTGTGTCCTATTCATCTCCAAATTCGTCCGGTAAATAAGTCATTATTTTCTTGTCAATATTCGTCTTTCCATTCGTCGTAATCAGTATCCTATTAGTAGATAACCGTCTCTCTTTCTCTAATGGAAATACTCCTCTGCGAATTACTGAACATTCTGTTCCTGTATCTACCAATAATCTAAGTTTCTTTCCACAAACGTTAACTAAAATTATGGGAAATAATCTTGCTGAATCTCTGTCTGGATAATCCTCGACCTGATTAATATCTATGTCCATTGGTTCTGCGTTGTTCTTACGTTGTGCTGAATACTGTTTTCGTTGCTGCGACCCTGTCTTGTTCTGTTTTTGATTATTATGATGATCCTGATAGTTATTATAATTTCTACTGTGTCCTGATTTATCGTAATTTTGTCTGTTGTCATTTTGGCTGTTATCATGTTGTCTATTATCGTATTGCCTTTTATCACACTGTCTATCGTGATATTGTCTATCGTTGTGTTGTCTATCATTATATTGTCTGTTATTATTATACTGCCTGCCATCAGATTGTCTATTGTTATCATTTTTATCGTCCACTTGTTTATTATAATTGTTGCCACTTTGCCTATTATCATAGTTCCTGTTCCTGTATTATATTTGTCATATTTTGTCCAATGATTCTTGTCTAAAATCTTAAACGCTTATCCTAACGTATTTGTGTTCATTGCTACCACAATAGAACATGCGTTAATTGGATTTTTTTCTTTAAATTTCTCCAAAATTGAATTCTCGTTATCTGCTGTTGTTCTATCCGATGGTATGTCATTTGATAAATGGTATTTGTTATTTAGACGTACTAGAATCCCGTTCAAATAATTATATAAGTCTGTAATATTCCTAAACATCGCCTTACTAACCATCTCTTTAAGTTGCAAGTAACTGAGTTTTTCCCCGAATTCTTTTATCAAAATATCCTTCATCTCCTGCCAACTGCATGATTTTTCTTTAATAGAGCTGCGTTCGCTTTCCCTATAATTTTCCGTCTAACTCCCATTAATAAGAATTGCTTGAATTTGCCGAATAATGCCCGCATGACGTATTCAATAATTCCACTGCCTTAACAAAACTTACTAAGTCTGTTGATCCTATACCATCAAATGGTATAATCCTATCTACATATTTCTAAGGATCAAAATTAATCTCCTGTTCTGAAACTAGGTTCACCATTCCACTAACTGATGGTAACTCTAACTTTGGTGTACTTTCTGTCATGGCTGCTACTCTAATATCTTGCACTGATTTGTTAATACTTTTGAAAAGTTTTGGGTATGTTGTGAACTTTTTCATTTATTTCCTACCTGCCTATGGATTTCAATAACTCCTCGTTTACAATTCTATATATTATATTTTTTTATTCCCTCTTTTTTTAATTTAGTTTCTATTTTTATATTATAAATACCGTTTTCTTGTTCTGTTGTTGTTGCTTCCTCCTTCTTGGTTTAAAATATTATACTCCTTCTCCTTCTTTTGTTGTCGGTGCTTCCTCCTTCTTTTGAACTCATTTTTTTCCTCTTTTGTTGCTATTGTTTCTTCCTTCTTCAACTTAAAATGTTGGACTCGATTTCATTATTATTATTTTTCACTGTTTTTCTTTTTTTATTTAAATGTTTTTCTTCACTAGATTTCGAGATTTTTAAACGTTTTTATTATTTTTCTTTAGTTATTTGTGCTCTTAGCTGACCAAAATTGTTGTTTATTTTTTCATTCTTTTTGCTCTTCGCTGTTAAAAAGTTTTTCTCATTTAGATGTTTTATTTATTATTTTAATGTTTTTTTTTCACTAAATTTTCGAAGTTTTTAAAAGTTTTTATTATTTTTCTTTAGTTATTTGTGCTCTTCGCTGATCAAAGTTTCTTATTTTTCTTCTTTTGTTTTTGCTCTTCGCAGTTTTATATATTTTTCTATATAAATGTTTTTGGTTTCAAAAAAAAATTTTGTTTTCCGACTGCGCATGTTATAAGTGCGTGTTGAGGGGTCCGGATAATTTGGCCTCTCAATACTCACTATCTTTTGAATCTCGACCGTATTTGCTTAAACAAAGTAAAAGGCTTTAAGGATTGGTTTTGTTAATCTTTATTTTTCGAAAGATGTTGCGGAGCAACTTTCTGACCTGTTGTGTTTAAATGTAAATACAAGATTGCTTTTCACCAGTGAGGTGTTCTGTTATTTGTACTTGAATCTGATACTGATTCATACATACATACATGTGTTATTCTTACTTTTCTTATTAATAATCTTACATGTGTTATTATTCATAAAATCACTTAACTCTAATGGTACATGTGTTTTCATTAATTGATCGCCGTTAATTAATTATTGAAAGAAGATCTGTCCTATTCTAAGTGAAACATGCGTAATGCAAAATCGATTGAAGTCTTTACTCTGACCAACTGGAAGTAATAATAATAAAAATCTAATTAGTAAGTTAATTAGAAAGTTGTTTTCTGAGACAAATACGTTTTATTGGTTAAATGAATTATTTAGGGAATATTGCTTACACCAAGTGTGGATGTGACTCGGTCCGGAGTAAGGAGGGGTTCTCGCTAATGTCGGGTAAGTTTGGTGTGTTAGGTATAGACCGTGATGTAACAATATGTTTGAAACGGTTGTTCTAAACAAATCGTTCATTCCGTCCTAATATTTTTTATTTGGGACTATTATTTACGCAGTACTTATTCACCTACCTAAAACACAACCACAAGGTGTTGTTCTTAAAGACAGACATTTTGGAAGTAGTATGGAAGGCCAACATCGACGTACCTATTACGGGCAAATACTGGCTATGGGGGTCTCTCCCAAAAATTTATGATTAATCCTGGTGAAGTAAATGATATTACGGTGCAAGGAAAAATAAACCCAGTACCGGCGGAAAGCGTTGATTTACTCGCGAGTCACGTGTCGACGTTATCAAACAATCGTGAGCAAGTAACTTCTACGGCGTTGGGTGCCTCGGATCCCGCAGTCGAAACAGATACAAGAGCACATCTAGCCTTTGGCAAAAGAAACGATGAGGAAGATAAAGAAAACCCAAGGGGGGCTCTAAGCAACCCCAGCTTTTAAGAGCTAGTGGGAACTCGGACTCTGAGTCATCAAGTGATAACAATATTAGTATTGTTGAAAATCGTAAAAGACTGTCAGGGGCACAAAGAAGGAAACTGAATAAGATGATTCCGTTAATGGTGGGAGGTGAAGTTAATCCTGTTGTTGAGAAGGTGAGCAAGTCAACCAAACCATCCATAAAAGAGGGGGCCTCAAACAAAAAGACCCATTCTAAAGGAAAAAGCAAGGTGGCTATAAAAAAGGGCAAGGAAGCACCGAACAACACTATGCCATAATTGATAGCAGTAGTGCGTCTGGCAGAATTCCCGAAGAGCAAAACAGCATCTTCGAAGATTTGTTCTACACAAAGGTATTGGACGACATTCTCGAATCTAATGATGGACCAACAATCCAAGTAATGAGTTGCACGTTTGAGAGGGGCGTTTTGATGCTGAAACTGGCATCACAATGCTGAGTCGATGTCCTCGAAAAACTAGTGGAGAGCATCCCCTCACCTTGGGACGGCGCACAGCTGAAACTGGTAAGGAAAAGCGACATCTATGTACTCATAAAAAATCTTTCTATGTGAGAGGATGGGCAAGTAAGGTACCGTCAGAGCGCATACTTAGCGTCATTGGCAAACAAGATTCGAACCTTATGGCGATTTCTTTTCTGCAAAAATATGCAACATTTCCGTTGCCCTTTTCCCGAAATATGGAGTTTTATACCATATTTTGGAATTTTGAAATAGGAGCTAAGTTTATTTCGAGGGACTGCATATGTTCCACCCAAAAAGGGCAAATATTTTTCTGAATTTCGAGTCGACGGGGCAACATTTTTTTCAGAATCGAAATCACCATTAAAGTGGGGAAGTGGGAAGTCTTCCACAGGAAAAATGATCCCGATGGTTCTCTCCTGGTGGTAGGCATAGACCCGTATTCCAGGGATAGCCTTGTCAAGACAAAAGGCATGGCATTTTTCGGGATTTGGAAAATCTTCTTTAAGATTGGAAAAAACATCATTGGCAGGACAGTTAAATCGAGCCCAAACACGAACGTACCGCCTGCAGTGGAAAACGAAAATAGTGAATAGAAAGAAGCGAGTGAGACAATTCCAAAATGTGAGGTGGAAGTGGTCGATAACATCGCCAAATTGCCGATAACATCATCAATTTTCCCAGCAATGGTGGTGATAAGGATATGAAGAGGGGCACAAAAACTCAAAACAAAGAGGGAGCGACAAAAAACAACACCGCCTTCCAAGAAGTGGTCGATAACATTACCAAATTGCCGATAATATCACAAATTTTGCAGAATCTTCCCAGCAATAGTGGTGATAGGAATAGGTACATAAAAAATCAAAACAAAGAGGGAACGACAAAAAGTAACACCGCCTCCCAAAGAGGCCTACTTGAAGAGTGTGTAATAGGTAGTAAACGAAAGGAGGAGAAAGACTCACTACCAAATAAGGAGGGAGTGCAACAAGATAGGATAGACGACTCCCAAAGGAAACTTTTACTGGAAAGACAATGATTGAGGTCATCCAGATAAACCTCCACCGGGGCGAAACGGCATCCATTGCTCTGATGGTCATAATAAATAAAGGCAGGGTTCATGTTGCTTTGGTCCAGGAACCGTGGACTACTAGTAACAAAGTTACTGGATTAAACCATATGAACTACAATCTTTTCTACGCTAACACAGGTACTCGTCCAAGGACTTGTATTCTTTGCCATAAAAACTTATGCTATCTTTTCTCTCCAGAGTTGTCAACATCGGACGCAACTGTGCTGATGCATGGTAATGGAAGTATGTACCTGGCGTCAGTATACTTTGCCACCTACATCGGAATTACAACGTCTGGTAAGGGAATCTAAAAATACAAGTAATGTCTTACTAGCTGGTTGTGATGCCAACTCACACCATATTGCTTGGGGTAGTACTGACACCAATAAAAGGGGACAAGCCCTTATAGAATTTTTGAATACTAACGATCTCCTAACTCTCAACATAGGGAACAAGGCGACCTTTGATAACAAAATTAGGGAAGAAGTATTAGATATAACGATATGCTCACAAAACCTCATTGATGAGATCCATGAGTGGAGGGTTTCGGATGAACACTCCTATTCGGACCACCGTTATATAAGGTTTAAAATTGCACGGCCACCGCCTGACCCAATAAGTTTCCGTAATAAGGCTAAAACCGACTGGACCAAATTCGGCAATCTACTTAGAAATCGATTCGGCCAACACGATTATCCAAGTACAGAAGACTTTGATATCAATGTGAGGAGGATTACGGAGGCTCTTGTAAAATCATTCGAAGATAGTTGCCCGCTTCGAGAAAGGAAATCTGCCTATGAGAAACCCTGGATGACAGGGCAAATTCGGTCGATTGGCAAGGATGTCCGTAAACTTTACAACAGAGCTCGACGTAAAAAGCTATCAGTATATTTTCTGACTACCACAGAAGACTCAAAGAATCCAATAAAATCATTAGACTGGCGAAACGTAACTCCTGGAGGCTTTTCTGTGAGCAGGTAGACAGCGTTAACAGCATGTCTAAAATGAAAAAGTTCCTCTCAAAAACTCATATCCACACCGAAACACTGGTGGATGAAACGGGTAAAATGATGGAAACTATAGATGATACCGTAAGGCTTTTGATGAAAACTCATTTTCCGAGTGGTAATGCTGGGCCAACAGAGGAACAGTTACAGACCGAAAATGAGATGCACCAAGTACCTATTACATATGCTATGGTTACAGAAGCAATAAAAAGCTTCTCTCCTTTCAAGACTGCGGGACCGGACGGAATATTTCCAGCGCTTCTTCAGAATGAGGTGGAACTGGTTTCAACTCATCTGGTTGGAGTTTTCACTGCATGCCTAACTCATGCATATACCCCAAAAAATGGCAGGAATGGTCTTCATACCCAAGCCTGGCAAGGCGAGTTATACGATCCCAAAGGCTTATCGACCTATTAGCCTAACTTCTTTCCTGTTAAAAACAATGGAGCGAATAATTGACGACATGATCAAAAGTAAGATAGCCGATGACAAGCTAAAATTCAAGCAACACGCATATGTTAAAGGAAGATCAGTGGAAACAGCTCTACATGAGGTAGTACACCACATAGAACAGTCCTTCAGTGAAGAAATGTACACATTTGCCGTTTGTATAGACATTGAAGGCGCTTTTAACAACGTTCAGACCGATACACTTATCCAGTCCATAGACGAGGTTGACCGGGCGTTGATAAACTGGATCAACAATATGCTAAGGAATAGGTGGATTATTTGTGGGTCATATGACGTAAAAATCAGACACAGGGTAAATCGTGGTATACCTCAGGGGGCATTTTATCGCCTCTCCTATGGGTTACGACGATACACAGTCTCCATAAAGCCCTCACCAATGAAGGACTTAAACCAGTCTGTTATGCAGACGACGTTATAATACTTCTAAGGGGCACACATCCAAACCAACTATGCAGAAGAGCTGAGGAGGCACTTAACATAGCATATAACTGGGCACAACTAAGAGGACTGAATGTCAACCCAGACAAAACAGAAATATCTCTATTTACAAGGAAAAGGAAGATTCATCCTTTTACCGTGCCACGTTTCCTGGATAAGAATATTGCCATATCTAAAAGATAAAACACTTGGGAGTAGTCTTGGATCAGAAACTGTACTGGAAAGATCATATTGAAAAAGAGTTACAAAGGCCCACAGATGTTGGTCGTTGTGCAGAAGAGCTATAGGTTCAAAATGGGGACTACGTCCAAATATGACACACTGGCTTTACAACGTCATACCATTGCAAAAAGTGCAACGTATGTGCTGTCTAGGCATAAGCGGGGCAATTAGAACCGCACCAACAAGAGCGTTGGAGACTATACTGCCCATCCAACCAATATATATCCGTATAAAATATGAGGCGGCCCTCACAGCAAGACGTCTACAAGTGATGGGTGAATGGATAAATCGAGACCACAAGTCGTACCATCAGAAGGTATTTACAATCACTGGTCGGTCATATTCAAACAACGGAAATCTCCGACCGCATTCCTGAAGTGCGGCTTACAGCTACCTGTGATTCGTTCGACAGACGCTCCTGGGAAAACGGAACACTAGCTTATGCGCCAGTGGGAACCAGCTGCTACACTGATGGGTCCAGGCTATGAGGAAGGACGGGTCTGGGACTTTTTATTGATGAACCAGAAGTCGAACTTTACTTCAAGCAGAAGTTCGAGCAATCACGGAATGTGTTAACTGGCTCAGAAATACCACAAAGCCTAAATATGCCAACATATTCACAGATAGCCAAATGGCGATCAAAGCAATAACATCGAAAAAGGTCAAATCCAGAACAGTGTTAGACTGTAAAAGATCGATAAATAATTACTCAACTGCGTATTTTCTGGGTACCGGGACACAACGGAGTGATTGGAAATGAACGAGCAAATAGCTTGGCTTCAAAGGGCAGAGAACTTCGAGTAATAAACTTGGAAAATTGGAAACCTTTCGAAGCCACGAAGGATGAGTTGAAGCACTGGGCAGTGATGGCTCACAAAACTGTGTGGAATAGAGCAACTGTAGGAGCAACTGCAAAGATACTGTGGGGTGACCCAAATGAGAAGAAAACCAGTAGTTTTCTGAAACTAAACAAGATCGAGATTAGTAAGATGATAACTGTTCTAACGGGACACTCAAGCTTACAGGCACATCTTCATCGCATAGGACTAGCAGAAAACGAGTGCAGGCCATGTAGGGAAAACATCGAAACGATGGAACATTTTCTGTGTCACTGCCCAGCTTTCGGTTCCGACATATTGCCAGACTTGACTCATCTCAGAGGATACGACTGGAAGATACTGAGAAAATACGTGTCTAGTACCGATTTTCTGTAACCCGTGGGGTATAAAAATCATAAATAAGGAGCGCACAATAGGCCGAACCACTGGCTTAAGTATATGTCCATGGACATGAGACGTTTAAACGTCTCCTCTATTCAACCTAACCTAACCCTATTATTTACGAAACAAATATTTATTTGTATTTAAGTATTCAGAAAATATATCAATACTTTAATTTTAAGACAAGTTTAAGGTTTTCAGTAAATTACTTTTAAATTAATTTTTTCGAAAATTTCAAATGTTCGTAAAATTCCATTAAAATTTAAATCGTTTAATCTTGCATAATAATGCATTAAGCAAGGTGGGTTGACAACAAATGATGATATGGAATGAATAGAAATTAAAAATTATTGCTTTAAAACGAATTTTATTGGTATAACTCGAAATCAATGAAAAATTAAAAAACTCCTTACTCAAAAAACATCTTAATGGCGTATGGACAAGAGCATTAAGCCGACGACGTGTAGATTTGTGTCAAAGGCAAAGTTTGTATGTGGACTGTGGCGTTCCATTCCTAGCAAGTTCATCGGCTTTGCAGTTCCTAGGGATATACATATGTACAGGCACCCCTAGTTGCGTATTGAACTGCTCAGCCATCTCCTTAAGAAATCGAAAATCGTGGTCTGGTTGTGAATTTAGACATGTAGCCTCCACAGATTAAAGAGCAGCCTGGATGTCCGAGTAAATGACAACGTCAGTGTTGGTTTTTATTTCGGCTCGATAGACACTGCAAATATCTGGTAGTCTCTAAGCTATATTAAGACTTAAGTTATTAACAGTGCAATCCGAACCCAACCTTCTCACGGAGCTTCGAACCATCTGCATAGATGCTAACCCTGTAGGGTTGCTTGCCCCAAAAGTCACGTATCTTTATGATTTTTATTTCCATTGAATATATGTTTTTTATTCACGAATTTACGGCATAGTTTGATTTATGTAGGTAGAGTCTGCGCCATCTATGTGTGATGCCAATATGATAAGAACACCTTGTGTAATCGTTTTTTTTTACGTTTTGTCCACTTATTCTTCACTGTTTCTACCAATAATCTGGAAGGGAAATGTTAAGTTGAAGCGTCTACGAGGTTTCTTGCACACAAAGTCCTCTTAGCTGGGCCATTTTCCCATCCGTGTTACAATTGCAAAGTTGAAATTAGTCACACATTAAAAGTTTCAAGTGAAAAAAAAAGTTAATTATTCAACCCAGTTAGAGTTTGGAATTATTACCTATATTGCATGTATACAATTATACATATTGCATGTAAGTCCGTAATATTGATTTTGAGTTGAACTTCCTCTGACCCGAATTCTATATATAGATACTTTCCAAAAATGATCCATTACATCCCGAGAGCGAAGATATTCGTTTGTTTTTCTAATTTCTTGTTGAGGAGAGGTGTCATCTCGCAAAGGCGGTAATGTCGCAATCATTTACTTATATCTCCCGAAGAAATCAAATAAACATTATCGCTCTGTTTTATTGTTATTAGATTTGACACCTAGTGATTATCCAATACTCATTTGGAGCACGATAGAGGAGAGAATTTGGAATTTGCCTGTTATCCCCGTTTGGTTGGCCAGTCAGCTCTCACTGCTGTGAGCTTGACATTTTTACAACTGCACACATTGTATTCATATTCAAAGCAGTCATTCGTTTTTGAGAGCCAAACCACTTACATCGTGGTAATAACCTAAGCAACGTAATTTAAAAAACGCGGAAAAATCAGTGAAAAATTTAAGTAAAGAAGAAGTGCCTGTGCATTCATCTGGAGGGCAAAAGTGTGGAACATCAGGATTAGGGCGAAAAGATCCCAATAGATCCGCGTAAACCCGGCGAAACCCCTCACATTTGTGGAAAATATGCTGTTTCCAGCAATGTCATATGCTGCAGTGAAAGTGGAATTTCGTGAGATAAGGAGTTAGAAAAAAAAACGGAAAGAGAAAATATTAAGTTTTAAGTATTTAAAAAACGAAATTGAACCATAATTCACTCTATTTTTATGTGTTTTCTTTTTATGGATTGACTACAAAAATTGACTACATTTATGTCTTGGATAATATCTCGATGATTTAAACGTTGTTGCCTAAGTTAAAAACTTAAAGTGAATTTTGCTTCAATTTCATATAAATATTAGTTGCCTAGTGTAATGTAATTTTTTTTTCCTTGCAAACTGTCAAACTGATTTCGGCTAGCCAAAAGCACAACCAGATATACGCACTGACTAACATAATTACCACCGACATACAAACATTACGGTATTGTTCTTCAGTGGGAATTGTTTTCATTAATGATAATTGCTTAATGATCATCAAAGACCGCGTTGTGTAGATAATCATCTGGTTGCGCTCTTTGCTACATGTTGCCGAAACAGTATCTATACTTTTATACGCCTTTACTCACAGTATACGTCTTAGGTAGTGCTGCCAGCCGTCTAGCAACATTGTTGAAATAAACCCAGACCAACGATCGCAACATCTCTCTTTATCATCTCTCTGAGTTTCAGCATCCAGCACTCATCGAAAGGCCTTTCGTCGTGGGAGCATGGGACAGCTGGGATTGTAATTTATGTAAGTGAGAGTTTATTTTCTTTATTATTGTTTTAAAGTGGAGCTCTGAGCTCGCTCATATATTCTTGTTCTGGTTTTTTTTTTGTTAATGATGTGAGCAAAGGTTAAGGTGACCATATTTTAAGTCGGTATCAGGGTATGGAGCCGATGCGGCGCAAATCGGCGGCGCGCCACAGCCGGTCATTTATTTCCAGCCGGCGCCGCCGCCGATTTCAGCGGCTCACATCGGCTGAAACTCAGCCGCCGAACATTATTTAGTGAGTTAAATCGATTTATTTTATGCAACCATGAAAATAAAGAAAGTGACTACTAAGTAATACAATAGGGTCAGAAATTTTAATAAAGTTCATTTTTGCATAAAAATTTATAAAAAGTTTCTAAATTAATCTCGCTATCATTTATTTAAAGAAATGCGTGTTTAGGTTTTTACGGAAAATTCAATAGCTCTTGAGCGGCCGAACCAAGTTTTACAAAGTCTACGTCGTTCTAGAGAGAAAACAACAGGCGGTATGTCATTCACAATAAATTCTCTTTCACAATAAAGACTAATAAGTAGACATTTATTGAACTGATTTTCGACATTATATCAAAACTTCCTTAACTTTTCTTAAATTTTTGTGTTAATTTTAGGTTTTGTCATCTAATTGTAAATATCTTAAAGCGCCATTTTTGCCTGAGATTGACATTCGTGCGCCATCGTTTGTTGGAACTTTGTCGGCTCAGCCGATTGTTGAAATTTGATCGGCTAAACTGATCAGCCGCCGCCGCCGATCGGTATTTTTCAATGCGCCGCCGCTGCCGCCGATAATTTTGGTCGGCTTCATTGCCTGGTCGGTATACATCATAAGTATAATTATGTCCCTTTGTGAGCATACGAATGATGGTAAGGTTAACTAGTTTTGTCAATCTAGATTTTTGTTGTTATCAATCTTTTTCTTTATATGTAAGAAGATAGATATTCATTCTGTTAGTCGAAACATTTCAAATAGGGCATTCTTGTTTTATGTACTTGCATATTTTGTTTTTGGTATGTCTTAGAATAATAGTTTGGATTATTGTTAGGTACTATAGTAATTATTATGAATTATATCTATTGGATATTAAATCCTTTAAGAAACTGAAACCTGAATTTCTTGATAATAAAATTGAAATGATTTGTGCATAGGCATTTAAAGATTTCCTGTTTGATTTCGTGAGCTTCAAAGATTTAGGTTGTTTTAGTTATGGGTATCACACTTAAGAGTTTATTTAAGCGGCAGTTACATCAAGTGTGGTCATGGATGGGAGGGCTAGTTAGGCCGAATATCATCTTAGGGTCTAGTGATCATTAGCATTTTAAATCTTGGACTCCTTCTCTTTACCCAGCACCTAATTTTATAATTTATACGTAGAAGAGGCTAAGGCATAAGAGCCATGAACCCATCCTTCCGACGAGCAATAAGGCCGGAGTTATTACGTGCTAGGGTTCACTAGTATGCCTTATAATACCATCTTGCCTCAATCTAATTCGTTATATGCTACATTATAAATTAAATGGCGCCCAACGTGGGGCCCGAATAGGCCATATATTTCTTTCCAACAATTGATTTACCTCTTATTGAGGATCTAAAAGAAGAAGAAGTTTTTTAGCAAACCCACCCCCCCCCCCCCACCACAGATATTTCAGCAGGATGTTTTAATTTGATCAACGCCAATCATCTATCAATTTTACTGTTACCAATGTCAGAAATAATATAAATTTTTGCAAATGCTGTAATGAATCTCAAAACTCAAGGGTTTGCAATCAATTTGGATGTAAAGGGTTTTCCAACAAGAGGTGTTATTTTGGAATTCAAAGAAAAATGCAATTTTTTGACATAAATGATCAGATGTTTATTTCATAATAAAGAGGAAGGTATGCCTTTAATAATGAAAAACAACATCAGCCAAATGGGCACCACGACCACGCTTACAGTACCATATCCTCTTCATGAAATTTTCCATAACCAAATCGCAATCTATGACGCTGGGCTGTTGGCGTAGACCTTATCTTTCACGTGGCCCCAAAGGAAGACGGTCTGAAAATTGGTAACTGGGTTCCATGTTTTGTAATAGCCCCCATACAAAAGTCCCTCTAGATTTTAATTTTTAACTCAACAAAAACGACAAATTTCAACGATTCGGGCTGATATTTGGTAATACGAATTTATTTGTGCCCGAAACCATTCACATGCTATGCATGGTGGAGGTTATATGTACGAGTATAAGATTCGGCATGGCCGAACTTAACGCTTTTACTTGTTTTTTCTTTAAACATTTAAAAGATCGAATTATTCTTAATGCAATATATTAATTTATCATAGAAAGGTTGTAAGAAATTATATTTCAATATGATCTAATTTCCTAACTTTTGTTGACAATTTCATTTGTGAATAATTTTAAACCATAAAAACAAACTTTTATTCTGGGGGCTATAGCTCCCCAGCATAAATCCATTGCTACGCCAATGCACTTTGGTAGAGATTCTTCGCAGAAATCTTCTGCCTGAGATTTTGAATATGGAAATCAAATCATTACAATTATTACGCGACACATGTAGGCGGAGGGAGTTTTTCATGCAGGATATACGCCGTAAACACGGCCTTACAAGTTCTAAAACGTTGCCAGTAACCAAAAGAGATTGACCAGGACATGGATCAGGATTTTCAGAGCCAAAAATATCTACGGAGGATATTTCTGCTCTCAATTTAGTATGCTGGAATTGTGGCAAAAGCGGTCACCGGTATCAAGACTGTCTCTCTGATCGAACAATCTTTTGCTACGGATGTGGTACTCCCGATACATATAAGCCGAAATGTGCTTCAAAAAACGGCCGACCAGGTGCACAGAAACCTATGGGACGGTCAGACCAGAATCTAGAATAACAATTATGAAAAAATCTATTGACAGGGTGCCCGAACCTGAAATTAAAACAGGGTATTCTGATAATACGCAATTTAGTGGTAACAGAAATAGTATAGATCTTAATAAATCAGTTGTTGTGAAGAATTCTTTTCACCCAAAACTCTGTCAGTTCAAGCCTTTTCACATTCGACTCATGGAGTATAATTCCGCACGGGACAGAATTTTCAATGACGAAATTAAGAATTCATCTCGGTCAGCACGACGTTTGAACTTATATTGGAGGAAAGTCAAAAACTTAAAAAAAATGTATTTGTTCAGTTCTGAATAGTCCTTCTGATATAAGGCCTTATGCTGAGGTAACCCTCTTTGGGAATAAACTATTAGGGCTCATGGATACAGGTGCGTCTATAAGCTGTATAGGGGCAAAAGCGGCTGAAAACTATATTTCGTCTGGTGCTCCTTTCAAGAAGATAACCTCTTCAGTCCGTACGGCTGATGGTAAGGCTTAGTCGGTGATTGGCTTTGTTAAAACTACCCTTGTTTTTAAAGGAAAGGAGATGCCGATAACTATTTTTATTGTCCCTAGTTTAAATAAAGACCTGTTTTTAGGAATTGATTCCTGGGAATTTTTCAATTTACTCCCGAATGAATTCCGTCTTTATAATTCTGTTAAAACATCTGATTTGGCTGAGCTTTCCGACCAAATACCCTTATCAAGTACCCACAGACAGTGCTTGAACCATGTTATAGGATTATTTCCATCCTTTTCTACAGAAGGTTTAGGTAGAACTAATATTTTGTGCCATAGCATTGACACTGGTGAAGCCAAGCCAATAAAGCAGAGACATTTTCCTGTGTCTCCGGCTGTGTAGAAGTTGATTTATGAAGAATTGGATAGGATGATAAGTCTAGGAGTAATAGAAGAGTCCAATAGTGCGTGGTCCTCTCCAGTGGTGTTACATATAAAGCCAGGAAAGAACAGACTTTGCTTAGACAGTACGAAATTGAATGCAGTTACGATAGGTGATGCTTATCCATTGCCACAAATTGATGGTATTTTAAGTAGGCTATCTCCCGGAAGTGAGATATTTAGGCCATGTGGTTGGGAATGGGGTGATTCGTACAGATCCGGAAAAAGTGTCCGCCATTACAGAATTTCCTGGTCCGCGATCGGTGAAACAACTTCGCAGGTTTTTAGGAATGACAGGATGGTACCGGAAGTTTATCAGGGATTATGCTTCTACTACTACGACTTTGACTGATATGTTACAAGGCAAAAATAAATTTGTATGGACCGATGAAGCCCAAAAAGCTTTCGAAGTTTTGAAGTCCCATTTGAGCACAGCCCCCGTTTTACACAGCCCCAATTTTTCACAGCCGTTTTATATACACTGCGATGCTAGTAAAACTGGAATAGGAAGTGTATTGGTTCAGAAGAATGCGGAGGGTGAAGAAGTTCCTATCGCCTTTATGTCGAAAAAACTCAACAAAGCCCAACGTAATTATTCACTTACCGAACAAGAATGCCTAGCAGCTATGCTAAGCGTTCAGAAATTTAGAGCTTACGTAGAGGGACATGAGTTCACTATAATCACTGATCATGCGTCCTTGAAGTGGCTTATGTCCCAGACTAATCTCAGTACAAGGTTGGCTCGATGGGCTTTGAAACTGCAGGTATACAAATTTAACATTCAGCATAGGAAAGGTAGTTTGAACATTGTGCCTGATACTCTGTCCAGGGCCAATACAGACGACATGTCCGCTCTAGGTCCGAATAGTCTGTCCGATTTTGAAAACGATAATGGGGTTTTCGTAGATCTTAATTCTACACATTTTCAATCGGACGAATACAGACAGCTTTTGCATCGAGTAGACAGGAATATGGATAAAATGCCCGACCTTAGAATTGTGGACGGATACTTATACCGACGGACTGAACATGCCACTGGGGAGCAGATACACGATGACTTAGAGGCTATGGATTCCTCGAACTATGATTCCTGATATTTTGAGGAGAGCTCATGATGATCCAATTTCATCTCATGGAGGCATAAACAAAACATTGGAGAGGATCCGCAAATATTATTTTTGGCCAAATCTAGCAGTTGATGTGAAGACGTATATAAATAACTGTGAAATTTGTAAGTCTATGAAACACCCTAATACGGTACTACGACCTCCGATGGGTAAAACTTCAGAAACCCACAGGTTTTTCCAAAAATTATATGTTGATTTTCTTGGACCATATCCAAGATCGAAGTCCGGTCATACAGGAATATTTATCGTATTGGATCATTTTTCTAAGTTCCCATTCCTGAAGCCCGTAAAGAAGTTGACTGCGGAAGTTGTAGTTAAATATTTGGAATGTGCACTTTTTCATACATTTGGAGTTCCAGAAAGCATTGTCTCAGATAATGGTTCACAGTTCCGATCCAACAAATTTAACAATTTGTTGAAACGTTATGGGGTTAATCACGTATATACTGCTGTTAATGCCCCGCAGGCGAATGCTTCAGAAAGGGTAAATAGATCGGTTCTGGCTGCCGTGAAATCGTATGTTAAACCCAACCAGAAGAATTGGGATGAACTTTTGAGCAGTATTTGTTGTTCTCTACGTTCCTCGATTCACACTGCTATAGGAACCACTCCATATTATTTAACATTCGGTCAGCACATGATAACCAATGGTGCAACATATCCACTATTACGGCAATTGGAAATGCTCGAAGATCGCTCCGTACGATTTAATAGAAATGATTCCTTGCAGATAATGCCGAAGAGGGCATCGGATTTGATGCAAAAACAATTTACCAGGAACGAAAGGACTTATAATTTGCGTTCCAAGGAGGTGTCCTTTGATGTAGGCCAGGAAATCTATCGAAAGAATTTCAAGCAAAGCAGTTTCGAGCAAGGCTACAATGCCAAACTTGCACCTATTCTTGAAAGCTAGGGTGAGGCAGAAGCTGGGAAACTCTTACTATGTACTTGAAGACCTTAAGAGCAACTTGGTTGGCACATACCATGCTAAAGACATAAGGCAGTGATTAGCCTTTCATGACTTTTATATTTGGCAAGCTGGATCAGCCTCGTGCATGGGTTGTCACCTCCGAAGTCTGATTCTGGCAGGGGGGAATGTAGGGTTGCTTGCCCCAAAAGTCACGTATCTTTATGATTTTTATTTCCATTGAATATATGTTGTTCAATCTCGCTGAACATTTCTTTAATTGTAATAGAAATTTAAGTTCACATTAAAATTTATATTTCCCAGCTCTGTAAAATATTTCTAAAACTTGGCTTAATTGTAATTGCCAATTTCATTTTGATCTCCGCCATTTCTGTTAAAAACCGAGGTTTCTCAAATAAACAAAACCACATCTCAACTCTAAGGAAAGGTTTAATAAACACTTATAAAAACTTAACTTGGTCTCTTTTTCTCCCACATAGCATAAAGCAATCACTTCAATATTACGTGTTCGCTCGTGTAGTAGTTTTCACGAAACTACGTGCCTTCTCTATCTCTCCAAGTTTAGGTTTTTCTCATTTACAGAAAGTGCAAACTACAACTTTCTTCATGGTCCTATCGAGCCTCCTTTGAAGCAGCACTGTGGAACACCCGCCTACTCTTATCATTTTTAATTCTCTCGCTGTCGTGGATAACTGAGCATATACCGAATAGGAGGTATATTATATTCTCTTTGTCTCTATACCGACTAACTAACTGGTATAGAACACCGCTCTACATACCGCATCGTATATGTAACAGGTACATATATTTAATTTACCTTAAAAACCAATTATTTATTTATACAGTCCATTTCACCAACTTACTAATCGCTTGCGACACCGCACGATCAAAACCAACTAAACACATCCAAAATCTCATCAGCAGATCTTCATATGTTTTTTATTCACGGATTTACGGCATAGTTTGATTTATGTAGGTAGAGTCTGCGCCATCTATGTGTGATGCCAATATGATAAGAACGCCTTGTGTAATCGTTTTTTTTACGTTTCGTCCACTTATTCTTCACTGTTTCTACCAATAATCTGGAAGGGAAATGTTAAGTTGAAGCGTCTACGAGGTTTCTTGCACACAAAGTCCTCTTAGCTCGGCCATTTTCCCATCCGTGTTACAATTTCAAAGTTGAAATTAGTCACACATTAAAAGTTTCAAGTGAAAAAAAAGTTAATTATTCAACCCAGTTAGAGTTTGGAATTATTACCTATATTGCATGTATACAATTATACATATTGCATGTAAGTCCGTAATATTGATTTTGAGTTGAACTTCCTCTGACCCGAATTCTATATATAGATACTTTCCAAAAATTATCCATTACAAACGAAGATATTCGTTTGTTTTTCTAATTTCTTGTTGAGGAGAGTGTTTTGTATATTGCACTGATATTAGTGTTTTAAAATTAAGATGTTGCATCAGAATTGACACCAATTTATTTATTGTGTACCTTTCCAGCACTTGTAACTAAAAGGCAGGTAGTGAGTTAATAAAACAATCGTGAATGATGGTTTAAAGATTTTAACTGATCGAATGCCAGTAATTTATTATCTATTTATACGGAAATAATGAGCACAACATAAGTTCAATAATATACTAGGTCGGTAATAGTAAAATAAGCAATTTTGCATGGGAAACACGGAACTTACATATTATTGTATAATTTTAGCAAGAATAAAATGACTACTATGCAAAATATGTTGACGTAAACAATAAGAGAGTACAATCAACTTTGTTCATATTAAACATTTTATAAGAATAAACATAAACACTGATTTGTGGGTAGTGACAGTGCGTTAATTGGGTCACATAAAATATGTTACATTTTGTATATAGTAGAGGACAAAAGTGTGTTAATATCTATAATATAGCTTAGAACTAAACATTCTCCCCCGCGTTGACCAATCGGTCAACTAAGTGTGGTCATCTCAACGATCTTAAACTTGGATTGTGAAACTCTGTCGCGGGGTTGGGGTAGGTCCAAATATGTGTGGCTGGGATTCCTGACGGGATGACTCATGTTGTGGCATATCAGTAATCCGAGCTATTCTTGAATTATTGTGTAACACTGTTCTGCATGTAATGATGATAATGACTACCGTGCTGATAATTAATGCGGAATAGGCAACAGTGATGCCATGATGTTCAAATTCAGATTTGTTTATTGAGTCTAATTTAGTTTGCATCTCTGTTAACGCGCTCAATTGTAGTGCATATTGATCGCTCATTGATGAAAAATTAGCTTTGTTTATGGGTTTATTTGGTGGGTAATACTGGTGTGATAATTCAGAAATGTTTCCGAGACTTGTATATGATGATAACAACTTTGAGGATATAGATTGTTGACCTGATACATGGATGAAGTCATGTTTGAGGATGCAATCAGGTTTGATGGTTAATAATCCCGATCCTTGTAATGTTAAGGGAATGATTTCCTTTTCGCATACTGCTGTTGCTTGAGTAGTGGATACAGTAGAATATATCCATTGATTTTTATGTGTCAGGGGAATCCAAGTTACATTTGTTTGAAGCGTAGTTATAGGACATACAGGCTGAGTATAGTTTTGAAATAGATTGATTTCGCATGAACAGGCTTCTGCTCCAAATGTATATCGCAATTGAAACCCGTAGCATATAAAAACATCCTGGCTGATGACATCGCACCTTTTAAGTTGAGAGAATGGAACCGGGAAATAGTGTCCTCGATTAATGTTGATTGCTAATACAGGACTGCAAGTTTCTATTACTGCCATAGAGTTATTTAAGCGATTGGGAATAGCAATAAGTTTATAAAGCCTAAATTTCTCGTGATCGATTAACGGTAGGGTTATACTAAAAACCACATGATCTTGGGCAAGTCCACCTTTAATTTTCATTAATTTGTATAGTTCCAACAAGTCATCCTCAGGAACCGGTAATTCCAAAGATTGAGATATATGCATTTTAATTTGACTTATTTCGGATTCTAGTTGTGTTGGAGTTAGTAACAGTGGGTTGATTTTTCCTTGATGGGTGTCAGTCAAAGCTTCCAAGATACATGATTGAATTTTTTGTAAGCTGTTGGCAATAAGGGAGAGCTGCATCACGCCTATGTTGAAGATTTGAGATAATTTGATTTGGTACAATTCTTCATTCAACTTCTGTTCATTCTTACTGATCTCATTAATTTTCCTTTGAAGATTTTCAAACTGGAGTTTAGTGGATGTCAGACCTTGTTTCATAATATTCATTGTTGAGTTAACGACTGAGGTCTGATCCTTTAACAATCTGAGGATAAATGAGTCATCATTCCGAAGATTTGTGATTGTTGATGACATTTCCTTAGCATAATCTGAATCTAGTATGCCAAATAAAGAATGGGCGATGTTCCCGACGAAATCAACGGCTCCTCTTCTGTTTCGTGATTTATATAACAACTTATTCAGGGTTGTTGTGGAATCCGATTGTTGTCGGAATCGGAATTGAAACCGAGAAAGAAAATAACTTTGGTGTCACAAAAGGTTACTTTTTTCGATTTCAATTCCAATTCGAACAACAGTTGAATTCCACAACGAGAAAAAAAATAATTTTGTGTCACAGAAAATTATTTTTTTTTCTCGATTTCAATTCCGATTCCGACAACAATCGGAATCCACAACAACCCTGATTAGCCAGATTGCGATCAGTTTCAAGATGTTGAAAGTGTTCTATTATGTTAAAGCATGATATATTGGGTTCCATTTTGTAACAAAGTTGTTGCAATGAATTGGTGCCATTGACTAAAAATTTGGTATCAACCCAGTATGTGGATAAGTCATAATATACGAACAGATTCCATTGACTTGTGGAGACCGCAGTTGATCCAATCTCCTCAAAGTGGATACCTACTTTGGATCCAAACTTATCATTGGTTATCGGAGATCCTAAAGCAATTGGAATGATCAGCAGCATTGCTAGTAACGTTGTGAATACACTATTTCCTGGCAATCGTATCCTTTTCCTTTTAGGTTCATCGCTACGACTTGTCTCTGAATCGTCCGGAGTTAGACTTTGTTCTGGTTCAGGTTCTGAACTGTGCTCAACAGGAAGTAATGCAAGACGATGTATTGGTCTTTTGTATGTGCCAGATGCCGTTTTCACATCAACAACTCGTATAGATCCGTCATTGCCGGGATAAACATTTGATATTCGTCCTAACGGCCATTTCATGATTGGCGTGTTGTCTTCCCGAATGATAACCAAATCTCCTGTCTTCATGTTGGTAGCTGGCTTCTTCCATTTATGTCGTTGCTGTAGCTCATGCAGATATTCACTGGACCATCGTCTCCAGAATTCGTGCTTGAGTTGAGATACTAGTTCCCATCTTGACAATAGTGACAGCTTCTTGGAAGTTGCTGCGCTGTCTACTTGAGCTGTAGGGGCTTCACCGATCAATAAATGACCTGGAGTTAACGCTGATAAATCTGATGGATCGTTTGACATAGGTGTTAAGGGACGGGAATTTAATATCGCCTCTATTTTCACAATAACAGTTTCAAGCTCTTCATACGTTAATGAAGCTGTATCCACACTTCGGATTAGCAAATGTTTTGCTGATTTTACCGCGGCTTCCCAAAGCCCTCCAAAATGCGGAGCTCTAGGCGGAATAAAATGAAATTTTATTCCTTTTGAGCTGCATGTGGACACTATTGATTCCTTCCCGTTTTCTGAAAACACTGAATCAGTAAGTTCCGCTAACTTGTTGCTGGCTCCAACAAAGTTTGTTGCGTTGTCACTGTAGATGTTCTGACAACGTCCTCGTCGACTGATAAAGCGTTTTAATGCACCTATGAACGCATCCGTCGATAAGTCACTCACAAGTTCAAAGTGAACTGCTTTCGTAGCAAAACAACAAAATACTGCGACATACGCCTTTGTTGGTCGTTTTCCTCTGACTTTATAATGGATCCATAGTGGACCAAAATAATCTACGCCTGCATTGATGAACGGTCTGGCAGGTGTGATTCTTGTCTGAGGAAGGTTCCCCATTATTTGTTGGCATAATTTAGGTGAAGCTTTGTTACATTTCAAGCATTTCTGCACTGTAGCTCTTGCCGTTATTTTGCCTTTTATTGGCCAGAATCTCTGCCTTATTATTCCCAATAAAGCCTGTGGACTACAATGTTTATTTTCATCATGCATCATCTTGAATAACAATTTGACCAATGTATCATTATATGGGAGACGCATTGGATGTCTTGTCTCATAAGGTAGAGAGGATTCTTCCAATCGCCCTCCAACACGGATGATTCCTTTCTCATCAAGGAAAGGCGATAAACTGCTAATGGAACTTTGCTTCACAATATCCTGCTTGTTCTTTAACTGTTTTAGTTCATCATGAAAATCCGCACATTGAACAGCACGTACAATAGCTATAAGCCCTGCATCAAGCTCCTGAGGATTTAATGCCTTGAGATCTGATCTTTGGTGCCTTTCGACCGAAGAATGTTGAATAAAACGGATGACGTATGACATTACCCGCTGAAGTTTTCTGAATGATCCCTTGTGGTCGATGTTATACACAAAATCGTTGTCAATTGAAGCAGTCAATACCATCGTCGTATTCTTGTTTCTTTCTAGATCAGTCGATATTTGTAAATTTGGTAAGAATTTTGTAGGCCAGCATTCTTGTCTGCCATGAAGAAATAGTGGTCCACAAAACCACAAATGACACTGTGGAAGATCCTTTGGTGATAACCCTCTTGAAAGAACATCTGCTGGGTTATCCTTCGAGTTCACATGTCTCCACTGCTATGCTAGAGTTAGCGTTTGAATTTGTGATATTTTATTAGCAACAAAGGTTTGGAATGCTGATGACTGTGAATTTATCCATGATAACACAATCTCAGAATCCGTCCACAAGAATATAGGCAGGTCGTTTATTTGAATATCCTTCCGAAGACGATATGATAATTCCGCAGCTAGCAACGCGGCGCATAGTTCTAGCCTCGGAAGAGTTTGTTTTTGATGGATGCTATGCGAGATTTTGCACATAACAGACGTGACATAATTCTGCCATCTTTGAATGTCG
Source organism: Eudasyphora cyanicolor (assembly GCA_963930755.1). Classification (NCBI taxonomy): domain Eukaryota; kingdom Metazoa; phylum Arthropoda; class Insecta; order Diptera; family Muscidae; genus Eudasyphora; species Eudasyphora cyanicolor. The sequence goes on along the minus strand of OZ005734.1, from coordinate 151,641,438 downwards.
CTCGAATATACGCCGCAGCTCCAAATCCCTTTCCGGAGGCGTCCGCAAAAATATGAAGCTGACTGTTTACAGGGATGTTACCCTTAAATATGTGTCTCGATATGAGCAGGTTGTTAAGCGTAGCCAAACTTTCACGAAAGTTTGACCATGTTGCATTGAGGTCTGACGGAAGACCTTCATCCCATGTTAGTCTCAGCTGCCACAGATGCTGGATGAATATTTTTGCCTTCACTACGACGGGAACCAAGAGTCCAAGTGGGTCAAAAGGTTTTGCCAAGTCAGAACTTACTGTGCGTTTGGTCGAGATGTTTACTGGTTCTACCTTTGCCTTAACGCAAAGGTGATCAGTTTTAGGTAGCCATATCAGGCCCAGAGTTTTAATGGACTCCTTATCACTGCTGTTAAAATCAAGGTCAACTTCACGGGATTCTTGTGGAATATTTTGCAGAAGTTGAACATGATTTGGGCTCCATTTTCGACAATTAAATCCATGTTTCTTTAAAATGTGAATCAATTGTCGCTGGGACTCTACAGCTGTGGCCAAGCAATTCGATCCACCAAGTCCGTCATCTACATAAAAATTGTCTTTGAGTATTTGGGCTCCTAAAGGATATCGAATCTCATTTTCTATGGCAACTTTCTGCAGACATTTCGTGGCCAAATATGGAGCAGACCGCGTTCCGTAGGTAACCGTGTTTAGCTGGTAATACCTTATGGGAGATGAAGTATCCTTCCTCCACAAAACAATTTGATACCTCCTATCATCTTCGTGTATCAGTATTTGCCGATACATCTTTTCAATATCTGTAGTAAACACATATCGAGGAAACCGGAATCGCACTAGTATTGAAAACAGATCACTTTGCACAGTTGGTCCAATATATGTATACAGGTCATTGAGCGAATAATTAGATGAAGTTTTTGCGGAAGCGTCGAAGACAACTCGTAGTTTTGTTGTCGTGCTCTCTGGTTTTAAAACACAATGGTGTGGAATAAAGTAGTTAGGGAAGTGTATTGAATTAATGTCTACTTCCGTCATATGTCCCATTTGCTCATATTCCTCCATGAACTTAACATACTGTGCTCTGGTAATGGGGTCCTTTAGCAGACGGCGTTCAAGGCTGAGGAATCGTCTGTGGGCCATTTCCTTAGAATCTGCTAACACAGAAGTATTCTCACGAAAAGGCAATCTTACAATGAAACGTCCTGAATTGTCAATCTGGACATTTTGTGCAAAATGTATTTCACACTGCTTTTCGTCTTGTGAAAGACTCTTCTCATACGGTCCGTCATCCTCCATTTTCCATAGGCGTTCGATAACATCATTCAATAAGTCGTTATCAGAAGACCTTATTCCGGATGTGGAAACCGCACATGTGACAGTATCATTTGTTTTTTGATATGGTGTTATATTACCACTGAGAATCCAGCCGAGCGACGTATTCAAGAGAATCGGAAGTTCTCTGGAAAGTTCTATTTTACCATTTTGTATTAGACTGAGGTAATACTCTCCTCCGAGAAGAACGTCAACCTTCCCAGGTTGGTGGAAATATGGGTCAGCCAAGTTAACATTTGGAATATTCCAACCTGAAATGTCAACAAGCTGGTTTGGTTGAGGTGGACTTATTGTTGGAAGGACAAATGCTTCTAAATTTGTTGCAAAATCGGTGTTCCTTGACTGCAATTTCACATTTATACGTTTCGATGCTTTCCTTTGTGCATTACCAATACCATTAATGTGCAACGAGGATGCCGACGTTGAAAGGCGCAACCTTTGTACTAAACGCTCAGATACAAGGTTTACCTGTGAGCCAGAGTCTAATATTGCTCGAAACTCAGCCGAATTTCCATTAGCCGCTGTTATTATAACTCTAGCAGTTGCTAGCAAAACATATTCCCTGCGGGGCGACAAGATATCTGCTGATGCCGATGTCACAATTGCGTTGGAAGCGCCACTTTTTACTTCCTGTTGAGATTGATAACTAGTTTTTGATTCATCACTTGGTCCTAGTGATGTTTTATTATTTGCTCCCAAGTGTAACAGCGTATTGTGTTTCCTGTTACACTTCTTACATGAGCTTGATGAACAAGTTTTTGAGGAATGGTCCCTTCTGAAACAATTAACGCATAGCTTCTGCGCTTGGACATATCTCAGTCTATCTGTTTCTGATAACTGTAGAAACTTTCTACAGTGGTATAGTGCATGTTTGCTTAGGCTACAGCAAACGCACTTGTCTCCTTTTTTATCTGCTGTGACTGCTGACGACACAGTTTTATTTGAAGTCTGTGCTGGCTTGTGGGCGACGGAATCCATTGTCTGAAATTGGAATTCCAGAAAAGAGAGCAGAGCGTCAATGCTCGGCAACTCCTTTGGCTGATCTAGTGACTGCTCGAATCTGATATGCAGATTACGGTCCAACTTTTTTATCAAAATTTGCAAGAGAAGAGGTTAGCTTTGTCAATGTCTGAAGAACCATGTCATTGAGATTGTCATAATCGTCTTGATTTAAGCCAGCAGCCAAAGGATTTGCAATTTGATCCCACGATCGATCATATAACTCCTCTACTTGACTCCACAATTTATTAATTGTATCAATTCGCACTTTGTAATATTGTTCGTGCTCATTTCCACTGACACCAGACAGCGATGAAATAAACCTCCTTAAAGCTGCCATGCGAGCCTTGATTTTGCCGAGTATTGCTAGAGGAGACATTTCAATCCCAATTTCGTCGTTATTTATCCGATCTGTCTGATTTGGCAGCGGAAACTGTAATTTCGTACCCTGAGCTCCATGGGGATTTTCCGATTCGGTTTTATTCAGGCGATTCGCTTCCGTCTCAAATATTTTCATATATTCTTCAGTCAACGCTTGTATTTGGTCGAAATACTTTTTTTTAAAGTATTCAACATCCGATGGATGGTCAACCAAGATCCTCAATTTTCCATCCGCCTCATTAAACTTGTCCCACTCAATGGTCAGGTTTCGGTAGCGTTCCTCAAAGTAGGAAGCTTTCCCCTTCCTATCAGCTGAATCTTTCTTGAAATTGCGTACTATCCGTTGAATGCTTTCAGCAACTGAGTTTTGGAATTCTAATAACTCGGTTACTGATGCTGATGATCCTTTAAGCTCCTTCACTGATCGGTATGATGAATTGATTGCAAAGTTTAGCCTCTGGATCACAAAGAATGCACAATGATTTGCGTATGGCGTCCTGCTTGAGGATTAAACTCAGGACTAATCTCCGATGCTTCGGAATTTTCTCTGATGTCTGGATAAAGGCTATAATGTCCTTTTTTCACAGGGGCCACCAAAATGTTTTGTATATTGCACTGATATTAGTGTTTACCAATTAAGATGTTGCATCAGAATTGACACCAATTTATTTATTGTGTACCTTTCCAGCACTTGTAACTGAAAGGCAGGTAGTGAGTTAATAAAACAATCGTGAATGATGGTTTAAAGATTTTAACTGATCGCATGCCAGTAATTTATTATCTATTTATACTGAAATAATGAGCACAACATAAGTTCAATAATATACTAGGTCGGTAATAGTAAAATAAGCAATTTTGCATGGGAAACACGGAACTTACATATTATTGTATAATTTTAGCAAGAATAAAATGACTACTATGCAAAATATGTTGACGTAAACAATAAGTGAGTACAATCAACTTTGTTCATATTAAACATTTTATAAGTATAAACATAAACACTGATTTGTGGTCAGTGACAGTGCGTTAATTGGGTCACATAAAATATGTTACATTTTGTATATAGTAGAGGACAAAAGTGTGTTAATATCTATAATATAGCTTAGAACTAAACAGAGAGCTACCAACACTGAGTTTATTAATAACACCCCAGGTGTCATCTCGCAAAGGCGGTAATGTCGCAATCATTTACTTATATCTCCCGAAGAAATCAAATAAACATTATCGCTCTGTTTTGTTGTTATTAGATTTGACACCTAGTGATTATCCAATACTCATTTGGAGCACGATAGAGGAGAGAATTTGGAATTTGCCTGTTATCGCCGTTTGGTTGGCAGTCAGCTCTCACTGCTGTGAGCTTGACATTTTTACAACTGCACACATTGTATTCATATTCAAAGCAGTCATTCGTTTTTGAGAGCCAAACCACTTACATCGTGGTAATAACCTAAGCAACGTAATTTAAAAAACGCGGAAAAATCAGTGAAAAATTTAAGAAAAGAAGAAGTGCCATTATATTATGTGCATTCATCTGGAGGCCAACAGTGTGGAACATCAGGATTAGGGCGAAAAGATCCCAATAGATCCGCGTAATCCCGGCGAAACCCCTCACATTTGTGGAAAATATGCTGTTTCCAGCAATGTCATATGCTGCAGTGAAAGTGGAATTTCGTGAGATAAGGAGTTAGAAAAAAAAAACAGAACGAGAAAATATTAAGTTTTAAGTATTTAAAGAACGAAATTGAACCATAATTCACTCTATTTTTATGTGTTTTCTTTTTATGGATAAGAAGTGCCAAAATTGACTACATTTATGTCTTGGATAATATCTCGATGATTTAAACGTTTGTGCCTAAGTTAAAAACTTAAAGTGAATTTTGCTTCAATTTCATATAAATATTAGTTGCCTAGTGTAATGTATTTTTATTTTTCCTTTTTTCCTTGCAAACTGTCAAACTGATTTCGGCTAGCCAAAAGCACAACCAGGTATACGCACTGACTAACATAATTACCACCGACATACAAACATTACGGTATTGTTCTTCAGTGGTAATTGTTTTCATTTAATGATAATTGCTTAATTATCATCAAAGACCGCGTTGTGTAGAAAATCATCTGGTTGCGCTCTTTGCTACATGTTGCCGAAACAGTATCTATACTTTTATACGCCTTTACTCACAGTATACGTCTTAGGTAGTGCTGCCAGCCGTCTAGCAACATTGTTGAAATAAACCCAGACCAACGATCGCAACATCTCTCTTTATCATCTCTCTGAGTTTCAGCATCCAGCACTCATCGAAAGGCCTTTCGTCGTGGGAGCATGGGACAGCTGGGATTGTAATTTATGTAAGTGAGAGTTTATTTTCTTTATTATTGTTTTAAAGCAGCGATGGGCAAAAGCACTACCCGGGGTTTTTCCTCTCGCGTGTACATGAGCACACACATTGAATGAGAGTTCACTATCATTCAGTCGCGCATGGACATTCGATCGACGAGGTTGTGTTGTCGCTTGTTGCTTAATGGATGATACAATTATTACAATACATACTTCAAGTATAGGATTAAAGTTTAGTATGTATTGTATTTTTACCGAAGAATTTATAAACATTTCTAAATACAAGTTTAAATTATTTATTATGTTACTGCAGAAATGTATATATTCGGGTCTGTTCTGTAATCACGGCGATTTGATATCACGGTGATTTTAAAATCACCGGCGACTTTACATTACTTTTGGAATTCGAAATCACCCGAAAATATTTTGAACAATCTTTTTTGGGATGCTATGAATAATAAACCGGGAGATTTCGAACTCCAGCAGTGAAGGTAAGTCGCCGGTGATTTTAAAATCACCGTGATTTCAAATCACCTTGCTACAGAACAGACCCGATTATTTTATTTCTGTCAAAATTAAATAAAGTAACGAGTTTTTTTAAATAATTTTAAATGTATATATTATTATCTTTTAACGATTTTTTAATAAAATTTGTATAAACACTTAAATATACTAACCAAAAAAAAGTTGGACACTCGAAAACGGTTAATAAAAAAATTAAGAATTAAATAAAGAATATGGCATAATCAATACGACTATGCAGTACTATTATTGGAAAATTTGGATTGATTACTTTACATAGCATAATAAATATGTATGTATGTGGCTAATCATAACATATTTAAAGTTCGATTTCTTTATGTACGCGTATAATAACCCCAAATGTACTTAATGATGTTCGTTGTCCACTTTATTTATTATCTTACAAAACAAATATATGTTAGGAAAATGCAAATACCATTTCTCGCAGTGCATAAAGAGAGTGTTAACACTTCTCACAAATACATAAACATTTTGTAGAAGTATTGTGTGCCCATCGCTGTTTTAAAGTAAATATATGAGCTCGCTCATATATTCTTGTTCTGGGGTTTTTTTTCGTTAATGATGTGAGCAAAGGTTAAGGTGACCATATTTTAAGTCTGTATACATCATAAATATAATTATTTCCCTTTGTGAGCATACGAATGATGGTAAGGTTACCTAGTTTTGTCAATCTAGATTTTTGTTGTTATCAATCTTTTTTCTTTATATGTAAGAAGATAGATATTCATTCTGTTAGTCGAAATATTTCAAATAGGGCATTCTTGTTTTATGTACTTGCATATTTTGTTTTTGCTATGTCTTAGAATAATAGTTTGGATTATTGTTAGGTACTATAGTAATTATTATGAATTATATCTATTGGATATTAAATCCTTTAAGAAACTGAAACCTGAATTTCTTGATAATAAAATTGAAATGATTTGTGCATAGGCATTTAAAGATTTCCTGTTTGATTTCGTGAGCTTCAAAGATTTAGGTTGTTTTAGTTATGGGTATCACACTTAAGAGTTTATTTAAGCGGCAGTCAAATCAAGTGTGGTCATGGATGGGAGGGCTAGTTAGGCCGAATATCATCTTAGGGTCTAGTGATCATTAGCATTTTAAATCTTGGACTCCTTCTCTTTACCCAGCACGTAATTTTATAATTTATACGTAGAAGAGGCTAAGGCATAAGAGCCATGAACCCATCCTTCCGACGAGCAATAAGGCCGGAGTTATTACGTGCTAGGCTTCACTAGTATGCTTTATAATACCATCTTGCCTCAATCTAATTCGTTATATGATACAACCCATTCCTCGCTGATCAAGTTCCTCTCGAAGGTGTACACCGTTTATATATAGTCCAGAAACCAGAACAAAAACATTGGGCGAACTACTGCTACATATATATGTTTATATATATACAGGGTTAGCTTAAGTTAAGAGTGGCAGCCTGTAAAACAGACTCACTTAGACTATCCAGTCCATCGAGTTACCACAAGGACGTAAGGAAAAACATAAGTTATCCCTCGTTGTACATAAACAAATGTTGTGACAAAGAAAACAAGAAATTGTTATTATCACAGTTCGGAAGATTGCCTGAGGTCTCATGCCAACTTCAGAAAACAAAACACAAATGTGCATCCAAAGCCTGTCCGTCCGCCCATCCTTGCTTCTGCGTGGTTGAGTGGGATGCATTTTACTTAAAAGCTAAAAGCTTGTTTTAAAAAGCTCAAAAGTAGGCGGATTCCAACATTATCCAAGTTAGCTAACTCCTCAAACAAAAAAGAGCCCACGGTTGTATGCCGCCTTCTAGAGTGATCGGGTCACATACACATAAGTTGTTCTATTGATTCCTCCTCCTCTAAGTCTCCACAGTTTCTACAAAAGGCATTATGCAAGATCTTTAATCTATCTGTGTTCCGTTCAATAAGACAGTGACCTGTAATTACAGACACGATAAGGGAGACGTCCGTTCTCGACAACGACAGTAGTGCTTTGGTGCGTTTTTAGTCTTGGCCGGTATGCAGTTCCTGACTAGTGACCACCTGTTATTTGTTGTCGAGGTGCTTGCAGGTTGCCAGAGTCATGCCCACATGTTTCAGGTCCCCTGGAACTTTGTCGTTTAATAATGGAACACAATATCATTCATATGACTACCACCACTGACTCGGCAGTCCGATCAACACAATTTTTCAATACATTGATTGTTTCGAGTCGAATCTCTTCAATGACAACTTCAATTTCATGTTCCAACACTTCAATAGTCTGTGGATGCTTTGCGCAACATTTAATTTACATTCTTAATGGCTGCCCACAGAAAATAATCCAAAGGGTTCAAATCACAAGTCAAAGTAATCGGTAGTTCAAATTTAAAATGGCCCACCCTTTATATATATCGAATGGACGACTTTAGGAGAGAGGCCCCAATGTGCCCATACAGCTTTCCTACAGGAATATAAAGCTATGTTGGCCTTCCTTAGACCTTCCAATCAATACATTTGCTCTGAAGGACAATTTCCTATCTAGATAGCACCAAGAGCTGTTGTTCTTTTAGAAAAGACTAGCTCAGTTTCATTTAGCTGAGAAGAGTCTACATGTCCACATACGTACTAGTAAAGATAACCAAATCTGTCTTATTTGGGTTAATACCGAAACCACTATTTCTGGCCCATCTACACCCCTATTCTCGACCGAGTGACAAGAAAATTTTTGTGATAGTAACAACATTTGTGATAGTAAAAACAATTTGCTATTCTGGGTTTCAAATGGAAGCTCTTTTTGTTATAATTTTTAATGATAGCAGTCACAACCCCAATAGCACATGATAAGAAATATTTTGTGTATAAAAAACAGTTTTTCAGCGTTTTCTTGTTAGTGTTGTTATTGGAAAAGGAAGACGAAGTCTGGATGCGGGATATTTGCATCTCAGACAATTTGCCTGAACCTGCGCTATGATTTTCATCCTTTAAAAAAACATCTCTATTTGTTTAATTACACTGTGCAACAGTGAAAAAAATACACGTACTTGAAAGTATAGGTTCGATTCTACTATCAAAGGGTAGTATAACCCTATACTCGGTTTGGCGAAATTGGTGACCAATTTTTTTTAAGGGCCTCCAAAGTTTCTGAAAATCAGTGGGCCCCTCGAAAAAGGTGTCATCAGCTTTTGTCCAACAACTAATTCAGACTTGGTGATACCGCTTAACTATGTTTGGCAATAATGTAGCTAAGAATATGCTGAATAAAGTTTCTTAACATTTTTTGCAATAAAGAGTTTTTTCCGGTACTTGTTTTTGAAAAAGTGAAGAAAAAAAATATTTTTTTTCACTTTTTTCAGCATAACTTCCGGGGACTCGTAATTTTTCACTAACAATGCTTGGAAAAATTGCAGCCAACGTAAATCTGAACAACTTTTGTGAACATATGAATACAATCTGAACGTGTCTAGGCACCCTAAATAGCTCATATTACCATATTCTTAGCTACATTATTGTCAAACATAGTGAAGCGGTATCACCAAGTCTGAATTAGTTGTTGGACAAAAGCTGATGACACCTTTTTCGAGTCGCCCACTGATTTTCAGAAACTTTGGGGGCCCATAAAAAAAATTGGTCACCAATTTCGCCAAACCGAGTAGAGGGTTATACTTAGAGTAATCAAAACCGGTTTAAAATAAACCGGCCCACCGGTTTTTTGCTTCCACCGTCCCCGGTTTTTCTCAAAATCATGAATTTCGAACAACCGGTGCAACCGGTTTTTTTCGTTTGTTTCCACCGGTTTTCCGGTTTTTTTATTATCACTAAAATTATTTACAACTTTATATACAAAATATCACAAATTAAGATAATAATATGAAAGATCTCCTTATATGGCGTAAAAAGACTCGGCAACTTTGCTAGAATTCGAAGCCATTCACCAATTTCTATACAAATTACAAAAATTTAAAGAAAATAAATGATTCATACGCGCAGAAGTTATGTAAAAAGTAAACGCATTCTCCCACTTCCAAACCGAAAGAAAAACAAGTAAGAAAATTTTATTTGAGTAAACCGACTAGTGTATACTCTTATACAAGGTGGCGCAAAAGTAATCCTCCTATCAGAAAATGCTATAAATTTTGCGATTGGCCCCTAATGCCTAATGTTGACATTTGTGTAGTAAACACATGCGAAATACACGTTAATAAACAATGTTACGCTACAGTGCTCCAGAACGCGGAATATTGCTGACTATTTATTTGACCAAAAAACATCGAAAGGTTACTTTTGCGCCACCTGTTATATTTATATCGATGCCTCCATTCCAAACTCTGAATATAAGTGCAAAAAGGTAGTTTTTCAGGAGAGGCGATCAAAGTTTGATGATTTTTTTTAATTTGTGTGGAATTCCTTTATAATGCAAATCGAATGACCTGTACTGTTTTGTGAATAACTTTTGATTGGGATGACGGATAAACACCAAATTTGGACTGAATATAATTTGGAATATTTAGAAATTAAAAATGCAATCTCCCTAAAACTGTGCTAAGTCGACTTGTGTGGAATTTGTGTGGAATTCCTTTATAATGCAAATCGAATGACCTGTACTGTTTTGTGAATAACTTTTGATTGGGATGACGGATAAACACCAAATTTGGACTGAATATAATTTGGAATATTTAGAAATTAAAAATGCAATCTCCCTAAAACTGTGCTAAGTCGACTTAGCATGTTTTGGAATGAAGGTATCGATATGTATACTCGTATATACCCACCTGCACTAAAGTGTGTATATAAAATATATATGTATAAAGATTTAATACCTCTATTAAATATTCTATTTAATATCCCGAAATATTAATATTTTCTTGACTTAACTACATAAGGGGAATTTCATGTCAAGTGAGTTAATTTTTAAAAGGGATGTCTTCTGTCGGGATGAAAATTGCACCAAGTAGCCCTATCAGAAAGTAGTTATGAGACACAATTCCAACGAAATCGGTTAAGGACTTTCCGAGTTGGAGGGTGTCAAATATTGACATTTTTGTCAAACGGTTGTTTTTCCCATCTGAAATGCTAAAATGTTTGGTTGAACGTTAATTTTTTTCAGAGGTTTATATTTATTTTGATAGATCAACAGGTCCCCTCCCATTAATAGGTCACAAAGCTTTTAAAAGAAATTATCTAAGCTTTCTTTTGAGCAAAAAAATCAAAAATTAAAACATAGGTTTTTACCAAAATTTCAAAAAAAGTTTAATTTTGCAAAAAAGTAATGAAAATATATTTGTTAATTTTTTTAAAAGGTTGACGAAAAGACTGTCGATAACACTTTTGGAAAATGTTTCTAAATACAATAGCTAATTAGTTATTAGTATGAGATAAAACGACCGTTTGACTCAAATGACAATATTCATCACAATCCAACTCATAACTACTATCCAACAGGACTAAATTTGGTGCAAGATTCCTGATCAGAAGACATCGCTTTTAAAAATTTAATATTAAAAAATCGCCTTTTTTGTTATTAAAAAGGAAAATGTTTTTCAAACGGCAATTTTCATACTGTTTTGTTATGCAGAAAAAAACCGGTTCTACCGGTTTCCCCGGTTTTCTTCGAAGAAAAAAACCGTCCACCGGTTTTTTTATAACTTAAATAAACCGTGCACCGGTTTTTTATTTTTTCAATAAAACCGGTTTTTTGATCACTCTAGTTATACTACCCTTTGATAGTATAATCGAACCTACACCGTCAAGTCCGTGTATTTTTCAGAAAGTGTTCATTTGTTGCATAGTGTTATTATGCAATGTGGGGATATACATGATGGGTATTAATTAAGCATGGGTCCAGAAAAACCACAACTCATCCAACATACATATTTCATTCTATTGTATATTTTGTGCCTGAAAACATTGGGGGGTGGTTTTTCCATTTTCAATTTATTTTTTAATTTTTTTCTATGTCATAGTAAAACAATCATGCCATATTGGAAAATTTTGAATTTCAGTAGATTTCTTCGTACACAAAAGCTTTTAATAATGTATTTTTTTCATTGGGCAGCAATGCCAAAAAATTTTAAATTATAAAGCTTTCATTTTGTCACAGGAATTCCAGAATAGGTATTTGAAATTCCTATGATAAGAAATGTGATAGTAAAAACTTATGAATGATAATTGTTATGAATTCGAGAATAGCTCCGCTAGTCAATTTATTCGGAACCACCTGCATAAAGTCTCTGAGGACACACAGTGGGAGGAATTAAAAAGGGAAATAATGCAGCCGTTTCTAAACCAGACAACCGATTGCGACAAAACTTGACATCCTTGTAGAAGAGGTATTAGAGAATTGAAGTTTTATATTTTGCCCCATATGATATACAGCGGGCGGAGCTACTGGGCCTCTAATGTGGCCTCCTCGGTTATGCAAAATGTTTAAGCGAGAGTAACTTTTGTTTTAGTCGTCTCTTTCGAATAACGACTTTTTCTGCATTTTATCGAGGTCTACAAGGTGTTTTACACATATGAGTTATATCGAAATAAAATTATTAAAATGTCTCTATCGGTTCAAAATTTACAGAGTGTTGGCCTGTAAAAACGATTCTAAACCACTGTGCACCGTACCTATTACGAGCTAATACTGACTATGAGGGTGTCTCCCTCAAGAATTGATGATTAAACCGAATAAGACAAAGGTGCTTACGGCGCAGGGGAAAGAAAACCCAGTGCCGACGACAAGCGTTGATTCACTCACGAGTCATTTGTCTTCGCACATCCAGCAGCAGGCAAAACTAAAGATAAGACAGATAACGGAGAATCCACTTGGGGCTCTAAGCTACCCAGGTCTTTAAAAGCCAGTGGGGACTCTGACTCAAAGAGACTGTCAGAACCTATTACGGGATAAATCTGACAATTCTACCTCCAACACATACATGGGGGAAGGATGATGACGAGGGTACTCCTCTCGTGTTGGGCATAGACCCAGAATCCAAGATAAATCTTGTCATGGCGAAGCGAAGCGCAAATATGCAGTCTGAAGAGGCAATCACTGGAAGTGAACTGATGGAGACAAGTAAGACACTGCCAAAAACTGATATGGAATTAATCGATAACACCACCAAGTTTACCGCAAATTTTGCAGAAATAATGCCTACTGGATGATAGATAGGTAGTGAACGAAAGGAGTAGAATGAGCCACTACTAAATAATGAGGGAGTGCCACCAGATAGGATAGACAGATACAAATAATGTGTTTATAATTTACCTAAAATTGGTTCATGATTCAATCCATTAATAAATAAGTTACCGGGTTAGACGGATAAACTTTGCAAACACTTCACGAGTGTTCTTATATATATATTTTCAAACGTTTTTTTATATTTTGTATTTCAACATAACAAACTAATTTTATGTTACTTTCGGTAATCACATTTTTTAAATATTCATTGTTTCTCTCACTTTAATTTTTAGGTATATGTCCACAATTTTTACCAAACAATTTTCCATAAATTTGTTTATCATTTGTTTTATTTACTTTACAAGGTTTCATACCAATAGTTCTATGAATTTTATTTTATGTAAAATATCATCGATTATATCAATCCACTTTGTATTATTTTGCAATACAAATTGTGTCTTACTTTCGCCATTTAAAGTTCTATTAAATCTTTGTACAATTGCACTTTTTAATTCACTATATGTTTGGTACATTGTAATATTATGTTTGTCTGAAATACTTTAAAATTTAAGAATTCTTTTCCAGAATGTGTAAGCAGTAATTTTGGAGCACAACCTGCTTTATTAATTATCTTAAAAAAAAACACCTTTTCCATCTTACATTCTTAACGGTTCAATATAAGAAAATTTGGGAAAGGTATCAAAAACAACAAGAATATATTATTGATATTTGTTAATTTTAGCATTAACAGTAGTCATAATCATTAAATCCGCAGCCCATAATTCACCAACAACAACACCATTCATTTCTTCAAATTTTAAATAATTCCAACAAGTCTTTTCTTGACTACATTTTCAACGCGCTAATTGTTTCATTTACTATGTACATCAGCTTTGATTCGCAACCCGACAATTCTTTCGTTGTCTTTATCAGCAATGTTTTGCAACTCTCTAATCTTTTGACATATCCATAAATTCATTCATTTCCTTGATAAAGCGTTCAAAAGTGTTAGATCTATCAATCTTATCGATCCCTATAATGCTACTGCACGATTTATTAATATAATTTTTTTAAATAATTTTTTCTTCTTTTATTTCTTTAACAATATTTATAATTTCATTATGAAATTCCAAATCATCATTACCAGCCTCACATTCTCGAAGAAGTAAATACAATCATTGTTTTTACTCATCAATATTATTCCAGTAAATCTTTATTTTCTTTAGATGGATATTTATAATTTTTATCAAAGGTGACATTGAAGTTGCGTTGACTCAACTTCCATTCTTATCATTAGTACTTCAGGGTACATCCTTTACGATTTTTTTTATCAATTAACGTCGATCTAATTATATTCAAATACTAGCTGGCCCAACGAACTTCGTTCCGCCCTTATTGTTTACGCGCTTGCTAATTTGATATATTACTCAAAGTACTCGTATTATATTTTTTGTATGGAAGGTACCGCACGCGTAGCAATCGAAAAATCTGTCCTCGAGTTACGAGGTTATGCTGGCCAAACCACGCCACTTTGCACAATACTAAATAGTGTCCTTCCTTGGCCCATTACGAATTCGCCAAGCCCCAAATCGAACGATCCGTTGTCGAGTTATGGGTTTGAGTTCGCTGTACCATTCTCATTTGACCAATCCTAAAGTTTCCTCCACAGTTTCCTTCCTTGGACAGTACAACCTCATCAAGCCCGAACTAATAAAATCAAAAGATTCGTTCTAGAGTTATGAGGTTGTGTTGTCCGCAACTCGCCCTTTTGACATTCGTTTAGGCCCAGTGTCTTTCTTTCGGCCCAAACGAATCCCTGAAGCCAAAAATGGTTTCCTCCATAGAGTCCCACCTTGGGCAAATACGAATACATTAACACAAAATCGTAGAATTCAAATGATCCGTACTTGAGCTATGATATGAGGTTGCGTTGGCCATGTCGCGACCAGTCAATGAAGCCGACCAAAATTATCGGCGGCGGCGGCGCATTGAAAAATACCGATCGGCGGCGGCGGCTGGTCAGCTTAGCCGATCAAATTTCAACAATCGGCTGTGCGAACAAAGTTCCAACAAACGATGGAGCACGAATGTCAATCTCAGGCAAAAATGGCGCTTTAAGATATTTACAATTAGGTGACAAAACCTAAAATTAACACCAAAATTTAAGAAAAGTTAAGGAAGTTTTGATTTAATGTCGAAAATCAGTTCAATAAATGTCTACTTATTAGTCTTTGTTGTGAAAGAGAATTTATTGTGAATGACATACCGCCTGTTGTTTTCTCTCTAGAACGACGTAGACTTTGTAAAAATTGGTTCGGCCGCTCAAGAGCTATTGTATTTTCCGTAAAAACCAAAACAAGCATTTCTTTAAATAAATGATAGCGAGATTAATTTAGAAACTTTTTATACATTTTTATGCAAAAATGAATTTCTGACCATATTGTATTACTTAGTAGTCACTTTTTTAATTTTCATGGTTGCATAAAATAAATCGATTTAACTCACTAAATAATGTTCGGCGGCTGAGTTTCAGCCGATGTGAGCCGCTGAAATCGGCGGCGGCGCCGGCTGGAAATAAATGGCCGGCTGTGGCGCGCCGCCGATTTGCGCCGCATCGGCTTCATACCCTGGTCGCGACCCGTTGAACGATCCATACTCGAGAGGGGCTGAGGGGAGTCTCTGGACTCTTTGACGCATCTGGAGGGGACACGCTTCTCGGGGGTGTCGGGGTGTATGTTAATCTGTCAATTATCAATGATGGTAAGAATTCTACAGATTAACCTCCATCACGCTAAAGCAGCCTCAGCGGCTCTATTGCTGCGCCTGTCCACAGGTGCAGTAGTCATCGTCCTGATACAGGAGCCCTACGCTGCACAGTGGAAAATGGTAGTGTAAGGCCTGATCAAAAATACTTATCACAAACATTGAAATTATTAAATTTTTTTAATACTATTTCAGAGGTAAGACATCACGTCATGATTATCTGCAAACATTTCCGAACATTTTCATCGGAAAAGGCGTTAAAAGTACCACTATTTACAGATCTTTTGATTGTTAAAAAAATATAAAAATTCTGAACACTCATATAAAAATACATGTACCCGGCTTGTAACATACTTTAGAGCATAAATTGCGGATTTATGTGTAGGAAATATTCTAACGAATCGGATTCAGTAGCAAAATGTTTAAAAAATTAACAGCGAATATTCGCTGTATGCAATATACTATTTATGTAAATGTTTCTTGAATTCAACAACTTCAGCTAAGGTTTTAGTTGTTAGCTCCGTTTGCCTAGGTTCAAACTTTTGCATAATTTCAAAGCTACGTTCCTAACCTAAGTTGTGGCAAA
Organism: Eudasyphora cyanicolor; assembly: GCA_963930755.1. NCBI lineage: Eukaryota > Metazoa > Arthropoda > Insecta > Diptera > Muscidae > Eudasyphora > Eudasyphora cyanicolor. The sequence goes on along the minus strand of OZ005734.1, from coordinate 151,625,364 downwards.
AAAATTGGCTGCTCCTTTTTGCTCCTTTTCAAACGGTGTGCAAAAAATTGGTTTAACATAGTATTTTTCGAAATATTTTTTTAACAATATATTATTCCTAATAGTAGCCGACGCATTTGTTGTCAAATGCGAATGTTGTACAATATTCTACAAGCTTATCATGCGGTGTAGATGGCGAAAATTATAACAAGTATGCTCTCCAAATAGCAAATCTATATGTGGAAAAATATAAGTGGTATTATATGCCATCTTCTGTCCATAAATTATTAATACATAGAAAAAGCATTCTAAATCATTTCTCTATGTTGCCAATGGGTCATTTGTCAGAAGATGCCCAAGAATCGCGTAACAAAGATTACAAAAACTACCGATTGAATCATTCCAGAAAAAATTCAAGGATAGCGACAAATGAGGATGTATTTAAGAGACTTTTATGTACTTCAGATTCTTATATATCTAGCATCAGAAAAGAAACACGCAAAGCCTGTAGAGATCTTGATGAAGACGCGGTGTTGTTATTGAAAATGCCCCACACAGGCAATTTTAATTTATAAAAAAATTGTGTTTTTTTCACAAAAAATAAAATTGTGTTTCAACTTTATTTTCTCATAATTTTAATTTATCCTTATAAATGAATTAATTTTAATTAACCATTAAAGATGCAAATTGCATACCAAATTCCAGAAAACTAATATTTCAAATTGGACCTTTCAATTCGGTTAAAACTGTGGTACAGTTTCAGAAAAAAATAAAAGTACAGATTTTGCAAGCTTACTACTGGATATGTAGTGGTGCGAAATCCGAAATATTTTCACACTTCCTTTTAAATATTATCTATATTATGTGTGCAAATTTTTAAAAATATATCTCTCAAATTAACAAAGTTATTGATTTTCGATCAGAAAATGACGAAAATTTTCCACTGTGCACTGTAGGAGGAAGGGTGTGCGGTATCAGGACACCCAACTTTAAACTGCTTGTGGCCAACTGTGAAGACACTCCAAGAACCTGCATTTTGGCCAGGAGATCTAAGTATCTTTCTGCTGGCTAATTTAAGTGGTGAAGACCAAACATCTCCTAGTCTGGAGATCGGTTATCGCATATATTGGTCTCCAGTTACTTGCATTATGAAGCTGTAGTACCGACTGCTCTATTCAGGAAAGTAGTAGAAGATGCAACGTCTGACGAGGTCGAGCTGATTATTGGCGCAGACACGAACGCTCATCATACTATCTGGGGTAGTAAGGATATAAACAGTAAGGGTGATTCGCTTCTTGACTTTATTCTAATTACCAACCTGAGTATTTCGTCACCAGAAATCCAAAATAACGTAACCCACGTGTTCATGCTCTTTCAGGAGAAGCCAAAAAAAATTAAAGTAATTTTAATCTTTTGACCAGATTTATGGATTTCCTGGCTATTAAGGCGAAATCAAATAACAAATGTAGTGCAATTAGTTGTGGCGTACATTTTGAATAAAAAAAAATAAAATTTTAGGAATTTTTCCGCCTTTTAATGACCTTGTTGCTGTGGCGTCTTTTTGAATATCATTCATAAAATGGTAAATTGTAGATATTGAACTCTAAAATTTTGTAGGAATGCGCAGTTTAGTGTAATAGACTATAATCAATCATAAAATTAATTTAGATTTTTTTGATGTTACGTTATTTTGGATTTCAGATGACGATTTGTAACATAGGTAAATAACCGACCTTTACAATTAAAGACAGACAAGAAATACTCGACGTAACGTTTTCTACTGACCGGCTGTTCGACAAAATTATTGGGTGGAATGTACTGGACGACCACTCATTCCCAGATCACCATTATAGCCTGTCCAAAAACAAGGTACAAGGGTAAAACTAAACCCCAATTGTGGACTTCTGAGCTAACGGCTATGAAAAAGACTTGCAGTAAGCTATTCAACAAGGCTAAATCTACTGGGGTCGCTAATGCTTGGGATGCCTATAAAGAGCAACTCAAGATCTACAAGAAGGAGCTTAGGAAGGCGCAAAGACGCTCTGTGGCGAAGTGGAAAAGGTCTCCGACGCCGCAAGGCTGAGGAAAATACTATCAGCTTCACCCTGTACAGTGGGTTACTTGCAGGATGAGGCAAATAACTGAACTAAAAACAGCGAGCAGTCGCTGAATGTACTGCTCGACACACATTTCCCGGGTAACTCACCAACAGAACCCGAAGATCAGCAAAACCAACAAGAATGCGAGTGGGCTGCGAGCGTTGCTAGCTTGTTGACTGATAGATCCAGAATAAGCTGGGCTATTAACAGCTTTGAGCCCTTCAAGTCACCTGGACCAGACGGCATCACTCCAGCAGAAATGCAGACAATTTTAAAGTACATTATTCCCTGGCTGGCGAAAATTTATGTAGGAGGTGGTATTCATACCTACCACCTCCTACCAAAGTGGTATTTATACCTAAAGCGGGGAAGATAAGACACACTAGGCCAAAATACTTCAGACCAATTAGCCCATCCTCCTTCCTATGGAAAGGTCTGGAAAGACTTTTAGATTATTTCATTAGGGAAAACCTGGATACAAAACTCCTGTCGGTGAACCAACATGCTTACAATAAGGGGAAGTCTACAGAATCAGCTCTGCACGAACTTGTGAGCACTATCGAATCGTCCCTGCATTTCAAGGAATTGGCCATGGTGGCATTTCTTGACATAGAAGGGGCTTTTAACAACATTCACTCAGATGCAGTAATTGCGGCACTGTCACATCTAAAAGTTAACTCTAGTTTGATTAGACTAATTCAAAGTCTGCTCAACAGAAGACGAATAACATCATGTCTTGGGTCCACAACTCTAACAAGGTTTGTAAACAGAGGGACACCAAAAGGAGGAGTATTGTCTCTACTAATTTGGAACCTAGCGACGAATGAAACCCTGCTAGATTTAGAACGTTGTGGCTGCAAGGTCGTGGCATATGCGTACGACGTGGCAATCTCAGTGAGTGGCAAATTCGTAAACGTCCTCAGAGACATCCTACAGGTGGCTCTGAACAAATTGGCTGGATGGGCCAGAAGCAGCGGTTTGGGCGTAAACCCAAACAAGACAGAATTGGCTCTCTTTACTAGGATGAATAATGTCCCACATGTGGACTCTGCCATGTGGACAGCCTGTCAGAGCATAAGCGGAGCCTTAAGGACTACAACGACCGAGTCTCTACAAGCCCTACTCCATATACTGCCGATTAATATTGTGGCGAGAGAAGTAGCAACCAAAGTGGCAATAAGATTAAACTGTCTATCAATGTGGAGGTACAAGAACTAAGTCACATGAGGATATCAAAGTGTAGTGCTATGGTAACCGACCGAGTTGACTATATACCAACTGTGTACACCTTCGAGAGAAATTACATCACTAAGATTCCCGCCAGAGATTAATGGGTTGGCAGAATACCAGGTAATATAAACCATCTCCACTTTTACACGGATTGTTCGAAGCTTGATGAAAAGATTGGCTTCGGAGTGCACTGTGAAGAACTTAGTTTGGATATAGCTCACAGACTACCAGATACCCGCCAAGTGGCTGAGTCGTAACCAACACCGGCGTTGTCATTTACACGGACAGCCAGGCTGCCATCAATTCTCTGGAGGCAACAACCCTAAATGCACAAACAGCCCTCGACTGCCGCAGATCTCTTAACGAGATGGCTGAGCAGTTTAATATACACCTCATATGGGTGCCTGGGCATAGGGATATCCCGGGAAACTGCAAAGCCGATGAATTTGCTAGGAAAGGGACGACATTACAAATTCTCGAAGATTTTTCATATGTTGGTGCGCCACTATCCACGTGCAAGCTTTGGCTTAGGCAGGAGGCAATCAGGCAGTCTAACGAAAGATGGACAGAAATCGGCCACCCTAACCTAAACCTATGACCAATACAAAATGTTCCTCCACAGTGTCACTTCTACAAATCCATTAAATCCAAAATGGTAAAAATCGAACGATCAGTTCTCGAATTATGAAGTTATGTTACCCGCGCAACACCCGTTTGACAAAGCCATAGTATAGTTTCGTGGGCCTATACAAATCCACCAATCCCAAAAACGTGAAATATCGAACGATCCGCTCTCGTGCTATGAGGTAAGATTAGCCTCGAACGATCTTTTCTCAAGTTATGAGGTTGAGTGGGCGGTGTCATGGCCATTGACTAATTTTAATTTTCCTATCATTGGGTAAATACTAATTTATCACACCCTAATTTGTGAAAACTATTTGGGCAGTGCCTAACCCCTTAGGCAAATCATAAAATTTCCACCACAGTGAATGATACAAATATAAATGATATATATATAAAGAGTAACCACGGCGAAAATTAGTGCGCGGAGGTGAGTTTTTCTATCGAAGTGGTGGACATAAAAGGAAATTTAAATTGATTAAAAAAAGAGTTTTTTCTGCGTTTTCTTTGTTTCAACTAACGTATAAGAATTTGATTTTGTGTGTTTATTGGCGTACATGTGAAAAAGTACACGCAAAATACACGATTTACAAATTAAATTTTTCATATACTCATCTTTGCACATGAAGTGGAATTAACATTTTCCGTGTGGTGAATGAAATGGTATCTCTTCTTATATTGAATCTCTTTGAAATGATATGTTCCGAGTTATAAGGTTGTATGTACGGACCGCGCTCCTTTGACCAATCATAAATTATCATTCTCTGTGTTCTTCCTTGGACCAATACGAATACATCAAGCCAAAGGTTATGTGGGCAGTTCCACGTCCGCTTGGCCAATCATAAATTCTTCCCCAGAATGTCCTGCATTTGGAAAATACGAATTCATCAAGCCCAAAATTATGAAAATTTAATCGAATGTTGTACAGTTATGAGATTGTATGGACGGTACCGCGCTCCGTTGACCAATCAGAAATTGTCCTCCAATATGTCCTTTCTTGGCCCGATATACGAATACATCAAGCAAAAAAATCGTGAAAATCGAACGATCTGTTCTCTTGTTATGGTGTTATGTTATGTACGGTTTTATACATCCTTGACCTTGCCACGCATTCTTGACCAATCATAAATCTTTCTCCATGGTGCCCTTCCTTGGAAGCACTACGTATTTTTCAAGCCCAACTTCATGGAAATTGAATGATCAGCTCTCGAGTTATGACGTTGTGTGTGGTCAGTTCCACGCCCTTTTGACCTATCCTATATGTTCTCCAATAGCTTCCTTCCTGTGCCAATACGAATCCACTAAACACAAAATTGTGAAAATCAAACGATCCGTTCTAGAGCTTAAATGCGGTTTCACGCCCCTTTGACCTACTATACAGGACGGCGCTACGTGCCACACAGCCGAAGCTACACTCGATGTTTTGCGCCCTGTTTTTGAAGATCGCATTATCAGCCGCAGAGCTGATGTCGTTTGGCCACCTCGGAGCTGCGATTTGACACCGTTGGACTATTATTTGTGGGGTACCCTCAAAGGTAAGTGTTACGCCGACAAGCCAGAGACAATTGACGCTTCAAAGGACAATATTCGTGAAGCCATTGGTGAAATACAGCTGCACACAATCGATAATGTGCTTAAAAATTGGACCGATCGTGTAGGCTACTGCATGGCCAGCCATTTGAAAGAAATTATTTTCCATTATTAACCGGAAGGATTGTACTTTCCATTAAAAAACGAAATTTGATAAAATATTCAGTAGTTTGTTTTTATAGCATTTTCAAAAAAAAAAGTTATTTGGCGGACCCTTTATAAAGATTTCTTGGTCCGATCTCAACGAAACTTTACACATTTCTTTCTTTAGGCCCAAGGAATTGAATTTGGTTAAAATCGGTTCAGATTTACATATAGCTACCATATACATATACTCGTATGCACCTCCGATTTGGCATATATGCACTGTATAAGCAACATTTTTGAACCGATTTTTTCAAAAATTGACAGAGAGTAGTCTCGTGATACACTTAGAGACAATACAAAATTTGGGGGAAATCGGTTCAGATTTAGATATAGCCCCCATATATATGACATGTAAGCGCTGTAGAAACTGTATTTTATATCCGATCAATACGAAACTCGACAGAAAGAGGTTTCTTATTACATGAAGGCATACTGCCAAATTCGGAGAAAATCGGTTCAGATTTGGATATAGCCCCCATATATATGTTAGCCCCGATTTGACATCTAAGCGCTGTAGAGACTGTATTTTATATCCGATCAGTACGAAATTCGACAGAAAGAGGTTTCTATTTTACATGAATGAGTATTCTGGGAAAATCGTTTCAGATTTATATGTATATAACCTCCATATATATGTTCCTCCTGATTAGGTTTCAAGCACTAAGAGGAAGTTGTGATACATGCAGAATCGATTCAAATGAAACTATTCAAAATGATGGCAATTTTAGAGCCTTGCTAAGGTATCGGGCGATAACGGATTCAAATTTGAATAGTCACTTGACAAATTCACCACGAAACGCAATGTGTATAAGCAATCGTGTTCAAAATGAAATTGTAAGTATTTGTCACATTCTTATACAACGACAACTAATTAAGAGAATCAATAATTTCAAAGCTTTCACCGTCATGGCGGACGAATTAGCTAATATTTCAGGGTTTGAGAAAGTTTCAAGGTGTATTCGGTACCTGAACGAAAACGATTGGCGATATACAATTTGCGAAGATTTTTTGAGTTTCGTCCCAACAAAACAGTTCGATGGAAAAGGTTTGGCTGATGTTATTCTAAATTTCCTCGAAACTTCTGGTATTGATTGTAAGTATTTATTTGGGCAATGACGGCGGAAGAGCAATGAACGGAGAATATATTTTGTTGATTTTCAAATAAAATTTATTTGCTAGAAAATATATAATATTTAAAAATTTGTGTTCCAAATATATTTTCTTTCGATTCAAACATATCAAAAAAGGCTATTTTGCCCCGTGTGGAGAAAAGCTTAAGGAATTATCTGTCGAATTAAAATTACTAAAATGTCTATATCGGTTCAAAAGTTACAGAGTTTTGGCCAGTAAAAAACGATTCTGAACAACCGTGCGCCGTACCTATTGCGTGCACGCTGGAAAAAAATCGCTTCTGTAGTATATTGTCCCAAACATATTCGGCTTGAATTATACATATGTTTAGGCTACACTCCAAATATATAATATTTGACATACACAAATATTATATGTTTGGGAGGATATTGTTCTAAACAAAAATATGTTCCCATTCTAATATTTTTTTATTTGGAACTAGTATTATGTATTTATGTATTTTGGCAATGTATCAATGCCTTAACTTAAAAACAAGTTTTCTGTTTTTCAGATGTTCAAAGAGCATTTTTTTTTATAAATTGTATATGTTTGCAAAATTTAATTAAAACATAAATCGTATAATCTTTCGTAAATATAAATTGCATTGATGCACTGAAAAAAAATTGTCGTAAAATTAAAGAATGGTTCCAAAGACGTCATTTGTTTTTAAAATAAGTACACGCTGAAAAAAAATCGCTTCTGTAGTATATCGTCCCAAACATATTCGGCTTGAAACATATATATGTTCAGGGAACACTCTAAACATATAATATTTGGTACACACAAAGGTTATATGTTTGGGAAGATGGTGTTATAAACAAATCTCTGTTTACTCCCAATTTGTTATTATTTGGGACTATTATTTCCGAAACAAATAAAAAATGCACATTTAAGTATTCAGAAAATAACTAAATTGTGTTATATTGTTCAGTAATTTTTTAGAAATTGTTTAATGTTCGTAAAAATAATAATTAAAATCCTATAATCTTGGATCAAAATAAATTTGTTGGTGGATTGACAACTAATGATGGCTTGGAATGCTCAGAAATTGAAATAATTTATTTGAAACAGAAGTCAGTGCTGCATATGGTATCATAACTGGGAGGTACAATTGGGAACCAAGAAAAATTAAAAATGAAATTCGAAAAAGCCAGCTAAAGATTTGAAAATCAGTTTTAAATAAAATATATTTGAAGAAATTCTTAAACAATAATTTTATTTGTACTTAAACACATACTTTATTTGGGAAATTTAGTTTGCAAATATATTTTGTTGTAATATATTAATATATGCGTTCCAAATATATTTTATTGATTTTCAAATAAAATTTATTTGTTCAGAAATATATAATTTTTAAAAATTTGTGTAATATATATTCTTTCCATTCAAACATATCAAAAGAGGCGATTTTGCCACGTGTACATTTTGTACTTAAAATATAGATAATTTCAATAATATTAAGTAATTTTAATTAAATTTTCTTAATTTTAATTACAAAATGTACTTATTTTGAAGACTAAGACGTCTTTGGAGCATTTCTTTAATGTTATGACAAATTTTTTTCAGTGTGGATTGACAAAATGTGATGAATTGGAATACTTATAAATTAAAATTTATTGATGTAAAACAACAGCTAATGCTGCTAAAGTCATTTTTAACTATAATCTAGGAAAAAATAACTCAAATTCGAAACATTCAGCAAAGTTTAAAAAATCATTTTTAAATAAAATATATTTGGAAAACATCTTAAACAATAACTTTGTTTGTGGGTAAATACATATTTTATTTGTGAAAGTCGGTGCGCAAATATATATTGTTCTAATATATTAATATATGCGTTCCAAACAAAGTTTCGTTATTTTCAAATAATATTTGTTTGTTAAGAAATATATAATATTTAAAAAATTCGTTTCCAAATATATTTTCTTTCAATTCAAACATATCAACAATGGCGATTTTCCTCCGTGTGCTAATACTGGCTATGAGGGTATCTCCCCCAAAAATTTATGATTAAACCAAAAAAGACAAAGGAGATTACGACGCAGGGGCAGAGAATGAAGCCGAGCCAAAATTGGCGGCGGCGGCTGCCATTGAAAATTATAGATCGGCGGCGGCGGCTAGGCGGCTAAGCCGACATAAAATTTACATTCGGCGGCTCTATGATAGACATTTTAACATTTAAAATAATAGTTGAAAAGTTAAGCTCTGGTATTTATTCTTAAATAATAGATGTTTTTAAGTTATCTGTAGATATTGTGGGGTAAAAAAATCATCGATTCCATGCCGCTAGGCGACTCTATGATACACTCTATTTTCAAAGTATGCTAAAGCTATGTATAGACGATTGTCAGATCGGACAACTTTATCAACCCTGTTAAAGTGCCGCAAATGTACGGACAATGACAGATAGTTAGGCAAAGGTAAAGACGATTGCAAGAAACCCTTACAGTTTCATATATTTAAAATATATTTTGTAATTATATATTTATATGTATGCAGGATTGTCAATAAAAATATTTTATAGGCAGTGGCCAATAAAATGTTTTTCTGGCAATGGCGCCATTGTCACATGCATAAACTTCGCACATACTACAATCTGCAAATTATCTCACAATGACTTTTCTGCCAACGTTGCAAGACAAAAATTGTATGTTCATAGGGTTGCATTTTTCCGCCATTCTTCTATACATAGCTTAAGACGAAACAGGTTGTTTCCAGGAGAGGCGAATTGACGTTTTAGTGAAATTTTAAATTTGTGTGGAATTACCTGGTGCTTTAAATAGAATGACATCTACTGTTTTGCGCTTAACTTGATTGATTCTTTAGAATGGAAGTATGAATTTATATGTTATACTATTCTTTAATACTCCATTGATTTTTTTCCGAAAATATTTTTATCTCTATTTTTATCTAATTTCCTTTAAAAAAGAATTTTTATAATTATTTTTCTATTACTATCAATTTTATGATTTTTAAGACATGTTAAGCTCCCGCTTGTGACAATAAACGAATCAAAACGAAAATCACTCACTTCCATATCGTCCACCCAATAAATGAATAGTGTATAATTTATTTGTCGTTTCGAGAAAATCATATTTAAAGTTTTTGTGAAATTGAAACTCGATATTATTATTTATTAATGAACAATTTCAAACACCCAATAACCCAATTTGTGGAAGTAGAATTTCAACAGATATAAAACCAATTGAGTAGATTCTTAGAATGCAATAAAAAATAATAGTGTATATGCGCACAAATTATTCTTCTATTAAGGAGACGATATATCTGCTATATAGATAGCTATTTGCTTATCAAAAATGTAAATTGTATCTATCCATATTTTAAAGGTTTTCTATGGAACGGCGGCTGTGTTTCAGCCGATTTGAGCCGCAAAGATCGGCGGCGGCTTCGGCTGGTGAAAAAAGTTCGGCGGCGGCTAAAATCGGCGGCTCGGCTCGGCGGCTTCATACTCTGCGCAGGGGCGTAATCGCCTTTGCGTTGATTCACTCACCGCAGGCAAAACTAAATATAAGACAGATAAAGGAGAACTCACCTGGGGCTCTAAGCTACCCATTTTTTTAAAAGCCAGTGGGAAATCTGGCTCTGAATTGTTGCCAACTCAAAGAGACTGTCAGGGGCACAAAAAGGGAAACTGAATAAGATGAACCGACTGATCCTATTACGGGATGAATCTGACAATTCTACCTCCAACACATACATGGGGTCGGTAACAGAGTCAGGTCTCCCGAAGAACATAGCGCTGCGAAAGTGACTAAAAAGAAAAACTACTCGCCATCTTCCAGCAACTCTATATGTCAAGGGATGTCCCAGTAAGTTCTAATCAGAGTACATACTCGGAATCATTGGCAAACAGAATTCAAAACTTTCCGTGAGAAATTGGGTAGTCTGGCATAGTTCTTGATCTGGACTGTCTTTTTAAAAATTGGGAAGATCCCGATTGGCAGGACAGGTGAATCGAGTCCAAATATGCAGTCTGAAGAGGCAAAAAAGTCACACAACGAATCAAAACAATGAATGAGCGACAAAAAATAACATCCAATCCCATGAATGCCTACTGGAAGGTAGACAGTTAGTGAAAAGAAAAAAATCAAAGCGAAAAGACAATTTTACTGAAAAAGAAATTAAATTAAGACTTCCTTTAAATTTTTAATAGTATTATTCAATACATGACTTGTTATACGAGGTATGTTAAAAAAATATCGAGAATTTTATATTTTTTTAAAAAGTATTTATTAATTCATGAGTATCTATTTTGTCCCTTTCAAAGTAATTCCCCTCGGATATAATACACTTCTGCCAACGTATTTTATAATCCTCGAAGCTCTTCAAATAATCATTATTTGTGATCTTGTTCGGCTCCTCCTTCGATGCCGTCTTTATCTCCTCAATCGTGGCGTAGTGTCGTCCTTTCATGGGCCTTTTCAGTTTTGGGAACAAAAAGTAGTCACAGGGGGCTAGGTCAGGGGAATACGGTGGCTGCGGCACCATTACTGTGTTGTTTTTGGCCAAATATTCGCGCAGAAGCAACGATGTGACTGCAGGGGCGTTATCATGGTCCAAAAGTAATATTCTGCAGGTAATATTCTTTATTGACCGTACTCCCTGTGGCAAGAACTCATAATGCACCACGCCCCTGCAATCAAAGAAAACTGTGAGCAAAACCTATACGTTCGACCGAACTTGGCGTCCGGCACGCTGTTCGACCTTCGCATCTTCTCGGCCCTCTAAGAACATTTTGTACCACCGATAAACGTAGCTTTGGTCCAAGGTAGCTTCACCATATGCCACAGTCAACATTCGGAATGCGTCAGCGCACCTTATTTTGTTTTTCACACAAAATTTGATGCAGATTCTTTGATCCATTTTCTGAAATAGATAAAAATCGAAGACAAGTTAAAACACATCCAAGCACAACAGCTGTCAAAAATTAACTAAACATTCAAAATGGCCGACCTTGTCAGCATAACATGAGTACGAACAATACGCTACAAAAATATCAAAAATCAAATACAAGTATCCCGCGGAAATTAAAAATTCGCGATATTTTTTGAACATACCTCGTATTTGCTTCATTTAATGGAAATGTTATATTTTTTTAAATCATCATTAATTTCTTTAGCCGAGAGAGTATCTCAGTTTAAAACCAGTAAGGAAAGGCTAAAGTCGGGCGGTGCCGACTATATAATACCCTACACCACTCTCGTAATATTGAATAACTCTGATATATAAATTTTGTAATTCATGTATAAATTGTTTACATAAATTTACTTTTGAGACATTTTATACTTAAATAATACCCTGCACCACAGTGTGGTGTAGGGTATAAAAACGATTGGATCTAAAGAGCCAAATCGGATGAAACATATATATGGGAGCTATAGCTAAATCTTTACCGATTTTCTTCAAATTCGGCAATGTTGGTTCATGAATCAAGAAACTGTACCGTTCTAAATTTCAAAACGATTGGATGTAAAATATAGCTTCTATAGAACTAAAGGGCCAAATCGGACGAAACATATATATGGGAGCTATAGCTAAATCTTTTACCGATTTTCTTCAAATTCGGTAGTGTTGGTTCATGGATCAAGAAACTCTACCATTCTAAATTTCAAAACGATTGGATGTAAAATACAGCTTCTACAGGACTAAAGAGAAAAATCGGACGAAACATATATATGGGAGCTATAGCTAAATCTTAACCGATTTTCTTCAAATTCGGCAATGTTGGTTCATTGATCAAGAAACTCTACCATTCTAAATTTCAAAACGATCGGATGTAAAATACAGCTTCTATAGGACTAAAGGGCCAAATCGGACGAAACATATATATGGGAGCTATAGCTAAATCTTAACCGATTTTCTTCAAATTCGGCAGTGTTGGTTCATGGATCAAGAAACTCTACTATTCTAAATTTCAAAATGATTGGATGTAAAATACAGCTTCTACAGGACTAAAGAGAAAAATCGGACGAAACATATATATGGGAGCTATATCTAAATCTGAACCGATTTCAACCAAATTCAATAGCCGCGAAATACTCTAAACTGTAAAATTTCAGAACGATCAGAGTGAAATTGCGACCTGTAGTCGACGAACAACTTTACATGGACAGACGGACGGACGGACATCGTTAAATCGACTCAGCTAGTGATTCTGAGTCGATCGGTATACTTTAAGGTGGGTCTAGCTGTGTTATTTTCAGGTGTTACTAACATCTGCCGTGAAACAAACTTATAATACCCTGTACCACAGTGTGGTGTAGGGTATAAAAATTAAGTTAATAAAATACGAAAACATTTCCACCCCCTTTAATTATAAGTTAATTCTAAGGTAATGAATAATTTCAGGATATTTTTTCTGTAAATCCTAATTAAGTTAATTTCTTTTAAAATTAACTTAATTAGTATTATACTCCAAGCTAATTTTAATACATTTGTGGCAGCAACAAGACCCCTGTGTTCGACTGACAGACAATCTGGCAACTTGGTAACGAACCAGAGGAGGAGAAAACAACAGCTTTATAATTTTTAGTTATACTTCGTAAGATTTTGTATAATAAATAGATTTAAATAGTTGGTAAAATGTAAATACGAACGTCTTATTATTACATCGACAACTATATTGGTGACCCCGCTTTTCACGCACAATCTAAAGTAGTATTTTTTACATTGCTACAAAAACTTCTTGGAAGCAGAACAGCACAAAACTTCTTAATGCAGAGCAGCAGCAGCGATTTAAAATTTTCAACGTTTTTTCATGCATCATTTTGCCAAGACTGTCGGCTGCGGCCAAAACTCGACATTCGGCCAATATTCGGCATTCGGCCACAAAATCAGCCGAAGTTGGCCGACGTCCGATTTTTCCTTCAAAAAGTAAAAAAAATAGAATTATATGACTTTTTAAAAAAAATTCTATTATGGAAATCTTCATAAAAGTGTACAGAAGTGAACAATACTACAAAAATAATTTGAGAAAGGACACCGAAGGAAGGAAGGACACCAAAGGAAGAACGGCAAAGAAAAACATCACTCAGTTCCTCACCTAAAAGCTCTCCAACTAGTGAAAGCATTATTGTAATAGATAATAATGAGCCATTGAGTCCAACAATCATTAAAAATGTTAATAATGTAACTCGATATGTTTCAAAAATTTGGAAATGGTGGCAGAAAAGTACTTCTTTGCTGGAGAGCAGTTGTTTATGCTGCTGGGCAGCTGTATTCAAATAAGGAATTAGTATACAAGGTCTTAATGCAGAAAAAATACTTTCTTTGTCATTATAACATTAAGGGATTTAAGTAAAAGTAAACAATTCTTTAACAAATATAAAACATTCAGCTTCGGCTACGGCTTCGGCCGAAGGTTGTAAATTTAGCCGAAGTTCGGCTACGGTTTCGGACTAAAAATCCGACTTCGGTCGGCCTCTAGAAACGGTACAACTTGAGGCAACGAGAACATTATAATTACAACGAAGATTCGCTCAGTGGTGACGATATAGAACTTTTCGACAATAGCAGCATAAAAAGCGGCGCTAAAACGTGAAGTGCACTCTCTTCGACAGTCACCAGTGAACGCATATGATGGACAGCGATCGAACCTGCATAAAGTGCATATTCCAAAATTCAACAAACAGAATCCGGAATTGTTGTTTGCTCAGGTTGAACGCTCTTTTCTCTCTGTGGTGTTTCAACGAATGCGGTCAAATTTGCTGTTGTTTCTGTGCTCCTTGAAGACGACATACTCTTACCGGTTGAAGACCTCATAACAAGACCTTGGATTTTTCCATATCTTTAAATTTTCATCCGATTTGAACCATGATTTGTATTTAGACGTTTCATCACTCAAATTTAAATAATTTGAGTGCATATCAAAAATATGCACAAAAAAAATTGCAAAATATATGCAAAATATATGCAAAATATGCAAAAATTTGTAAAATTTTTTGGCGAAATACGAATTAAAAATGCAAAATATCAGAAGGATATGTCAATACTATTTAAAAAATCGTGTCACAAAAATGAAAAATGGGTGATTTCAAAAATCGTCCAAAAAAATTGCCTAAATATATGAAAAGTATGGGGTAATTCCAAATGAAACCGACCCACTCTCAATGTTTACATATCTTGATTTGGATGCAATTTTGCACGCGTATATTAAAAGACAATGCGGAATAAGTCCTTTTACCGTTTGCCCAATTTCATAGTGATAGTGATTTAGATTTTATAGGGAGCCAAAATTCGTTATCTACAATTTTTTTTACAAATTTAGCTATTTTGAAGTCGACATAACTTTTGAACGGAATATCAGATTTGAATGATATAAATACCATTTAAAAGATTTTAACATCCTCTCTAAGAATATAATTTAAATTCTTAATTTCTGTGAAGAGTGACTGAAATAAACTGTTTTATATAAAATTAGTATTTTTTGAAAAGTACGTGAAAAAAAGGTTCAAGAAATTATTTTTTCTATATTTAAATTCGTATGCTTTGTAGCATTAAAATTGACTTCAAGAAACCATTACAGATAAAAAAATATTTTTTTTGGAAATTTGACGTCGCCCCTGCCTCCAGTTTTCATTTAATTTTTTAATAGGGTGGGTTAAACCGGGTTGGCCTCCATGTAAAATAAAAAAGTTCCCGAATGCGAGGTGGAATATTAAAGCTCACGTCGAGGCAATCGCAAAACATTTTTTTAAATTTTTTCCGAACCCGCGGAATCGGCCCAAAATCGTTTTTTTATCGTTTCTTTATAACATTTAAGAAAGATCGAATTTTTGACCTGTGACACTCGAGAAAGAACTACCCATATTTAGATTCCTTTTTGGTTCCTAGAAGGAACATAGGGTCAGCATGAGGTCTTCGTAGCGCGTGCCCGACGCATTAATACCAGTGCATACAAATACTTGAAAATTTGTGCAGTTTAATGTTTTTATAATACTTACAGTACAAATTGGGCGTTATTGCCACGCCCCTTCTTGTACCTCTCATACTAGAAGGGGCATGGCAATAACGCCCATTTTGTACTGGACTGTAGGTACTGTAAAAACATTACACTGCACAAAATTTCAAGTATTTGTATGCACCGGTAATAATGTTATAAGCTGTTAATTTTTGGAACAAAGTGGTCCATTTGTGGGGGAGGTACCAAAAGGGGCGTGCCAATAACGCCCACTTTTCTCTGGACTTTAGGTACTATAAAATCATTACACTGCACAAAATTTCAAGTATTTGTATGCACTGGTATTAATACGTCGGACACGCGCTGCGAAGACCTCATGCTGACCCTATGTTCCTTCTAGGAACCAAAAAGGAATCTAAATATGGGTAGTTCTTTCTCGAGTGTCACAGGTCAAAAATTCGGTCTTTCTCAAATGTTATAAATAAATGATAAAAAAACGATTTTGGGCCGATTCCACGGGTTCGGAAAAAATTTAAAAAAATGTTTTGCGATTGCCTCGACGTGAGCTTTAATATTCCACCTCGTATTCGGGAACTTTTTTATTTTACATGGAGGCCAACCCGGTTTAACCCACCCTATTAAAAAATTAAATGAAAATTGGAGGCAGGGGCGACGTCAAATTTCAAAAAAAAAATATTTTTTTATCTGTAATGGTTTTTTGAAGTCAATTTTAATGCTACAAAGCATACGAATTTAAATATAGAAAAAATAATTTCTTGAACCTTTTTTTCGCGTACTTTTCAAAAGATACTAATTTTATATAAAACAGTTTATTTCAGTCACTCTTCACGGAAATTAAGAATTTAATTGTAATCAGTCAGCATGGAATGTCAGAACTGTAGTTAATGTCAATTCAGAGTTATATATATATATATGTTAAAGTTAAAATGTTTTAACTTTTGGTAGAAAATGGTCCATTTGTGTAGGAGGTACAAAAAAGGGCGTGTCAATATCGCCCCCTTTCCTCTAGACTCTAGGTACTGTAAAAACATTACACTGCACAAAATTTCAAGTATTTGTATGCAATGGTAATAATGTTATAAGCTGTTAATTTTTTGTGCCCATTGGTCACTTTGTGTGGGGGGTATCAAAAGGTGCGTGGCATTTTAGTTCTTTTTTGTCCAGCTTATAGAGACGGTAAAATGATTACTATGTATGCAATTTTACTGACTTCCCATGAGTAGTATAGAAGTTGTAAGGGTTTTAAAATGCCCAAAAATGTTAACCATTTGTGGGGGAGGTACCAATAAGAGTAGGCTAATATGGTTGTCCATCAAACATAAACTGGGTTTGAATAAAATATTCCCACGTGCGAAATTTTAAGTCATTCGGTCACTCCTTTCCAGGGTTATCGTTAGCATTTTTCAGGATAATCCAGGATTAAGGACATTTTCGTCCTCTTTAATGTCCTTAATACACAAAAATTCGTTACTTAATTAATAATACTTAGAGAGGATGTTAAAATCATTCAAATGGCACTTGCAGTATCGGACAATACATCTTGGACTAACTTCATAGTTCTGTTCAATCGCAAAAATCTGAAAACTATCAATGATATATTCCAAAAATTGTACCTATTATCTAAGAAATTGCATCAATTTAACAAAAAATGGCAAAACTGCATTTCTAATAAGATTTTATGGAAAACCATTTATTATCAAGGACGGCGTTGCTTCTTTTTGCATGGAATCAATAAAATTTCTTGTTATCTTAGGTTTAGGTTAGGGTAGCAGCCGTAGTGTTACCACAGGCTGAAATTCCCCTCATCGAAACCAACCTGTTTGATATACAAATTTATTGATAGTACGAATATTGGTACTGGAAAGATCTGTTAGGCTGCCTAGAAAAGCCGACCCCAGTATGTCCAGTCGTCGTTTACTCAGAGCGGGGCAGTCGCATAGCAAGTGCTCAATGCTCTCCACTTCTTCCTCATCTCCACAGCTTCTGCAGAAGTCATTAGAGTCAATACCCAATCTTTTGGCGTGTTCGCCGATCAAGCAGTGTCCCGTCAGAACTGATACTAATGTAGACAATCTTTGCCTCTCTAGTGCGAGGAGATATTTTGATCTTCTCAGGTCATACCTTGGCCAGATTTGTCTAGCTACCCTGCAGGTGCCGATTTCTGTCCATCTTTCGTTGGACTGCCTGATTGCCTCTTGCCTAAGCCAAAGCTTGCACGTGGATAGTGGCGCACCAATATATGCACATTTTTCGAGAATTTGTAATGTCGTCCCTTTCCTAGCAAGTTCAGAGGCTTTGCAGTTCCCTGGGATATCCCTATGCCCAGGCACCCATATGAAGTGTATATTAAACTGCTCAGGCATCTCGTTAAGTGATCTGCGGTAGTCGAGGGCTGTTTGTGAATTTAGGGATGTTGCCTCCAGAGAATTTGTGGCAGCCTGGCTGACCGAATAAATGACAACGGCAGTGTTGGTTACTATGTTGCGACTCAGCCACTTGGCTACTTCCCATATTGCCATTATTTCGGCTTGATAGACACTGCAGGTATCTGGTAGTCTGTGAGCTATATCCAAACCTTTTCATCAAGCTTCGAGCCATCCGTGTAAAAGTGGAGATGGTTTCTATTACCTGGTATTCTTCCAACCCATTCATCTCTGGCGGGAATCATAGTGATGCAATTTCTCTCGAAGGTGTACACAGCTGGTATATAGTCCACTCGGTCGGTTACCATAGCACTACACTTTGATATCCTCATGTGACCGTAGTTTTTGTACCTCCACATTGATAGGCAGTTTAATCTTATTGCCGCTTTGGTTGCAACTTCTCTCGCCACAATATTAATCGGCAGTATATGGAGTAGGACTTGTAGAGACTCGGTCGCTGTAGTCCTTAAGGCTCCGCTTATGCTCAGGCAGGCAGTTCTATGAACCTTTGTTAGTAGGTTGGTGATGGTTATTTTGTCAGTTGCCGTCCACCAGACCACAATGTCGTATAACAGTATAGGGCGAACTACTGCTTTAGCAGAGAGGCCCCACCGCGACCCTACAGCCTTTTTGCAGGAATATAAGGCGACGTTGGCCTTCCTTACACGTTCCAATACTTTAAGTCTAAATAAAAGTTTTCTATCTAGAATTATTCCTAAAAATTTTGCACTTTCAGAAAAGACTAGATTTGTTCCATTTATCAGAGGTGGAGGCTCCACATGTGGGACTTTTTTCATCCTAGTAAATTCTGTCTTGTTTGGGTTTACGCCCAAACCGCTGCTTCTGGCCCACCTAGCCTATTTGTTCAGAGCCACCTGTAGAATGTCTCGGAGGACGTTTTCGAATTTGCCACTCACTGCGATTGCCACGTCGTCCGCATATGTCACGACATTGCAGCCACAACGTTGTAGATCTAGCAGAATTTCAGTCACCGCTAGGTTCCAAATTAGTGGAGACAGTACTCCTCCTTGTGGGGTCCCTCTGTTTACAAACCTTGTTAGAGTTGTGGACCCAAGACATGCTGTTATGCGTCTTCTGTTGAGCAGACTTTGAATTAGTCTAATAAAACTAGAGTTAACTTTTATATGTGGCAGTGCCGCAATTACTGCATCTGAGTGAATGTTGTTAAAAGCCCCTTCTATGTCAAGAAATGCCACCATGGTGAATTCCTTGAAATACAGGGACGATTCGATAGTGCTCACAAGTTCGTGCATGGCTGATTCTGTAGACTCTCCCTTATTGTAAGTATGTTGTGTGTGTGATATTTCCTCCGCTTTAGGTATGAATACCACTTTGGTATCCCTCCATCGATTCGATATGTATGAAAGCCTGATACAGCCTACATGAATTTTCTCCAGCCAGGGGATAATGTACTTCAACATTTTCTGCATTTCTGCTGGAGTGATACCATCTGGTCCAGGTGACTTGAAGGGCTCAAAGCTGTTAATAGCCCAGTTTATTCTTGATCTCTCAGTCAACAAGCTAGCAACGTTCGCAGTCCACTCGCACTCTTGTTGGTCTTGTTGATCTTCTGGTTATGTTGGTGAGTTCCCCTGGAAATGTGTGTAAAGCAGTATATTCAGCGACTGCTCGCTGTTTTTTGTCCAGTTATTTGCCTCATCCTGCAAGTAACCCACTGTACAGGGTGAAGCTGATAGTATTTTCCTCAGTCTTGCGGCGTCACAGAAGGTATACCAAGAGCGTCTTTGCCCCTTCTAAGCTCCTTCATATAGATCTTGAGCTGCTCTTTATAGGCATCCCAAACATTAGCGACCCCAGTAGATTTAGGCTTGTTGAATAGCTTGTTGCAGGTCTTTTTCATAGCCGTTAGCTCAGAAGTCCACCATTGGGGTTTAGTTTTACCCTTGTATCTTGTTTATGGACAGGCTTCTTCAAGTGAACTATTGAATGATGTTGTGATATGCTCGACCAGGTTATCCAGAATGGCTTTGTCATTCGGTTCCTACAGAAGTTTGGAGTTGAGGACTTTCTTGAAATTCTTCTCATACAGTTGCCACTTTGTCTTTCTCACATTTCTGTGGACGGCAGGTTCAGGCGCTTTTCAGCGAGTTTGAACTCAATATAATGGTGATTTGAGAATGAGTGGTCGTCCAGTATATTCCACCCAATAATTTTGTCTGACAGCCGGTCAGTAGCAAACGTTACGTCTAGTACTTCTTGTCTGTCTTTAATTGTAAAGGTCGGTTTATTACCTATGATACAAATACATAGGTTGGTAGTTAGAATAAAGTCAAGAAACGAATCACCCCTATTGTTTATATCCGTACTACCTAGATAGTATGATGAGCGTTCGTGTCTGCGCCAATAATCAGCTCGACCTCGTCAGACGTTGCTTCTTCTATTACTTCCCTGAATAGAGCAGTCGGTACAACAGCTTCATAAGGCAAATAACTGGAGACCACCCAATATATGCGATTACCGATCTCCAGATTAGCAGATGTTTGGTCTTTACCACTTAAATTAGCCAGGAGATCTTTCCTGGCCAAAATGCAGGTTCTTGGAGTGCCTTCACAGTTGGCCACAAGCAGTTTAAAGTTGGGAGTCCTGATACCGCACACACTTCCTCCCACTGCGTAGGGCTCCTGTATCAGGATGATGTCTACTGTACCTGTGGACAGGCGCAGCAATAGAGCCGCTGAGGCTGCTTTAGCGTGATGGAGGTTAATCCTTAGAATTCTTACCATCATTGGTAATTGACAGATTAACATCCACCCCGACAAGGGTGTTATCGAACTCTTCGTCCGTATCATCGAGAAGCGTGTACCCACCAGATGCGTCAAAGAGTCCGGAGACGCCCCTCAGCCCCTATGTGTCAGAAGTAGAGCTTTCGTCCTCAGAGAAGGACGTTACAGATCTTCTGTTAGAGTTTGAGCCACCAGAAATAATGGGCGTGGGTACCTCCGCACTTCCAGAAAGCCGTGTATCAACCACGGCTTTTTCTTTGTATCTATGGAGTTCCAAGCATCTGCAATGGCCTGAAATACCTTATTTTTGTCTCCACCTACGCTTCCTCGATTTATCTCTTTGTTGAGAATTTCCCAATAATTTTCAATGGGATTCAAGTCTACTGTTGAGCTCCATAACGCCAACCCCTTCCTTTCTAACTCAATCACTACATCATTACGCGGCATTATTTGGTTGGTTGTCGTGTTGAAATTGCCGTAATAGAGCAACATTCCACTCAGCATAGGGAAGCATGGAATTCTCCAAGATTTCGCAGTACATAAACCTATTCATTATTCCGTTTATTGTATAGAGGGGTCCAACCACGTTACCGGAAAAGCATCCGCAGACCATGACATTGCCGCCTCCATGATTTACATACATACCGTTTATAAAGGGTAGTTAAATTGTTTTTTTGATCAGCATAATCGACCAAATGTGTCCACAATCGGGAGAATTGTGCGGAAATTTCAGCAAACCGGGTCTGTAGGAGATGTGAAAACACCTATGCATGCTCGCCCAGTTCGTGTGGTGCGGCTTATGGGCTGTAGACGTCACCGGGCCATACTTTTTCGAAATGAGGCCGGTCAGGCAGTTACTGTGAATAGTGTTCGCTATCGTGAGATGATAACGAACTTTTTATGGCCCGAATTGGAAGATATGGATGTGGAAAATATGTGGTTTCAACAGGACGGTGCCACTTGCCACACAGCTAAGGAAACAATGGCTCTTTTGCGCAATAAATTTAATGGCCGTGTTATCTCACGGCGTGGCCATGTAAATTGGCCGCCAAGATCATGTGACTTGACACCGTTGGACTTCTTTCTTTGGGGTTATTTGAAAGAAATGGTGTACGTCGATAAGCCAGCAACAATTCAAGAGCTAAAGGATGAGGTAATTCGGCACATTAACGGCATAGAACCTCAATTATGCCTCAGCGTCATCGAAAATTTGGACCATCGGATGGAGGTGTGCCGCCGAGGTCGCGGCGGCCATTTGGCCGATATTTTGTTCCATATATAATTGAACCATACCAATATTATCATAATAAAAAGAAATGACAATAATTTCCTAAATAATTTGTGTTTTATTCAAAATCAACATTGGCCCTTAAAATTTAACCACCCTTTAGTATAAAGGGTCCAATATTTTATTAACTAGTATATACTGTATATCATTCAAATCTGATATTCCGTTAAAAAGTTATATCGTCTTCAAAATAGCTAAATTTGTAAAAAAATGTTTAGATGACCAATTTGCCACCGTATAAAATATAAACTGCTTTGAATTTGGTCATAATTCCGAATTGTTTCGTAGTATACGCGTGCAAAATTTCATCCAAATCTAAATTCATAAATATTCAGAGTGGGACTGTTTCCTTTGGAATTACCCCATACTTTCCTTATATTTAGGCACTTTTTTGGATAATTTTTGAAATCACCCATTTTTGTGTCATGATTTTTTAAATAGTATTGATATATCTTTCTAGAATTTCGCATTTTTGATTCATATGTCGCAAATTTTTTCTCCATATTTTTTGCATATTTTGCATATTTTTTCATTGTTTGCATTTTTTTTGCATATTTTTTTTTGCATATTTTGTATATCACAAATATGCAACAAAAATTTAAAATATGCACCTGTTTTTCGATTCCTTTTTCTTTGAAACGAATTTTGGTCCAATCAGAATTTTTATATCAATCTGCAAAAAAATATGAAATTTCATATAATCCGAGGTCTACTCATAACATATCCGCCGAAAGACGACAAATATTCTACATTGAAGGAGAGACTAATTTCTAAATTTGCTGAGTCTTCGGAGTCTAAATTGCAACGTTTATTGCAAGGTGGTGAGACAACAGGTCTGGTGCTTCAGGCTTCCTGAAAGGAAATGAAAAAATTATTCGGACAATATATCTCGGGAAAATGCCAGATTCGATTCGTCCTCTATTAACAGTGTGGGAAGAGGAAAATTTAGACAAACTTGCTAAAATGGCAGACAAAATGTTGGACGCTATAGGAAATACTGTTTGTGCTGTCTCCGCGACACCTCCACGTTCTGATACCGACATTTCGATTGATGAAATTAATTCGCCTGTGTCTTTAGCTGATATTTGCAAGACTTTAACGGATCTTTCTGCTAAAGTGGATACCATTCAAGCGAGCAATAAAACCAAATACGGCCATCATTGATCCAGATCTCACAATTATTCACGTTCAAATGATAACCTTTCTGACAATTCGCTTTGCTGGTATCATCAAAAGTTTGGAGATGCTGCCCATCATTGTAAACCGCATTGTTCCCGCTACAACACAATAACGGCAACGACAACTCCATAAAGGAAAATCGTTTACATATCTACGACACATGTACCAAGTCTCGATTTTTAATTGAGTCCGGATCGGTGGTGTCAGTAGTACCCGCATCCTTAATCGGAACTACACTAAAGCCGTACGGCGTGAGACTTCTTGCTGCAATCAGCAGTAAAATACAAACGTATGGTAATTGTGTTCTTAAATTAGACCTAGGTCTACTTCGTGAACTCAAGTGGTTGTTTACCATTGCCGATGTCCAGTCGCCCATTTTTGGCGCAGACTTTTTAATTCATTATAATTTGATGATTGATTTAAAACGGAAATGCCTCATCGATAATTTAACTAATTTAACAAGTCGTGGTGAAAGCTGAATTCGAAAACTATGCCTGACCGATACCCAATTGCCATCATCAACGATTTTTGTGAGAAATTATATGGTAAGTCAGTTTTTTCTACACTCGACCTTGTTAAGGCTTATTACCATATACCAATGGCTGCGGAAGACATCGAAAAGACAGCAGTGTGCACCCCTTTGGACTTGTGGAATTTTTATATATGCCATTCGGGTTGAGAAACGCCACACAACCTTTTCAGAGGTTTATGGACTCCGTTTGAAGGTCTTGATTTTGTTTAGTGTTATATTGACGATATGATTGTTATGTCTGAGTCTATTGAAGAACACCAAATACATTTACCGCAGATTTTTGACCGCCTTCGACAATACTGTCTAACAATCAACGTCAATAAATGTAAATTTGGACAATATGAAGTACAGTTTCTTGGTTACATAATCAACGAAGATTCCTGGGTGACGTCAATTTTTATCGTCGTTGCATTCCACATGCCGCTCAGCTACAGGCACCACACAATGAATTCCTCAAGGATTCCAAGAAATATGATAAAAGGAAGGTTCCTTGGACATAACTATTTGCGGTGCAAAAGCGTAATGAAAAATTTAAAAATCGTAAAAGGCGTAAAATTCCAGTCAAAAATCGTAAAAAGGCACTAAACTGTTTTTCTTTCATTTGAAATAAAAAAGTTTCATTTTACATCGAAGAAAAATGATAAGAGGAAGGTTCCTTGGACACTTGAGGCCAGTGATGCCAACTATTTGCGGAGCAAGAGCGTAATGAAAAATTTAAAGAGCGTAATGAAAAATTTAAAAATTCCAGACAAAAATCGTAAAAAGGCACTAAACTTATGATTAAAAATCATAGTATGAGAGTTTTAGTATGTTGACTTAGTTCGGCAAAATACAGGTTTGGTTAGTAGTTCTTGTTAAATTCAATTTACTGTTTCCATAAGTATTTCAGCTGATTTAAGTTCATGACATACATAATTGCTATTGAATTCTGAAGATGATAGAGTGGTGTCTAACGAAACTGCAGTCAATTCTACCAAGCAATTAAAACTCTTTACCAATTTTGTATTTGTTTCTATTACTTTTTTGCAACAGACAGAAAGTAAATGAAACATACGGTCTCGAACCAAATAAATTCTGACTGAATATAAAAATAATTATCAAATTTTAATCAAAGTTTCCCTAATTGAAATGATACTTCCAAACTTTTGGGGTTTTTGGCAATTAGATTAATTTTTTTCTGCTAAATTGCATAAAGACTTGCTGAACAATAGGGAATCACTAGGATACGATTTATCCTATAATAATTCGAATCTGCTAGTGATTCTGAGTCAATAGACCATTTAGTCTGTAAGTTATCTTTGAAGACGATTTTCCTGTTATCGATATCTCCAAAGCGGGCTATGCGGACCAAACTGTGTCTGCGTGACCGGTTTTGGCCGGGGTTAAAAATTTTCCCTTCTGATGTCTGTCCAACGATGGCTACGCTGACCAAAGTGACCCGGCGTGGCCGGCCTTCTGCCGCGATTTAATTTTTTTCCAAAGCCGGTTACGCGGACCAAAGTGTCATAAGATCTGTGGACGTTATGTCCCTGGACGTTATGACATGCCACCCAATATTTTAGGGCCTTACAAATATCTGGTCGAAAACAAAAGTATTATACAATGTACCGCAGAATTGTGTACTTATAAAACCATAACCATTTCGACAAAACCCTTTCGGCAATAATTTTGCATGGTATTAAAAGCTATTTCTTTTACTTTCTAAATTTCAATCAAATTTAAACATTAAAAGTGATAACAGCAATATTCAAATCATAGAGTCAAATGTAAGTGCATATAAATATGTTCATAACACGTAGTAGCAAAAATAGTATAGTTCATTATGTTGCCAGATTTGATGTGACAAATGTATGAAAAGCGTCAAAAGCACCAACAAAAAAAATGAAAAGCGTACACTTAGTTCTTTTTTTTCGTTTGGCACTAAGTTAAAACTTTTCGCATGTTGGGGGTCTGAAAAGCACTAAATCTGGTGCGAAAAGCACAAAGATGGCATCCCTGCTTGAGGCTGAAAATGCTTTTGCATCATGTAAACGCAGCCTTCGTGAAGCAACCATGCTAGCTCATCCAGCACCCAATTCAGATTTGGCCCTTACAACCGACGCATCAGACATGGCCATTGGAACTGTTTGGAACAAAAAACAAATGGAACTTGGCAGCCATTCGGATTTTTCTCGCGAAAATTATCTGCGGCAGAGAGAAATTATAGCAAATAAGACAGAGTTGCTTGCTATCTACGAGGGCCTTACCCTGGACCGTTTGAGATAGTGCAACGAATTTCAAATCGGTTATATACGATACGATAAGGACCTGAACATATCGGTAGATCGACTCAAGCTGGCTTTCATCATCAATAATACTGGGCCTGAACATCCACAAACACCAGCAACACCTCTACCGAGTCCTCAGACATTCTCTCAAGATTCATCAACATCATCTCAGAGTACGCAGCCCACCGAACTTCCAGTTGTGCGGAACACACCAACTAGGAGAATATCGTTCCAAGCGGATCAGGTATCGGATCCAGACTTGGTCACTGGAGAGGGAGTGGCTGTGGCAGCACCAAGAAAGCCGTGTTTGAATGCCAGACAGCACCAAGAAAGCCGTGTTTGAATGCCAGACAATCTGGAAACTTGGTTAACGAACAAGAAGAAATAAATTCTTATTATTTAAATACATAAATAAAATTGCATAAAAATGCGTCAAAAATGTGCAAGGCCATTATGGCACTTACTATAAAGGCCATTATGGCACTTACTAAAAAGGCCATTATGGCACTTACTAAAAAGGCCATTATGGCACTTACTAAAAAGGCCATTATGACACTTACTAAAAAGGCCATTATGGCACTTACTAAAAAGGCCATTATGGCACTTACTAAAAAGGCCATTATGGCACTTACTAAAAAGGCCATTATGGCACTTACTAACAAGGCCATTATGGCACTTACTAAAAAGGCCATTATGGCACTTACTAAAAAGGTCATTATGGCACTTACTAACAAGGCCATTATGGCACTTATTATCAAGGCCATTATGGCACTTACTAAAAAGGCCATTATTGCACTTACTAAAAAGGCCATTATGGCACTTACTAAAAAGGCCATTATGGCACTTACTAAAAAGGCCATTATGGCACTTACAAACAAGGCCATTATGGCACTTACTAACAAGGCCATTATGGCACTTACTAAAAAGGCCATTATGGCACTTACTAACAAGGTCATTATGGCACTTACTAACAAGGCCATTATGGCACTTACTAACAAGGCCATTATGGCACTTACAATCAAGGCCATTATGGCACTTACTATAAAGGCCATTATGGCACTTACTAAAAAGGCCATTATGGCACTTACTAAAAAGGTCATTATGGCACTTACTAACAAGGCCGAGCCAGTCGTGGTAGTCGTATGAATGATATTGTGTTCCATTATACAGTACAACACATGATTTTGGAACTCAATTCTCAGAATTGGATGTGGAAGTAGCTCCAAAAATAAGAACTTCGGCCGAGCCAATCGTCATATTGTGTTCCATTATTAAATGACAAAGTGCAACATTTCCAATAAAACCAGACATTTGAAAAAGTTATCATTACTTTTTTATAGCCGATTCAATTTACCTAAGTCCATCCCTAATATTCTCATTTGCCGAGCCAGTCGTGGTAGTCATACGAATGATATTGTGTTCCATTATTAAATGACAAAGTTCAATCTTTCTAATAAAACCAGAAATTTGAAAAGATTACCAGTACTTTTTTTATAAAAAATAATATTGTAAACACATTCACTTTGGTTTGGAAATTATTCCGACAATTTTTAAAACGTAAGACTGATAACTTATTAAAAATAATAATACCTTAAGAAACTTTTTCTCAACAAGATAATTTTTAAATGAATACATTTTACCTGTTTCACGCTGAAAAGTTGTGAAAATATTAGTGAAATTTTTTCAATTGTTGTACTATGTTTACGTAAGAAATTTATTTGCGCCGCTACAAATTAATTGAACGCCGCAACAAATTAAAGCCGCCAGCATTGTACTCCTGTTTATTTACATTCATATTTGTCCGCGAGAAATTCAACTGTTGTAAATATTAGCAGTAGGACAATGGTATTGGGCAGTGCCTGTGATCTCGTTTTTAAATGGTTATAAAGAACATAATGGGTTATTGCCTGACTTAGGATTTGGAAGAGGAAATTCCGTTTATGGATGGAAGTATAATTTATATATGTCAACAAATATAATGTAAATCCTTAAAAATAATAATAATACATCTTTTTCGGTTCATCAAAACATCATTTTATTTATTTATATTCGTACAACAGTAGGAAATTATTTTTTTTTTAAACATTGTATTACCCCGACTTCTGATGCCTCACAAGCATCGCCATCGTATCAACACAAAATAAATAATTTATGTATAACATTAGCACAACGATCTTCAACAATATTGCCTTTCTGCTATTTAAATTAACTATTTTCTAAGTCGGCATTATTCCGGTTAATTATTTATTGATTGGAATTTAAACTTGTGTTTGTTTTCAAGAAAAGCAAAAAGGAAAAAAAAGGAAATGCTAATACACACACACATTCATATAAAAGTGACATTTCGACACACACACTTCAAAAATGCAATTCAACTTTAGTAAAAAAGCGTTCCATTTTTCCAACTTGAATTTTTCAAGCTGAAAAAACATAGTACCCACTTTAAGACACAAAATTCTCTAATAGGAATTCCATTGTATACATCTTTAAATTTACCAATTATTTTTTAATAATATTACATTTTAAATCTTGTATTGGAGAAGAATCAATATAATCACTAGCATCATATTGATGACTATCTTCCTTCATATTTTGTCAGATATCAAAATCCTCAGATTTTTTTATTTATTTTTAGCGACTCTTAAATAATGAAACCAGATGGAACATCACCATTTATACCATCATAATACGTCAGCTCTTAAGAGTAGGCAGTTTTATCAAGCTCAACCTGTTAGTGTAGGTTGGAAGAACAAACATGTAAAATATATGAATCAGTATCTGTTCCTAATAATTTCATTTTATCACCATAACAATGTTTCAAATATGTGTACTTTTCATTTTTTTTAGCTTATTTCCTTAATTTACTTTTTTTTCGATATAAGATATCATCCAAGCTTTTTGGGTGAGTTTAACACCTCTATGAACTTTAGTTAATATTACGCCTTCTAAAAGATACTCCTTGAGTAATCTAATATCAATTATATAATTATTTTTAGGTAAGAAGTACACATTAATTTAATTTTATTGTTTGGTTTAGCACCAATACCCTCTTCAATTGAACCTTTTTGAAAACTGGATAATTCTGTAAATTCAGGAGGATAATGATGTGGTGCAGGTGCATAATCTTTAAAAGAGTTATGTAAATGTTTTGGAATACTAAAATTAACTTCTAATGTATACACTATATCACTTTCATCATCACAATTTAAAATACTTTCTTTATTAAATTCTTTTATTTCACTTGCACTTAACCATTTGTGATTGTTTGTGGAAATCTTTTGACACATAGCATTACCATACAAATTATTGGCATCTAAATACAATTTATAACATACTAGAATTAAATACCCGGGCTGTCTTTTAACACTGTGATCCAAATTTTGTAAAAAGTGGTTACACATAGTTGAACTATTTTAACTTTGTGATTCAAAAAGAAAACAAAAAAAAATTTAAAAAAAGTGCAAAACTCTGAAAGGACATGTAACTATATGTAATAATGTGGAATTTGTCTTGTACTCGTAATTACATATGTAGATTTATGTTTGGAACAATTGTGTAGAAAAGCTTAGAATTTTTTTCGACACGTAACCCCCTATGCTTTACGCCAGTTTTTATTTCAATAAAATCTGGTCAGCAGTTATTGAGGAATTCAAGGTCAAAGTTGAACTTTTGATTTTTGTTAATATTAAGCATGGAAATGAGGGGTTTTGTTTTGTTTTCATCTTCTTTATTTATTAAGAGAATGTCATACGTTGATAAATAATTCTTTATACCCTACACCACACTGTGGTACAGGGTATTATAAGTTTGTTTCACGGCAGATGTTTGTAACACCTGAAAATAATACAGCTAGACCCACCCTAAAGGATACCGATCGACTCAGAATCACTAGCTGAGTCGATTTAACGATGTCCGTCCGTCTGTCCATGTAAAGTTGTTCGTCGACTACAGATCGCAATTTTACTCCGATCGTTCTGAAATTTTGCAGTTTAGAGTATTTCGCGGCTTTTAAGATCGCTATTGAATTTGGTTGACATCGGTTCAGATTTCGATATAGCTCCCATATATATGTTTCGTCCGATTTTTCTCTTTAGTCCTGTAGAAGCTGTATTTTACATCCAATCATTTTGAAATTTAGAATGGTAGAGTTTCTTGATCAATGAACCAACATTGCCGAATTTGAAGAAAATCGGTTAAGATTTAGCTATAGCTCCCATATATATGTTTCGTCCGATTTTTCTCTTTAGTCCTGTAGAAGCTGTATTTTATATCCAATCGTTTTGAAATTTAGAATGGTAGAGTTTCTTGATCCATGAACCAACATTGCCGAATTTGAAGATAATCGGTTAAGATTTAGCTATAGCTCCCATATATATGTTTCGTCCGATTTGGCCCTTTAGTCCTATAGAAGCTGTATTTTACAACCGATCGTTTTGAAAATTAGAATGGTAGAGTTTCTTGATCAATGAACCAACATTGCCGAATTTGAAGAAAATCGGTTAAGATTTAGCTATAGCTCCCATATATATGTTTCGTCCGATTTTTCTCTTTAGTCCTTTAGAAGCTGTATTTTACATCCAATCGTTTTGAAATTTAGAATGGTAGAGTTTCTTGATCCATGAACCAACATTGCCGAATTTGAAGAAAATCGGTTAAGATTTAGCTATAGCTCCCATATATATGTTTCGTCCGATTTGGCCCTTTAGTCCTATAGAAGCTGTATTTTACATCCAATCGTTTTGAAATTTAGAATGGTTGAGTTTCTTGATCAATGAACCAACATTGCCGAATTTGAAGAAAATCGGTTTAGATCTAGCTATAGCTCCCATATATATGTTTCGTACGATTTTTCTCTTTAGTCCTGTAGAAGCTGTATTTTACATCCAATCATTTTGAAATTTAGAATGGTAGAGTTTCTTCATCCATGAACCAACACTACCGAATTTGAAGAAAATCGGTAAAATATGTAGCTATAGCTCCCATATATATGTTTCGTCCGATTTGGCCCTTTATTTCTATAGAAGCTATATTTTACATCCAATCGTTTTGAAATTTAGAATGGTAGAGTTTCTTGATTCATGAACCAACATTGCCGAATTTGAAGAAACTCGGTAAAGATTTAGCTATAGCTCCCATATATATGTTTCATCCGATTTGGCTCTTTAGATCCAATCGTTTTTATACCCTACACCACACTTTGGTGCAGGGTATTATTTAAGTATAAAATGTCCCAAAAGTAAATTTATGTAAACAATTTATACATGAATTACAAAATTTATATATCAGAGTTATTCAATATTACGAGAGTGGTGTAGGGTATTATATAGTCGGCACCGCCCGACTTAAGCCTTTTCGTACTGGTTTTAATAATAAATTTTGTACAAGTAAAAAAAATATTTGTTCGACAACAAAATTTCCTCGGTATTTAAAAAAACACCTTGCATAGCAAACTTTTTTTATATTTTGTATTTGAACAACAATAAGGGAATGCATTTATTTTTTACCTATATATATACATGTAACAAAAACAGTAAATTATAATTTTTATTCGTTCGGTTGAAAAATTGCATGCAAATATTCCATATATTGTTCCGTATTATTTCTGTCCTCTAGTAGCACTCTTGCATCTTCATCTAAGTCCCGATGTTCTACTTTCCATTGATTTCGAATGCTGGAGATGAGGGGATCTGACGTTGCACACAAAATTTTAAATAGATCTTCGTTTGTATATACAATTTCGAGATATTTTTCTGGTATTGTGCTCTCTTTAAAACCTGTAATCCTTATTTCTTTTTTCCTGGGCTTCCTCTGATAGATCTCCGATTGGTACCAAATGATGCTTAATGACATCTCCTCCACGATAAAGAATTTTGTGAACTGTTGCAGACAAAAGAAAACAACAACAAAATTTAAAAAAATTGCAAAAAACTGAAAGGACATGTAACTATATGTAATAATGTGGAATTTGTCTTGTAATTACATGTTTGGGACAATTGTATCGAAAGCTTAGAATTTTTTTCGACAGGTAACCCCTTAAGCTTTTCGCCAGTTTTTATTTCAATAAAATCGGGTCAGCAGTTATTGAGGAATTCAAGGTCAAAGTTGAACTTTTGATTTTTGTTAATATTAAGCATGGAAATGTGGGGTTTTGTTTTGTTTTCATCTTCTTTATTTATTAAGAGAATGTCATACGTTGATAAATAAATATTTTTAATAATAAATTTTGTAAAAAAAAAAATTTTTTTTCGACAACAAAATTTCCTTGGTATTTAAAAAACACCTTACATAGCAAACTTTTTTTATATTTTGTATTTGAACAAGAATAAGAAAAGCATTCATTATACCCTACGCCACACTGTGGTACAGGGTATTATAAGTTTGTTTCACGGCAGATGTTTGTAACACCTGAAAATAACACAGCTAGACCTTAAAGTACCTTAAAGTATACCGATGTCATACGTTGATAAATAAATCTTTTTAATAATAAATTTTGTAAAAGTAAAAAAAAAAATTTTCGACAACAAAATTTCCTTGGTATTAAAAAACCAGTAAGGAAAGGCTAAAGTCGGGCGGTGCCGACTATATAATACCCTACACCACTCTCGTAATATTGAATAACTGTGATATATAAATTTTGTAATTCATGTATAAATTGTTTACATAAATTTACTTTTGGGACATTTTATACTTGAATAATACCCTGTACCACAGTGTGGTGTAGGGTATATAAACGATTGGATCTAAAGAGCCAAATAGGATGAAACATATATATGGGAGCTACAGCTAAATCTTTACCTATTTTCTTTAAATTCGGCAATGTTGGTTCATGGATCAAGGAACTCTACCATTCTAAATTTCAAAACGATTGGATGTAAAATACAGCTTTTATAGGACTAAATGGCCAAATCGGACGAAACATATATATGGGAGCTATAGCTAAATCTTAACCGATTTTCTTTAAATTCGGCAATGTTGGTTCATGGATCAAGAAACTCTACCATTCTAAATTTCAAAACGATTGGATGTAAAATACAGCTTTTATAGGACTAAATGGCCAAATCGGACGAACCATATATATGGGAGCTATAGCTAAATCTTAACCGATTTTCTTCAAATTCAGCAATGTTGGTTCATGGATCAAGAAACTCTACCATTCAAAATTTCAAAACGATTGGATGTAAAATACAGATTTTATAGGACTAAATGGCCAAATCGGACGAAACATATATATGGGAGCTATAGCTAAATCCTAACCGATTTTCTTCAAATTCGGTAGTGTTGTTTCATGGGTCAAGAAACTCTACCATTCTAAATTTCAAAACGATTGGATGTAAAATACAGCTTTTATAGGACTAAATGGCCAAATCGGACGAAACATATATATGGGAGCTATAGCTAAATCTTAACCGATTTTCTTCAAATTCAGCAATGTTGGTTCATGGATCAAGAAACTCTACCATTCAAAATTTCAAAACGATTGGATGTAAAATACAGATTTTATAGGACTAAATGGCCAAATCGGACGAAACATATATATGGGAGCTATAGCTAAATCCTAACCGATTTTCTTCAAATTCGGTAGTGTTGGTTCATGGGTCAAGAAACTCTACCATCCTAAATTTCAAAATGATTGGATGTAAAATACAGCTTCTACATGACTAAAGAGCAAAATCGGACGAAACATATATATGGGAGCTATAGCTAAATCTTAACCGATTTTTTTCAAATTCAGCAATGTTGGTTCATGGATCAAGAAACTCTACCATTCTAAATTTCAAAACGATTGGATGTAAAATACAGCTTCTATAGGACAAAAGGGCCAAATCGGACGAAAGATATATATGGGAGCTATATCTAAATCTGAACCGATTTCAACCAAATTCAATAGCGATCTTAACAGCCGCGAAGTACTGTAAACTGCAAAATTTCAGAACGATCGGAGTGAAATTGCGACCTGTAGTCGACGAACAACTTTACATGGACGGACGGACGGACGGACGGACATCGTTAAATCGACTCAGCTAGTGATTCTGAGTCGATCGGTATACTTTAAGGTGGGTCTAGCTGTGTTATTTTCAGGTGTTACAAACATCTGCCGTGAAACAAACTTATAATACCCTGTACCACAGTGTGGTGTAGGGTATAAACACATTACATAGCAAACTTTTTATACCCTACACCACACTGTGGTACAGGGTATTATAAGTTTGTTTCACGGCAGATGTATGTAACACCTGAAAATAACACAGCTAGACCCACCTTAAAGTATACCGATCGACTCAGAATCACTAGCTGAGTCGATTTAACGATGTCTGTCCGTCCGTCCGTCTGTCCATGTAAAGTTGTTCGTCGACTACAGGTCGCAATTTCACTCCGATCGTTCTGAAATTTTGCAGTTTAGTGTACTTCGCGCCTGTTAAGATCGCTATTGAATTTGGTTGACATCGGTTCAGATTTAGATATAGCTCCCATATATATCTTTCGTCCGATTTGGCCCTTTAGTCCTATAGAAGCTGTATTTCACATCCAATCGTTTTGAAATTTAGAATGGTAGAGTTTCTTGATCCATGAACCAACATTGCCGAATTTGAAGAAAATCGGTTAAGATTTAGCTATAGCTCCCATATATATGTTTCGTCCGATTTGGCCCTTTAGTCCTGTAGAAGCTGTATTTTACATCCAATCATTTTGAAATTTAGAATGGTAGAGTTTCTTGATCCATGAACCAACACTACCGAATTTGAAGAAAATCGGTTAAGATTTAGCTATAGCTCCCATATATATGTTTCGTCCGATTTGGCCCTTTAGTCCTGTAGAAGCTGTATTTTACATCCAATCATTTTGAAATTTAGAATGGTAGAGTTTCTTGATCCATGAACCAACATTGCCGAATTTTAAGAAAATCGGTTAAGATTTAGCTATAGCTCCCATATATATGTTTCGTCCGATTTTGCTCTTTAGTCCTGAAGAAGCTGTATTTTACATCCAATCATTTTGAAATTTAGAATGGTAGAGTTTCTTGATCCATGAACCAACACTACCGAATTTGAAGAAAATCGGTTAAGATTTAGCTATAGCTCCCATATATATGTTTCGTCCGATTTGGCCCTTTAGTCCTGTAGAAGCTGTATTTTACATCCAATCATTTTGAAATTTAGAATGGTAGAGTTTCTTGATCCATGAACCAACACTGCCGAATTTGAAGAAAATCGGTTAAGATTTAGCTATAGCTCCCATATATACGTTTCGTCCGATTTGGCCCTTTAGTCCTATAAAAGCTGTATTTTACATCCAATCGTTTTGAAATTTAGAATGGTAGAGTTTCTTGATCCATGAACCAACACTACCGAATTTGAAGAAAATCGGTTAAGATTTAGCTATAGCTCCCATATATATGTTTCGTCCGATTTGGCCCTTTAGTTCTATAGAAGCTATATTTTACATCCAATCCTTTTGAAATTTAGAATGGTAGAGTTTCTTGATTCATGAACCAACATTGCCGAATTTGAAGAAAATCGGTAAAGATTTAGCTATAGCTCCCATATATATGTTTCATCCGATTTGGCTCTTTAGATCCAATCGTTTTTATACCCTACACCACACTGTGGTACAGGGTATTATTTAAGTATAACATGTCCCAAAAGTAAATTTATGTAAACAATTTATACATGAATTACAAAATTTATATATCAGGGTTATTCAATATTACGAGAGTGGTGTAGGGTATTATATAGTCGGCACCGCCCGACTTTAGCCTTTCCTTACTGGTTTTATATTTTGTATTTGAACAACAATAAGAGAAGCATTCATTATACCCTACACCACACTGTGTTTATAAGTTTGTTTCACGGCAGATGTTGGTAACACATGAAAATAACACAGCTAGACCCACCTTAAAGTATACCGATCGACTCAGAATCACTAGCTGAGTCGAGTCCGTCCGTCTGTCTGTACATGTAAAGTTGTTCGTCGACTACAGGTCGCAATTTCACTCCGATCGTTCTGAAATTTTGCAGTTTAGAGTATTTCGCGGCTGTTAAGATCGATATTGAATTTGGTTGAAATCGGTTCAGATTTAGATATAGCTCCCATATATATGTTTCGTCCGATTTTTCTCTTTAGTCCTGTAGAAGCTGTATTTTACATCCAATCATTTTGAAATTTAGAATGGTAGAGTTTCTTGATCCATGAACCAACACTGCCGAATTTGAAGAAAATCGGTTAAGATTTAGCTATAGCTCCCATATATATGTTTCGTCCGATTTGGCCCTTTAGTCCTATAGAAGCTGTATTTTACATCCGATCGTTTTGGAATTTTGAATGGTAGAGTTTCTTGACCAATGAACCAACATTGCCGAATTTGAAGAAAATCGGTTAAGATTTAGCTATAGCTCCCATATATATTTCGTCCGATTTTTCTCTTTAGTCCTGTAGAAGCTGTATTTTACATCCAATCGTTTTGAAATTTAGAATGGTAGAGTTTCTTGATCCATGAACCAACATTGCCGAATTTGAAGAAAATTGGTTAAGATTTAGCTATAGCTCCCATATATATGTTTCGTCCGATTTGGCCCTTTAGTCCTATAGAAGCTGTATTTTACATCCAATCGTTTTGAAATTTATAATGGTCGCAATTTCACTCCGATCGTTCTGAAATTTTGCAGTTTAGAGTATTTCGCGGCTGTTAAGATCGCTATTGAATTTGGTTGAAATCGGTTCAGATTTAGATATAGCTCCCATATATATGTTTTGTCCGATTTTTCTCTTTAGTCCTGTAGAACCTGTATTTTACATCCAATCATTTTGAAATTTAGAATGGTAGAGTTTCTTGATCCATGAACCAACACTGCCGAATTTGAAGAAAATCGGTTAAGATTTAGCTATAGCTCCCATATATATGTTTCATCCGATTTGGCCCTTTAGTCCTATAGAAGCTGTATTTTACATCCGATCGTTTTGAAATTTTGAATGGTAGAGTTTCTTGATCAATGAACCAACATTGCCGAATTTAAAGAAAATCGGTTAAGATTTAGCTATAGCTCCCATATATATTTCGTCCGATTTTTCTCTTTAGTCCTGTAGAAGCTGTATTTTACATCCAATCGTTTTGAAATTTAGAATGGTAGAGTTTCTTGATCCATGAACCAACATTGCCGAATTTGAAGAAAATCGGTTAAGATTTAGCTATAGCTCCCATATGTATGTTTCGTCCGATTTGGCCCTTTAGTCCTATAGAAGCTGTATTTTACATCCAATCGTTTTGAAATTTATAATGGTAGAGTTTCTTGATCAATGAACCAACATTGCCTAATTTGAAGAAAATCGGTTAAGATCTAGCTATAGCTCCCATATATATGTTTCGTCCGATTTGGCCCTTCAGTCCTGTAGAAGCTGTATTTTACATCCAATCATTTTGAAATTTAGAATGGTAGAGTTTCTTGATTCATGAACCAATTGAAGAAAATCGGTAAAGATTTAGCTATAGCTCCCATAAATATGTTTCATCCGATTTGGCTCTTTAGATCCAA
Source organism: Eudasyphora cyanicolor (assembly GCA_963930755.1). Classification (NCBI taxonomy): domain Eukaryota; kingdom Metazoa; phylum Arthropoda; class Insecta; order Diptera; family Muscidae; genus Eudasyphora; species Eudasyphora cyanicolor. The sequence continues at coordinate 151,587,644 of OZ005734.1, read as the reverse complement.
TCGTTTTTATACCCTACACCACACTGTGGTGCAGGGTATTATTTAAGTATAAAATGTCCCAAAAGTAAATTTATGTAAACAATTTATACATGAATTACAAAATTTATATATCAGAGTTATTCAATATTACGAGAGTTGTGTAGGGTATTATATAGTCGGCACCGCCCGACTTTAGCCTTTCCTTACTGGTTTTTTACATATAGATATATATATATGTAACAAAAACAGTAAATTATAATTTTTATTCGTTCGGTTGCAAAATTGCATGCAAATATTCCATATATTGTTTCGTATTATTTCTGTCCTCTATTAGCCCTCTTGCATCTTCATCGAAGTCCCGATGTTCTACTTTCCATTGATTTCGAATGCTGGAGATGAGGGTATCTGACGTTGCCAACAAAATATTAAATATATCTTCGTTTGTATTATTGTGATCTTCGTTTGTATTATTGTGATATTCGTTCGTATTTTTCTGATCGCAATTGATGTAACAAGCTTTCTGCAATAGTTTCACATCCGATTTCTTCATTCATATCCTTAAGTTTCAGCCTTTTAGATCTATCGCTACAGTTGCCGAGTGATTTTGGTGGTCTCCCACAATTGTTTTGATTTTTACTTTCTGAATTACTTGAACACTAGGTTCGCCCTATAACCATATTGCAAAGGTCTTATAAAATTTATGTTTATTCCATTTAACTTGTTTGTAGCGCTTAGTTAAGTTGTTGATGAAAATATTTACTTTATTTTGCAGTTCCAATTGTATTTCGATGCTTGAGGAATTTACTTTGCTTTGAACGTAACTTAAAACATCTTCCTTCTTTTTGTTTCTAAAATACTCTTCGGATACTTCTTTATAGCATAACATATTTGTTTTCAGCAGCACACCACGCCCACAATAATAAATATTTTGATCTAATTTTTTGGCTCAATATGTTTGCTATTGAATGGCATTAAAATTGTAGAAGTTTGACTTTTGGCCAGTAAAATTCAATTCTGAACCATAGTGCGCCGATACTAATATAGTTTTAAGGCCCAGTTAGGCAAACTTAACCGTAACGCCCCCGTAGCGTAACGAATCAGCGGATTCAATCTGTCATATGGAAATCTGTGTAAACGATTAGCCAACGGAAACGGACGGCTGAATCTGTTGAAATCAGAATTGGACGTTCCGTTTACGTACAATTTGACAACAGCTGATACTACATGTTGTTTACAATTACAATTGTATGTTCACCGAGAAAAGTAAAGAAAAAAATTTATTAATTATTTGTTGTTTAAAAGTGTAAATAAGCATGAAAGGCGAATATTTGATTTCATTGGTGCCGTCGCACGAGTATTTATACAATAAATATAATCCAGCATATAGGATATCTGAAAAAAAGCGAGAAGCTTGGAAGCAAATTGGCAAGGAGCTGGGCGTTACAGGTGAGTTTTATGAAGATCGCGGCTGACTCCATTAAAAATTAAATTTATAATCTGCTTCAGGATTCTTTTGACGACAGTAAGAGACAATCATTGCGCCAATCTTCTTCATTGTGGGTCAATTTGACAGCAATATAAGCGTCTCTACAAACGTGGACTTATTTATAGATAAAGATTGGATTGGATTTGGCTGAGTCCCTCTTCAATGGAAATAGACATAAGTATAGGGTTTTCCATTAAGATCATAACAACACAGAGGCCCTTATTCATAAAAATTTAATGAAGGTTTGAAGAACGCTTTAACACAACTAAAGCGTTCCTCAAATCTTCATTAACTTTTTATGAATAAGGCCCAGAATATTTATGATATAGAGTACAAATTTATTCCAGGTGTAGTGCAAATTTTACATTTTACGAATGAAATTCAATTTCGGTCATATGACCACCACGAGCCCGTCAACAGCGATTTATTCTTTGGACCCAATTTTCCACCACTCTTGGACACATTTCGACCGGAACGTTGGCAATTTCGCGTTGGATGTTGTCTCTGAGCTCGTCTAAAGTTGTTGACGTAGACCAAGGATATTCCTCAGGGGAAACGCCGCATCGCCAATAAAAAACTGAGGCTTCAGAGGATGCTGACGATAATGGTTTACTAGGAGGTACAGATGCTGTACCTAAAATAACTGAATGGCCAAAAGGAGAGTACTGGAATATAGCTCTATTTAATTTAAATTAAGAAATGGAAATTGTTTGTATTAACATAGATTATAAATAAATTTAAGTTTAATGGACATACCCCCATCGTGTTGGCTGAAATAACTTCCAACAGTTAATGTTGGGATGTATAGTTAGCATCGCAGATTCCCACACAATTCGGCATATCCCACATTCTTTGAAAATCGTTGTATTGCAAATGTGTTCGTACTGCTGTGTAGTTTGTTCACTTAAATAAATCGGCGAAAGCAAGCGCCACAAAACTTCACTGCATTCGAAAATAATATTTCGAATTGTTGTTTTTCCCAGCTTGTGACTCCATGCAATCGATTGTATGGAACAACCGTGACCCAAATATCTATAATTTTAAAGAATAGAATGTTAATATTTCCCAAATTGGAATCATAGGATAAAGCAATATTTGACATACAGTGGTGTTATTGATAGTCTCTCTGCCGGTCTAATCCGTTGCTTTGGCGTAGTTAACTCATATTTTATTAATGTTAATAACAAATTAAAAACTGCCATAGGCATTCTAGTGTCCGGCTTTCTTCTTATCTTCTTATCCGACGATATTTCCTTGATTACTTTTATTGTAAATTCTGCACAGATTTAAAAAACACAAATTTATAAACATTCTTTTTAACTTTATTTTTAATAACCCTGGGCTAAAGGCGTCATAGATGCTTCTAAGGCCAATGAGTCGGCTGAAAGAGCCACAAATTCAGCTGTGTTAACGGCTAATAAAGTAAAACGAATCAGATCACTGATGAACCCCTGCCTTCGAAAAAGGCAAGAGGCCCTAATGTCACCACCAACAGGACACTCACCAAGCCCTTCAATGAAGTGGCGAAGGAGAGTCTAGTGATGGCTGTTATAGACAGAAGTAGTGGGGATGGATCCATCCTCAAGGACAAATAGAGTCATGTACAATCAGCCATTATAGCTCATTACCTCGATGTCCGTAGAGAAATGCCAGGCAAACCACCAATCTGCAACGATGCAGAATGGCATCAGGGGAGAGTAAAGCTCTTATATTTCGGTGATGTCAGATCAGTAGACCTGTATAAGGCTGCTCTGAGTCGAGCGGGTGAGGTGTGGCCGGGTGCCCAGTTGGATGTTGTCGAAAAAACAACATCCCTAGTCACCCTGGAGCCATCACCTGGGTTACAGAAGAGCCCTTCAACCCGGCTGACATCTTAGAAATAATAAAAGATTCCAATCCTGGTCTGCCGGCCCATAATTGGAGAATCAGCAAGGTGGGTGAGGCGGATGGTAAAAAGCGTCAGGTCAATCTTATCCTAAACGCTGAATCCACCTCCCATACACAAAGTGCGAGTGCAACCCTACAATATGGCTTCGAGACTATAGTCTTGAAGATATACAAGCAGGATATAGCTCCCACTGCAGAAGGTGAGTCGTCCACCTTGGCACTTTCTGGAAGTGCGGAGGTACCCACGCCTATTATTTCTGGTGACTCCAACTCTAACAGAAGATCTGTAACGTCCTTCTCTGAGGACAAAAGCTCTACTTCGGACACAGAAGTACACTGAGCCAAAAATTAACCTTATATAAGGTTAACTTAACCATAAATAAACATGATTTGGAGTCTACGTTATATAAGGTTAATTTGAACATTTTCTTGTTGACTGGTATTTAACAATAATAATATTTAATTTAACTATTCCATGGTTGAATTTTTTAACCATGAAAATTGTTAATATTATAATAATAATTGTTACTTTAACAATGCATTTTTGAATTTTTTAACCATGAAAATTGTTAATATTAACATTTCATAGTTAATTTATTGAAACAATGCATGTTCAATTTAACAATGAAATTGTTAATATTATTAACTATGAAGATTGTTATTGAAACCTTTTTTATTGTTAATTTAACTATTTAGTGGTTACTTCATGTAACCAGAAACATAGTTGTTTTAATAATTTTTAATATTTATATCAAATAAAACAAGAAAAATTTAACTTTCGCATTTTTATTTTTTATTTTATTTACAAAATATATGTTAATATATATATGTATAAGAAACACCTGAAAAGAAAAAAAAACAAAAAGGTTAGAAAATATAAGTATAAATGTAAAAAAGGGTGCAATTCTAAGAAGAACTTTTGACTTTTTACCTAAATTCTGTAGTTCAAAGAGCATAAGCATTTACCAATGGGCTGATCTGATGGAAAAATCTGCTCTGTGACTATAAGTTATCAGTCCCCACTCAAAAGGTGCCGTCCACGTAAACTCCCTGAATCTTTCGATTATTAAGGGCCCAGGACGGTTAGGCACTTAGTTTGGGGTACTGAGCTTAGTCCGATCTTACGGCAAACTTATAGGAGAGAGGAGATTAATAACAAAGGCAATCTGATAGAAAGCCGATGTCCCACCAAAATCATAATCGGAATAGATATAAAAATCAAGGATTGGGTAAGTCAATGGATGATACTTCAAGGAAGTGCACTGAATTTTATATTAAAAACAAGTAAGAAAGTTTCAGTCGGGTACCAAGGTATAGTTGTTATTAAAGAATCAATATTTCACTAAATGTTAACCCTTTGTGTGGGAGGTACCAGAAGGAATGGACCAATATGGCCCATCTTTGAACTTAACCGGAGATAGAAAAAAATATTACCGTATACCAAATTTGAAGTGAATCGGTTACTCTTTTCGAGAGTTATCGTGCGCACTAGCCAGCAGACAGACGGACGGACATATCTCAGTCGACTTAAAATGACCCAAAACTAATATGCGCTGAAAAAAACAAATGTATGCATGCATACCATTTTTCCTGTAATTACTTCGCACACTACAACTAGTATTGATACAGCTTATCAACAGTTTCTAGTATTGGCACAACTTACCAACAGATTCAAGGCCGGACTCCCAGCACAAGCAGCCGCAAGCCACAGAAAAAGAAACCACAGACCTCAGATTGTATAGATGTGCCGTCAGCCAGAAACGTCAAAATCTATCAGTTACGAACGAATAGGAATAAATTGTCACACGCGAAAAAACAGGTTTCCGCGAACATAGTTTGAATTTTTTTGCACTAATCGATTGATATTAATTTTTTAATTGTGACAATTACAAAAAATTCGGGAAAATCGGTCCGAAATCCTCGTAAAACATCACTCTTTGAAGTCCTACTCGTTGAAATTTTTATTCGTTCGTAACTGATAACTTACTCGCTCGGGGACGGCACATCTATACAATTTAAGGTCTGTGAAAGAAACAACTGAAAAGAAAAAAACAAAAACATCGTTTATATGTATGTATGTAGGTATTACGAAAGCACTTCTAACAACATATGTATGTACGTACATTTAACAGTATCAACATCGCACAACAAAAAAAACTAACGTATGTATGTACGGCGTAGCAGCCACAAGTGTTCAAACGAAAAGACAAGATGAACACATACCTACACGTACACATCACTTCTCTCCGTATGTTTGCTTGCTGCTGCATATACTTACGTACATACATTGTTGTTTTTTCATGCTCAGTTAATGCGACAGCGTGTACATATTTTTTCCCACTCTTAACCACTGAATTTCACAATTGTAATGGCATAATCACAAAAAATAATATTAATATTACATTCGCCTTTACTATAATTAAACAGCCACAAAACACTATTAACATTTTTAACATTTTTAACATACATATTTTATTATTTCACTTTTTAAATACACATATGTACATACATACTTATGAATGTAGTTCTTTACAAAATGTTTTACTACTTACCTCTCTCTCCTACAAAACGCCGATAATCTGCTGAACATTCAGCCAATGTAAATAGGGACTAACAACAGCTTCCGACAACAGCACTAGTCCCATCGACTATTCAACACCAACTGAACTCCCGCACTCGATCAAGCACCGAAGCTGGTATTTGGTGATGTTTTCAATGAGCGAGATAAATTCTCTTATGACGACAGTCGCATTCGTTTCAACTTCGTTTAACTTAATACTCAACTTCGTCTAACACAAAGCAGTTGAAAAACGTCGACCACAACAGAGCCGAATTGTTGTTTATCTCGCACATTTTTCTGCCTCTCTTTCAAAAAAACCAACCATATATAATGTTAACTTAACCATTTTTCATGTACATTTGAACTTATATAAGGTTATTTTTGTCTTCGTAATCAAACATTTACCATGAAAAATTTAACCAGACACATGGTTAAAAAAATCATTGTATTTTCGGCTCTGTGTACAGTTGACGCATCTGGCGGGGACATGCTTCTCGACGATACGGACGAAGAGTTCGATAACACCCTTGTGGGGGTGGATTTTAATCTGTCAATTACCAATGATGGTAAGAATTCTACAAATTAACCTCCATCACGCTAAAGCAGCCACAGCCACAAACACTCAACTACTAGATGGTCCTTCGCTCTCTTAAGCAAATTTCTCGAGTTACGAACGATTAAATTTTTGACATTAGTAGTTAAGAGAAGAAAGAGCACAAATTTGTTTTTATTTTTTATACATACTTTTGGCATTTTTCCTCAAACATTTCACTTTACAATCACAATTGGAGCAAACACAATTGATTTTTAAAATAAAATAACAAAAAACACATCTTTAAATCGGCAAATTAAATCTTGAGAGCTAACAAGAGAGTGCCAAAATATCTCGAAGAGAGCAAAACAACTGTCAAAAATTTAATCGTTCGTAACTGTCACTTTTTAAAGAGTACGACGGACCATCTATTAGTTTGAGTGTTTATGGCCACAGCGGCTCTATTGCTGCGCCTGTCCACAGACGCAGTAGACATCGTCCTGATACAGGAGCCCTACGTAGTGGGAGGAAGGGTGTGCGGTATTAGGACACCCAACTTTAAACTGCTTGTGGCCAACTGTGAAGGCACTCCAAGAACCTGCATTTTGGCCAGGAAAGATCTAAGTATCTTTCTCCTGACTAATTTTAGTGGCAAAGACCAAACAGCTGCTAGCCAGGAGATCGGTAATCGCATATATTGGGTGGTCTCCAGCTACTTGCCTTATGAATCTGTAGTACCGACTGCTCTATTCAGGGAAGTAGTAGAAGAAGCAACGTCTGACGAGCTCGAGCTGATTATTGGCGCAGACACGAACGCTCATCATACTATCTGGGGTAGTACGGATATAAACAATAGGGGTGATTCGCTTCTTGACTTTATTATAACTACCAACCTTAGTATTTGTAACATAGGTAATAAACCGACCTTTACAATTAAAGACAGACAAGAAGTACTCGACGTAACGTTTGCTACTGACCGGCTGTTCGACAAAATTATTGGGTGGAATGTACTGGACGATCACTCATTCTCAGATCACCATTATATTGAGTTCAAACTCGCGGAAAAGCGCCTAAACCCGCCGTCCACATAAATGTAAGGAAGACAAAGTGGCACCTGTAGAAAGTCCTCAACTCTAAACTTCTGTACGAACCGAATGACAAAGCCGGTCTGGATAATCTGGTCGATCATATCACCATATCATTCAATAGATCCCTTGAAGAAGCCTGTCCAAAAACAAGGTACAAGGGTAAAACTAAACCCCAATGGTGGACTTCTGAGCTAACGGCTATGAAAAAGACCTGCAACAAGCTATTCAATAAGGCTAAATCTACTGGGGTCGCTAATGATTGGGATGCCTATAAAGAGCAACGCAAGATCTATAAGAAGGAGCTTAGAAAGGCGCTCTTGGTATACCTTCTGTGGTGAAGTGGAAAAGGTCTCCGACGCCGCTAGGCTGAGGAAGATATTATCTGCTTCACCCTGTACAGTGGGATATTTACAGGATGAGGCAAATAACTGGACCAAAAACAGCGAGCAGTCGCTCAATGTACTGCTCGACACACAGATCCCGGGGAACTCTGTAACGGAACCCGAGGATCAGCAGGACCAACAAGAGTGCGAGTGGACTGCGAGCGTCGCTAGCTTCTTTACTGAGAGATCCAGAATAAGTTGGGCTATTAATAGCTTTGAACCCTTCAAGTCACCTGGACCAGATGGCATCACTCCAGCAGAAATGCAGAAAATGTTAAAGTACATTATCCCCTGGCTGGAGAAAATTTATGTAGGCTGTATCAGGCTTCCATACGTCCCGAATCGATGGAGGGATACCAAAGTGGTATTCATACCTAAAGCGGGAAAGATATCACACACTAGGCCAAAAGACTTCAGACCAATTAGCCTATCCTCCTTCCTATTGAAAGGTCTGGAAAGACTTTTAGATCATTTCATTAGGGAAAACCTGGATACAAAACTCCTGTCGGGGAACCAACATGCTTACAATAAGGGCAAGTCTGCAGAATCAGCCCTGCACGAACTTGTGAGCACTATCGAATCGTCCCTACATTTCAAGGAATTCACCATGGTGGCATTTCTTGACATAGAAGGGGCTTTTAACAACATTCACTCAGATGCGGTAATTGCGGCACTCTCACATCTAAAAGTTAACACTAGTTTGATTAGACTAATTCAAAGTCTGCTCACCAGAAGACGCATAACAGCATGTCTAGGGTCCACAACTCTAACAAGGTTTGTAACCAGAGGGACCCCGCAAGGAGGAGTACTGTCTCCACTAATTTGGAACCTAGCGGTGAATGAAATCCTGCTAGATCTAGAACGTTGTGGCTGCAAGGTCGTGGCATATGCGGACGACGTGGCAATCGCAGTGAGTTGCAAATTCGTAAACGTCCTCAGAGACAAGTTGGCTAGATGGGCCAGAAGCAGCGGTTTGGGCGTTAACCCCAACAAGACAGAATTGGTTCTCTTTACTAGGATGAATAATGTCCCACATGTGGACCCTCCACCTCGGATAAATGGAACAGATCTTCTCTTTTTTGAAAGTGCAAAATTTTTAGGAATAATTCTAGATATGAAAATGTTATTTAGACTTAACGTATTGGAACGTGTAAGGAAGGCCAACGTCGCCTTATATTCCTGCAAAACGGCTGTAGGGTCGCGGTGGGGACTCTCTCCTAAAATCGTCCACTGCATATATATAGCAGTAGTTCGTCCAATACTGTTATACGGTATTGTGGTATGATGGACGGCAACTGACAAACTAACCATCACCAACCTACTAACAAAGGTTCAGAGAACTGCCTGCCTGAGCATAAGCGGAGCCTTAAGGACTACAGCGACCGAGTCTCTACAAGCCCTACTCCATATACTGCCGATTAATATTGTGGCGAGAGAAGTTGCAACCAAAGCGGCAATAAGATTAAACTGCCTCTCAATGTGGAGGTACGAGAACTATGGTCACTTGAGGATATCAAAGTATAGTGCTATGGTAACCGACCGAGTGGACTATATACCAACTGTGAACACCTTCGAGAGAAATTACATCACTATGATTCCCGCCAGAGATGAATGGGTCGGCAGAATACCAGGTAATAGAAACTATCTCCACTTTTACACGGATGGTTCGAAGCTTGATGAAAAGGTTGGCTTCGGAGTACACTGTGAAGAACCTAGTCTGGATATAGCTCACAGACTACCAGATACCTGCAGTGTCTATCAAGCCGAAATAATGGCAATATGGGAAGTCGCCAAGTGGCTGAGTCGCAACATAGTAACCAACACTGGCGTTGTCATTTACTCGGACAGCCAGGCTGCCATCAATTCTCTGGAGGCAACATCCCTAAATTCACAAACAGCCCTCGACTGCCGCAGATCTCTTAACGAGATGGCTGAGCAGTTTAATAAACACCTCATATGGGTGCCTGGGCATAGGGATATCCCCGGGAACTGCAAAGCCGATGAACTTGCTAGAAAAGGGACGACATTACAAATTCTCCAAAAGGAGAGTACTGGAATATAGCTCTATTTAATTTAAATTAAGATATTGAAATTGTTTGTATTAACATAGATTATAAATAAATTTAAGTTTAATGGACATACCCCCATCGTGTTGGCTGAAATAACTTCCAACAGTTAATGTATAGTTAGCATCGCAGATTCCCATATCCCACATTCTTTGAAAATCGTTGTATTGCAAATGTGTTCGTACTGCTGTGTAGTTTGTTCACTTAAATAAATCGGCGAAAGCAAGCGCCACAAAACTTCACTGCATTCTAAAATAATATTTCGAATTGTTGTTTTTCCCAGCTTGTGACTCCATGCAATCGATTGTATGGAACAACCGTGACCCAAATATCTACAATTTTAAAGAATAGAATGTTAATATTTCCCAAATTGGAATCATAGGATAAAGCAATATTTGACATACAGTGGTGTTATTGATAGTCTCTCTGCCGGTCTAATCCGTTGCTTTGGCGTAGTTAATCCGTTGCTTTGGCGTAGCATATCCCACATTCTTTGAAAATCGTTGTATTGCAAATGTGTTCGTACTGCTGTGTAGTTTGTTCACTTAAATAAATCGGCGAAAGCAAGCGCCACAAAACTTCACTGCATTCTAAAATAATATTTCGAATTGTTGTTTTTCCCAGCTTGTGACTCCATGCAATCGATTGTATGGAACAACCGTGACCCAAATATCTACAATTTTAAAGAATAGAATGTTAATATTTCCCAAATTGGAATCATAGGATAAAGCAATATTTGACATACAGTGGTGTTATTGATAGTCTCTCTGCCGGTCTAATCCGTTGCTTTGGCGTAGTTAATCCGTTGCTTTGGCGTAGCATATCCCACATTCTTTGAAAATCGTTGTATTGCAAATGTGTTCGTACTGCTGTGTAGTTTGTTCACTTAAATAAATCGGCGAAAGCAAGCGCCACAAAACTTCACTGCATTCTAAAATAATATTTCGAATTGTTGTTTTTCCCAGCTTGTGACTCCATGCAATCGATTGTATGGAACAACCGTGACCCAAATATCAACAATTTTAAAGAATAGAATGTTAATATTTCCCAAATTGGAATCATAGGATAAAGCAATATTTGACATACAGTGGTGTTATTGATAGTCTCTCTGCCGGTCTAATCCGTTGCTTTGGCGTAGTTAACTCATATTTTATTAATGTTAATAACAAATTTAAAACTGCCATAGGCATTCTAGTGTCCGGCTTTCTTCTTATCCTCTTCTTATCCGACGATATTTCCTTGATTACTTTTATTGTAAATTCTGCACAGATTTAAAAAACACAAATTTATAAACATTCTTTTTAACTTCATTTTTAATAACCCTGGGCTAAAGGCGTCATAGATGCTTCTAAGGCCAATGAGTCGGCTGAAAGAGCCACAAATTCAGCTGTGTTAACGGCTAATAAAGTAAAACGAATCAGATCACTGATGAATCCCTGCCTTCGAAAAAGGCAAGAGGCCCTAATGTCACCACCAACAAGACACTCACCAAGCCCTTCAATGAAGTGGCGAAGGAGAGTCTAGTGATGGCTGTTATAGACAGAAGTAGTGGGGATGGATCCATCCTCAAGGACAAATGGAGTCATGTACAATCAGCCATTATGGCTCATTACCTCGATGTCCGTAGAGAAATGCCGGGCAAACCACCAATCTGCAACGATGCAGAATGGCATCAGGGGAGAGTAAAGCTCTTATATTTCGGTGATGCCAAATCAGTAGACCTGTATAAGGCTGCTCTGAGTCGAGCGTGTGAGGTGTGGCCGGGTGCCCAGTTGGATGTTGTCGAAAAAAAACAACATCCCTAGTCACCCTAAAGCCATCACCTGGGTTACAGAAGAACCCTCCAACCCGGCTGACATCTTAGAAATAATAAAAGATTCCAATCCTGGTCTGCCGGCCCATAATTGGAGAATCAGCAAGGTGGGTGAGGCGGATGGTAAAAAGCGGCAGGTCAATCTTATCCTAAACGCTGAATCCACCTCCCATATACAAAGTGCGAGTGCAACCCTACAATATGGCTTCGAGACTATAGTCTTGAAGATATACAAGCAGGATATAGCTCCCACTGCAGAAGGTGAGTCGTCCACCGTGGCACTTTCTGGAAGTGCGGAGGTACCCACGCCTATTATTTCTGGTGACTGCAACTCTAACAGAATATCTGTAACGTCCTTCTCTGAGGACAAAAGCTCTACTTCGGACACAGAGAGGCTGAGGGGAGTCTCCGGACTCTTTGACGCATCTGGCGAGGACATGCTTCTCGACGATACGGACGAAGAGTTCGATAACACCCTTGTCGGGGTGGATGTTAATCTGTCAATTACCAATGATGGTAAGAATTCTACAGATTAACCTCCATCACGCTAAAGCAGCCTCAGCGGCTCTATTGCTGCGCCTGTCCACAGGCGCAGTAGACATCGTCCTGATACAGGAGCCCTACGTAGTGGGAGGAAGGGTGTGCGGTATTAGGACACCCAACTTTAAACTGCTTGTGGCCAACTGTGAAGGCACTCCAAGAACCTGCATTTTGGCCAGGAAAGATCTAAGTATATTTCTCCTGACTAATTTAAGTGGTAAACACCAAACAGCTGCTAGCCTGGAGATCGGTAATCGCATATATTGGGTGGTCTCCAGCTACTTGCCTAATGAATCTGTAGTACCGACTGCTCTATTCAGGGAAGTAGTAGAAGAAGCAACGTCTGACGAGCTCGAGCTGATTATTGGCGCAGACACGAACGCTCATCATACTATCTGGGGTAGTACGGATATAAACAATAGGGGTGATTCGCTTCTTGACTTTATTCTAACTACCAACCTTAGTATTTGTAACATAGGTAATAAACCGACCTTCACAATTAAAGACAGACAAGAAGTACTCGACGTAACGTTTTCTACTGACCGGCTGTCAGACAAAATTATTGGGTGGAATGTACTGGACGACCACTCATTCTCAGATCACCATTATATTGAGTTCAAACTCGCGGAAAAAGCGCCTAAACCCGCCGTCCACAGAAATGTAAGGAAGACAAAGTGGCATCTGTATGAGAAGAATTTCAAGAAAGTCCTCAACTCTAAACTTCTGTACGAACCGAATGACAAAGCCGGTCTGGATAATCTGGTCGATCATATCACCATATCATTCAATAGATCCCTTGAAGAAGCCTGTCCAAAAACAAGGTACAAGGGTAAAACTAAACCCCAATGGTGGACTTCTGAGCTAACGGCTATGAAAAAGACCTGCAACAAGCTATTCAATAAGGCTAAATCTACTGGGGTCGGTAATGATTGGGATGCCTATAAAGAGCAACTCAAGATCTATAAGAAGGAGCTTAGAAAGGCGCAAAGGCGCTCTTGGTATACCTTCTGTGGTGAAGTGGAAAAGGTCTCCGACGCCGCTAGGCTGAGGAAGATATTATCTGCTTCACCATGTACAGTGGGATATTTACAGGATGAGGCAAATAACTGGACCAAAAACAGCGAGCAGTCGATCAATGTACTGCTCGACACACATTTCCCGGGGAACTCTGTATCAGAACCCGAGGATCAGCAGGACCAACAAGAGTGCGAGTGGACTGCGAGCGTCGCTAGCTTCTTGACTGAGAGATCCAGAATAAGCTGGGCTATTAACAGCTTTGAGCCCTTCAAGTCACCTGGACCAGATGGCATCACTCCAGCAGAAATGCAGAAAATGTTAAAGTACATTATCCCCTGGCTGGAGAAAATTTATGTAGGCTGTATCAGGCTTTCATACGTCCCGAATCGATGGAGGGATACCAAAGTGGTATTCATACCTAAAGCGGGAAAGATATCACACACTAGGCCTCAGACTTCAGACCAATTAGCCTATCCTCCTTCCTATTGAAAGGTCTGGAAAGACTTTTAGATCATTTCATTCGGGAAAACCTGGATACAAAACTCCTGTCGGGGAACCAACATGCTTACAATAAGGGCAAGTCTACAGAATCAGCCCTGCACGAACTTGTGAGCACTATCGAATCGTCCCTGCATTTCAAGGAATTCACCATGGTGGCATTTCTTGACATAGAAGGGGCTTTTAACAACATTCACTCAGATGCGGTAATTGCGGCACTCTCACATCTAAAAGTTAACACTAGTTTGATTAGACTAATTCAAAGTCAGCTCACCAGAAGACGCATAACAGCATGTCTAGGGTCCACAACTCTAACAAGGTATGTAAACAGAGGGACCCCGCAAGGAGGAGTATTGTCTCCACTAATTTGGAACCTAGCGGTGAATGAAATCCTGCTAGATCTAGAACGTTGTGGCTGCAAGGTCGTGGCATATGCGGACGACGTGGCAATCGCAGTGAGTGGCAAATTCGTAAACGTCCTCAGAGACATCCTACAGGTGGCTCTGAACAAGTTGGCTAGATGGGCCAGAAGCAGCGGTTTGGGCGTTAACCCCAACAAGACAGAATTGGTTCTCTTTACTAGGATGAATAATGTCCCACATGTGGACCCTCCACCTCGGATAAATGGAACAGATCTAGTCTTTTCTGAAAGTGCAAAATTTTTAGGAATAATTCTAGATAGGAAAATGTTATTTAGACTTAACGTATTGGAACGTGTAAGGAAGGCCAACGTCGCCTTATATTCCTGCAAAAAGGCTGTAGGGTCGCGGTGGGGACTCTCTCCTAAAATCGTCCACTGGATATATATAGCAGTAGTTCGTCCAATACTGTTATACGGTATTGTGGTATGGTGGACGGCAACTGACAAACTAACCATTACCAACCTACTAACAAAGGTTCAGAGAACAGCCTGCCTGAGCATAAGCGGAGCCTTAAGGACTACAGCGACCGAGTCTCTACAAGCCCTACTCCATATACTGCCGATTAATATTGTGGCGAGAGAAGTTGCAACCAAAGCGGCAATAAGATTAAACTGCCTATCAATGTGGAGGTACAAAAACTATGGTCACATGAGGATATCAAAGTGTAGTGCTATGGTAACCGACCGAGTGGACTATATACCAACTGTGTACACCTTCGAGAGAAATTACATCACTATGATTCCCGCCAGAGATGAATGGGTCGGCAGAATACCAGGTAATAGAAACCATCTCCACTTTTACACGGATGGTTCGAGGCTTGATGAAAAGGTTGGCTTCGGAGTACACTGTGAAGAACTTAGTCTGGATATAGCTCACAGACTACCAGATACCTGCAGTGTCTATCAAGCCGAAATAATGGCAATATGGGAAGTCGCCAAGTGGCTGAGTCGCAACATAGTAACCAACACTGGCGTTGTCATTTACTCGGACAGCCAGGCTGCCATCAATTCTCTGGAGGCAACATCCCTAAATTCACAAACAGCCCTCGACTGCCGCAGATCTCTTAACGAGATGGCTGAGCAGTTTAATATACACCTCATATGGGTGCCTGGGCATAGGGATATCCCGGGGAACTGCAAAGCCGATGAACTTGCTAGGAAAGGGACGACATTACAAATTCTCGAAGAATTTGCATAAATTGGTGCGCCACTATCCACGTGCAAGCTTTGGCTTAGGCAAGAGGCAATCAGGCAGTCCAACGAAAGATGAACAGAAATCGGCACCTGCAGAGTAGCTAGACAAATCTGGCCTAGGTATGACCTGAGAAGGTCAAAATATCTCATTGCACTAGAGAGGAAACGATTGTCTACGTTAGTACAGGTTCTGACGGGACACTGCTTGATCGGCGAACACGCCAAAAGATTGGGTATTGACTCCAATGACTTCTGCCGCAGCTGTGGAGATGTGGAAGAAGTGGAGAGCATTGAGCACTTGCTTTGCGAATGTCCCGCTTTGAGTAAACGACGACTGGACATACTGGGGTCGGCCTTTTTAGGCAGCCTAACAGATCTTTCCAGTACTGATATTCGTACTATCGATAAATTTATATATCAAACAGGTTGGTTTCGATGAGGGGCATTTCAGCCCGTGGTAACACTACGAGTAGGGACCTAAACTGGTCTATGTGAGCTTGTAAAAAAATACGGCTGCCACCCTAACCTAAACCTAAAAACCTTAACAAAAAGAAATCGCGGCTTTTTTGTTTACTTATGTGTTATTGTTGTCAGAACATATGACTCGTTTTCTCAACGTTGGCTAATCGCTCAAACGCGCAACGTTACGGCAACGGTAAAAATAAATTACGGTTACGTATGCCTAACCCGGCCTTTACTCGTGTACTCAAAACTGCCAACTATGATACAACGAAGTTGTACAATAAATTTCCATGTTTTACATTGCACAATAAATCGCAAGCAAGTTAAGAATTTGATTTTACTGGCCAAAAAATTAGATCAAAATATTTGTAATTGTGGGCGTGGTGTGCTGCTGAAAACAGATGTTTTATGTTATTTTAGAAAAAACTAAATTTTTGTAAATTTGTGTAGAAGAAAATTGCCATTTCTCGCAAAGTCCATTTTCACAGTTGCAATTTTTTTCTGAAATTTTTTTATGCGTTCAGACAACGTATTCTGTTTCGACAAGTTTTTTTTATCGTTCATTGAAATTCATGAAATTTCATTAAACTGTATGTCGCACAAATTTACATATTTTGAACCGAGCATAAAACTGTGAATATTAAATAAAATGAAATGTAGAAATGTCAAAAAAAATCACCACTTTACAGCGAAAGAAAACGCATTACAAAAAAATTGCAAATACGGAAGACTTTTTTCTCGGACCCGAAATGTGGGGATCTTGCATGTGTGAAAGCCGGGCAGTTACACAGAAAATGTTCCATCGTCTCAAATTCAGCAAATACGAAAGTGACTATGCATGGGCTGAGTAATCATTTATCGTTCTTTTACAGTCCAACACAGTTCTGGATTTGACCCTTTCTGATGTTATTGCTTTAATCGCCATTTGGATATCTGTGAAGATGTTGGCATATTTAGGCTTTGTGGCGTTACTGAGCCAGTTCACACACTCCGTGATTGCTCGAACTTCTGCCTGAAATACTGTGTTATAGTCAGGGAGGCGGAAGTGAAGTTCGACTTCTGGTTCATCAATAAAAAGTCCCAGACCCGTCCTTCCTCCTCGCTTGGACCCATCCTTGTAGCAGCTGGTTTCTACTGGCACATGGGCCAAAGTTCCATTTTCCCAGGAGCGTCTATCTGGCACAAACGAATCACAGGTAGCTGTAAGCCGGACTTCAGTAATGCGGTCGGAGATTTCTGGCGTTTGAATGTGACCAACTTCTCGTGCTCATACTTTATACGGATTTCTATTGGTTGGATGTGCAGTATAGTCTCCAACGCTTTTGTTGGTGCAGTTCTAAATGCCCCGCTTATGCCTAGACAGCACATACGTTGAATTTTTTGCACAGGTATTACGTTGCACTTCTTGTCCATTGATGTCCACCACACTACAAAGTCGTAGGTGATTATTGGTCTAATAACGCTCATGTAAAGCCAGTGAGTCATATTTCGACGTAGTTCCCATTTTGAACCAGTAGCTCTTCTGCACAACGACCAATATCTGTGGGCCTTTGTAACTCTTTCTTCAATATTATCTTTCCAGTAAAGTTTCTGATCCAAGATTAATCCCAAGAATTTTACGTTTTTACTTATAGCAATTGTCTTATTCAGGAATCGAGGCCGGGTAAAACGTGGGATCTTCGTTTTCCTTGTAAATAGGCATATTTCAGTTTTGTCTGGGTTAACATTTAATCCCCTTGGTTGTGCCCAGTTATATGCAATGTTAAGTGCCTCTTCAGCTCTTCTGCATAATAGATTTGGATGAAATCCCCTTAGAAGAGGCGATAAAATGTCCCCCTGAGCTATACCACGATTTACCATGTCTCTAATTTTTACATCATATGACCCACAAATAATCCACCTATTCCTTAGCATATTGTTGATCCAGTTTTTCAGCGCCTGGTCAACCTAAAACTCGTCTAAGCACTGGATAAGTGTATCGGTCTGTACATTGTTAAATGCGCCCTCAATGTCCATTCAAACAGCATGTGTATACATTTCTTTACTAAAGGACTTTTCTATGTGGTGCACTACCTCATGCAGAGTTGTTTCCACTGATCTTCCTTTGACATAGGCGTATTGTTTAAATTTTAGCCTTTCATCTGCTATTTTATATTTGACCATTCTGTTTCGACAAGTTTTTTTTATCGTTCATTGAAATTCATGAAATTTCATTAAACTGTATGTCGCACAAATTTACATATTTTGAACCGAGCATAAAACTGTGAATATTAAATAAAATGAAATGTAGAAATGTCAAAAAAAATCACCACTTTACAGCGAAAGAAAACGCATTACAAAAAAATTGCAAATACGGAAGACTTTTTTCTCGGACCCGAAATGTGGGGATCTTGCATGTGTGAAAGCCGGGCAGTTACACAGAAAATGTTCCATCGTCTCAAATTCAGCAAATACGAAAGTGACTATGCATGGGCTGAGTAATCATTTATCGTTCTTTTACAGTCCAACACAGTTCTGGATTTGACCCTTTCTGATGTTATTGCTTTAATCGCCATTTGGATATCTGTGAAGATGTTGGCATATTTAGGCTTTGTGGCGTTACTGAGCCAGTTCACACACTCCGTGATTGCTCGAACTTCTGCCTGAAATACTGTGTTATAGTCAGGGAGGCGGAAGTGAAGTTCGACTTCTGGTTCATCAATAAAAAGTCCCAGACCCGTCCTTCCTCCTCGCTTGGACCCATCCTTGTAGCAGCTGGTTTCTACTGGCACATGGGCCAAAGTTCCATTTTCCCAGGAGCGTCTATCTGGCACAAACGAATCACAGGTAGCTGTAAGCCGGACTTCAGTAATGCGGTCGGAGATTTCTGGCGTTTGAATGTGACCAACTTCTCGTGCTCATACTTTATACGGATTTCTATTGGTTGGATGTGCAGTATAGTCTCCAACGCTTTTGTTGGTGCAGTTCTAAATGCCCCGCTTATGCCTAGACAGCACATACGTTGAATTTTTTGCACAGGTATTACGTTGCACTTCTTGTCCATTGATGTCCACCACACTACAAAGTCGTAGGTGATTATTGGTCTAATAACGCTCATGTAAAGCCAGTGAGTCATATTTCGACGTAGTTCCCATTTTGAACCAGTAGCTCTTCTGCACAACGACCAATATCTGTGGGCCTTTGTAACTCTTTCTTCAATATTATCTTTCCAGTAAAGTTTCTGATCCAAGATTAATCCCAAGAATTTTACGTTTTTACTTATAGCAATTGTCTTATTCAGGAATCGAGGCCGGGTAAAACGTGGGATCTTCGTTTTCCTTGTAAATAGGCATATTTCAGTTTTGTCTGGGTTAACATTTAATCCCCTTGGTTGTGCCCAGTTATATGCAATGTTAAGTGCCTCTTCAGCTCTTCTGCATAATAGATTTGGATGAAATCCCCTTAGAAGAGGCGATAAAATGTCCCCCTGAGCTATACCACGATTTACCATGTCTCTAATTTTTACATCATATGACCCACAAATAATCCACCTATTCCTTAGCATATTGTTGATCCAGTTTTTCAGCGCCTGGTCAACCTAAAACTCGTCTAAGCACTGGATAAGTGTATCGGTCTGTACATTGTTAAATGCGCCCTCAATGTCTATTCAAACAGCATGTGTATACATTTCTTTACTAAAGGACTTTTCTATGTGGTGCACTACCTCATGCAGAGTTGTTTCCACTGATCTTCCTTTGACATAGGCGTATTGTTTAAATTTTAGCCTTTCATCTGCTATTTTATATTTGACCATGTCATCATTCGCTCCATTGGTTTTAACAGGAAAGAAGTTGGGTTAATGGTCAAGCTATTCAACAAAGCTAAATCTTCTGGGGTCGTTAATGTTTGGGATGCCTATAAAGTGCAACTCAAGATCTATAAGAAGGAGCTTAGAAAGGCACAAAGACGCTCTTGGTATACCTTCTGTGGCGAAGTGGAAAAGGTCTCCGACGCCGCAAGGCTGAGGAAAATACTATCAGCTTCACCCTGTACAGTGGGTTACTTGCAGGATGAGGCAAATAACTGGACAAAAAACAGCGAGCAGTCGCTGAATATACTGCTAGACACACATTTCCCGGGGAACTCACCAACAGAACCCGAATATCATCAAGACCAACAAGAATGCGAGTGGACTGCGTTGCTAGCTTGTTGACTGAGAGATCCAGAATAAGCTGGGCTATTAACAGCTTTGAGCCCTTCAAGTCACCAGAAAATGTTGAAGTACATTATCCCCTGGCTGGAGAATATTTATGTAGGCTGTATCAGGCATTCATACATCCCGAATCGATGGGGGGATACCAACATGCTTACAATAAGGGGAAGTCTACAGAATCAGCCTTGCATGAACTTGTGAGCACTATCGAATCGTCCCTGCATTTCAAGGAATTCACCATGGTGGCATTTCTTGACATAGAAGAGGCTTTTAACAACATTCACTCAGATGCAGTAATTGCGGCACTGTCACATCAAAAAGTTAACTCTAGTTTGATTAGACTAATTCAAAGTCTGCTCAACAGAAGACGCATAACAGCATGTCTTGGGTCCACAACTCTAACAAGGTTTGTAAACAGAGGGACCCCACAAGGAGGAGTACTGTCTCCACTAATTTGGAACCTTGCGGTGAATGAAATCCAGCTAGATCTAGAACATTGTGACTGCAAGGTCGTGGCATATGCGGACGACGTGGCAATCGCAGTGAGTGGCAAATTCGAAAACGTCCTCCGAGACATTCCACGGGTGGCTCTGAACAAATTCGCTAGATGGGCCAGAAGCAGCGGTTTGGGCGTAAAGACAAAGAAGACGGAATTGGTTCTCTTTACTAGGATGAATAATGTCCCACATGTGGACCCTCCACATCGGATAAATGGAACAGATCTAGTCTTTCCTGAAAGTGCAAAATTTTTAGGAATAATTCTAGATAGAAAACTGTTATTTAGACTTAACGTATTGGAACGTGTAAGGAAGGCCAACGTCGCCTTATATTCCTGCAAAAAGGCTGTAGGGTCACGGTGGGGCCTCTCTAATAAAATCGTCCACTGGATATATATAACAGTAGTTCGTAGTTCCTATACTGTTATACGGCATTGTGGTATGGTGGACGGCAACTGACAAACTAACCATCACCAACCTACTAACAAAGGTTCAGAGAACAGCCTGCCTGAGCATAAGCGGAGACTTAAGGACTACAGCGACCTAGTCTCTACAAGCCGTACTCCATATACTGCCGATTAATATTGTGGCGAGTGAAGTTGCAACCAAAGCGGCAATAAGATTAAACAGCCTCTCAATGTGGAGGTACAAGAACAACGGTCACATGAGGATATCAAAGTGTAGTGCTATGGTAACCGACCGAGTGGACTATATACCAACTGTGTACACATTCGAGAGAAATTACATCACTATGATTCCCGCCAGAGATGAATGGGTTGGAAGAATACCAGGTAATAGAAACCATCCCCACTTTTACACGGATGGTTCGAAGCTTGAAAAGGTTGGCTTCGGAGAACACTGTGCAGAGCTTAGTCTGGATATAGCTCACAGACTACCAGATACCTGCAGTGTCTATCAAGCCGAAATAATGGCAATATAGAAGTAGCCAAGTGGTTGAGTCGCAACATAGAGAGGTAATGATTGTCTACGTTAGTATCAGTTGTGACGGGACACTGCTTGATCGGCGAACACGCCAAGCGATTGGGTGTTGACTCTAATGACTTCTGCAGAAGCTGTGGAGATGAGGATGAAGTGGAGAGCATTGAGCACATGCTATGCGACTGCCCCTCTCTGAGTAAATGACGACTGGACATACTGGGGTCGGTCTTTCTAGGCAGCCTAAGTGTCGAAACACAATGATGTAGGTAGTCGGTAGGCGCACTTTTTTTACATGTATTCTTATGGGAGGGTTGAAATTCGCGACGAAATTCCGTCAAGGCTGGCGGCTTGTCGCCAGAATAGAATTTATTCTAATTCCTTGTCTCAACGCTGTTGAGACATGCCATAAAAATCAGGCCAAAATATATGTTCACCTCTAACATTTGTTGTCATTGTGAAAAAAAAAACAATTTCGAACAAAATATGAAAAAGGTAAACAACGATGTTTTGTTTTGTAATATGTGTTCATGTATCAAACAGGTTGGTTTCGATGAGGGGCATTTCAGCCCGTGGTAACACTAGGGACCTAAACTGATCTATGTGAGCTTGTATAAAAAAAAACGGCTGCCACCCTAACCTGAACCTAAGCCTAAATGGGTCGATAAGCCTTTGGGGGTCGTATACCTCTCCTTGGCAGGCTTTGGTATGAAGACCACCCTTGATTCCTGCCAGTTGTTTGGGGTACAAGAATGGGTTAGGCATGCAGTGAAAACTCCAGCCAGATGAGTTGATACCAGATCCACCTCATTCTGCAGAAGTGCTGGAAATATTCCGTCCGGTCCCGCAGCCTTAAAGGGATAGAAACTTTTTATCGCTTCTTTAATCATACCATATATCCGTAATAGGTACTTGTTGCAATACATTTTCATTCTGTAAGGTCCAGCATTACCAGTCGGAAAATGAGTTTTCATCAAGAGCCTTACAGTGTTCTCTATAGTTTCCATCTTTTTACCCGTGTCATCCACCAGTGTTTCGGTTTGGACATGAGTTTTTGAGAGGAACTTTTTTATTTTTGACATGCCATTAACGCTGTCTACCTGCTCATCCTCCAGGAGTTACATTTCGCCGATCTAATGATTTTATTGTATTCTTTGAGTCTTCTGTGGTAGTCGTCCCAATATACTGATTGTTCTTACGTCCAGCTCTGTTGTAAATTCTGCGGACATCTTTGCCAATCGAAGGAATTTGTCCTGTCATCCAGGGTTTCTTATAGGCAGATTTCCTTTCTCGAAGTCGGCAACTATCTTCGAATGATTTTACAAGAGCCTCCGTAATCTTCTTCACATTGATAGCAATATCTTCTGAACATAGATAATCGCGTGTAGGCTGGCCCAATCGATTTCTAAGTATATTTCCGAAATTAGTCCAGTCGGTCTTAGCCTTATTGCGGAAACTTATGGGGTTGGCGGTGGCCGTGCAATTTTAAACCTTATATAACGGTGGTCCGAATAGGAGTGTTCATCCGAAACCGTCCGCTCATGGATCTCATCAATAAGATTTTCTGAACATATCGTTATATCTAGTACTTCTTTCCTAATTTTTCTAACAAAGGTTGCAGTGTTTCCTATGTTAAGAGTTATGAGGCCATTTGTATTCAAAATTTCTATAAGGGCGTGTCCCCTTTATTGGTGTTACTACTACCCCAAGCGATGTGATGGGAGTTGGCGTCACAACCAGCTAATAACTAAATACTTGTGTGTTTGGATTCCCTCACCAGATGTTGTAAATCCGACGTAGCACATTGTGACGGATGGCCAATCTAGAGGGACAATTCAACTATATCTCAAACGATGCTATAAAAATGTATGAAAATTGGCAAAATTGGTTATCATATGACTTTGAATGGTATATAAAAAAAATTTTATAATATCCGTGTTTTATTGCAGTTAATTTTTTTTATTCGATTAAAAGATTGTTCATGCTCGAGGTCTGGCTTGTTTTTAAATTTTAGTTTTTATTTATTTTCAATATTTCGGAATTATCTTTTGAATTCCGTCATCGGGGATCATGTTCTACAATAAATTAAATACACAATAACTTAAATTAATATAATAATATCACTTCGCACTCATTAATATGGGGAAATTTCATTACGATCGTCAGACGATATTAGTCAGTCGTAAACATTCTCCCTGATGTATTAAACAATGCGGTAGAAGTGGCTTCAACGAATACCCAGCCACAAAAACATGTTTATACCACACAGCCACTTGAAATCGATGAACCTCAGAAGGGTTTCTTCTCTCCCTGATGAATCGCAACGATAACGCTCCCCCAACTCTAAGAAGGAGACTTCGGAATTGGCGGAAAAAACTAAACGCTGCATTAAAGCCAATCGAGGAATCTACTCCCAAGGATTACCTACGAAATTTGGAACCATCAAAAACGCAAAAATTAAGAAGTCTCATACCCCAAGACTTAAAGACATTGAAGAATCTATAAATAATCTAAAATGGGGAGAAGATGTATTAAAATGCTGAATCAACTTCCTCATTCAGCCATCAGAACAATATTATTAATCTGCAACAGCATTTTACTCCTTGGCTATTTCCCTAGATCATGGAAACGTTCTGAAATAGCAATGATTCCTAAGCTTGGCAAAGACCCTACTCAAATAAAATCGTATCGACCGTCAAAAATGTTTGAGCAGATCTAATTAGAAAAGACAAAGTGTGTGATTCCCGATCACCAATTTTTTATTTCCGGAGAAGCACAGCGCCATTGAACAGGAACATCGTATAACAACTTCAATATCAAAATCCTACGAAAACAAACAGGACTGCTCAGCTCTCTTCATAGATATCTCCCAAGCCTTTGACAAGGTATGGCACGAAGACTTAATGTTAAAAATGTGTAGATTGTTACCAGACAATACGCACAATCTTATGGATGCTACCTATCAAATCGGTCATTCAACGTAAAGTCAAAAGGCACACATTCCAGCACCAAATTAATTTCTGCTGGCATTCGATAAGGAACCAACCTTGGGCCAATACTATATATACTGCCGACATGCCAACTACTCCTTGAACACACACGTCAACTTTTGCGGATGATACAGCTATCGTCAACATCCATAATGATCCTACAACTGTATCCAACCAACTACAAACACAAGTCCGTGAGCTAGAGAAATGGAACAATAGTAGTCAACGCAAGTAAGTAAGTGTACTCACGTCACGTTTACCCTGAAGAGGGACACACGCCCTGCTGTAATCTTCAACTCTATGATACCCCAAAAAGATAACGTAAACGTTGGACCGTCGTCTAACTTGGTCACACCATATAAACACAAAATTAACCGAAATAAAGCTGAAATCAAATCAGCTGCAATGGCTTATCAGTCCCAGGTGAACTCTACACTTAGAATACAAAGTCTTGTTATACAAAACAATTATAAAACCATAATGGACGTACGCCATTCAACTCTGGAGAACAGCATGTGCAACCAATATCAAAAAGTTACAATGAAGACAATATACCATTCTGCGAAAAATCGTTAATGCCCCTTGGTATATTAGGAACGCTAATATTCATAAAGACCTTAACGTAACAACAACGCCTAAACCCGCCGTTCACAGAAATGTAAGGAAGACAAAGTGGCATCTGTATGAGAAGAATTTCAAGAAAGTCCTCAACTCTAAACTTCCGTACGAACCGAATGACAAAGCCGGTTTGGATAATCTGGTCGATCATATCACCATATCATTCAATAGATCCCTTGAAGAAGCCTGTCCAAAAACAAGGTACAAGGGTAAAACTAAACCCCAATGGTGGACTTCTGAGCTAACGGCTATGAAAAAGACCTGCAACAAGCTATTCAATAAGGCTAAATCTACTGGGGTCGCTAATGATTGGGATGCCTATAAAGAGCAACTCAAGATCTATAAGAAGGAGCTTAGAAAGGCGCAAAGGCGCTCTTGGTATACCTTCTGTGGTGAAGTGGAAAAGGTCTCCGACGCCGCTAGGCTGAGGAAGATATTATCTGCTTCACCCTGTACAGTGGGATATTTACAGGATGAGGCAAATAACTGGACCAAAAACAGCGAGCAGTCGCTCAATGTACTGCTCGACACACATTTCCCGGGGAACTCTATAACAGAACCCGAGGATCAGCAGGACCAACAAGAGTGCGAGTGGACTGCGAGCGTCGCTAGCTTCTTGACTGAGAGATCCAGAATAAGCTGGGCTATTAACAGCTTTGAGCCCTTCAAGTCACCTGGACCAGATGGCATCACTCCAGCAGAAATGCAGAAAATGTTAAAGTACATTATCCCCTGGCTGGAGAAAATTTATGTAGGCTGTATCAGGCTTTCATACGTCCCGAATCGATGGAGGGATACCAAAGTGGTATTCATACCTAAAGCGGGAAAGATATCACACACTAGGCCAAAAGACTTCAGACCAATTAGCCTATCCTCGTTCTTATTGAAAGGTCTGGAAAGACTTTTAGATCATTTCATTAGGGAAAACCTGGATACAAAACTCCTGTCGAGGGACCAACATGCTTACAACAAGGGCAAGTCTACTGAATCAGCCCTGCACGAACTTGTGAGCACTATCGAATCGTCCCTGCATTTCAAGGAATTCACCATGGTGGCATTTCTTGACATAGAAGGGGCTTTTAACAACATTCATTCCGATGCGGTAATTGCGGCACTCTCACATCTAAAAGTTAACACTAGTTTGATTAGACTAATTCAAAGTCTGCTCACCAGAAGACGCATAACAGCATGTCTAGGGTCCACAACTCTAACAAGGTATGTAAACAGAGGGACCCCGCAAGGAGGAGTATTGTCTCCACTAATTTGGAACCTAGCGGTGAATGAAATCCTGCTAGATCTAGAACGTTGTGGCTGCAAGGTCGTGGCATATGCGGACGACGTGGCAATCGCAGTGAGTGGCAAATTCGTAAACGTCCTCAGAGACATCCTACAGGTGGCTCTGAACAAGTTGGCTAGATGGGCCAGAAGCAGCGGTTTGGGCGTTAACCCCAACAAGACAGAATTGGTTCTCTTTACTAGGATGAATAATGTCCCACATGTGGACCCTCCACCTCGGATAAATGGAACAGATCTAGTCTTTTCTGAAAGTGCAAAATTTTTAGGAATAATTCTAGATAGGAAAATGTTATTTAGACTTAACGTATTGGAACGTGTAAGGAAGGCCAACGTCGCCTTATATTCCTGCAAAAAGGCTGTAGGGTCGCGGTGGGGACTCTCTCCTAAAATCGTCCACTGGATATATATAGCAGTAGTTCGTCCAATACTGTTATACGGTATTGTGGTATGGTGGACGGCAACTGACAAACTAACCATTACCAACCTACTAACAAAGGTTCAGAGGACTGCCTGCCTGAGCATAAGCGGAGCCTTAAGGACTACAGCGACCGAGTCTCTACAAGCCCTACTCCATATACTGCCGATTAATATTGTGGCGAGAGAAGTTGCAACCAAAGCGGCAATAAGATTAAACTGCCTATCAATGTGGAGGTACAAGAACTATGGTCACATGAGGATATCAAAGTGTAGTGCTATGGTAACCGACCGAGTGGACTATATACCAACAGTGTACACCTTCGAGAGAAATTACATCACTATGATTCCCGCCAGAGATGAATGGGTCGGCAGAATACCAGGTAATAGAAACCATCTCCACTTTTACACGGATGGTTCGAAGCTTGATGAAAAGGTTGGCTTCGGAGTACACTGTGAAGAACTTAGTCTGGATATAGCTCACAGACTACCAGATACCTGCAGTGTCTATCAAGCCGAAATAATGGCAATATGGGAAGTCGCCAAGTGGCTGAGTCGCAACATAGTAACCAACAATGGCGTTGTCATTTACTCGGACAGCCAGGCTGCCATCAATTCTCTGGAGGCAACATCCCTAAATTCACAAACAGCCCTCGACTGCCGCAGATCTCTTAACGAGATGGCTGAGCAGTTTAATATACACCTCATATGGGTGCCTGGGCATAGGGATATCCCGGGGAACTGCAAAGCCGATGAACTTGCTAGGAAAGGGACGACATTACAAATTCTCGAAGAATTTGCATATATTGGTGCGCCACTATCCACGTGCAAGCTTTGGCTTAGGCAAGAGGCAATCAGGCAGTCCAACGATAGATGGACAGAAATCGGCACCTCGGCGTTAACCCCAACAAGACAGAATTGGTTCTCTTTACTAGGATGAATAATGTCCCACATGTGGACCCTCCACCTCGGATAAATGGAACAGATCTAGTCTTTTCTGAAAGTGCAAAATTTTTAGGAATAATTCTAGATAGGAAAATGTTATTTAGACTTAACGTATTGGAACGTGTAAGGAAGGCCAACGTCGCCTTATATTCCTGCAAAAAGGCTGTAGGGTCGCGGTGGGGACTCTCTCCTAAAATCGTCCACTGGATATATATAGCAGTAGTTCGTCCAATACTGTTATACGGTATTGTGGTATGGTGGACGGCAACTGACAAACTAACCATTACCAACCTACTAACAAAGGTTCAGAGGACTGCCTGCCTGAGCATAAGCGGAGCCTTAAGGACTACAGCGACCGAGTCTCTACAAGCCCTACTCCATATACTGCCGATTAATATTGTGGCGAGAGAAGTTGCAACCAAAGCGGCAATAAGATTAAACTGCCTATCAATGTGGAGGTACAAGAACTATGGTCACATGAGGATATCAAAGTGTAGTGCTATGGTAACCGACCGAGTGGACTATATACCAACAGTGTACACCTTCGAGAGAAATTACATCACTATGATTCCCGCCAGAGATGAATGGGTCGGCAGAATACCAGGTAATAGAAACCATCTCCACTTTTACACGGATGGTTCGAAGCTTGATGAAAAGGTTGGCTTCGGAGTACACTGTGAAGAACTTAGTCTGGATATAGCTCACAGACTACCAGATACCTGCAGTGTCTATCAAGCCGAAATAATGGCAATATGGGAAGTCGCCAAGTGGCTGAGTCGCAACATAGTAACCAACAATGGCGTTGTCATTTACTCGGACAGCCAGGCTGCCATCAATTCTCTGGAGGCAACATCCCTAAATTCACAAACAGCCCTCGACTGCCGCAGATCTCTTAACGAGATGGCTGAGCAGTTTAATATACACCTCATATGGGTGCCTGGGCATAGGGATATCCCGGGGAACTGCAAAGCCGATGAACTTGCTAGGAAAGGGACGACATTACAAATTCTCGAAGAATTTGCATATATTGGTGCGCCACTATCCACGTGCAAGCTTTGGCTTAGGCAAGAGGCAATCAGGCAGTCCAACGATAGATGGACAGAAATCGGCACCTGCAGGGTAGCTAGACAAATCTGGCCAAGGTATGACCTGAGAAGGTCAAAATATCTCCTCGCACTAGAGAGGAAACGATTGTCTACGTTAGTACAGGTTCTGACGGGACACTGCTTGATCGGCGAACACGCCAAAAGATTGGGTATTGACTCCAATGACTTCTGCCGAAGCTGTGGAGATGAGGAAGAAGTGGAGAGCATTGAGCACTTGCTTTGCGACTGTCCCGCTTTGAGTAAACGACGACTGGATATACTGGGGTCGGCCTTTAGGCAGCCTAACAGATCTTTCCAGTACTGATATTCGTACTATCGATAAATTTATATATCAAACAGGTTGGTTTCGATGAGGGGCATTTCAGCCCGTGGTAACACTAGGGACCTAAACTGGTCTATGTGAGCTTGTAAAAAAAATACGGCTGCCACCCTAACCTAAACCTAAACCTAAACGTAACAACAGAAACTGAAGAAATCGGATATCTCTCTCGAAGCTATTTAAACAGATTAAGTTCCCATCTAAACACTCTCGCCAGATAACTTTTAAACTTCGAAGGACATACACTCCTCAGAAGAAGAAACACCCTAGACCTGATATAGAAATAGCTTGAGAACAATTTGCCACCAACTTCCATTTTCATAATTTGCATAATGCAATTAGCTTAATATTAACCCTTTGAATACAATTTTGTATAAAAATAGAAGAAGAAGGTGCAATCACGCTGAGTTCATTACACTGGTAATCCCCCTTAGAATAAATTAGGTTAAGATTTGATTACTTATTGTTTATTCATTTAATGAAAGATTCAATATACAAAAATGAATACGAGTATGAAAAAAACATTAATATTATAAAATCGTTTGATTGTTTGTCTATTGCCCCATCACGCCTAAACGGCTGAACAGATTTTCTTGAAACATGGTGGACAGATAGACCAATACCCGCAAATTAAAATAACCTACTTCGATTTTCCGTTAAGTGATTTTCGCCCAGTTGACCGCCGAGGCTCCCGTTAGAGCTAGAAAGCTGAAGTAGGAGTGTTTTATATAGTCATTTTTTGCCAATCGTCAGTTTAAGCGCTGTCAAAAACTTGAGTATTGTTTTCGCTCTTTTAGAAACCTCTGAAAAGATACAAAATTTTAAACTTTGTAAATTTGAAGTACTATACACAAAAAATATATGCGCTTAAGAGTTGATAATCTAAAAATGTATATGTACATTAGGGTGTCCCAAAAAGACTAAAGTTGTTATTTTGTAACGCACACCCTCTAGTTTTTTTTATATTATATCTAAAAATGACAAAACAAAAGTTTTATTACGATTGGACAATGATAAGCCGTGCCGACTTGACGCCAAAGTTTGGAAAAATCAAAATTTTTAATGTTTTTTTCCTTTGGGGTACCTTTGCAAGAAACCGTTTTATGAACGTGACGAATGAGCTGAAAAAGACAACGAAGTATTTTTTTAAACATGTAAAACTTACCGTACAATTCACCACAAAGTTCTTCTTTTGACGGAATGTATCGTTTCCCATTGGCCACACAATTGTCATTGCTTAAATTTGCCACCATTTATACTTTGGTATCTAGATCGACATCATCGTCAAAGAGTGACATGGTAGCTATTTCATCAATTAAGTAATGTCCAAACAAATGTCCAATAAACTTTTGCAACGCTGCTTTCGAAATGGTCTCATCTACGTTTTCGTAAGCTTTTAATGACTTCAAGAAGCACAGATCATTATAAGGTGCCTTGAATGCTAAAATGCACTTCAGCCACGGCTTCACGTAGTGTTTTTTTATCAGTAGCGTTAAATTTTCGCTGAGAACTGAATAGTGACATTTTTAAAGCATAGATTGCTTTGACCATCCACCGGGCGCGGTGCATAGCCCCTGGAGGTCTTATTTTAAATTGCCTGGTTTCATCTCCACCTAAATATGATCGAGAGCTCGATCAGCTCTCGGTAGTCGTCTCTGGCCACATTTTTGGTTAGTTCAGATCGGTAGAATTGAAGTAGGTTGCCAATTTCAGAAGCAGTTAAGCATGATTTTACCTTTTCTTTATAATATTCTGTTTTAAGAATATCAACATTTTTCCAATTATATCTAAAGTTCTTAAAGAGTGGTATATCTGGGCTTATTGGTTTTTGGTCATTTTAGCTTCGAATACCCCTTTTAACACTAGCTCGTATATGTGATGTTGGCAAGCGAAAACTAGAATATCTCTTTCAAGTTTTTGTTCAGCACAACAAGCGCCAGTGATACGACCTATGTTAGAAGCCGTTGTATCGCAACTTGCACTTTGTCTTCAAGATTCCAATCTGAAATTGCCGCCCAAACAGCGCGTGCCTGTTCCTTTCCGGTTGAATTATCCAATTTCGACACAGCAATAAATTGTTCTTCATTTTCATAAGAAATCACTATAGGTAAACCTTCTTCTTGAGATTTTCGGGCATCTAAGGCGGGTAACAATTTGCCATCCCAGTGAACAATTACTCATTACATTGTTTTGAAAATCAATTTTTATGGCTTTATCGCGTTCCTTTCTTTTCTCTTTTCGAATTCTGTGAAGAGAGGACTTACTTATGGGAAATTCGTCATTATTGAACCCAAGTGCCTCAACAGTAATAAACATCGAATCTCTTACACTCAACTGACACCTGTCTAATGCAGCTTCTTAATTTGGAGTAATGAAATTGTTCTTCCTTGCTTTTTGACTAGTATCTGGCTTTGCTCTGGTGTTTTCGATCTCATGCGTCAAATCGTCTTGCGGATTAGCTACATTCGGAAGCGGAGTCAGCTGACACTGGTTCTTGTAACACCAAAGACGTGGAAGCACAATCATATTTTATTCTGTAATTATACCCTCCACCATAGTATGGGGGGTATATTCATTTTGTCACTCCGTTTGTAACACCTCTAAATATTGATCTGAGACCACATAAGACGATTTAGCCATGTCCGTCTGTCCGTCCGTCCGTCTGTGGTAATCACGGTATAGTCCGCAATAATAGAGCTAGGTTAATCAAATTTGGTACAAATACTTCTTATAGTTGGAGGTTGTTTGGGATTACAAATGGGCCATATCGGTCAATGTTTTGATATGTGATTCCTACTGTCATCATCTACTATATTTTTGTGTTTTTCGGTGTTATTTTCTTTAGGTTTGAGTTATTTTGTGAGGTCACATGCTATCCATGGTGAAGGGTACATACGATCCGGCATGGCCGAACTTAACACTTTTACTTGTTTTCATTTCTAATAGTTCGCATTCGTGACCTTTCCTCCAAATCAGCGAGCTTCTTATCAATTCCACCTAAATGGCCCGGTCGGCCCGGCTCTCTCTGGCGTTGTAGGAACAGTTTATCTTCTTCTATTATTATGAGAACTGGCCACTTCGAAACGTCTTGTGTGTCAATGTGTCTATGGTGGTGGTGATAACTGTAAGTGAAGAAAACATTTTGCTGCCTTCTGTTTTTTGCATCGCAACAAGAAAACATAAATTATAAGTTCAAACGAATGTTTCGTTGTAAATCTGCACGGGTTGCCATGGGCCATATTATTTAGTTTTAATCGCGGGTAACAATGTTGTCGCGATGCGGGGGCTTACGGGTTGCATAGGGTTATTTATGTCTCCAGGTAGCAGTGATAAAGCTAATCGCTAAATCCTAACCACTCCTATCTGTAGTCACTGGCAATCATATGTAACCTCAACTAAAGGTTACCCACCCACACCCCCCATTATGATAAGTAAAAATATTAAATTTAACTCTGCGGGTGGTCTCCAGGCGGGAACTGGTA
Organism: Eudasyphora cyanicolor; assembly: GCA_963930755.1. Lineage (NCBI taxonomy): Eukaryota > Metazoa > Arthropoda > Insecta > Diptera > Muscidae > Eudasyphora > Eudasyphora cyanicolor. The sequence goes on along the minus strand of OZ005734.1, from coordinate 151,554,923 downwards.
ATCCACATAATTCATCATCTGTCGATGATGCTTTGGCAGGGGCAGAATATCTGCAGCCCCAAACTCATCTCACCCAACAACAACAATCACTCAAAACGCTACAGATACACAAACAAAACTAACGAGACAAGACAGCATAGAACACTACCTCAGCGACGATACAAATGACGGACTTTCTGCACTTGGAAAAATCCAGCTAGCTCAAATCGATGAAGATGACATCACGACGATGGGATCGGGTAGGTCTGGGCTGGTAGCAAAGTCAGATAAGGAAGACATAGGTACAGTCGCGGGGGGAAAGTTGACCAAGATGGACGAGCAGAGAATGGAGGCTGGATACAAGCGCTCGCAGCGGTACCTGAGGAGCATGCAGTCGAAAGACCCCGAATCCCTCTCAGTACGCGACAAGAGCTTAATCCGGAAGCATAAATTCCACGTCCGGAAGTACGAGTCTCTCGTAAATACTACGGTCGTGGAAGTATGCCCTCCACCTGCGACAAAAGACAATACCGACACAAATACTAAGCTACAGACTAACGCACTCACTTCAGCACACAAAGGTACACACGCGACAAATTTTTTCAAAAGGCCATTAATCCACCAGCGCCGGTGGCTAAGGATGATGGCAAAAATAGTTCTCCAGGCCCTTCCAAAGGCAAGAAAGCTAGCCACAAAAGAGTTGTTCAACCTGCCACGGCAGGCACCTCTGGCCACACTGATGACAAGAACGCAAACAAAAGACAACGTTCAAACGACTCCCAGGCTCCAAAAGGCAAACGGATTAAAAAATATGGCAGCCTGACATCGGCGCCTGAGCTTCAAGTATCGATTCTAGACCGGAGTAATCCAGAAGGCAGAATCTCTACTAAAAGATGGATGATGGTGGAAGAAGGCATTCTGCTGAAGATGCATGAAGCCCTTGCTACGGACGAGGATGATGCGTTCACCGAGTTCAACGGGGCCAAATGGCATATGAGCGTGAAGATTGTTGGATGCGTCAATCCTAGAGCTCTCGAGTTCTTAACGGCATGCGTCAACAATCTGAGCGGACTCTGGCCAGATATGAACATCAGCATTGTGCCAATCGACGAATTCCCCAGGTGGACCACCAATCCTGGAGGATAAGGTTATTCTGGGCCTCGTTAAAAGGCAGAATAAGAGCCTTCAAGCTGGGGATTGGAAGATAGTCCGAGGAAGAGCGAGAGACAAGGGAGATGGAAAGGACCTCTGGATCAAATAAGTCCAGAGTCCCTAAATCTCCTGCGGCTCTTGAACGGAACCATCAAGTTCGGACTAAACCGACTCCGGACGTCCGTCCCCGACGTGGAAGAAGAGATCAGCAACCCCGGGCGGAATGCAAGTGGTGCAGATAAACCTACACCACTCTGAAGCAGCGTCGGACGAACTGTTGAGAGCAATGGGGAAAGAGAAGATAGACGTGGCCCTTATACAGGAATCTTGGTTGGCGAGCAACAAAGTCCGTGGTCTCAGGTCACGTAATCTCACGCTCATTTCCCCGAAGACAGAAGGTAAGATTCGTAGCTGTATCGTAGCCTGTAGAAACATAACTCTGACAATGATCTCCCGCTATAGCAACGAAGACCTTAAGGTGGTAGCAATGGAACGCCAGGATAAACCAATACTGGTTCTCGCATCCATGCACCTGTCTTATGAATCCGCCGATCCCCCCTCAGATAAGGTACGTTCTCTGGTATGATGGTGTAGAAGTAAAGGGCATGACCTAATCATCGGATGAGATGTAAACGCGCACCATACCATATGGGGCAGCACAGACATAAACAAACGAGGTGAGTCACTACTTGAATACTTATTATCGACTGATCTAGTTATCTGCAATAAGGGCAATAGGCCAACATTCTTTAATAAAATCAGGGAACAGGTTATAGATTTAACTTTAGTATCAAATAGCGATTCAATAAGAATATCCAGGTGGAGAGTATCAAACGAATGTTCCTTCTCGGATAACCTTATGATACACTTCAACATAGAGCATGAAACTACTAAGGGGAAACCCTATCGTAACCCCAGGAAAACCAACTGGGATAAGTTCAGACAACTTATGCAATCTTATCCACCACCGAATACGGAGATACATGACTTGCAAGGTCTGGAATGGGCAGTTGACCACATGACGAGCAATCTTGTCGATGCCTTCTATGAGTCCTGTCCAGAACGCTCACCACCCCGGAAAACCAGCCAAACATGGTGGACACCGGAACTGAAGCAACTCAGGAAGGAAAGTAGAATGCTATTCAACAAAGCCAACAAAGAGAAAACACCGGAATGCTGGGAAGAATATCAAACAGCTACCAGAACCTGTAAAAGAGAGTCCAGAAAGGCAAAAAGGAAGTCCTGGACGAATTTCTGTGAAGAACTGGAAGACATTAGCGAAGCCTCTAGACTCCGCAAAGTCCTGTCCAAAGACCCCAGCACACCAGACTTCCTCATGGGACCAGACGGACTGCTCACGGAGAACAGCCAAGAGACTCTAGAACTTCTGGACACTCATTTTCCAGGTCGTAGCGAAGTTTCAGATGCAAATGCAGTGGTAGTGAACGCGGACACTCCCATGGCCAACATGGATGAACTTATCAGAACTGTTATAGACGACGAGAAAATTTGCTGGGCGGTGAGATCCTTCAAGCCTTTCAAATCGGCAGGCCCGGATGGCATCATTCCAGCTCTCTTACAAGAATCCTTGGAACTTATTCTACCATGGCAACGAGCAATTTTTTCTGCAAGTTTGCAATGGTCACATATACCCGAGGCATGGAGAGAAGTCAAAGTGGTATTTATACCCAAGGCGGGAAAAATAAGCCTCCCTACACTACAAGGAAAGGTACTTAAACTATCAAAAGAAGCTAAGTACTTAGGCATCACCCTTGAATTCAAGCTGTCCTGGAAAAGGAATTTGAAGGAAAGGGGAAAGAAAGCATTATGCGCCTTCTATGCCTGCAAGAAAATGTTTGGACGCAAATGGGGTTTGCAAGCAAAAATGTGGATGTATACATCGATCATAAGACCGATACTCACTTACGGATCAGTTGTATGGTGGAAATCGGCAAGTTTGCAATGGTCACATATACCCGAGGCATGGAGAGAAGTCAAAGTGGTATTTATACCCAAGGCGGGAAAAATAAGCCTCCCTACACTACAAGGAAAGGTACTTAAACTATCAAAAGAAGCTAAGTACTTAGGCATCATCCTTGAATCCAAACTGTCCTGGAAAAGGAATTTGGAGGAAAGGGGAAAGAAAGCATTATGCGCCTTCTATGCCTGCAAGAAAATGTTTGGACGCAAATGGGCTTTGCAAGCAAAAATGTGGATGTATACATCGATTATAAGACCGATACTCACTTACGGATCAGTTGTATGGTGGAAATCGGTAATGAAGAAATCAGATCTCTCACACCTAGCCAAATTGCAAAGACTGATTTGCGTCGGGATAACTGGCGCACTGAGATCTGCCCCACAAGTAAATAAAATGTACCACAGCGAAAGTGACCCTTCGCCTAAGGGAATCACAACAGCCATCAACATTACACGTGGACATGGCTCAATCCTGGAAAGCATAGGCATGACAGACAAAATCAATAGGCCAACGGACTACTTGGCACCAAGAACAATTTGAGATAAAAATTTTAATGTAATGATTCCTAGCCGTGAAGACTGGGCGTCAAATAGCGTCATAGAGGACAATGAGACCTCAATCTTCACGGACGGATCGAAAATCGAGACGGGCACGGGATCAGGAGTATATTCCGATACCCTTAATCTCAGAATCTCCACCAGACTCCCAGATGAATTCACTGTCTTCCAGGCAGAGATCTATGCCATTAACATTTCCCCGAAACATATTTTGGAAAGGGATATTTCTCCGAAAAAATGCAAGATCTACGTCGACAGTATGGCAGCTCTCAAGGCCTTGGACTCAAGAACCATCAAACTACGTTGCACAATGGACTGCTTTCTTTCCTTAACCCATATTCAGGCGCACGAATAGGATCCGGTGCGCGAAATGAAACCGCGACCCTGGACGTGCAAATTCCGTTCGTGGAACTTAAAAGCCAAATCGACGAACGGGGAGCAGTACTAACCAGATCGAGGTGGGACACCATACATAACTGCAGGACTGCAAGGACACTTTGGCCATCCAAAGAACTGCTGTCCTTCAGGAAGAACACACTTAGCATCCTCACAGGAGTCATCACAGGGTACTGCGTGATAGGCAATATGGCTGCACGCATGAAGCTTCCCTACGGAGACTTCTGTAGAAGCTGCTTGGATGAAGAAGAGGAGGAGTCAGTACAGCACTTGCTATGCTCATGCAAAGGACTGCAAGAGTACCGTTTGGCCTATTTAGGGCACAGGCTCTTCGAAAACCTAGACGACCTAGCAGATGCTCCGCTCAAACGCTTCTCAAATTCATCAGAAAATCTCTCTGGTTTAGTAAAGCCACAAAGACAAATGACAACACGATTAACTAAACCTTCTCTCCCTCTTCCTAAACCTTCTCTCCCTCTTCCTAAACATTCTCTCCCTCTTCCTAGCCTACAAACCTTCAACCATATTTTCCCTACTTCTATTCTGCTCACGGGAAACACAATGGACCGAATCGTCGGCCCCGAGTGAGCTCGTCAGTTGTATTCTGACGGGCGTCCCTCTCAATCTAACCTAACCTGTTCCATGAATTATAGGATCATCACACAATAGTACTTGTGTTTAAATCCAATTATTAACCGATTTTAATAAATAAATGCATTTTGGATTTGTAATTGTGTCCTCTATCTATTAAAAAACTGTATGAAAAACTTTTTCGTTAATTTCTTGCAAAGGTACTCCAGAGGAAAAAAAAACCTTTAAAAATTGTGATTTTTCCAAACTTTGGCGTCAAGTCGGCACGGCTTATCATTGTCTAATCGTAATAAAACTCTTGTTTTGTCATTTTTATACCCTCCACCATAGGATGGGGGGGTATATTCATTTTGTCACTCCGTTTGTAACACCTCTAAATATTGATCTGAGACCCCATAAAGTATATATATTCTTAATCGTCGTAAAATTCTAAGACGATTTAGCCATGTCCGTCCGTCCGTGTGTGGTAATCACGCTACAGTCCGCAATAATAGAGCTAGGTTGATCAAATTTGGTACAAATTCTTCTTATAGTTGCAGGTTGTTTGGGATTGCAAATGGGCCATATCGGTCAATGTTTTGATATAGCTCCCATATATAGCATCCAACTTGGTTTGATTCCTACTGTCCTCATCTACTATATTTTTTGTGTTTTTTTGGTGTTATTTTCTTTAGGTTTGAGTTATTTTGTGAGGTTACATGCTATCCATGGTGGAGGGTATATAAGATTCGGCATGGCCGAACTTAACGCTTTTACTTGTTAGGTATAATATACAAAAATAGAGGGTATGCGTGTCTAATTTCGCGAAAAAAACTCTACCTTGTAACTTGGGACATACTAACCATTGGACATACTTACCTCAAAGCAGATGCGAAAGCAACTATTTTATGTCCAGTCTGAGGACAAACTTGACACAAAAAAGCGTCTTAAAATTTCTAAAGCCATTTCAAAATATATCGCTCACCAGTTAGTGTGGTAACATAAATAACCTTGTTAATTCGGCCAATTCTCAGACTGCTGTCAGTGAAGCAGTGACCAACGCAATTTTAACTCTTTTTGTACTTTAAAAGTCCCTTATGAGCTATGTTTCTACGTGATCAGGTTTTGAATTATGTGATATGATTTCTATTCTCATGACTATACAGATTATATGAAAATGGGAGCATACATAGCATATTAAGCATTTGTATCTCCACCAAGTGTTTGTCGACTTTTTGACCACAGCCCCATGTAAAAGAAATAATCTGAAAGTTTGCACACAGAGTTAAGGGTGTAGCTGGAATACGCTATTCACATTTACACGATTTGAACTGTGGTCAGTGCAGTAGTGACCAAAACAATTCTCAACCTTTCAAAAGTCACTTAGGAGCAGGGTTACCATAAACATCTTTCGGAAAGGAGGACATTCGTGCCAGAAAAGGAGGACATTTGTGACAATTACAAAGGGCTCTTGGAACCATCGGAGGACACTTTTTTAAAATATAAAAAATATAACTAATCTAAAAAAATAAACATTTTATTATAATCAAAAATTATTTTTTTAAGGACAAAGTCTAATATTATAAATCTACATGTAGTATGTATGCAAATAAGGATACAATTTTTCAATGATACAAAGGAACTTTTTGGATAAAAAACAAACGACGTTGTAAAACATACACACAAATAAAATCAGATCAATAAATTCTATTTATATTAAAAATATTTAATTATATTCCCAGTGAGATCAATTAATTATGGCTGTCTACATTTAAATATTTAGTTGAGGAAGATATATGCTTTAGCAAAGATGGCTTTGAAAACTAATACTTAGTGCAAATTATAGATCGATTAAATTGATATACATTTCCTTTCACCAGTCCATTGTTCGTTATTTAGGGAGAATAGTCTGTCCACACTGCTGTTTTTGCCTGGTGTAGCGAAAAAAAAACTGTTTAAAAAGATATTAACAAAAACCTATTGACGTAAGTTGTAATGAAGTCCCATAGCAGAAAAATAAAAGTGAATTTTCTCGAAAGAATGATTAACTAATAAATTTCACCGTTGCGTCACCCATTCAAACAAAATTTTGAATGATCAAAACCAAGATTGTTCCAACACTATAAAATGCATTTGAATCAGTATCAAAAGGAGGACAAATCCCACATTTTTGAAAAATGAGGGAGGACGGGAGGACAATGGTAAAAAAGGAGGACATGTCCTCCGAAAGGAGTACGTATGGTAACCCCGCTTAGGAGCTATGTATCTATAAATTAATGTTTATATACTGATCTTCAAGGAGATGCGAATTCAACTATTTTATGGGGTAAAATCTACTATAACAACTAAGAATATTAAATCGAAACATGGAGCGTAGATAGCATTGTATGAAATATGCAATGGTATAATAAACCAATTAATTTTCCGAGACGCGTTTTGCGACCTCTTGACCTCTGAGAGTTATTATGCAGAAAGTTTGGACATAGGATTAGGTTAGGGTGGCAGCCGTATTTTTTTGCCAGCTCACATAGACCAGTTTAGGTCCCTAGTGTTACCACGGGCTGAAATGTCCCTCATCGAAACCAACCTGTTTGATATACAAATTTATCGATAGTACGAATATCGGCACCGGAAAGATCTGTTAGACTGCCTAGAAAGGCTGACCCCAGTATGTCCAGTCGTCCTTTACTCAAAGCGGGACAGTCGCATAGCAAGTGATCAATGTTCTCCACATCTTCCTCATATCCACAGCTTCTGCAGAAGTCATTGGAGTCAATACCAAGTATTTTGGCGTGTTCGCCGATCAAGCAGTGTCCCGTCAAAACTGATACTAACATTGACAATATTTTCCTCTCTAGTGCGGGGAGATATTTTGACCTTCTCAGGTCATACCTTGGCCAGATTTGTCTAGCTACCCTGCAGGAGCAAATTTCTGTCCATCTTTCGTTGGACTGTCTGATTGCCTATTGCCTAAGCCAAAGCTTGCACGTGGACTTCCCATATTGCGATTATTTCGGCTAGATAGACACTGTAGGTATCTGGTTGTCTGTGAGCTATATCCAAACTAAGTTCTTCACAGTGTACTCCGAAGCCATCTGTTTGTAGACGAGCAGAAGAAATAAAAATGATGTGAGCCGCTTGAGTTCTAGATAGGACCTAATTTTATTTACAATATTTTTTTACTTAACTTAAGACTAACCAAATAGTTCTTAACTTATCTTATAAGTAAGACGAAAAGAGAGAAGGCATTTTTATAGCACAACAACCTACGCAGTGCACACTGGTCGCCAAAGATAACAACCAACATATAGACATTGTTGTTGTTACAAATAAAACTATAAAATACGACAATTTATGACTTGTCCCTTTTCTTCAATACAGAGTGTGTGATGCCTATTTCAGCCATATGTCTGGCATACGTTTCACCCATGTATTTGTATTTCTTATTATCAAAACACATAAGACAAAATATCATCACAACTCTATAGCTACCTGCTCACGTTTTGTGAAACGCATAATAACATATAGCCGACTTAATACAATTCAGTTCAGAGAACTGAACATTCTGCCGGCCTTAAAAGATCCTAATCTTTTAATAAAATGTAAATAAAAGCTGACGGCGGCAAATCTGCTAGCAAGAACACATCATTGATCCCATTGACTCCAGTCGCCTTCTGAACTTGCTGATATCTTTATCGGGCTCCTTCGGCTTCTCATTCCGTTGTACTCCAGCAGCGAATATGTTGTCCCCCCCTCGGCATTAGGAGTCACACTCATCGGTGTAGCCTCTTCTCCAATGGTCATCTTACCTCGGTTGACCTTATCTGTTATGATGGCTGCTTCGTCTTTGGAATCTTCTTTGTTTGGTACTGTTGTCTTTATTGTGAAGTTTATCTTCGTATCACCTTCAGCTTCTTTGTCATCTTCATCGGTTACTTCTACAGCGGAACGTTTAGACTCATCCGCCTCATCCATGGAAACACCTTTATCAACAGCGGCATCATTTTCGGCACCGTCAGGCTTTTGGACTTCTTCCTCTGCGGAACATTTAGAGCTATCCGCCTCATTCATTGAAGCGTATTTGTCAGCAGCATCCTTTTCCGCAGACATCTGCCCAAGTTCTTGGATTGTCTCTTCTTTCGATGGTGTTCTTTTGGTGGGTGTCTTATTTTTATTTTTTGTATATAAACCATCCGAATTCATTTTAATTCGGATGGACCTTCCCCGCCTCCAGCTCAACTTTGGAAGGTCTTTATTCCTACTAAAATATCTCTTTGAAGTATTTTTACCGACCCTATCGATTGTACTGATATTTCCTGCATCTTCCGACTTATTGGAAATATCATCCACCACTTTAGCCCTTTCGCCAACTTCCAAAGTGCTCTCAGACTTTTCTTCAAGCAACTTAGGAATTTATTTTGCCTCAACAACTAAATTCTCAACATTTTTGCTGGTTTCCAAAGCGTCGTCAGAATATTCTTCAGACAACTTAGGTATTTCTAAGAATCTTGGCAATCCTAATGCCTCGAAGTCTATCATATCATAAATAGACTTCTTTTCAGTATCCTCAGCATTTTTGCTGATTTCCAAACTGTCTTCAGAATTTTCTTCAGACAATTGAATATACCTAGGCAAGCCAAATGCCTCAAAATTAAAATGTCCAGTATTTTTGCTGGTTTCCAACGTGTTCTCGGAATTTTTTTCCAGAGTTAGATAAAAAGGACGGAGTTCCCTATCTCTCTATTCTGCCCGCTACAACATTTACACGCTGAGCAATTTTGCTCAGTTCACAGGGACTTAGAACACCAATGAGTGTTCTAAGTCCCTTACCGCTGGTGGGGGGAAATGAGTTCTAAAAAGAAACTAGTCACGTCGGGGTCACCAATGTTTGTAGCAGAGCTAGCAGACATGAAAATTGATGTGACACGTTTGACTTCGAAATTGGAACTAACTTTATTTGCAAAATTTTTTTACTTAACTTAAGACTAACCAAATAATTCTTAACCTATCTTATAAGTAAGACGAAAAGAGAGAAGATATTTTTATAGCACAACGACCTACGCAGTGCACATTGGTCGCCAAAGATAACAATCAACATATAGACATTGTTTTTGTTACAAATAAAACTATAAAATACGACAATTTATGGATTGTCCCTTTTCTTCAATACAGAGTGTGTGATGCCTATTTCAGCCATATGTCTGGCATAAGTATCAACCATGTAATTGTATTTCTTATTATCAAAACACATAAGACAAAATATCATCACAACTCTATAGCTCACGTTTTGTGAAACGCATAATAACATATAGCCGACTTAATACAATTCAGTTCAGAGAACTGAACACCATCCTTTTCATCAAGATTAGAACCATCCGTATAGAAGTGGAGATGGTTTCTATTATCTGGTATTCTGCCAACCCATTCATCTCTGGCTGGAATATATTGACGTAGTTCCTATCGAAGGTGTACACAGTTGGTATATAGTCCACTCGGTCGGTTACCATAGCACTACACTTTGATATCCTCAGGTGACCGTAGTTTTTGTACCTCCACATTGATAGGCAGTTTAATCTTATTGCCGCTTTGATTGCAACTTCTCTCGCCACAATATTAATCGGCATTATATGGAGTAGGGCTTGTAGAGACTCAGTCGCTGTAGTCCTTAACGCTCCGCTTATACACAGGCAGGCAGTTCTCTGAACCCGTGATAGCAGGTTTGTGATGGTTAGTTTGTCAGTTGCCGTCCACCATACCACAATGCCGTATAGCAGTATAGGACGAACTACTGCAATATATATCCAGTGGATGATTTTATTAGAGAGGCCCCACCGCGACCCTACAGCCTTCCTGCAGGAATGTAAGGCGACATTGTTCTTCCTTACACGTTCCAGTACGTTAAGTCTGAATAACAGTTTCCTATCTAGAATTAATGATCAGGTTTTAAATTATGTGATATGGTTTCTATTATCATGACTAAACAGATTATATGAAAATGTGGAACATACATAGCATATTAAGAATTTGTTTCTCCACGAAGTGTTTGGCGAACTCTTGGGGCCAGTGATCCCATGTAAAATAAATAATTTGAAAGATTGGGTGTAGGTGAAATATCCTATTCACATTCACACGATTTGAACTGTGGTCAGTGCAGTATTGACCAAAACAATTTTCAATCTTTCAAAAGTCACTTATCTATAAATTAATGTGTATATACTGATCTTCAAGGAGATGCGAATTCAACTATTTAAAGGGGTCAAATCTACTATAACAACTAAGAATATTAAATCGAAACATGGAGCGTAGATAGCATTGTATAAAATATGCAATGGTATAATAAACCAATTAATTTTCCGAGACGCGTTTTGCGACATCTGAGAGGAATTATGCAGAAAGTTAGGATAAAGGTTTAGGTTAGGGTGGCAGCCGTATTTTTTTACTAGCTCAAATAGACCAGTTTAGGTCCCTAGTGTTAACACGGGCTGAAATGTCACTCATCAAAGCCAACCTGTTTGATATACAAATTTATCGATAGTACACTGAAAATAAAATGTTTTTCATTGGATTGATGTAATTATTCCATTGATTTTGTGAATACCTTCTTCAATTTGATGACCGCCAATTTCATTAAAATTGTGTACTACATCAAAACTATGAAATTTCTTACATCAATAAGAAAAGTTATAAATCACACAGCCACACAAATGGGTATGGTGGTTTAATGAGTATAAAATACCCAGTAGGCATTTTGGCCTTTGATGACAGATCAGGACATTGACAAATTTTCATCAATTACCAAATCAAATTGACGTATGAGAATTGTAGAGACAAAGAGTTTACTATAACATTAAACATTGCCATCAGCCTGAAAAAAAATATATTTTTTTAATATTTTCTTGTACATTTGATGCGAGACCATTGTCCATTAATTTATCGTCAATGATTTGATGCAAGACAGTGTCAATTAATTGATCGTCATTGATTTGCTACAAGACAGTGTCTTGCGTGACATTTATGGGACTTGTGTGAAAGTGTCCTCGAGGATTCTCTTTGCCTGTCCTCTAAGTGTCTTCAATGATTTATAAAGGGTCTTGCGCCCGCATCAGGGATGTCTTTAAGACATTCCCTACTGGGCTGCTGTACTTGCCGATTTTTTTCTACGCACATTGTAATTGTGAAGGGCCAATGCCCGTACGCAAAACATGTGGTTATTTTCAATAAAATTTTAACAAGAAATTGTGTCAGATTGAGAATAATTTAATCTGGCAATGATATATCAAGCGGCGGCGCGGAAAAGTTGAGTAAAATTCAACTTTTCTGACACGCCGCGCCGCATTCCGCTTTCATTGGCCCTTCACCATAAGGCTGACAGCTGACCCAAAGTTAGAAGCAATTTTGTTGCGTGAGCATACAGCGTCTGGAAAGTGTTTTCAGTGTTTTTTTCTCATTAGAAAGTCAAACCGAAAGTGATCATTTCAGCAAGAGAGCGCGCTGTGAAGCGTTTATAGCTTAGTTTTGCTTCGTCAAAACACAAATGCAAAAAAAAACGTGAAAAACAGACACTGTCAACCTGCTTTCCCACTTCAACACATGTTGTGACATGGTTTTAGCAGTGACTTTCAGCAATTTTCGAATTGCACTGCTTCAGCGACACGAATGGTGGTGGCTGTACATGAAGAATTTTTCAACGATTCAGTGTGATTGCCTGCCTCTTTGGTGCCGACGTATTCTAAATTTGTTCTGCCTTTCGTCCCAAAAATGTTTTTTTTGTTTGTATAGTTTTGTTTTTTATAGCGATTTAACATAGAAACATTGAATTATATACATTTGATTGATGTAATAATTAACCTTGTTAGAGTTGTGGACCCAAGACATGCTGTTATGCGTCTTCTGTTGAGCAGACTTTGAATTAGTCTAACCAAACTAGAGTTAACTTTTAGATGTGACAGTGCCGCAATTACTGCATCTGAGTGAATGTTGTTAAAAGCCCCTTCTATGTCAAGAAATGCCACCATGGTGAATTCCTTGAAATACAGGGACGATTCGATAGAGCTCACAAGTTCATGCATGGCTGATTCTGTAGACTTTCCCTTATTGGAAGTATGTTGGTTCACCGACAGGAGTTTTGTATCCAGGTTTTCCCTAATGAAATAATCTAAAAGTCTTTCCCGACCTTTCAATAGGAAGGAGGATAGGATAGTCTTTTGGTCTAGTGTGTGATGTCTTTCCCGATTTGGATATGCATACCACTTTAGTATCCCTCCATCGATTCGGGCTGTATGAAAGCCTAATAAAGCCTACAGTTTCTCTTTATGGACATCCCAATCATTAGCGACCCCAGTAGATTTAGCCTTATTGAACAGCTTGGTGCAGATCTTTTTCCTAGCCGTTAGGTCAGAAGTCCACCATTGAGGTTTAGTTTTACCCTTGTACCTTGTTTTTGGACAGGCTTCTTCAAGGGAACTATTGAATGATATGGTGATATGCTCGACCAGATTATCCAGACCGGCTTTGTCATTCGGTTCGTACAGAAGTTTGGAGTTGCGGACTTTCTTGAAATTCTTCCCATACAGGTGCCACTTTGTCTTCCTCACATTTCTGTGGACGGCAGGTTTAGGTTTTTTCAGCGAGTTTGAACTCAATATAATGGTGATCTGAGAATGAGTGGTCGTCCAGTACATTCCACCCAATAATTTTGTCTGACAGCCGGTCAGTAGCAAACGTTACGTCGAGTACTTCTTGTCTGTCTTAAATTGTAATGGTCGGTTTATTTAGATTGGAAGTTACAAATATTTAGATTGGAAGTTAGAATAAAGTCAAGAAGCGAATAACCGATATTGTTTATATCCTTTGAATGTGAGCACATCCCCTCTGCTGGTTGACTGGATTGACACAATGCTGAAAGGCAGGATCTTCAACTCAACTCTAGCAGAGGGTTCCATTAGGAAGTCGGTGACTAGTACACCACAGGGAGGGGTTCTATCTCCTCTCCTGTGGCTTGTAGTCATAACCGGGATACTCAAATCATTCGAGAAAGACAGAGTGAAAGTTGTCGCATATGTCGACGATGTGGTTATCATTGTTGGAGGCAAATTCCTCTCAACCATTCCTGATCTTATTCAAAGTGCGCTTAGGAAACTGTCTAGATGGGCAACGGCGAACGGGCTAGGAATTAATCCAACTAAGATAGAGTTAGTCCTATTCACTAGGAAAAATAAGATAGAAGATTTCCATAAACCCATTCTCAACGGGGTGGAGGTGAACCTGTCCCCTGAGGCTAAATACCTTGGCGTCATACTTGACCAGAAATTAAACTGGAAAAGCAACACCAAGGAAAGAGTCAAAAAGGGACTGAATGCAATTTACTCCTGCAGAGGTTCCACAGGTAAAACTTGTGGGCTCCGCCCAAGTACTATCCACTGGATTTACACCGCGATTGTGCGTCCCATCCTCAGTAGTATGGTGGAAAGCAACTGAATATAGAAACCAGCTAAAATCTCTATAGAAAATTCAACGAATTGCTTCTCTATTGATAAACGGCGCGAGAGCGAGTACACCGCAAGCGGCGATGAACACATTACTAAACCACCAACCGATAGGTCAATATATTAAGTGTAGCGCCACCAAGTGTGCTATTAGACTCCGCGAATCACTTATATGGCGTAACTCAAAGATCCTTATTGAGGCATCTAACAGGCCCAGGCTGAGAGTTCTAACAGGACAAACTGATTATTTGCCACCTGTTCTGAATTTCTCCACAAGGTCGGACACGACGATCCCTTCTAGATCAGATTGGCTGGATGGTGATCTCCCCTCTCGTGTTCACGCTATTTACACAGATGGATGTGGGAACGGGGACTGGCATCTTTAGTGAATCTCTTAGCATTAGCAGATCTTACAAATTGCCAGACGCCTGCAGTGTCTTTCAGGCGGAGGTTTTTGCCATCCTAGTTACTTTGCATTTAATCAACGAGGGTTTTTCTAGGCAGGGTGAAAACATAACTATCTATGTTGATAGTCAAGCTGCTCTGAAGGCACTGAACTCCAACGTCATTGAACCCAAGTTAGTAAATGATTGCATATTAGAAATGCAAGAATTAACAGTTAACGTCAAGCTCTGCTGGGTCCCAGGTCACTGTGACATCACCGGAAAGGAGAAGGCTGATGAACTCGCACGGAATGGGTCAGCGATGGAAACCACTAGTGCGGTGTCATCACTGTATCCACCAATGTGTGAGTTCTTCGGCGTGATAGAGCGCTTCTACAGGGACCAAGTTAACCAGAATTGGTTAGCAAGGCCGGACTGTAAAATCGCTAGGTCTCCCTGGCCTCTTATGTCACAAATCAGAACAAGGGACTTGCTGAACGGACGAAGAGGAGCTTGAAACGATCGAGCACCTTCTTTGCCAATGTCCTTTTCTTTCTGGAAGAAGACACTGCTACCTAGGTGATTTTACGATCGAAGATCTCGATGCTCTGTCATCATCCTCAATTATATTAGCTGCCTGAAGTGGCTGGAGATGACAACCGCTCATCCATCTGCCTAAACGGCATTGTCTACTGCAGGAACTTCTCTATTCTCTCCTCTTTTAATTCAACTTTTCTTTTTTCCGCTCTTCTCACTTATTATTGGGGTCCCCCTCCACCCCCTCTCATTTTTCAATCTATAATTTTTTCTGCTGTTTTCTCCAAATCTTTAATTCTTTACAGGACTAACACAATGGACCTTTAGGTCTCCGAGTGGAGTGGTGCACGCAAATTGTAGTGTACTACGCGTCCTTTAACCTAACCTAACCTTAGTTTTTCCCTTGTACCTCGTTTGTGGACAGGCTTCTTCTAGAGAACTAATAAATGATGTGGTGATATGCTCGACCAGATTATGCAGACCGGCTTTGTCATTCGGTTCGTACAGAAGTTTTGAGTCGAGGACTTTCTTGAAATTCTTTTCATACAGTAGTAGCACCTGCCTTCCTCACATTTCTGTGGACGGCAGGTTTAGGCGCTGTTTCAGCGAGTTAGAACTCAATATAATGGTGATCTGAGAATTCGTGGTCGTCCACTACATTCCACCCAATAATTTAGTCTGACAGCCGGTCAGTAGCAAACGTTACGTCGAATACTTCCTGTCTGTCTTAAATTGTAATAGTCGTTTATTACCTACGTTACAAATAGTTAGGTTGGAAGTTAGAATAAAGTCAAGAAGCGAATCACCCCTATTGTTTATATTCGTACTACCACAGATAGTATGATGAGCGTTCGTGTCTACGACAATAATTAGGTCGAGCTCGTCAGACGTTGCTTCTTCTACTACTTCCCTGAAGAGAGAAGGTTATAAAGCTTCATAAGGCAAGTAACTGGAGACAACCCAATATATGCGATTACCGATTTCCACAAAAGCAGCTGTTTGGTTTTTACCACTTAAATTAGTCAGGAGAAATATATTTAGATATTTCCTGGTCAAAATGCTGGTTCTTGGAGTGCCCTCACAGTTGGCCACAAGCAGTTTAAAGTTGGGTGTCCCGATATCGCACATCTTCCTCCCACTGCGTGAGGCTCCTGTATCAGGAAGATGTCTACTGCACCTGTGGACTGGCGCACCTGTGGACTGATCTGGAATCACCGAAGTGTAACAGCTTTACTCTCTCCTGATGCCATCCTGCATCGTTGCAGATTGGTATTTTGCCCGGCATTTCTCTACGGACATCGAGGTAATCATTGCACATCGCTCCATTTGTCCTTGAGGATGGATCCATCCTCACTACTTCTGTCTATAACAGCCAACACTAGACTCTCCTTCGCCACTTCATTGAAGGGCTTGATGCATGTCCTGTTGATGGTGACATTAGGGCGCCTTTCCTTTTTCGAAGGCAGGGGTTCATCAGGGGATCTGATTCTTTTGACTTTATTAGCCGTTAACACAGTTGAATTTGTGGCTCTTTCAGCCGACTCATTGGCTTTAGAAGCATCTATGACGCCTTTAGCCCAGTTAAGTGACTCTTTTTGTTTTTCGGTAAGAGCTGAAATCTCAACAGCCTCCAACTTCGTCAGAACTCTGAACGCTATCCGGTGCTCATTGTGCTTCCGTTGCGACGGTCGGACATGACGTCTTCTCTTCACCGTACCACCTGTTGTGAGTACTGGGGGGAAATTTTCTCCATTTTTGGTATGTTGGGCTTTGGCCAAGACAAACGGACGGACAGTCGGACGATTGGGAACCCCGCTCCATCGGAAAATGAAGGCATTCCCGTCAAGAGAATTTATTTATTTCTTTGTCTGTTTTAGCCCGTAGGTACTACGATGTAGGCCTTCCAGACTCTGTACAGATCTTTTTTGCGATTGCGTAATAGGTACTGTGTGATAAAAACGACCATTCACTACGACTGATCAGCAACGATTGGACATATATGGAGTTAAGGGTGTAGCTGGAATAGCAGTTTCAACAGTTGGGACCAATATAATATAATTCTTTCTGAAATTTGAAGTGTCGATTAAGAGCTAAAAGTTTAATATGATAATATAATTCTTTCTGATGGTTAATGTGTCGTTTAAGTTCCAAAAACCTAAAAATCCTTTATGAGGTGATGGCTAGGATACATTCACACATACTTTCCAGTTTTTGCTCAGTGCAGTAGCGATCAAAATATGTTCGTACCATTTGGGTTTTCGAGAGCATCTGGTACTATTTTCAGGAGTTTGATGGACTTTCAAGTAGACTGATCGTAAATATACAACCAATTTTTATGATCGGCATATTATCAAACAAACGAAGATATTTGTGAACCAAAGATTTTAAATATTTATACATATCTCTAACTATAGCCAAATTTTTTTCGAGTTTTTGGTTCCGGATCCACAATCATTCACAAATGGTTAAGTGCATGTGAAATAAAATAATCTAATAAAGAACGTATTTTAAATTATGATGATGAAAGTGATATAGTGTATACATTAGAAGTTAATTTTAGTATTCCAAAATATTTACATAACTTTTTTAATGATTATGCTCCCTCACCGAAATTTACAGAATTATCCAGATTTCAAAAAGATTCATTTGTAAAGGGTTTTGGTGCTTAGCTAAACAATAAAATTAAACAAATTATCTGTACGTTATTTCCTTAAAATAATTTTATAATTGATATTAGAATACTCAAGGAGTATCTTTTAGAAGGTGTTATATTAACCTAAGTTCATAGAAGTGTTAAATTCAGTCAAAAAGCTTGATGAAATCTTATTTCGAAAAAATTCTAAATTAAGAAAAGAAGCTAAAAAGAAAAGAAAATCACAAAAATATGGCTGTTGAATTTGGTTAAAATCCAAAGATTAAATTAAATAAACCAATATTTGGAGGACGAAGTATTTTAGATCTATCAAAGCTTACAATATTTAAAATGTACACATATTTAAAACATCGTTATGGTGATAAAATTAAATAATTAGGAACAGATACTGATTAATTTATTTTACATGTTTTGATATCTATCAAGATATGAAGGAAGATAGTCATCTATATGATACTAGTGATTATATTCATTCCTTTCTAATAAAAGATTTATTTTTTATTTTATTTATTTATATGAACTGCAATACAAAGTAAATTTA
The DNA here is from genome assembly GCA_963930755.1 of Eudasyphora cyanicolor. Taxonomy (NCBI): domain Eukaryota; kingdom Metazoa; phylum Arthropoda; class Insecta; order Diptera; family Muscidae; genus Eudasyphora; species Eudasyphora cyanicolor. Next base: position 151,536,689 of record OZ005734.1, on the reverse strand, counting down.
TATTCTAATTTTATGGTCCAGGGAAGAGCCGGGTTACAAAGACCATGTGGCTAGATTTTTGCAGCGACAGACCAGAGCCTCTGGTGGGAATCGAACCCACGACCGCCAAACTCATAGGCGAGCTTGCTACCTACTGGGGCGCTCGAATAAAAGATTTAAAATGTAATATTAACAAAAGATACCTAGTAAATTTAAAGATGAATACAATGGAATTCCTATTAGAGAATTTTGTGGCTTTAGAAGTATAACGTATTCATTTAGAAACGATCATGATGAGAAAAAAGTTTGTAAAGGTATTGTTTTTAATAAATTATCATTCTTACATTATAAAAATTGTGTAAATAATTTACAAACCAAAAGTGAATATGTTTACAATGTTAACTTTTATAATGTGAGGTTATATATTTACTTGTGAAACATACACCTTAGTCGGCGAATAATTTTTTCGGTGCAAATGTATAAAATTTCTTTCTCGGTGTATGCGGAAATGAGCTTTAATGCGTTTTTCGTTACACCATAGTTGCTTAATTTGTATAGGGAGCTAAGCAGTTTTATTTACTTTATCGTTATCAAAATGTAATAACAAAGTGATGGTTAATGGAAAAAAGTTGTAATTGCAAAATAGCCAAAGCTACAATCATTAAAATTTTCTTAAGAACAATATAGTGCCTTCACACGAAAAAGTTTTAAATGCCATCATGGTTTAGGTTAGGGTGGCATCCGTATTTTTTTTACCAGCTCATATAGACTAGTCAACCTATTTGATATAAAAATTTAACAGTAGTACGAATATCGGTACCGAAAAAATCAGTATGTCCAGTCGTTATTTACTCAAAGCGGAACAGTCGTATTGCAATTGCTCAATCAATCTCCACATCTTCTTCATCTCCACAGCTTCTGCAGAAGTCATTGGAGTCAATACCCAGTCTTTTCGCCGATCAAGCAGTGTCCCGGCAGAACTGATACTAACGTTGACAATATTTTCCTCTCTAGTGCGAGGAGATATTTTCATCTTCTCAGGTCATACCTTGGCCAGATTTGTCTACACGCAAAGAAGAAAAACGTTTGGGCGTCGTTTTTCGCAAACATTTTTCTTTGTCTCAAACGCACACTTTTCCCGTAACGGTTGAAATATTTGCGATGAATGCAAAAGTTTATCGTAAACGTAGTTTCTCTTGCTGTACACGAACATTCTTTAATTCCAAAATTTTCGTAATTTATTTTATGGTAAACGAAAAACGTTTACGGAGGCATATTGTATTTAAACTTGATTGAATATTTTAAAGAGTGTTGAGAGAACAATGAGCTATACTTGTTTTCAATATGTGAGAGTGCGATTTTATAACTGTTTTATTATTTATATGACGGAATAATATGTGCAGATGTATGTGAACAGAACTCAAAATATGCAGATGTGTGTTTACAACACAAAAAGCGACGTTGCAACTTTTCTGCAAAAAGATGGAGATGTGTGTGTAAAAAACACAAAAAGAAACGTTGCAACGTTGCATACATGTTTGTACGCGTTGCTTTATTAACAGACGTGGTCGAAATTTATTTATCTGAATCCCTCCCTCCGCACTGTTATACAATTTCATAACATTTGCAATCGTACTCAGCATGCGTAGATTCGTATGCTGGTGGGTCCTTTAGTTTTGTACAGGCGCTTGTGGTGTTCGGTATTCGTGCGCGTGTGTGGCAAAATTAACAATATTTTTATCAGTGAACTCAAAATGATTTCATTCAAAGAAATAATTAAACCAAAGAATCTAAATTATCGGAGGTGCGATATCTCGCAAATATACTGCGGACTCCAATTTAATGTTATAGGTAAATGGTAAATGAAGTGAAGACATGTGGGAAAATAACCAGATAGTTAATAGCAAAAATAATGGATCGAGCACTGCCTGCAAATATTGAATATTTTGTGGAAAGCCGGAATAACAAAAACAATAGATTTTAACAGAATATGAGACCATCTATTGCTTTTGTTAACGACTAACTGGTTATTTTTCCACACGCCTTAAATTGTGAATAAGCAAATTCAAATCATTAAGAATCAATCGTCACACGTTTAGGTACTGAAGCTGCTAATGGTAATTGTGAAATTAATTTATTCAGGCACAATACAAGTGGATACTTCTGGAAACTGCTGATATTTTCAACACTAAACAGTTAAACGTTGTTTTTTAATGACACTATGCAACACGATTTTTCACATGAAGTTTTTCATGTTATTTTCTGATGGAGTTTAGTATTCTATTCATGGACGTGGAAACTTTTGATATGTCAGCATTTGGGTCAGAATATTGACCTATAAAATTCACATTTGACTAAAAAGTTTGATATATGGTAAGATAACATCTCGCTTTGATCCATACAATGGACTACTACATTTTTAATATGTTCTAACATAGGTACGTGCTTTCTTATTTACAGTTTGTCTACAACTCAATTAGAAAATAGCTGCAATAATAGCAGAGGTGTTTGTCGGGGAGCTCCCGGGTATATTTTACTAAAAACATTTTTAATTATAAACATAATTTTATAAAACATATTAAATATCATAATTCAATCAAATTATTCTTTTGCGACAATCGTTTTCTCATTTATTTTTAAACTGACATTGCTTGTGACAAAGGCAATGACCGTTTGCAACAAACGTTTTACAGGGTTTAGGATAAACAGGCATTGCTTGTGACAAACACAATAACCGTTTGCACTAAACGTTTCACAGGGTTTGTAATAAATATAAATCATTTACGATAAGTACACTAACCGTTTGCTATAAACGTTTCTTTGGGTTTTGGGATAAACATAAATCGTTTGCGACAAACATACACCACAAATGAAATTCGTTTGTCTAATTTTTCGTTTGGGAGTAACGAATTTTTTCTTTGCGTGTAGCTACCCTGCAGGAGCCAATTTCAGTTAATCTGTCGTTGGACTGCCTGATTGCTTCTTGCCTAAGCCAAAGCTTGCACGTGGATAGTGCTGCACCAATTTATGCAAATTCTTCGAGAATTTGTAATGTCGTCCCTTTCCTAGCAAGTTCATCAGCTTAGCAGTTCCCCGAGGTGTATATTAAACTGCTCTGCCAACTCGTTAAGAGATCTGCGGTAGTCGAGGGCTGTTTGTGAATTTAGGGATGTGGCCTCCAGGGAATTGATGGCAGCCTGGCTGTCCGAGTAACTGACAACGCCAGTGTTGGTTACTACGTTGCGACTCAGTCACTTGGCGACTTCCCATATTGCCATTATTTCGGCTTGATAGACACTGCAGATACCTAGCAGGTAGTCTGTGAGCTACACGCAAAGAAAAAATTCGTTACTCCCAAACGAAAAATTAGACGGTTAGTGTACTTATCGTAAATGATTTACATTTATTACAAACCCTGTGAAACGTTTAGTGCAAACGGTTATTGTGTTTGTCACAAGCAATGCCTGTTTATCCCAAACCCTGTACAACGTGTGTTGCAAACAATCATTGCGTTTGTCACAAGCAATGTCAGTTTAACAATAAATGAGAAAACGATTGTCACAAAAGAATAATTTGATTGAATTATGATATTTAATATGTTTTGTAATATTATGTTTATAATCAAAAATGTCACAATTTTTAGTAAAATGTCCCCGGGAGCTCCCCGACAAACACCTCTGCTATTATTTGGCTGCTATCTTCTACTTGGGTTGTAGACAAACTGTAAAAAAGAAAGCATGTATGTTAGAACATATTAAAAATGTAGCGAGATGTTATCTTACAATATATCAAACTTTTTAGTCAAAAGTGAGTTTTATATCAGCAGTTTCCAGATGTATCCAGTTGTATTGTGCCTGAATAAATTTATTTCACAATTACCATTAGCAGCTTTAGTACCTAAACGTGGGATGATTGATTGTTAATGATTTTAATTTGCTTATTCACAATTTAAGGCGAGTGGAAAAATAACCAGTTAGTCGTTAACAAAAGCAATAGATGGTCTCAGTTTCTGTTAAAATCTATTGTTTTTGTTATTCCGGCTTTCCACAAAGTATTCAATATTTTCATGCAGTGCTCGATCCATTTTTTTGATATTAACAATTTGGTTATTTTCCCACATGTCTTCACTTCATTTACCATTTACCTATAACATTAAATTGGAGTCCACAGTATATTTGCGAGATATCGCACCTCCGATAATTTAGATTCTTTAATTTAATTAATTCTTTGAATAAAATCATTTTGAGTTAACTGATAAAAACATTTTTAATTTTGCCACACACGCGCACAAATACCGAACACCACAAGCGCCAGTACAAAACTAAAGGCCCTCCAGCATACGACTCTACGCATGCTGAGTACGATTGCAAATGTTATGAAATTGTATAACAGTGCGGAAGGAGGGATGCAGATAACTTAATATCCACCACCGTCTGTTAATAAAGCAACGCGGACAAACATGTATGCAACGTTTCTTTTTTTGTGTTTTGTACACACACATCTGCATCTTTTTGCAGAAACACTGCAACGTCGCTTTTTGTGTTGTATACACACACATCTGCATCTTTTGAGTTCTGTACACATACATCTACACATATTATTCCGTCATATAAGTTATAAAAAAAAGTTATAAAACCGCACTCTCACAAAATGAAAACAAGTTTAGCTCTTTGTTCTCTCAACTCTCTTTAATATATTCAATCATGTTTAAATACAATATGGTTCCGTAAACGTTTTTCGTTTACCATAAAATAAATTACGAAAATTTTGGAATGAAAGAATGTTCGTTTACAGTAAGAGAAACTACGTTTACGATAAACTTTTGCATTCACCGCAAAAATTTCAACCGTTACGGGAAAAGTAGAGCGTTTGAGACAAACAAAAATGTTTGCCATAAACGACGCCCAAACGTTTTTTTTTCGTGTATATCCAAACTAAGTTATTCACAAACTTCGTACAGAAGTTTGGAGTTTAGGGCTTTCTTGATACAGGTGCCACTTTGTCTTTTTCACATTTCTGTGGACGGCAGGTTCAGGCGCTTTTCAGCGAGTTTGAACTCAATATAATGGTGATCTGAGAATGAGTGGTCGTCCAGTACATTCCACCCAATAGTTTTGTCTGACAGCCGGTCAGTAGCAAACGTTACGTCTAGTACTTCTTGTGTGTCTTTAATTGCAAAGGTCGGTTTATTACCTATGTTACAAATACTTAGGTTGGTAGTTAGAATAAAGTCAAGAAGCGAATCACCCCTATTGTTTATATCCGTACTACCCCAGATAGTATGATGAGCGTTCGTGTCTGCGCCAACAATCAGCTCGACCTCGTCAGACGTTGCTTCTTCTACTACTTCCCTTAATAGAGCAGTCGGTACTACAGCTTCATAAGACAAGTAACTGGAGACCACCCAATATATACGATTACCGATCTCCAGACTAGCAGATGTTTGGTCTTTACCACTTAAATTAGCCAGGAGAAAGATACTTAGATCCTTCCTGGCCAAAATTCAGGTTCTTGGAGTGCCTTCACAGTTGGCCACAAGCAGTTTAAAGTTGGGTGTCCTGATACCGCACACCCTTCCTCCCACTGCGTAGGGCTCCTGTATCAGGACGATGTCTACTGCACATGTGGACAGGTGTAGCAATAGAGCCGCTGAGGCTGCTTTAGCGTGATGGAGGTTAATCTGTAAAATTCTTACCATCATTGGTAATTGACAGATTAACATCCACCCCGACAAGGGTGTTATCGAACTCTTCGTCGGTATCATCAAGAAGCGTGTCCCCGCCAGATGCGTCAAAGAGTCCGGAGACTCCCCTCAGCCCCTCTGTGTCAGAAGTAGAGCTTTCATCCTCAGAGTAGGACGTTACAGATCTTCTGTTAGAGTTGGAGTCACCAGAAATAATGGGCGTGGTTACCTGCGCACTTCCAGAAAGCTGTGTATCAACCACGGTGGACGACTCACCTTCCGCAGTGGGAACTATATCCTGCTTGTATACCTTCAAGACTAGTCTCGAAGCCATACTGTAGGGTTGCACTTGCACGTTGTATATGGGAGGTGGATTCAGCGTTAAGGATCAAATTGACCTGCCGGTTTTTACCATCCGCCTCACCCACCTTGCTGATTCTCCAATTATGGGCGGGCAGACCAGGATTGGAATCTTTTATTATTTCTAATATGTCAGCCGGGTTGGAGGGCTCTTCTGTAACCCAGGTGATGGCTCTGGGGTGACTAGGGATGTTGGTTTTTCGACAACATCCAACTGGGCACCCGGCCACACCTCACCTGCCCGACTCAGAGCAGCCTTATACAGGTCTACTGATCTGGCATCACCGAAATATAAGAGCTTTACTCTCCCCTGATGCCATCCTGCATCGTTGCAGATTGGTGGTGTGCCCGGCATTTCCCTACGGACATCGAGGTAATGAGCCATAATGGCTGATTGCACATGGCTCCATTTGTCCTTGAGGATGGATCCATCCTCACTACTTCTGTCTATAACGGCCATCACTAGACTCTCCTTCGCCACTTCATTGAAGGGCTTGGTGAGTGTCCTGTTGATGGTGACATTAGGGCCTCTTGCCTTTTTCGAAGGCAGGTGTTTATCAGGTGATCTGATTCTTTTGACTTTACTAGCCGTTACCACAGCCGTTACTTTCAGCCGGATGATTGGCCTTAGAAGCATCTATGACGCTTTTAGCCCAGGTAAGTGACTCTTTTTGTTTTTCGGTAAGAGCCGAAACCTCAACAGCCTCCAACGTCGTCAAAACTCTGAGCGCTATCCGGTGCTCATTATGCTTTCTTTTTGACGGTCGGACATGACGTTTTCCCCTCACCGTACCACCTGTTGTGAGTACTGGGGTGGGGGGGGGGGGCATTTTCACCATGTTTGGTGTGGTCGGCTTTGGCCAAGACCAACGGACGGACAGTAGGACGATTGGGGAACCCCGCTTCATCGGAACGCGAAGGAATCCCCGTCAACGATTTTTTTGTCTGTATTAGCCCGTAATAGGTACTACGATGTAGGCCTTCCAGACTTTGTACAGATTTTTTGCGATTGCGTAATAGCTACTGCGTAATAGATTTTAACTATCCGCTCTGTGCTAAACACGTCCGTTCACTACGACTGATCAGCAACGAATCTTAATGATGTATCTCGAAGTACCTTGTGGTTTTATTATAAACTAGCTTACCCGGTGCGCTTCGCAGCCCCCATCTTTATCTATTTTCTGTTTAGGGTACTGTAAAATAGCTATACCTCTTTCTTTCAAAATGACATGATTATTATATATGGTGCAAAATGAAGAAGATTTGATTACTTTTATATATAAAATACGAACCCTCGTTTCATTTCTAGTTTATGTTCCAAGAGTTACCCTGACATCATGGTACAATATTTATCCCTTTTCCCACAGCACCTCTGGACGTTGAAAAACAATTTTTTTGGTTCATACGTTAGCAATTTTCCCTTGTTTATGTTCCAATACCTACATTCACACCCTGGTACAATATAAAAACATTTTTGTCCCACTGTGTCTATAAAGGTACGAATTTAAAAATCTAAAGTAAATCGCTCCATTCTACCATATTTAACCTTTAGTGTGTCATAATTAACCACTTTGTACGATTGTACAATATTTTAAAATGATAATTGATATTTCAAGATCCAAATTCGCAAGCTTAGGCTGTATTTCAACATTTTTGTCGCCTATCTGTGCCATTTATTTAACTTTTTCCTTACGGTTTAAGTAGAAGAACCTATTTGGAACAAACAATTTCTTAGCTTTGGTTTATGCTGTAAGAGCTACCTTTGCACTCAGGGACCACATTCAACACTTAATGCACCACTGTTCCATATTAAACACTTTTTATTACACTGTGCTTCTAAAGTACGAATTTTTATACATATCTGGGACTATTTTGTTTCCTTTTTTCCCCACTTACCACATTTAACCATTTTACCGTATTTAACTTTTTTGCTGCACCGTACCATATTTAACCCTTTTTGCTCCACTAAACCATATTTAACACTTTTTTCCCCTCTGCAACATGTTGAACAATTTTTGCTTGCCCCAACTGCATCATAATTTTAAACTTTTTGCACCACAGTGCTACTAAAAGCATACATTTAGAAAAAAAAAACATTCTTATTTCATATTTTACTTACCCTATCTCCCTGCATCCATATTTTTACCCACTGTACTAAATGTACGCATTTTGACCCACTGTCAAATTTAACACCTTTTTGTCCTACTATATTTTGTCCACTATAATTAACCATTTGTGTCCCAATGTACCATTCTAACACATTTTTTCTCCACTGTTCCATAGTTAAAGCTTTTTGCCCCACTGTACCATATTTAACCCATTTTGTCCCACGTTACCATATTCAACTAATTGTGCCCCACTGTACTATAGTTAACCCTTTTTGCCCCATTGTGTCATATTAAACCCTTTGTTTCACTGTACCATGTTTAACAGTTTTTGCCCCACAGTACCTTATTTAACCCTCTTTGCTCCACTGTACAATATTTAACACAGTTATGCCCCACTGTACTGTATAGTTAACCATTTTTGTCACACTGTACCATATTTAACCCTTTTTGCCCCACTGTATCATAGTAAATAAATTTTTGCCCCACTGTTCTATAGTTAATGCTTTTTGCCCCACTGTACCATTTTAACCCATTTTGTTACACGTTACCATATTTTACTTTTTGTGCCCACTGTAACCATTTTTGTCATACTGTACCATATTTAACCATTTGTGTCGCACTGTACCATAGCTAACACATTTTTTCCCACTGTTCCATTGTTAAAGCTTTTTGCCCCACTGTACCATATTTAACCCATTTTGTCACACGTTACCATGTACTATAGTTAACCCTTTTTGCCCCATAGTAAATACATTTTTGTCCCACTGTTCAATAGTTAACGGTTTTTGCCCCACTGTACCATTTTTAACCCATTTGTTCCACTTTACCATATACATATAACTATTTTTACCCCACTGGACCATAGTTAACCCTTTTTGCACAACTGTGCCCCATTCAACTCTTTATCTCACTGTACAAAATTTTTACCCACTGTACCATATTTAACAAATTTTTGTCTCACTGTACCGTACTCGTACTTAAAATGTGTCTCCACGCTAGCGTACTTAAACCTTTTTCCCCGACTGTAACATATTTAATCATATTTTCTCCACTCCACTATTTAACCGTTTTTGACCACAGTGCTCCTAAAACCATATAAACTCTTCATATCTCATGTTTAAGTTCCAATTTTGGTAGATTGTTTCCTTTTTTTCCCATGCTCCATAATTAACCCGTCGTGTCCCACTGTGCCTCTTAAAGTTAGAATTACTAAAAATCACTTCCAATCTCTAGTTTATGTTCCAAATTTACCATGGAACCATTGATCCATGTTTGACATTTTTAAGCCACTGTACTATATTTTACACTTTTTGCCCCACTGTGCCCCGAAAACTACGAATACAAAAAAAAGCTTAATACCCCGATCAGTTGTCATAAAGACACCCCTCGCTTCAATTTTCACCATTCTAATATTAGGCTTTAAATTTGGCGGTGGTACCATATTTATACCTTTCTGTCCCACTGTGCCTCTAAATTAAAAAAAAATCACTCCTTGTTCTTGTTTACGTCCCAGGAGCTACTATCACACCAAATTTCACGATTCTAGGTCTTGCCATTTGGATTTGGCTGTTGTACCACACTTTTCCCTTTTTACCTCACTGTGTACGTAAATGTTCGAATTTCGAAAAATCCTGTCAATTTCAGAGTCTACCTCATAAGAGCTACCCTCACACCAAATTTCACGATTCTAGCTCTTGCCATTTGAATTTGGCTGTTGTACAACATTTATCCCATTTTTCCCTTTTTACCCCACTGTGTGCGTAAATGTTCGAATTACGAAAAATCCTGCCAATTTCAGAGTCTACCTCATAAGGGCTACCATCACACAATATTTCACGATTCTAGCTATTGATATTTGGATTTTGCTGATGTACCACATTTATCACTTTTTACCCCACTGTGTTCGTAAATGTTCGAATTTCGAAAAATCCTGCCAATTTCTGAGTCTACCTCCTAAGGGCTACCCTCGTAACAAATTTCAAGATTCTAGCTCATTTCGTTTAGATTTGGCGGTGGTACCATATTTAACCCTTTTTGCCCCATTGTGCGGCTAATAGTACGAATTTCGAAAAATCCCGCCTTATTGCTCGTGTACGTCCCAAGGACTACCCTCCCACCAAATTTCATGATTCTAGCTTCAGCCGTTTGGCCTGGGAGATGATCAGTCAGTCAATCAGCCAGTCAGTCAGTCAGTCAGCCAGTCACGCAACAATTTTATATATATAGATAGATTATAAATAATAATATTTTTTGACATTCCGATTTCTACCTGTTACCTGGCATCTATGGAAATGCCATGAAATCAACAATTTTGTATCATATAAATAAATTTGTTAGTCCCCATTTACATGGTACTTTTTTTAAGTAACTTATCGACTTATTCTCTTTTGAAAAAGTATTTACGTTCACACACGTACTTTTTTTCAATACTTATACTTATTTTCATTTGTTTTGTTTCGGCTTTTCCTGTGTGAATTATTGTTGTTTCCAAGTGCGAACGAAAAACACAAAACGATGAGTACGATAAGTACGAGTACGGCATACTTTTTTCCCCCCGTTTCCGACTGCCTCTCTCGCCCACAAAACGCCGATAAGTATACTTAATACTTAAAAAAAAGTATCATGTAAATGCAGACTTAACACCGGTTATGAGGTAACAAATTAGGGATTTCCTTAGAATGAGGAACAATAACGCAATAATGAATGAGTATTTTTTAGTTTCTAGGTATTAATATAACATCTAAAAAATATGTGTATTCGAAAATGTTCTACAAGTAGTTTCCTTCATGATGAATATTTTGTATTCTTTTCAAATAATTTGTTTTAGAATTTCAAAGTACATTTTCCAACCGAACTTCAAATGGCCATAACTTTTGTCTGAGTTGGTGTATCTTAGCGAAATTTTTTGCATTATTTAGAAATGTCGGTTTGAAACGATTCGGCATATATTTGGATCTAATATTAACGACATACATCTTGCCGCTTATACAGGAATGCTGGAATACTTCAAGTTTCCCACAGGAGTGGAAGGAGGGTATCATAGTCACTATACCCAAGAAAGGTGACCTGAGCGAATGCCGAAATTGGAGAGGCATAACGTTGATAAACACCATCCAAAAAGTCGTGGCTTTCATAATTTTGGAGCGCATCTCACCAATAATAGAGACATGTCTCCGCCGAGAACAAGCAGGCTTCAGAGCAAACCGATCATGCATGGACCATATAAATAGTATTCGCATTATCATAGAACAATCTGTCGAGTGGAATTCGCCACTATTCTTAGCATTTGTCGACTTCGAACGTGCCTTCGACAGTATAAGCCGCGAAGCTATCTGGCAATGTCTACAAAATATTGGTATACCAGAAGGAATTATATCGATAATACGGTCTTTATATCGCGAGTCCAACTGCCGTGTTCGGTTCAAAGGCCTAGATAGTGAATCGTTCCAAATAAACAGTGGAGTAAAGCAAGGCTGCGTGTTATCACCAATATTATTTCTCCTGGTATTAGACGCAGTCATGGCCAAAACAAATACAGATGCTAGAGATGGTATCCAATGGCAACTTAACAGTCGACTTCACGATCTTGACTACGCCGATGATTTATGCCTCATGTCTCACACTTTATTTGGGATACAAGAAAAAATCAACAGTCTGGAAAGAAATGGAGCTGCGGTTGGATTAAAAATCAACATCAAGAAAACAACGATCATGCGCCTAGCAACCAATGTAACCACACCGGTATTGCTAAATAATAACATAATTGAAGACGTAGACGAGTTTTGCTACCGCGGACGTGCGCAGTAGAATAAACAAAGCCCGTCATGCCTACGCTTCACTCGGCAGGATATGGCAGTCGTCACACATATCGAAGAAACACAAACTACGAATTTTTAACACCATTGTGAAATCAGTCCTAATGTACGGGAGTGAAACATGGAAAGTTAGCAACACTATATCAAAAAAACTTCAGGTCTTCGTAAATAAATGCTTGAGATGCATAGCGAAGATTTTCTGGCCGCTGCGTATAAGCAATACTAGCCTACTTTCAACGTGTAACATGGAACCAATCGAAGTTGAAGTACGCAGAAGAAAATGGCGATGGATTGGACACACTTTGCGGAAAGAAACGTCAGACATCGCTAAAGTTGCTCTCCAATGGAACCCGCAGGGTACGAGAAATAGAGGTCGTCCTAAGGTAACATGGCGAAGATCAACAGAGGCGGAATTGCACTCCAAAGGCATGACATGGTCACAAGCAAGACACCTGGCTCGAGATCGAAACAGTTGGAAAAATTTAGTAAATTCCATTTAAATTCTAAAAAGCATCCTTTGTGTTTGCTAGAAGCTCCTATGGAGTAACGATCTCTTTTTATATAAAATAAAAAAAAAAACAATATTTACAAAATTCTAGGTGAGGATAGGGGAAATAGTCAAAAAATCAATTTTCAAATGCAGACAGAAATGTAACAGCGCCATAAAATATTTAAAAATCAACATATTCCAATGAAATATTTTGTAGTTTGTAGGCCTTGTAATACGCAAATCATTATATTTCCAAAAGCCACAATTCCCAAAATAATTTTGAAAATCCCCAAAAATGGGATTTTTTGGTTTTCCCCTATATCTACTATACTAAAAGCCGGGTTTCTCTAATACCACTTCTACAAACATGCCAAGTTTGGTCGCAATCGGTTCTCTGGTTAAGAAACGGCAGAATTATTTGCCTTTTTTTGGAGCAGTGTGTATCAATTGCAGTAATTCTGTTGCACGGGATCCATATTCTCTATGTGGTCCGCGAGTCTGTTTGCCTTTCCCACATCTAACACACGGCTCAGTATTCACTTTTGAATAACTTACACCAATACTTGCTTCCTTTACGCTGTTGTTTCATATGTGCCCCATTCTGCGATGCCAGAAGAAAAACGCTGTATTCTCTTTTGTTTGCCTTATTGTCCAAACGGTACAAGTCATTTTGAACAGTTGCAGCGGCGACAAGCTCCCCATTCCTCCCCCACGCTTTCCATTTTTGTCATCTGTCTAACGGAGATTTCGCACACAAACTCGGCACATATTCAACATTTTTTAGAGTTACATGTTCTCTCGCATTTTCTCCAAAAAACAGTTAGATCGACGTCGCCTGCGCATTCCACATCGAGTTCACTTCGGTTAGCAACAATGATATTTTTCTCTACGTCGTATTTTTTGTACATATAGCTGTCCTTATTCATCATGTGGATGTTGTTGTTGTAGCAGCTTGGAGACGCTGAGTTGATAATCCTTGAGTCTATTTTTAATGCAGACTTCGTTCCGGCATATATCCGATTATCGCGGGAACCTTATGTTCTTTTCATCCACTCAATGTTGTCCGGTTGTAAATTAACATTCATCTGTTAATATCAGGGAATGGATGTTATTTGAGTGTTGCCGTTTCTATTCTCCACTAGAAGCGCTGCATTTCTGTTAATAGTCGTCATGATGTTATGTCTATTTTTAGCTTCCCTGTTGAATTGTGTGATCAGATGTTGTTGTAGTGGTAGTGCGACCGGTGAGTTATTTTTAGCTGCAGAAACTCGCATCTATCATGTGGTTGCTGGCACCACTGTCGACATACCAAGATACTGTGTTCTCGGTTTCGCTCTGCGTTTCACTCTCGTTGATTTGCTCTCTCTTTGCACAAGCATTCATGATGCTGCTATGCGACGCAATTACGGTTGATGCAAACAAAACTTTTTTACTGTTGTCGATCTTTTTTTTGCCTTTGCCGCTAGCAACGCCCTTCCAATTTTTCTTATTGGGACAATTTCGAGAAATATGTCCAAATGCTTTGGAATTGTAGCACTGAATTTGCTTTTTCTCCCGTTTTTGATTTTTTGTGTGAAAAGCAGCTTCCTTTTGGGTCGTTTCGTCAAACTTAGCGTCTTGCAGTAGGAGATTTTTTACCATGTCGACTCTTAGTTTCTCCGAATTTTCCACAGCCATAACTAACGGTCTAAAGTTGTCGGACAATCCCGCTAACATTAATGACGCCGTCAACTCATCATCAATATTAAGGCGTGCATTTTTCACCTGCATTGCTATTATCACCAAGTCGTTAATGTACTCCTGTATGGAGACGTAGTTTAGGAGCTTTATGTTGACCAGTTGCTTTAACAACTCAACCTTTCTTGTCAGGCCTTTGTCTTTATAAGCGTCCATGAGAGCATTCCATGCTTCCTTCGCCGTTTTAGCCTGTGCTATGTGGCCGTAATTGCTGGGACTGACCATAAGTGTGATTTCAGCTAACGCACGCTCATTTAAATCAACATCCTTTTCATCAGATGTGCCAGATTCCACAACTTTCCAACATCCTTTGATAACCAAACACGATTTGGCTTGCCTCTTCCAAATATCAAAGTTTACTCTTCCACGAAGTCGCTCTATTTGGAATGATGCTCCGTTGCTACCAGCCATCTTTAACTTATTTAAATAGTCCACCGATTACAACTTTAAACGATTTAAAAAAAACTTGTATCACTATTTAAAACTTTTTAAGAAAACTCTTTCAAGCGTGTCATGTAGCCCATAACTTGTTGAGTTGAATTCTTTATTAGAACTAAAATTTAAACTATGCTACAGGAGAAAAGAAAACTAAAAACGGTATTAATATTTACAGAGTTGTAATATGAACTTGTACTAAAAATAACTAAAAGTAGTAGAAATATACTACTTAGTGAATTTTTCGCATTCACTTCACAACAATATGGTATTCAAGTGATGAGTGGTGGCGAAATACGTCCAGTGCTTCTTTCCAATTATTAAATGGTCTTGATACCAAGTTTCCTAGTTTTTGGATATGCACTTCTGTATCCATAGGGGCAAAATATACACATTTTTTACAGAAGGCACCGACGTAATTCGCGGAGTACGCCAACCATTTATATTTATGTAACCAAGAAAGTTGGAACTTCTTAGACCATTCTCTGGAAAACTATAATTATCTAGAGGAATCCAGATTTTTCATGAATACCTTCTATGTAGTCGATACTCTCTGAAGCTGACGAAGCTGTTCACGAATAAACCTATATCATATGGTGATACATACTTCGTTTGGGTTATTGGAAGCTGTAGAGTTTTATGTAGTTGGCTTTTCCATATGGCCATCATTAGTTTCGACGGGCAATTTTCATCTCTGTGGATACTGAATCATGAAGAATATTCAGAAAAATTCATTGTAGATAATCATTGCGGACGTTTAAGTATTTCGTTATTCACACATACACATATTATAAAAAATAATTATATGTTTTTTTACATTCTGCTTAGTAGTTAAGTATATCATAAAACTTACGTCATCCTCCTCAATTATTTGCCTTTTATTAAAATATTGTCGAATATCCATCCTGTTGTAGCACTTTTACGAATTTACACAATCACTTCGCCGCGATTTAAAATTGAATGTCACGTGTTCACCGCACTTATTTAAATTGAACTAAACGTTAGTATTGTGTATGTTTACAATGTGTGGGTTTTCCAATAGGAATGATATGATTTTGAAGTGACGGTTCGGCCATTTGTAATATGTCATGATCAAGAACAACGTTTACAAATTATTCAGTTTTATTGTCAAAATAATCGTTCTCCAATTGCAACTTTTCGTGCGCTAAGTCATTTTTTTAAAAATCCAAAAAAAAAAACACTTTCTATTCGACCTACGACCTTGACACCCATGAGCAATATTTTAGCTCTCGTTAAGAGCTATCTTTTTGCCAGTGACCGATTGTAGCACGTGCCACACAGCAAATGAAACAATTTGCCCGTTTCATTGGGTATAACCTATATGTCGATAGATATTTATGTACGGCATCCCTTAATGACAAGTTGTCATCTAAGGGCCTGTTTCTCTATGTCGAACGAAAGCGATGCGAGCGAAAAACAGCTGATTTTAGACCTACTAACTGGCATCAGCCAGTATGTTTACATTCGCTTTGTCGTTCTGATACCTTTTAGTAGGTCTAAAATCAGCTGATTTTCGTTCGCATCGATTTCGTTCGACATAGAGAAACAGGCTGTAAGTTCTTTCTTACAGATGATTTGAAACTTCAAACAAAACGTCCTGCTAACCTCAAACGGGTTAGCGGAACGTTATTTGTATCTGTTAATATTTGTTTTGTACCTAATGCAGAAATACTCAGAAAATGCACTGCGAGAGGGAGTTGGTTACCGCTATAAAGAGAAGGAAGACATCGTACCTGGGACATATTATGAGGAATGCAAAATATAAACTATTGCAAACCATAATGCGAGCGAATATTCCAGGAAGACCTGTTAGAGGAAGAAAGGAAACAACGTGGCTTAACAATATCCAATTATGTACAGGTATCAGAGATGTGAGGAGACTTCTGAGCGAAGCGAGAGATAGAGATGCTTTTGCGGAGTTGCTGAAAAATCTATAAAATTCACAAAACTAATTGTATTGGTCGCTAAAATTCGAAAATCGAATTAGCAAATAAAGAAGAATTTTTGTTATTATTTGTATCTGTTTATTTTTGATTGTTCAATAAATTTGTAGATTTTTGTTTCGGGGGAAAAATTGTTTGCCGCTGAAACAACAAGTGTTTGCGCATTAGTGTCATAATAATTTTGTTTTAGTGTCAATTTAATTTTGTGCCTTTAATCGCGATTTTGTTTAAATTTCTTTTTGATTTAATATTTTTATTATTTTTTTGATTTTATTTTATTATTTTCTGTGTGATTTTCTTAGTTTTCCTTAAATATTTTCTTGATTATTTGTTACGGTAAAATATTCTTTGCCGGTACAACAACAAGTGTTGGTGCTTTAGTGTCACTGTGTTTGTGCTTGTTGATTATTGTCTTCTACCCAGTCAGCATTTGGTCAAAGTATTGATCATATTCGGGCCGTTTTCGACTCCACTGCGCGATTAAAATAATCATAAAAGAATGTTTTGTCGGGAGAAAATGGTACCCTACACGCGACTCTTCTGAGTCTATTATAAGCCGCCTTTCTGCTCACTTTCGAGTAATTTCTCAGTTGTACTTATAATCATTTACGGGTATTTTTGTTGTCACTTCTCAGTCGTAGTTATTATTCGCCCTTATTCCAGTTGGCGTCGTCGACGTCGATTCTTAGCCGACACTGTTTAGATTGACGACTTCATAAATTATGAAATTTTTAAAATATTTTTAAGTTATAAAAAGGGTTTTTGTTAGTTCATGGATACCAAAAACGTTCGTTTTGGTGTAAAGATGACAAAGCTAGAACTTCATAGATATGACGAAAATGATGTGACGACGTCGATGACGAAAATGATGTGACGACGTCGAGTACTTTTTCATTCATTCATTCGAACCATCTGGGGGTCTTTTACGAGTAATTTTTAAGCCGTATTTATAATCATTTGGGCTTTAAAAAAATAAAATATATGTTGGATGTACTTATTAAACAAAGTCATTACATTAAACGTTATCGGGATGTGGCCCCCTCGGTCGGAAGGGGGCGGGTAAGAGTAGCAGCGGTGGGACCGTACTCAAAAAAAAAATTAACAAAAAATGTTTATTGATTGGGCTGGCATTGCTTTTTTATTTAAATGAACTCATGTTGTAAAAATTTAATTCACTAATCGTAGAACTTCTCATCACGATTATCATTGCATAATTACGATCAAAACAGTCACATTTCAAAAACCTGCATGATCTTTTCGTGATTGATGTATATTTTGTTATTGTATTTTCAATAAAGCCCTTCTGAAGCATTAATATGACTCATTTTCTAGTCTTCTTTCACGTGTGCAAGTGATTAATCACTTTATGGTCATCAAGAGTTCTCGAATAGGACCCATTTAGATGCTTTTTGACAAAATGATCTTCCAAGTGCTTTATTGTCTTCTACCCAGTCGGCATTTTATAAAAGTATTGATCATATTCGAGTCCTTTTCGACTCCACTGCGCGATTAAAATAATCATAAATGCGCTCATGACTGATCACTTTCGAGTCATTTCTCAGTTGTACTTATAATCATTTACGAGTTATTTCTCAGTCGTATTTGGTATAATTTACGAGTCCTTTTCGAGTCACTTTTAATTAGTAGTTTCAACCATCTGCGAGTCTTTTTTCAAGTAATTTTTAAGGCGTATTATAATCCCTTATAATTAAGCAAAAAAATATTTTATTTATTGTTTGGGCTGACATTACTTTTTTTATTTAATTTAACTCAATTTGTAAACGAGTCTTTTTTCAAGTAATTTTTAAGGCGTATTACAATCCCTTATAATTAAGCAAAAAAATATTTTATTTATTTAATTTAACTCAATTTGTAAACATTAATTTCACAAATCGTAGAACTTCTCACCACGATTCGACTGATAAAAATAAACCCCAAATCACAAAGTCCGACTATTGGATTCTTGCTTCAATAAGAAGGCAAGTACTAAAAAAACACCACCATAATGAAAACGTTCTACCATCTATGTGCGCGAATTATCATTGCAAACAAACGATCCGAACAATCACATTTCGAACACCCGAATGATCTCTTTGTGATTGATGTATATTTTGTTTTTATATTTTCAATAAAGCACTTTTGAAGCATAAATATGACTCATTATACCCTCCACCATAGGATGGGGGGTATATTCATTTTATCACTCCGTTTGTAACACCTCTAAATATTGATCTGAGACCCCATAAAGTATATATATTCTTAATCGTCGTAAAATTCTAAGACGATTTAGCCATGTCCGTCCGTGTGTTGTAATCACGATACAGTCCGTAATAATAGAGCTAGGTTGATAAAATTTGGTATAAATATTTCTTATAGTTGCAGGTTGTTTGGGATTGCAAATGGGCGATATCGGTCCATAGTGATTCCTACGGTTCTCATCTACTATATTTGTTTTTTTGTGTTTTTCGGTGTTATTTTGTTTAGGTTTGAGTTATTTTGTGAGGTCACATGCTATCCATGGTGGAGGGTATATAAGATTCGGCATGGCCGATCATAACGCTTTTACTTTTTTGCTAGTGTTTTTTCAAGCGTACAAGTGATTAACCACTTTATGGTCATCAACAGTACTCGAAATGGACCAAGTTAGATGCTTTTTGACAAAATGATCTTCCAATGCTGGGTGGGTACCCAGTCCACATTTTGTGAAAGTATTGATCTTATTCGGGCCCTTTTTGATTCCACTGCGCGATTAAAATAATGATAAATGCGCTCATTCTCTGATCATAAAAGAATGTTTTGCCGGGAGAAAATAGTACCCTATCCACGTTCGAGTCATTACTCAGCTGTATTTATAGTCTATTATGAGTCATTTCTTACGCTTATTTTGCATCATTTACGAGCCATTTCTAATTCGTATTTTCAACCATCTGCAAGTATTTTTGATTCATTGCTTTTTTATTTAAATTGATTCTCACCAAGATTCTTTTTTTTTTGTTGCGAACAGTCCCAACGCTGCCACTCTTACACGTCCCTTCCGACCGAGGGGGCCACATCACCATAACGTAGGGATTGCGCACACAATATGATACGAACTATGGCGGGTTAATAGTAGAGGGTGAAATACCAGCTACAGAAAAATATCACAGCCGACACATGCATATACATATATAAATGAATTCTCAAAATAATAGATTTTTAACTAAATAAACACACGCAGAAAAAATACATTGTACTACACATTTAAATACGAGATAATTCGAGATTTCACTGTGTCGATTCCTATATCGAAGTCAATAATATCGTATAAAGTGTTAAAATCCACACACATTCTACGGATAGGATCTGCAGATACATAATTAGTACGTCGAAAATCAATATGTAATAATTGGTAATACAGGGTTTTCCAACAAGAGGTGTTATTTTGAATCCCCCGGTATTTCGGTAGCTGTCACTTTTGATTTTGACAAGTAGAAACATTACTAAAAATGGGACGATGCACGATTCAACAACGCATTGAAATTATTAAAATTCGAAAAATCGAAAAATCATCTTGACTGATGAGGCCCATTTCCACCTCGGTGGCTACGTCAACAAGCAAAATTGTCGCATCTGGGGTTCGGAAAACCCAAGAGTTATTGTTGAGAAGCCTCTCCACCCACAACGTGTAACTATTGGACCTTACTTTTTCGAAAATGAGGTTGGATCAACAGTTACGGTGAATGGATTGCGCTATCGAGAGATGATTAATGATTTTTTATGGTCGGAGTTCGATGGTATTGATCTGGGCAACGTTTACTTTCAACAAGACGGCGCTACGTGCCACACAAGCAACGAAACCATTGGTCTATTACGGGAAAAGTTTCCGGACCGTGTTCTCTCTCGAAGAGGTGATCGCAATTGGCCACCGAGATCTTGTGATTTAACACCTTGCGACTTCTTCCTTTGGGGCCCCGTGAAAGATAAGGTCTACTCCAAAGATAGAATTCGTGAGGCTATCGAGGACATAGGGCAGCCACTTTGCGATTTGGTTATGGAAAATTTCATGAAAAGGATATGGTCCTGTAAGCGTGGTCGTGGTGGCCATTTGGCTGATGTAGTTTTTCATTATTAACGGCATACCTTCCTCTTTATTATGAAATAAACATCCGATCATTTATCTCAAAAAATGGAATTTTTCTTTGAATACCAAAATAACACCTCTTGTTAGAAAACCCTTTATCTAGATGATCTGAATGGTATATTAATTCTAATCTTAGAAAGAATGTAATCGGAAGATACCTCACCTTTTATAACCTTAAGAATCATTATGGAGTTCAGCATAATACGTCGGCTCTTATCAAACTCAACCTACTAGTGTATGGTGGAAGAACAAAATCACTATTCCAGTGGAGGTGTCTCAAAGCAAATAATAAAAATTGCTTCAGAACAGATTCGATCTTATCGATGTATGTCCGTATTGAGGGTCCATACAACGGATCCATATTCTAGAATAGGTCTAACAAGTGAAGTATAAAGCTGCTTTGCATCCTTGTTCATAACCGGCGCGAGAAGGAGTACACCACAGGCGGCAATAAATACTTTACTGAACCTTCAACCGATTGCTCAATTCACTAAAGGACAAACGGACTATTTGTCGTCAGTTCTAAACTATTCCACCAGGTTGGACATGACGGTACCCTCTAGGACAGAATGGTTGGGCGGTGATCTCCCTCTAACTGGTCAGGGGATTTATACAGATGGATCAAAAATGGATTTAGGCACGAGGGCAGGCATCTTTAGTGAATCTCTTCGTACAAGTATATCTTATAGGTTGTCTGATACCTGCAGTATTTTTCAGGCTGAGATTTTTGCCATCCTGGAAACCTTTCGTTTAGGTTTAGGTTAGGGTGGCAGCAGTATTTTTTATACAAGCTCACATAGACCAGTTTAGGTCCCTAGTGTTACCACGGGCTGAAATGCCCCTCATCGAAACCAATCTGTTTGATATACAAATTTGTCGATAGTACGAATATCGGTACTGGAAAGATCTGTTAGGCTGCCTAGAAAGCCGACACTCAGAGCGGGGCAGTCGCATAGCAAGTGCTCAATGCTCTCCACTTCTTCCTCATCTCCACAGCTTCAAGCAGTGTCCCGTCAGAACTGATACTAACGTAGACAATCTTTGCCTCTCTAGTGCGAGGAGATGTTTTGATCTTCTCAGGTCATACCGAGATCTTGTGATTTAACACCTTGCGACTTCTTCCTTTGGGGCCCCGTGAAAGATAAGGTCTACTCCAAATATAGAATTCGTGAGGCTATCGAGGACATAGGGCAGCCACTTTGCGATTTGGTTATGGAAAATTTCATGAAAAGGATATGGTCCTGTAAGCGTGGTCGTGGTGGCCATTTGGCTGATGTAGTTTTTCATTATTAACGGCATACCTTCCTCTTTATTATGAAATAAACATCCGATCATTTATCTCAAAAAATGGAATTTTTCTTTGAATACCAAAATAACACCTCTTGTTAGAAAACCCTTTATCTAGATGATCTGAATGGTATATTAATTCTAATCTTAGAAAGAATGTAATCGGAAGATACCTCACCTTTTATAACCTTAAGAATCATTATGGAGTTCAGCATAATACGTCTGCTCTTATCAAACTCAACCTACTAGTGTATGGTGGAAGAACAAAATCACTATTCCAGTGGAGGTGTCTCAAAGCAAATAAGAAAAATTGCTTCAGAACAGATTCGATCTTATCGATGTATGTCCGTATTGAGGGTCCATACAACGGATCCATATTCTAGAATAGGTCTAACAAGTGAAGTATAAAGCTGCTTTGCATCCTTGTTCATAACCGGCGCGAGAAGGAGTACACCACAGGCGGCAATAAATACTTTACTGAACCTTCAACCGATTGCTCAATTCACTAAAGGACAAACGGACTATTTGTCGTCAGTTCTAAACTATTCCACCAGGTTGGACATGACGCTACCCTCTAGGACAGAATGGTTGGGCGGTGATCTCCCTCTAACTGGTCAGGGGATTTATACAGATGGATCAAAAATGGATTTAGGCACGAGGGCAGGCATCTTTAGTGAATCTCTTCGTACAAGTATATCTTATAGGTTGTCTGATACCTGCAGTATTTTTCAGGCTGAGATTTTTGCCATCCTGGAAACCTTTCGTTTAGGTTTAGGTTAGGGTGGCAGCAGTATTTTGTATACAAGCTCACATAGACCAGTTTAGGTCCCTAGTGTTACCACGGGCTGAAATGCCCCTCATCGAAACCAATCTGTTTGATATACAAATTTGTCGATAGTACGAATATCGGTACTGGAAAGATCTGTTAGGCTGCCTAGAAAGCCGACACTCAGAGCGGGGCAGTCGCATAGCAAGTGCTCAATGCTCTCCACTTCTTCCTCATCTCCACAGCTTCAAGCAGTGTCCCGTCAGAACTGATACTAACGTAGACAATCTTTGCCTCTCTAGTGCGAGGAGATGTTTTGATCTTCTCAGGTCATACCTTGGCCAAATTTGTCTAGCTACTCTGCTGATTGCCTCTTGCCTAAGCCAAAGCTTGCACATGGATAGTGGCGCACCAATATATGCAAATTCTTCGAGAATTTCTAATGTCGTCCCTTTCCAGCAAGTTCATCGGCTTTGCAGTTCCCCTTGATATCCCTATGGCCAGGCACCCATATGAGGTGTATATTAAACTGCTCAGCCATCTCGTTAAGAGATCTGCGGCAGTCGAGGGCTGTTTGTGAATTTGGCTGTTCGAGTAAATGACAACGCCAGTGTTGGTTACTATGTTGCAACTCAGCCACTTGGCGACTTCCCATATTGCCATTATTTCGGCTTGATAGACACTGCAGGTATCTGGTAGTCTGTGAGCTATATCCAAATTAAGTTCATCACAGTGTACTCCGAAGCGCACCTTTTCATAAAGCTTCGAACCATCCGTATAGAACTGGAGATGGTTTCTATTACCTGGCATTCTGCCAACCCATTCATGTATAGGGTGATCCATTTCGAGGTTCCCTACTTTTTTAAAGAAAAAAACACAGAAAATTAAAATGGAATGGGAAATGTTTATTATCATTTGAAAGAACATTCTTTGGCATTTATTTTTTGAAAATTATATCTATCAAATGTTGTCCGCGGCTACGTCTCAGAGGGTCCATCCGTTGAGTCCAATTTCCGATGACTTGATTATGTTGACCATAAGTTGAGCGAAGTGCACGAAACACATTCCTCACAGAACGTGAATTTTCGTAATAAAGTTGAACGGTTTGTAAACGTTGTTCAGGCGTAAGTCTTTCCATAATGAAATGCCAAACAATACTTAACAAAAATAACATGACAGCATGACACGACTCACACGTGATCTGTCAAAAAAGGCTATTGAAAAAAGTATCTCTACTTGGATCACCCGTTAGTTCCTCTCGAAGGTGTCGGCTACCATAGCACTACACTTTGATATCATTATGTGACCATAGTTCTTGTGCATCCACATTGATAGACAGCCACAATATCATTCGGCAGTATGTGGAGTAGGGCTTTGAGAGACCCAGTCGCTGTAGTCATTAAGGCTCCGCTTATGCACAGGCAGGCAGTTCTCTGAACCTTAGATAGTAGGTTGGTGATGGCTAGTTTGCCAGTTGCCGTGCACCATACCCAGGGTTTCCATAAATATTTTTCAGAAAGACGGATATTTGTGCCAGAAAAGGGGGACATGTGTGGCATTTACAACGAGCCCTGGGAACCTTCGGAGGACATTTGTATACCCTACACCACACTGCGGTACAGGGTATTATAAGTTTGTTTCATGGCAGATGTTTGTAACACCTGAAAATACTATAGCTAGACCCACCTTAAAGTATACAGATCGGCTCAGAATCACTAGCTGAGTCGATTTAACCATGTCTGTCCGTCTGTACATCTTAACCCTTGGAAAACACATGGTTTTGGCCAGGCATATTTCATTTTTGAGCGTTAATTAAACATACTTCTAGTTTAGGTAGATACCTGTATTTCCCGGTAGCCGCCTAAAATATTGTTGGCTTTCTATCTGTAAAAAAATTCAAAAATGTCGTTCCAACACGACGAAAACTGCAAAAAGTCCCCTTGAAAAAACACATATGTCTAGCTGTATACAATTTGTATGAAATAAATTATTATTATACACATTTTGGGTTGTTTTTCTGTGAATTCAATGCAAATGTTTACTTCCAGGTAGTTTCTGTGTTAATTTTTCTCTTATTTCTTTCTTTCGTTTGTGATTTTGGTTTTGAGATCAGTTAGTTTTTTTATTGAATGCTGAATATACAACATCGACAGTCCGAAATATATTTTTTTTGTGTGGAAACTAAAGTGAAATTATTACTATTATTATGGCAGAGGATTTAGAATTTGTGTACAATATGCGCCTGCGTACAGGCATCCTTACTGATAATTTCCAACAATAACAATCATCAGCGTTACAGTGTGATTTCGCACTTCACACAGAAGCGGACGAAGAACTAGATTTATTTGAAGACCAAAGCGGTGATAACACAACTGAAGCAAATGAAATATTCGACAGCGATGAAGAATCCGAAAAAGAAAGTGAGAATGCACCAACACAAGCTGCAGACGGTTTTTTGCTTGGAAAAGATGGTACCAAGTGGAGTACAGCTGAACCCGCTACAGTGAGATTCCGCCAGCACAACATCATCCGTTTCGGAGGTGGACCAAAAACAAACCTGACCACTCCGCTTGAGGTGTTCAAGCTTTTCTTTTCACCGATTATTACGTTCATCATCGTAGGTTTAGGTTAGGGTGGCAAGCCGTTTTCTTTTTTATTTCTTCAGCTCACATAGACCAGTTTAGGTCCCTAGTGGTACCACGGGCTGAAATGCCCTTCATCGAAACCAGCCTGTTTGATATACAAATGTATCGATAGCACGAATATTGGTACTGGAAAGATCTGTTAGGCTGATTAGAAGGGCCGACCCCAGTAGGTCCAGTCGTCGTTTACTCAAAGCGGTACAGTCACATAGCAAGTGCTCAATGCTCTCCACTTCTTCCTCATCTCCACAGCTTCTGCAGAAGTCATTGGAGTTAATACCCAATCTTTTGGCGTGTTCGCCGATCAATCAGTGTCCCGTCAGAACTGATACTAACGTAGACAATCTTTGCCTCTCTAGTGCGAGGAGATCTTCTCAGGTCATACCTTGGCCAGATTTGTCTAGCTACCCTACAGGTGCCGATTTGTGTCCATCTGTCGTTGGACTGCCTGATTGCCTCTTGCCTTATCCAAAGCTTGCACGTGGACAGTGGCTCACCAATACATGCAAATTCTTCGAGAATTTGTAAAGTCGTCCCTTTCCTATCAAGTTCATCGGTTTTGCAGTTCCCCGGGATATCCCTATGCCCAGGCACCCATATGAGGTGTATATTAAACTGCTCAGCCATCTCGTTAAGAGATCTGCGGAAGTCGAGGGATGTTTGTCAATTTAATGTGGCCTCCAGAGAATTGATGGCAGCCTGGCTGTCCGAGTAAATGATGACGCCAGTGTTGGTAACTATGTTCCGACTCAGCCACTTGGCGACTTCCCATATTGCCATTATTTTGGCCTGATAGACACTGCAGGTATCAGGTAGTCTGTGAGCTATATCCAAATTAAGTTCTTCACAGTGTACTCCGAAGCCAACCTTTTCATCATGCTTCGAACCAGCCGTATAGAAGTGGAAATGGTTTCTATTTCCGGGTATTCTTGATTTGAGGACCTTTTTAAAATTCTTCTCATACAGGTGTCACTTTGTCTTCCTCACATTTCTGTGGACAGCAGGTTTAGGAATTTTTTCGGCGAGTTTGAACTCTATATAATGGTGATCCGAGAATGAGTGGTCGTCCAGTACATTCCACCCAATAATTTTGTCTGACACCCGGTCATTAGCAAACGTTACGTCTAGTACTTCTTGTCATAGACGTAACGTTCTTGTAATACTTCTTGCCAATGTAACAAATAGTTAGGTTGGTAGTTAGAATAAAGTCAAGAAGCGAATCACCCCTATTGTTTATATCCCCAGATAGTATGATGAGCGTTCGTGTCTGCGCCAATAACACAGTGCGACAAAATAAACTCAAGTTGAGAAGCAAATGACGCGATACTGTTTTTCCTGTACGTCTTGTCGAGTAAAACACGATCCTTTTTTGGTAAAAAACCGATTTTCTGGCCTTTTTTTACTTGAACGCCCATAATTTTGTTAATTATAAATCGATTTTCAATCTCTAAAAGATGAGAATTAGACCTTTCGAACCATGTACATTTTGTTTATTTGTCCTACAAACACATTTTTTTCATTTTTGTCCGCCATTTTCTAGTTTAGGCAATGTATTTACCAATAATATTGTGAGATAACGGTACGATTAATTAATTTACGTATGTAGTATATTTTATAAGGAAAAAAATGGAACCAGTCTCTTAAAAATCCGCTTGCAATTGACTGAGTTATTAAAGTTTCATTAAAACTAAATGTGTACATAAATACTAGTCTTGACGATGATGACGAGTTAAAAAGAAAACGCTGAAGCAGACATTAGGCATGTTTTCGTTACAAGCTAGCACTTTTAGTTTAGCACTTTGCAACGAAAACAACTGACTTCCACTAACTGGCACATAAGCAATAAGTGGCGGATTTTCACTATCTGGTAGCAATGGTGTCATGAGTTGCGAAGAAAGAACAGTGCGAAACAGACTAAAAATTCGTGAAAAGTATTTATAAAACATATATTTACTATTCTATGTTCAATTGTTTACACTCTTTTGCAAATATTAAAATAATTTCCCATTTTTGTTCTTCTTCTTCCCGTTAATTCACAATAATTGATAAAATCTCTCCAAAAATGGGATGCCATATTGCTAAATATAGGGTGCCCAATCTGGCAACATCATACTCGATTAAGACATGAACACAAGCACCAAACTTCATCGGGAACTAATAGTGCTTAAAAGTGCTTAGCTCCCCATACAAATTAAGCACTTATGGTGTAACGAAAACACGCCTATTATTGTGTTGAACGGCCAAAACTAGTGTTTATATTCCGATTTAGTTTTAATGAAACTTTAATACCTCCGTCAATTGCAAACGGAGAGACTGGTTGCATTGTTTTCCTTATAAAATATACTACACGTGCAAATTATCTAATCGTATGGTTATCTCACAATATTATTGGAAAAAACATTGCCTAAGATAGAAAATGACGGACAAAAATGAAAAATGTGTTTGTAGGACAAATAAACCTATATTCCTACAGCTTCAAATAGACAAAATATACATCGTTCGAAATGTCTAATTCTCATCTTTCCTAATTCTTTTAGAGATTGAAAATCGATTTATAATTAACAAAGTTATGGGCGTTCAAGTGAAAAAAGGCCAGAAAATCGGTTTTTTACCCGTAAATCCGGATTTTGGGGGTGTCCGGCAAATTTCGTAGAACAAACGTTGTTCTACTCGGTTTTTGGTTTTTGGACTGTCGCACTGTGTAATCAGCTCGAGCTCGTCAGACGTTGCTCCTTCTACTACTTCCCTGAAGAGAGCTGTCGGTATTGCAGCTTCATAAGGAAAGTAACTGGAGACCACCCAGTATATGCGATTTCCAATCTCCAGACTAGCAGCTGTTTGGTCTTTACCTTTTCTGGCCAAAATGCAGGTTCTTGGAGTGCCTTCACAGTTGGCCACAAGCAGTTTAAAGTTGGGTGTCTTGATACCGCACACCCGTCCTCCTACTACACGCAAAGAAAAAAACGTTTGGGCGTCGTTTATGGCAAACATTTTTGTTTGTCTTAAACGCTCTACTTTTCCCGTAACGGTTGAAATTTTTGCGGTGAATGCAAAAGTTTATCGTAAACGTAGTTTCTCTTACTGTAAACGAACATTCTTTCATTCCAAAATTTTCGTAATTTATTTTATGGTAAACGAAAAACGTTTACGGAACCATATTGTATTTAAACATGATTGAATATATTAAAGAGAGTTGAGAGAACAAAGAGCTAAACTTGTTTTCATTTTGTGAGAGTGCGGTTTTATAACTTTTTTTTATTACTTATATGACGGAATAATATGTGTTGCAGGAAAAAGCGACGTTGCAGTGTTTCTGCAAAAAGATGCAGATGTGTGTGTACAAAACACAAAAAAAGAAGCGTTGCATACATGTTTGTCCACGTTGCTTTATTAACAGACGGTGGTGGATATTTAGTTATCTGCATCCCTCCCTCCGCACTGTTATACAATTTCATAACATTTGCAATCGTACTCAGCATGCGTAGAGTCGTATGCTGGTGGGCCTTTAGTTTTGTACTGGCGCTTGTGGTGTTCGGTATTTGTGCGCGTGTGTGGCAAAATTAAAAATGTTTTTATCAGTTAGCTCAAAATGATTTTATTCAAAGAATTAATGAAATCAAAGAATCTAAATTATCGGAGGTGCGATATCTCGCAGATATACTGTGGACTCCAATTTAATGTTATAGGTAAATGGTAAATGAAGTGAAGACATGTGGGAAAATAACCAAATTGTTAATAGCAAAAAATGGATCGAGCACTGCATGAAAATATTGAATACTTTGTGGAAAGCCGGAATAACAAAAACAATAGATTTTAACAAAAACTGAGACCATCTATTGCTTTTCTTAACGACTAACTGGTTATTTTTCCACTCGCCTTAAATTGTGAATAAGCAAATTAATTACTAAAAATTGTGACATTTTTGATTATAAACATAATATTACAAAACATATTAAATATCATAATTCAATCAAATTATTCTTTTGTGACAATCGTTTTCTCATTTATTGTTAAACTGACATTGCTTGTGACAAACGCAATGATTGTTTGCAACACACGTTTTACAGGGTTTGGGATAAACAGGCATTGCTTGTGACAAACACAATAACCGTTTGCACTAAACGTTTCACAGGGTTTGTAACAAATGTAAATCATTTACGATAAGTATACTAACCGTTTGCTATAAACTTTCTTTGGGTTTTGGGATAAACATAAATCGGATCAGGACGATGTCTACTGCACCTGTGGACAGGCGCAGCAATAGAGCCGCTGAGGCTGCTTTAGCGTGATGGAGGTTAATCTGTAGAATTCTTACCATCATTGGTACTCGACAGATTGACATCCACCCCGACAAGGGTGTTATCGAGTCCGGAGACTTCCCTCAGCCCCTCAGTACCCGAAGTAGTGTTTTCATCCTCAGAAAATGACGTTACAGATCTTCTGTTAGAGTTAGGGTCACCAGAAATAATGGTCGTGTGGACCTCCGCACTTCCAGAAAGCCTTGCATCAACCACGGTCGACGACTCGCCTTCCGCAGTGGGAGCTATATCCTGCTTGTATACCTTCAAGACTATAGTCTCGAAACCATATTGCAGGGTTGCACTTGCACTTTGTATATGGGATGTGGATTCAGCGTTAAGGATCAAATTGACCTGACGCTTTTTACCATCCGCCTCACCCACCTTGCTAATTCTCCAATTATGGGTCGGCAGACCAGGATTGGAATATTTTATTATCTCTAATATGTCAGCCGGGTTGGAGGGCTCTTCTGTAACCCAGGTGATGGCTCTAGGGTGACTAGGGATGTTGTTTTTTCGACAACATCCAACTGGGCACCCTGCCATACCTCACCCGCTCAACTCAGAGCAGCCTTATACAGATCTGGCATCACCGAAATATAAGAGCTTTACTCTTCCCTGATGCCATCCTGCATCGTTGCACACTGGTGGTGTGCCTGGCATTTCTCTTCGGACATCGAGGTAATGAGCCATTATGGCGGATTGCACATGACTCCATCTTTCCTTGAGGACGGATCCATCCTCACTTCTATCTATAACAGCCATCACTAGACTCTCCTTCGCCACTTCATTGAAGGGCTTGGTGAGTGTCCTGTTGATGGTGACATTAGGGCGTCTTGCCTTTTTCGAAGGCAGGGGTTCATCAGGTGATCTGATTCTTTTGACTTTATTAGCCCTTAACACAGCTGAATTTGTGGCTCTTTCAGCCGGCTGATTGGCCTTAGAAGCATCTATGACGCCTTTGGCACAGGTAAGTGACTCTTTTTGTTTTTCGGTAAGAGCCGAAACCTCAACAGCCTCCAACTTCGTCAAAACTCTGAGCGCTATCCGGTGCTCATTGTGCTTCCGTTTTGACGGTCGGACATGACGTTTTCCCCTCACCGTACCACCTGTTGTGAGTACCGGGGGGAAATTTTCACCATGTTTGGTGTGGTTGGCTTTGGCCAAGAACAACGGACGGACAGTAGGACGATCATCGTAACACAAACAAATCTATATGGTGAAAAAGTTACGCGCAAATGCAAATGAACGCAGAACATGCAAACTGCACACCACAAGTATGGGTTGATACGACAAGTGTTGAGCTTGATGCTTTTATTGGGATTCTATTGGCTTTTGGTGTCAGTCATATTACTATGCAGCTCTCAAGATTGATGTGGAAAACTGACGCACTTCCAATCTTCCGTGCATCCATGTCATATAGACGATTTGACGATAGTCGTACGCGCGCATTTCGTCAACAAAGCTGCTCCCATTCCAGACATATGGAACTTCTTGAATAACAATCTAGCCAGTAATTTTGAACCATACGAAAGTGTTACCATCGATGAGCAGCTATTTCCATACCGTAGGCGCACAAAGTTCACGCAATACATCCCATCAAAGCCCGCAAAGTATGGTGGGCATGCGATGCGAAAACCAAATATCCGTTGCAAGGAAAACTGTACACTGGTAAGGAGGGAGAACAACGAGAGACAAACCAAGTCGAAAATGTGCTCATGAGTTTGGCTAATCGATACACCAACAGCGGCAGAACTATTATTGCTGATAACTTCTTTACAACATTAGACGCAGCTAAACGTCTTTCGTCGATTGGATTAGCATACGTTGGCACCATTAGATCCAACAAAAGGTGTCTTCCCACAGAAGTGAAAAAAGGCAGCAAACGGTGTGGGGGTCTATCTTATTTCTACTGTATGTAGATTTTAACTGTAGAAATTCATCGAAGATATATTGAGTTGTAGAAATCAAAATTTGAGTGGAAGAGTTTTTGAAAACGAAAAATCATATGAGTTCATTGGAAAATTTGTGAAAGGAAGACGTACAACAAAAATTCATTGACAAATATACTACGAGAAATTTAAAAAAAATAGAAAAAGATTTGTTGTTACAATCACATTGAGGAAAAACAAATGGAAGCAAAATTACAATCAAGCGGAAACTATATACTCGTACATATACATTTTGGAAATCCTGGACACCTCTTTTGGTCATCTTGAAAGAAATCTGCCCATTTTGTTAGTTACCAATATCTCAAGATTATATTTCCGTTTATCTGTTGGGAAAAATTTAGGGTGGAGACGATCTTATAAGTTATCTACAAATTGGACAAAAATGAACATCATCTTTAATTGTTATTGGTCAATATACCGTTAATTATAAGTATTATATATAAACCATTCATCATTGATTCTAATTAACTTTGAATCACATCAATTATTATCAAATCGACGCAGCGATCCTTTCGTGGAACAGGATATAATGTAAGTTATTTTATTTTAATCTCTATAAAAATCTCATTAATATACCTATAAGTTTGTAATTAAATTCTTAGAATTATTTGTATTCTAATACTCTATACATTCTCACGTTCATTTTTAAGAATACTTCTAATATACCTACCAGCTAAATCCAAATAGTTAATATTGTCTTTAGTGTTAATAAATGTTTACACTGTCACTATGATCAGTTAATTACCGCTTTCTAAATGATGAAACATAGGGGCATTCAGACAAGCAATACTTCGAAACTCAAATCTATATTATTTTACAATTCAACAAAGACCGGCGTTGATACAATGGACCAAATGGTAACACATTACTCCACAAAACAGTCAACCAGACGTTGGCCATTAGCATTTTTTGCAACATGATAGACGTCATGGAATTAGCCGCTTACATCATATGCAATGAAAATATAGAAGGAACCAGAAAAGAGAAGCGACGATTGTTCTTGAACACGCTGAATAAACAATTGGTGCTTGCTAATACTGAAAATCGCATAAACAACAACCATATTTTGGGACAACATTCAACCCGTTTGGCCATTGAATCTTTCTTTGGAAGGCCGTTGAATATTCCCAGCAACATGCTGCCTAACCAACAAGGATGCCCTAGTACACTGTGTTCCAGAAGAGATTGCAGAATTTGTTTCTCGCAAGACGAAAAGCTACGTAGGAAGACACGTTTTTACGGCACCAAATGCACTAATCCTGTGTGCCAACAAAATTCTAAAGTTGATTATACTTGTTTTTCATGCATTCCACAAAATGAATAAAAAATATTTTTTTTTTACATTTAGTCTAAAGACCAAAATAATATACGAACATACTTAGAAATTGAAAGTTACGGTACCCTTTTTGCCATACAAATGCATGAAAACGTATAGGGGTCTGGCCAGGCATATCTGTTCGAAGGTTTCAGAATATGTGTTTGACGGGGGGTTAAGTTGTTCGCCTACTATAGGTCGCAATTTCACTCCGATAGTTCTGAAATTTTGCAGTTTGGAGTCTTTCGCAGCTGGAAAGAACCCTATTGAATTTGGTTGAAATCGGTTCAGATTTAGATATAGCTCCCATATATATGTTTCGTCCGATTTGGCCCTTTAGCCCTATAGAAGCTGTATTTTACATCCAATTGTTTTGAAATTTAGCATTGTAGAGTTTATAGACCCATGGACCAACATTGCATTGTTTGAAGAAAATCGGTTCAGGGGACCACCATTGCCGAGTTTGAAAAAAATCGGTTTAGATATAGCTCTCATATATATGTTTCGTCTGATTAGGCCCTTTAGCCCTTTAGAAGATGTAGTTTAAAACCAATCGTTTTGAAATTAAGCATGGTAGAGTTTCTTGATCCATGGATCAACATTGCCGAATTTGAAGAAAATCGGTTAAATTTTAGCTATATCCCCCATATATATGTTTGCCCTATAGAAGCTGTATTTTACATCCAATTGTTTTGAAATTTAGCATTGTAGAGTTTATTGACCCATGGACCAACATTGCCTTGTTTGAAGAAAATCGGTTCAGATTTAGATATAGCTCTCATATATATGTTTCGTCCGATTTGGCCCTTTAGCCCTGTAGAAGCTGCATTTTAAAACCAATCGTTTTGAAATTTAGCATAGTGAGTTTCTTGATCCATCGACCAACATTGCCGAATTTTTAATGGACTTTCCGAAGAAATAATAAATATAAAGAAAGAGTTGCTTTGAATATTAAATATAAAATAATTCGCATTGAATTCGGATTTACATCACTCCACCAATTTTGGGTAAAATTCGAGAGGAGAATTCCCTATCCTCTGGTCTTCAAAGTTGCTGTAGTGAGACTCGAGAACACTACCTTTTGCAAAGTCAAATTGCCTTCTTATTCCACTATTGACTCCAATCAGTTGGAAAGAATAGAAAAACACCAGACTCAACTGTTTTAATCGAATCGAAATTCCTCAAAGCATCCCAGTGAGCATTCATATGTAACACGGCAACGCCCGTTCAGTAGAATTGGTTCACAGTAGGAGAGGAAAGTATTCCAAGCAAACTTAATTCTTTGATCAGTGCTGGAATAAAACGTATCCGAAAAAAGGAAGAAAAAACCGCGGTAAATAATAGTGATTATATAAATGCCTTCAAATTCATTTTTCGGTTTAATATATATTTAGGGTTCTTTTGGTTATCCGAAATTTGTTATTCCTTGTCGTAAGTCTCAACGTATGAAGCGGTTTTTTGGGAAAGTGTGGAACTTTTGTACCATTTTAATATTCGGTACTAAATACATCGTACGCTGGGTTACGTAGAAATACACACCAGAAGCAATTACCTATAAGCAACCCAAATAATCAATTGAGCTGCATTGATTCTGATTCATCATCAACGTACGGTGCCGTTGCGAAAGCAGAGCTCAGAAAAAAATCGCCGCAGACGTACACGTCTTCGTCGTCTACCCAAATAAACTAATGACAGACGGTCCTTCCCTCCAGAGTACAATGTGGGAGTTATATCCACTCTAAACCAAATTCCGAATTAAAACAACCACAACTTTAATAAATTAAGTCAAGAAATTACGAGTATTTAGCAAAAAGAAAAAAAAAAGATAAATAAGAAAGTGTGATTTAAGTTTTGTGCCGGAAAAGTTCCCATAGTTTTCGCAGTTGTTCCTTTAAATTTCAATTATTTCATCTGTATGGTGATTTGACATTAGAAATGGCATGAATATCCGTATAATAATGCAAGAAAGCCCAACTTAAAAAGTAATTAAAATTTAAGTAATCAATCAAAAGAGTGCATAAGAGTGCATGGTTTCCATATAGTATTATTTTTTTAACGAATACTCTATAGTTTTGTAATATTATGACCACTACTTAATAACACATCTTTCGATTATTTTTGTCATTTGAACTGCTCAATTTGCATGGGTGTAATAATCCCCATAGAAAAAAAAAACCTATTTGTAAAATAAAAAAATCGAGGTATGATATGAATATTCCAATTACTCAAACCTAATTCGTAGTGCAACCAAATTTCTCCTCTAGGTGCAACATCATACCCAACGACGCTGAAATTGAAAAGGCCTGATCAATCTTCATATTGAGTGTTGGTAAGTTTTTATACCCTCAACCATAGGATGGGGGGTATATTCATTTTGTCACTCAGTTTGTAACACCTCTAAATATTGATCTGAGACCCCATAAAGTATATATATTCTTAATCGCCGTAAAATTCTAAGACGATTTAGCCATGTCCGTCTGTCATTCCGTGCGTCCGTTCGTATGTTGTAATCACGCTACAGTCCTAATAATAGAGCTAGGTTGATCAAATTTGGTATAAATATTTCTTATGGTTGCAGGTTGTTTGGGATTGAAAATGGGCCATATCGGTCAATGTTTTGATATAGCCCCCATATATAGCATCTAACTTGTTGTGATTTCTACTGTTCTCATCTACTATATTTTTTGTGTTTTTCGGTGTTATTTCCTTAAGGTTTGAGTTATTTTGTGAGGTCACATGCTATCCATGGTGGAGGGTATAAAAGATTCGGCATGGCCGAACTTAACGCTTTTACTTGTTTTATTCATTTTGCCTAAAAATATGCTGCAGAGTAAAAACATTGAAACAAGAATTGTTATCAAAGCAAAGAGAAACATCACCAAAGAGATAGTCGTACGATCTCTCAAAAACGATTCTCTTAAATTATCACTCTTCCTCAATTGGTTTGTAAATGTTTTTTTTCTCGGTTGGTGATTTCAATTTTGCAGTGATAGCATCTGTTGTTATGTATGTACGTCTGCGTTTGTATAAAGAACTTGTTTTTCTATTTATTATGAGTTCCCTACATTAAAAAGGGCATATTCAGCATATCACCTCGTAATGTACTTTTAGTATTTTTATTCCCTCCACCATAGGATGGGGGGTATATTCATTTTGTCACTCCGTTTGTAACACCTCTAAATATTGATCTGAGGCCCCATAAAGTATATATATTCTTAATCGTCGTAAAATTCTTAGACGATTTCAGCCATGTCCGTCTGTCCGTCCGTCTGTGGAAATCACGCTACAGTCCGCAATAATAGAGCTAGGTTGATCAAATTTGGTACAAATACTTCTTAAAGTTGCAGGTTGTTTGGGATTGCAAATGGGCCATATCGGTCCATATTTAGATATAGCTCCCATATATAGCATCTAACTCGTTGTGATTCCTACTGTTCTCATCTACTATATTTTTTGTGTTTTCTTAAGGTTTGAATTATTTTGTGAGGTCACATGCTATCCATGGTGGAGGGTATATAAGATTCGGCATGGCCTTTTACTTGTTTTATTTTGGTAGTATTTAATTCTTTTTACGTTTTGTAATTTTTATAAATTAATTTTGCATACTGAAAGTTCCATACACTAAGTATTAGGCCGGGTCGATTTGTGGGGAGGCAAAAAAAGTCGCCCATTGCTCAGTGAAAATCGTATTCT
Source organism: Eudasyphora cyanicolor (assembly GCA_963930755.1). Lineage (NCBI taxonomy): Eukaryota > Metazoa > Arthropoda > Insecta > Diptera > Muscidae > Eudasyphora > Eudasyphora cyanicolor. The sequence goes on along the minus strand of OZ005734.1, from coordinate 151,500,045 downwards.
AGGGATCAAAATAAGAAACTTTGCCGAAGGAACCATACCTCTAAAACGAATTCTGATGTCCCGGAATTTGGGTCGAACTTTTGGGTAGGGGCAAATTTTGAAAAATCCCACTTTGACCCATTTAGAGTGCTCCAATCGAGTCCAAATGTATGAACGACCCCCACTAACTTTGGAGGCCCGACCCACCCATGCCAGTGGCACACCCCCTGGAACCCTCCTGGGGGTTCACCATGCAAACATTTCAAAAAATCGCCAGTTTTGGCACTTTACATGAAAAAAATCTGCGAAATGCCTATGTTTTTTCTTTTTGGAGTTTATTTTTCTCTTTAGAAATGTATTTAGTCAGAACATATGTAAATGAAAAAATGAATTTAACTTAGTAATAGAAAAGAAATTAAAAAAAATTATTAGAAATTAGCCTTTTAAAACCAAGGCATCACTGTGATGCATTTGCATGTCGTAATCTTAGTTGTGTGGGTTTTTATTCAACCCTTTTAAAAAATGAAGGTATCACTGTGACACAATTGCAGGTCGTAAAATTGCTTATGTGAGTTTTTTATAGCACCTACTTAAGAAATGAAGTTTGTTTTTACAACCCTTTTGTGGGTTTTTTATGGCACCTTCTTAAGAAATGCGCGTTTTTTGCAACCATTTTAACAATTAAGGTATCACTGTGATGCACCGCAGCCCTTTTCAAAATGAACGTATCACTGTGACACAATTGCAGGTCGTAAAATTGCTTGTGTGGGTTTTTAAGCCACCACAAGACACAGCAGGTAGAATTACCATTTCATTCTTATTACCTCGTCTCGTAGACCATATATAACGCAACAGTTTTTGTGAATGCATTAAGTCGTTGTGAAGAACTCAAGGGGTGAAGTGCTAATTTCAGACAAAAAAAATATTTCAAAAAAAATAATAAGTGAAGTGACCATTCCAAATCAAAAAGTTTACAATGAATCCACCATCCTCTACACCGCAAGATGAAGCAACAACAACTATCGAAAACCCAATGAGTCATATACCCAAGCATGATGTTACTGTATTTGGTGTGTCTACTGATTTGACTGATCTTAATTTACCAACCCATCTGGATATCTTGAGATATTATTTTTACTTAAGCGAACGTGTTAAAACAGAACAAAAAAAGTTTTCCTATAAATCATTCACCATTCAAGTACAAGATAAGTTGATTGGAATTTGGGAAAACTTGGTATGGAAATAATGCTGAAAAAAAGTGTATTTAATAAATTGAATAGATTGCTTGACAAATGTCAAGACCAAATCAAGAGAAGATACAAAACCCAACAATTTACAGAGTATGTAAAATCTCTGGAAACAATTTTTATACCCTACACCACACTGTGGTACAGGGTATTATGACTTTGGGCATTTGTTTGTAACACCAAAAAGGAGAAGAGATAGACCCATTGTTTATTATACCGATCGACTCAGAATCACTTTCTGAGTCGATTTAGCCATGTCTGTCTGTCCGTCTGTCTGTCCGTCTGTCTGTCCGTCTGTCCGTCTGTCCATGTATTCTTGTAATCAAAGTGCAGGTCGTATTTATGTTCCGATTGTGATGAAATTTAGCATAGTGCTCTTTTTTGGCCCAAGGACGATCCCTATTGAAATTGGTTAAAATCGGTTCAGAATTGGATATAGTCCGCATATATATGTTTCACCCGATTTGACATGCAAGCGCCGTAGAAACCACATTTTACATCCGATCTTTATGAAATTCGGCAGAGAGAGTTGTATTATTACGTGAATGAACACTACCAAATTCGGAGAAAATCCGATCAGATTTAGATATAGCTCCCATATATATGCTTCACCCGATTTGGCATGTAAGCGCTGTAGGAACTGTATTTTAAATCAGATCAGTACGAAATTTGGCAGAGAGAGTTCTCTTATTACATGAATAAACACTGCCAAATTCGGGGAAAATCGGTTCAGATTTAGATATAGCCACCATATATATGATTCACCCGATTTAATATTTAAGCGCTGTAGAAATCGTGTTTTATATCCGATCAGTACGAAATTTAACAGAGAGATCTCTCTTATTACCTGAATAAACACTGCCAAATTCGGGGAAAATCGGTTCAGATTTAGATATAGCCACCATATATATGTTTCACCCGATTTAACATTTAAGCGCTGTAGAAATCGTGTTTTACATCCGATCCGTACGAAATTTAACAGAGAGTTTTCTTATTACATGTATGAACACTGCCAAATTCGGGAAAAATCGGTATAGATATAGCCACCGTAGAAACCACATTTTACATCCGATCTTTATGAAATTCGGCAGAGAGAGTTGTATTATTACGTGAATGAACACTACCAAATTCGGAGAAAATCCGATCAGATTTAGATATAGCTCCCATATATATGTTTCACCCGATTTGGCATGTAAGCGCTGTAGGAACTGTATTTTAAATCAGATCAGTACGAAATTTGGCAGAGAGAGTTCTCTTATTACATGAATAAACACTGCCAAATTCGGGGAAAATCGGTTCAGATTTAGATATAGCCACCATATATATGTTTCACCCGATTTAATATTTAAGCGCTGTAGAAATCGTGTTTTATATCCGATCAGTACGAAATTTAACAGAGAGATCTCTCTTATTACATGAATAAACACTGCCAAATTCGGGGAAAATCGGTTCAGATTTAGATATAGCCACCATATATATGTTACACCCGATTTGACATGTAAGCGCTGTAGAAACCGTGTTTTATATCCGATCAGTACGAACATCGGCAGAGAGAGTTTGCTTATTACATGTATGAACACTGCCAAATTCTTATCGCAATGCCCATTTTCGCATTGGTAGGTAGGTGTAGGGTATTATATAGTCGGCCCCGCCCGACTTTCTGTCTTTCCTTACTGGTTTACATTGGAACATGTAAATCCGATTTGAAGGCAGCTCCATGTGCATGCGGCTTGCTTCCCGAACGCCTCAAAGAGTTTATGCACGATCAACATAATCAGAGAAGACTAACAATGGAAGCATTTGTGATGGAAATTGAAGAGCAAGGAGCAACGTCTATGTCATCAATGCCAACATACCAAGATCCCGATGATTCAACATACGCACCGCCACCGGTTCAAGAAGATATGGATAGAAGCACAAGTTCACAATACACAGAGATATACGATTGTTTTAACTTTGCCTTGGTATGTGACAGATTTGGTGTGCCTGATAGAGTAGCATCAGCATTGGGAACCGCTCTTTTGCAAGATTTTAAAATTAAAGATAAGCATGGGAAACCTCTCATCATGGATAAATCGAAAGTTCGCAGAGAAAAAGATAAATGCAGTCAAGAAGTGCTTCGTTTTCATTCGATGGCAGAAAAGATGATACTTTAACGATAGATAAAATTGATGAGAAGTATCATACTAGGATGGTAAAAGAACCTCATCTTGTTATTTTGAGAGAACCCAATTCTGAATTGATTGGTTACGTAAGACTGGAACATGAAACCGCTGAATACAAAACAACCGAATTAAATGATTTTTTCAACGATAAAAATAAATCAGTGGATGCATTAATTGGAATATGCACTGACGGTGAGCCAACAAACACTGGCCTACACGGTGGAATTATACCACGATTCGAATTGCTCTTAAAAAGACCATTGCATTGGTTCGTTTGCCTTCTACACTTCAACGAACTTCCGTTTCGGCATTTGTTTGAAGCTTTGGATAAATCAACCAGCACTGGACCAAGATCTGCAACCGGAAAACTGAGCCGTCAAATCGAAACTTGTGAAACTCTTCCGGTAAGTTATTGCTATCACTCATTTATTATAATTGTCAACCATTTTTAATTATTTTATTATTATATATTTTCAGGTGGTGGACGGCTTCCAGAAAATTGAGTTGCAAAATATGCCCCCTGCTCCAGAAAAAATTGAATTTTCCACCGATTCGAAGTACTTATACGACATGGCCCCTGCAATTTCTAGCGGCGTGGTTTCGGTGGATCTGGATAACATCAAACAAGGGAAAATTGTACATTCTCGGTGGTACACCAAGGCCGCTAGATTATTACGATTATATGTGACAACGGAAAATCCAGATGCAAATTTAAGAATTCTGGTTGAATTTATAATTAAATGTTATGTGCCAATGAACTTCAATATCGAGTATTACAGCTCTGTCGTGTACGGCAGTGCATTATTTTTCAAGTTTATTAGTTTTCTTTTTTCACGATTTCTAGAACCTCGTTTACGCAAAATTGTCAATCAAGTAATTAAAGATAATTCATATTATGCGCATTCGGAAAATATCTTGTTATCAATGTTGTTTGATGATAGCAACGAAAAGCGCGACTGTGCTATCAAGAAAATTCTACGCTATCGAACCGATGTTGACGACCCAACGCAACTTAGAGCTTATAAAAAACCAGATATAAACTTTAATTGCACAAGTTACACGGAAATGATCAATATGAATGACATAAATAACGTATTTGAACCACCATTCACGCGAAGCATTCCGTAAGATACATTGAAAGAATATTTAAATCAAGATGATCCACCGTTTTAATGATCCAAAAATTCTATCACACATACAAGGAACGGAACGACATGTTCAATTGCTAGCTAGCGTTTCCAAACGGGTTATACCGGAAAATGTAGAGGCTGTTATGGCGACGACATTAGAGAGCCGTGCGAAATTGCCCAGACTTGAAAGTAAAAAAGACTTCAAACAATAATTTTTTTTACTTTCTTTTCTATAACTAACTTAAATTAATTTTTTCATTTACATATGTTCTGACTAAATCAATTTCTTAAGAGAAAAAATAGATATTATTATAAATAAATATTATTATAAATAAATAAATAAAAATAAAGAAAAAACATAGCCATTTCGCTGATTTTGTCATGTAAAGTGCCAAAAATGGTGATTTTTTGAAATGTTTGTATGGGGAACTCCCCAGGTGAGTTCCAGGGGGTGTGCCACTGGTATGGGTGGATCGGCACTCCAAAGTTAGTGGGGGTCGGTCATACATTTGGACCCGATTGGAGCACTCTAAATGGGTCAAAGTGGGATTTTTTCCGGGACATCAGAATTCGTTTTAGAGGTATGGTTCCTTCGGCAAAGTTTCTTATTTTGATCCCTAGAATACGATTTTCACTGAGCAATGGGCGACTTTTAAATAGACCCCCCCTACTAAGTATACATCTTAGTATAGGATAGAAGTACAAGATTAGGGAAAACCTCATTTGTAACTTTTAATATCTTAAATTACATTATCTTCTATGTTAAAATAATGAATTTTAAGAAATTTGAATGTTGACTTTTGTTCATGCGCTACGATTGAACATTAGTATCGAATTGAAGTATATATGTATTCAAGTACCCCTGAAATGAGTCATTGGAAAAAAAGTTCTGAGCTCTGCTTTCGCAACGGTACCGTACTTTGATGATGAATTAGAATCAATGCAGCTCAATTGATTATTTGGGTTGCTTATAGGTAATTGCTTATGGTGCGTATTTCTACGTAACCAAGCGTACGAAGTATTTAGTAGCGAATATTAAAATGGTACAAAAGTTCCACACTTTCCCAAAAAACCGCTTCATACGTTGAGACTTACGACAATGAATAAAAAATTTCAGATAACCAAAAGAATCCTAAATATATATTAAACCGAAAAATCAATTTGAAGGCATTTATATAATCACTATTATTTACCGTGGTTAGGTTAGGTTAGGGTGGCAGCCGTATTTTTATACAAGCTCACATAGACCAGTTTAGGTCCCTAGTGTTACCACGGGCTGAAATGCCCCTCATCGAAACCAACCTGTTTGATATACAAATTTGTCGATATTATTGGAAAGATCTGTTAGGCTGCCTAGAAAAGCAGACCCCAGTATGTCCAGTCGTCGTTTACTCAGAGCGGGACAGTCGCATAGCAAGTGCTCAATGCTCTCCACTTCTTCCTCATCTCCACAGCTTCGGCAGAAGTCATTAGAGTCAATACCCAATCTTTTGGCGTGTTCGCCGATCAAGCAGTGTCCCGTCAGAACTGATACTAACGTAGACAATCTTTGCCTCTCTAGTGCGAGGAGATATTTTGATCTACTCAGGTCATACCTTGGCCAGATTTGTCTAGCTACTCTGCAGGTGCCGATTTGTGTCCATCTGTCGTTGGACTGCCTGATTGCCTCTTGCCTAAGCCAAAGCTTGCACGTGGATAGTGGCGCACCAATATATGCAAATTCTTCGAGAATTTGTAATGTCGTCCCTTTCCTAGCAAGTTCATCGGCTTTGCAGTTCCCGGGATATCCCTATGCCCAGGCACCCATATGAGGTGTATGTTAAACTGCTCAGCCATCTCGTTAAGAGATATACGGCAGTCGAGGGCTGTTTGTGAATTTAGGGATGTTGCCTCCAGAGAATTGATGGCAGCCTGGCTGTCCGAGTAAATGACAACGCCAGTGTTGGTTACTATGTTGCGACTCAGCCACTTGGCTACTTCCCATATTGCCATTAGATAGACACTGCAGGTATCTGGTAGTCTGTGAGCTATATCCAATCTAAGCTCTGCACAGTGTACTCCCAAGCCAACCTTTTCATCAAGCTTCGAACCATCCGTGTAAAAGTGGAGATAGTTTCTCTTACCTGGTTTTTTTCCAACCCATTCATCTCTCGCGGGAATCATAGTGATGTAGTTTCTCTCGAAGGTGTACACCGTTGGTATATAGTCCACTCGGTCGGTTACCATAGCACTACACTTTGATATTCTCATGTGACCGTAGTTTTTGTACCTCCACATTGATAGGCAGTTTAATCTTATTGCCGCTTTGGTTGCAACTTCTCTCGCCACAATATTAATCGGCAGTATATGGAGTAGGGCTTGTAGAGTCTCGGTCGCTGTAGTCCTTAAGGCTCCGCTTATGTTCAGGCAGGCAGTTCTCTGAACCTTTGTTAGTAGGTTGGTGATGGTTAGTTTGTCAGTTGCCGTCCACCATACCACAATGCCGTATTGCAGTATAGGACGAACGACTGCTATATATATCCAGTGGACGATTTTAGGAGAGAGGCCCCACAGCGACCCTACAGCCTTTTTGGAGGAATATAAGGCGACGTTAGCCTTCCTTACATGTTCCAATACATTAAGTCTAAATAACAGTTTTCTATCTAGAATTATTCCTAAAAATTTTGCACTTTCAGAAAAGACTAGATCTGTTCCATTTATCCGAGGTTGAGGGTGCACATGTGGGACTTTATTCATCCTAGTAAAGAGAACCAATTCTGTCTTGTTTGGGTTTATGCCCAAACCGCTGCTTCTGGCCCATCTAGCCAATTTGTTCAGAGCCACCTGTAGAAGTCTCGGAGGACGTTTTCGAATTTGCCACTCACTGCGATTGCAACGTCGTCCGCATATGCCACGACCTTGCAGCCACAACGTTCTAGATCTAGCAGGATTTCATTCACCGCTAGGTTCCAAATTTGTGGAGACAGTACTCCTCCTTGTGGGGTCCCTCTGTTTACAAACCTTGTTAGAGTTGTGGACCCAAGACATGCTGTTATGCGTCTTCTGTTGAGCAGACTTTGAATTAGTCTAATCAAACTAGAGTTAACATTAAGATGTGACAGTGCCGCAATTACTGCATCTGAGTGAATGTTGTTAAAAGCCCCTTCTATGTCAAGAAATGCCACCATGGTGAATTCCTTGAAATGCAGGGACGATTCGATAGTGCTCACAAGTTCGTGCAGGGCTGATTCTGTAGACTTCCCCTTATTGTAAGCATGTTGGTTCACTGACAGGAGTTTTGTATCCAGGTTTTCCCTAATGAAATAATCTAAGTCTTTCCAGACCTTTCAATAGGAAGGAGGATAGGCTAATTGGTCTGAAGCCTTTTGGCCTAGTGTGTGATATCTTCCACGCTTTTGGAAGGAATAACACTTTGGTATCCCTCCATCGATTCGGGATATATGAAAGCCTGATACAGCCTACATAAATTTTCTCCAGCCATGGGATAATGTATTTCAACATTTTCTGCATTTCTGCTGGAGTGATGCCGTCTGGTCCAGGTGACTTGAAGGGTTCAAAGCTATTAATAGCCCAGCTTATTCTGGATCTCTCAGTCAACAAGCTAGCGACGCTCGCAGTCCACTCGCACTCTTGTTGGTCCTGCTGACCCTCTGGTTCTGTTAGAGAGTTCCCCGGGAAATGTGTGTCGAGCAGTACATTGAGCGACTGCTCGCTGTTTTTGATCCAATTATTTGCCTCATCCTGCAAGTAACACACTGTACAGGGTGAAGCTGATAATATTTTTCTCAGCCTTGCGGCGTCGGAGACCTTTTCCACTTCGCCACAGAAGGTATACCAAGAGCGTCTTTGCGCCTTTCTAAGCTCCTTCTTATAGATCTTGAGTTGCTCTTTATAGGCATCCCAAACATTAGCGACCACTGTAGATTTAGCCTTGTTGAATAGATTGTTGCAGGTCTTTTTCATAGCCGTTAGCTCAGAAGTCCACCATTGGGGTTTAGTTTTACCCTTGTACCTTGTTTTTGGACAGGCTTCTTTAAGGTAACTATTGAATGATGTGGTGATATGCTCGACCAGATGATCCAGACCGGCTTTGTCATTCGGTTCGTACAGAAGTTTGGAGTTGAGGACTTTCTTGAAATTCTTTTCATACAGGTGCCACTTTGTCTTTCTCACATTTCTGTGGATGGCAGGTTCTGGCGCTTTTTCAGCGAGTTTGAACTCAATATAATGGTGATCTGAGAATGAGTGGTCGTCCAGTACATTCCACCCAATAATTTTGTCTGACAGCCGGTCAGTAGCAAACGTTACGTCGAGTACTTCTTGTCTGTCTTTAATTGTGAAGGTCGGTTTATTACCTATGTTACAAATACTTAGGTTGGTAGTTAGAATAAAGTCAAGAAGCAATTCACCCCTATTGTTTATATCCGTACTACCGGATAGTATGATGAGCGTTCGTGTCTGCGCCAACAATCAGCTCGACCTCGTCAGATGTTGCTTCTTCTACTAGAATAGAGCAGTCGGTACTACAGCTTCATAAGGCAAGTAACTGGAGACCACCCAATATATACGATTACCGATCTCCAGACTAGCAGATGTTTGGTCTTTACCACTAAAATTAGCCAGGAGAACGATACTTAGATCTTTCCTGGCCAAAATGTAGGTTCTTGGAGTGCCTTCACAGTTGGCCACAAGCAGTTTAAAGTTGGGTGTCCTGATACCGCACACCCTTCCTCCCACTGCGTAGGGCTCCTGTATCAGAACGATGTCTACTGCACCTGTGGACAGGCGCAGCAATAGAGCCGCTGAGGCTGCTTTAGCGTGATGGAGGTTAATCTGTAAAATGCTTACCATCATTGGTAATTGACAGATAAACTTCCACCCCGACAAGGGTGTTATCGAACTCTTTGTCCGTATCATCGAGAAGCGTGTCCCCGCCAGATGCGTCAAAGAGTCCGGAGACTCCCTTCAGCCCCTCTGTGTCAGAAGTAGAGCTTTCGTCCTCAGAGTAGGACGTTACAGATCTTCTGTTAGAGTTGGAGTCACCCGAAATAATGGGCGTGGATACCTCCGCACTTCCAGAAAGCTGTGTATCAACCGCGGTGGACGACTCACCTTCCGCAGTGGGAACTATATCCTGCTTGTATACCTTCAAGACTATAGTCTCGAAGCCATACTGTAGGGTTGCACTTGCACGTTGTAGATGGGAGGTGGATTCAGCGTTAAGGATCAAATTGACCTGCTGCTTTTTACCATCCGCCTCACCCACCTTGCTTTATTCTAGCACTGATCAAAGAATTAAGTATGATAAATATTTAAATTAAACAAGTAAAAGCGTTAAGTTCGGCAGTAGGAATCACAACTAGTTAGATGCTATATATGGGGGCTGTTTTGATATCATTGACCGATATGGCCCATTTGCAATCCCAAACAACCTGCAACTATAAGAAATATGTACACCAAATTTGATCAACCTAACTCTATTATTACGGACTGTAGCGTGATTACAACAAACGGACGGACGGACATGGCTAAATCGTCTTAGAAGTTTACGACGATTAAGAATATATATACTTTATGGGGTCTCAGATCAATATTTAGAGGTGTTACAAACGGAGTGACAAAATGAATGTACCCCCATCCTATGGTGGAGGGTATAAAAATAGATAGAATCTTTTCAATAAAACGACTCAAAAACGTTAACGACGCGAATATAAATCCCTGCTATGAAAAATCGAACTTACGGCCTTTAAAATGAGCCTTCTTTTGTAAAAATCTGTCCACGTGTTGCGAAAACACAGAAGTCGAAACGTACGCCCTTTGAGAATATTTTCCTATTTTCTCAGATTTCAGATGCTAATAGCATCTGGAAAATTTGTTTGTAATTTTTTCGCCAACTATAAAATGTTTTATTTTAAATAGAGAATCGATATGCCAATATATTTTGAAATCGAAAAAAAGGTGTTCGGTTTGACAAGGAATGAACGATATTCATTTAAAAGTATGTGAAGAAGTTCCAGGGGGGTTGGTGTTGGTTTTCCGTTCGAAACCGGTATAGAGAGAGATGTAGATTCCCATGAAAGCTGAGAGTGGAGGAGTGGACTGTATTGGTAGGTGTTGTTGGCGAATTATTCCTCACGTGATGAGGAATGATTCGCACAAGTATGAGAGGAGAAAATAATAAAATAAAATTAAACCCGTCAGATTTCAGAAGATTTTATAAACTTTATTCAAAAGAGAGGACGCTCACCCGTGCCGCTTGGCTGCCAGAAGTAAGTGACCGAGCAAAGGGAATTTTGCTCGGCAAGAGAGCTGTCTTAACGAAACTTGCGCTACGTTACAAATACATTGACACAATTCAGCTGACTTAAATCTATTACAATGCATTGTATGACATTTCTTATGCTATTCCATTTAATTAATACACTTAAAAAATAAAACTCATAAATTCAGCACAATATAAAATTCAATAAATAAATTTTGACAAATTATTTCAAATTTGTCCATGGCGCAGGCCTTGCAACCTTTGATATGCACAGGACCGCCGCCAAGGTTTTGATTGCCTTGGACAGGATCGTTGTTAGGCGGCCTGGTTGGGGATGATGAGCTGGTTGAGCATGACGAGATGGTGGTGGGCGGCGAGCTGGTTGTGTGTGGCGAGCTGGTGAATTGCGAGAAGATGGACGTATTGGCGAGTCCCACCTTATGCAATAAAAAAAGAATAGTAATAAAATTAATGACACATTCTTAAATTAAGTATGCGACCTCGGCATCAATTCAATCACAATTTTCATAATAATGAAAATTTACATGTTTTTTACGAAAATTTCCTTAATTTAAAGTTTTTTCAATTTGAATTAATGACTATCTAATCATTAGTTTTGTGTACGCCCTTCTTTAAATGTACGCCTTTAAATTGAAGAAACTAATCATAATTTTTGTGACAATATTTTAAGTAATATGTAGACTATGATGTAGACATGTCATAGTTTTAATGCCGAATCGGACTTAATTGACAGTATGAGATATTTGAGTAATAAATTTAAGGATTGCTCCCCTTAAAGGAAAGACTGTCTTGGTAATACATTTTATGCCAATTGCCATTATTTTTACATACATACGAGAGAATTATACAATCTCTCTCCCTCTCTCGCTCGGAGAATCAGTTTTGTTTGTTAATGTGTAAATCAATATTTGTTATGGTGATGCGAGAGCTCTTCTACTCTTTGAAAATAAAGAATAATTCTGTTGTTCGTTTTCTTTTAAATCGTCAGTTATTAACAAGCGATGGAGGGAGACGGTTGTCTGTTTTTGGATTGTAAAAAAGGAGATTGCGGCGAATATGTAAGTATACGTGTATGCATACGTGCATATTGGGGGCTGTTAACAGTTATTTGTGCTAAAGCATTGTAACAACAACAAATGAAACCGTCGATACATGTGTGTATGTATGTGGTTATGCCGTCGGCGTCATCATCGATCTTGGTGATAAGAGAGTGCGTGCGTCATAGTTATTTTTGCTGCATGTTATTTATGTACATACGTTTTTGAAGGAGATCTTTTTAGCAAGTCCTGTGAAGAGATTAGTGCGAACACTAAAAATGGACGATAACTGACATAAGACATATTAAGATTTGAGTCTTCTATATTTAACGGTTAAGGGATAACAATTATTTGAATTACACAGCCTATGTAATAAATTAAGGACACTGAGACAAAAAATGTATTCCCTCCCATGAAAGGGACTATATACAATTGAAAATATAGGGCATATAATGTAAAGACAGTTAGAAAGCCTCTTGTCTCTTAACTGTTATGCTGCTTGTGACATATTATGCATGTGTTAATGCTTTGGCAGTTATTTTTCAGATGCAACGATGATAAGCAATTACTGCAAATTTTGTTTTTGTATACGAAATTTGTGCACTGTTTGGCTGTAAGTTTACGAAACTCTGGACAGAATCGAAGAAAATGTCTGGAATCACAGAGGGGGCAAGAACCATTAAGTTTTTCTTACGAATGATACATCTGAATTTTGCGAATATTTTCTGATTGTATAGAATTCTGAGACTGGCGAATATTCTGCGCCCGACGATTGAGAGGGGCGTGTATTTCGAGACGGGTAATTATTTTGAGATGGGAAATTATTTTGAGAAGGGAAATTATTTTGATATGAAGACGAATTTCGCTCTTTCGTTGATTTTATGCTAGAAATACGTTCCACGATTTCAAATCTATTTATGAGAAATTCGTCTAATTGGATCCAAGTAGGAGCGATGTGACTTCAGCGATTGCTCCCAAAGAGATAGAGTCTCACCTGGTAGTTTCGCTCAAATTAGGTATATTAATATGGGCTCCCAGGCACTGGTTTCCACATCGAGAGTTTTTAGTGTACATATACAATCATTCACCGTAGATTGAATTTTCTGAATGGATTCGCTACTTTCCACATCAGTCACGGGAATATTAAAAAGTATTTTCAGTTGATTGTCTACTAATACTCGCTTATTTTCATAGCGTGCTTTCAGCGCATTCCATGCGAGATCAAAATTTTCGTCACAGAGTGTGTACCCTTTTACTATGGCTCCTGCTCCACATTTTGTCTTATTTCTCAGGAGATACAGTTTTTGAGCTGGAGTCAATTTTGGATGGTTTACGTAAACCGCCGTGAACATGTCACGGAAAGACGGCCATTCTTCGTAACCTCCTTTAAAAATATCGGTATCACACGGAGGAACTTTTATGCAACTGACTGAATTATCTATCGTCGAGATTTGATTGATGGGTTGACTTTGAGGAAAAGAAGTAGGCGAAAGACTTTGTCTCGTGCCTACTCTTGAACTGCCAGCTATTCTCAGAATGTCCAAAATTTGAGATCTCGCTGTATAATATGCCTCCGAACTGGCATAACAGTTTATTTTGGCTTTCTCTCTGAAATCTCTGGCGTTGGAAGAGCTAGGTGACAGCATTAGACATGCATATGTGGCCTGTAATTTTGACCATATGTGCTCAAGTTTTACTTCCAGGACCGTGTCGGTCTGGTCAGAAATGTCACTCTGCTCAAATTGAGTGCAGACCGTGACTAAAGAATCTATCATGTTCTTTGGAAATGTGTAATAAGCTATTGTTTACTTGACCACCTGGGGGAGCTTGACCACCTGTAGAAAATTTGATACCCGAGCCTGCGCTGCTGGTATTTGCCTTCGAGGTTTCTGAGGGGAGATCTACGCCCATAGTGAGGGATCAATTATATTTCTACGTGACTTTTCTTTTTGAAATTCGTCTAATCGAGACGAGAATTTTGGAGAACAGATAGTAGCTATTCCAAGCGATATTGGTATTCCAAAGGTGATCTTAATTTTAACGTAAAAATGTTTAAATTGGATATTTGACGCATAAATCACGTCGCTTTGACTAGTTTGACAACTAAATGTTCAATTTTTATTAAAATTTATTATACTCGACAAATTGAATTCGCGAGCAAATTTTAATTAAACTTTAGCTTTCTTTTCGATTTAGGTGTAAAATTTATTTGTGACGAGAAATTGGCGGGTAAAACCAGCTATTACTCAAATTAATTTTTATTTCAATCAGAGTTTTTTCCCAAAATTTATCAAGCAATTCAGAAATTCCAATGAATCTCAAAAAATCATATCACTTAATCCGATTGAGACTTCAATTGGTAGTAAACAATTAATTTATCAGTTGACAAATTCAAAATAAATTTTAATTAAAAGGAACGAAGCTATTGCTCGCATAAAATATAATTGAGTTTAAATAAATTGCTACCCAGAAATTTATGAGGTAGCGGATTAAATTAAATTTTAATTGAATTTAATTTCCATTTTTTTTATTTTCAAATATTGAAGAAATATAACATATTCCAAGATATAGGTGGATTCAGAGTTTATTTATATTATATTTTCTATGTAATTTACCTAAATTTTAATGAACAAATTGAGAAACATGCATTTTGAATGCAATATTCTTTGAATATATTAATCTTTTCTCTTCCTTTATTATTTTATTTTTTTTTTGAAAAGAATTGTGGAAATTCAATTCTCATTAAATTTCAACTCAGTTTTGATTTAACAAATTTATAAAGCAGTTTAAATTCAATCTTTAACTGAATTTGTATTAATTTCGTTGATACACGCAACCTAATTTAATTTAAATTAAATTTGAATATCCAAATTCAGAAAAGATTGATTAAATTTAGAAGTTTCTGAATTTTACTACAAATTATTTTTTTTTAATTTCCGAAAAAGTAGGTGAAATTCAATACTCTTCGAATCTAAAATCAGTTTGGATCCAAATAATTTATAAACAACTGATTAAAGTCAAATCGCAATAGAACTTGCAGCTAACTTGGTTGGAGATTGAGAAGTGAATTATATTTGATATCACTCGAATTTTAAATGCTGTTTTGATGGAAAATTCGGGAAATCGGCAGATTGAATTAAATTTGCTATTAAATTTCTGGAAAAAACTTGGTATAAAATTGTAAAGTAGTCAATTCAATTCTATATGTATCAACTTTAAAATTTATTTCGATATAACAATTGTGAAAACCGCCGATTGAATTCAATATTGATTGAATCTCAATTTATTTTTGATTTAAAATTTATAAAGTATTATATTAACTTCCGTTTTAAGTTTAACTTGAAATTTGTTTTGATCGTATGTTGATCCGAAAGCCAAAAACATGAGGTCAAATTTAATAATTAATTAAATTTCCCATTAATCTTGTTTGAAGACTGAGCACGCAGCTGACTAACTCGATATTTGCCGAATTCAAATTTTATTCCAATGCGGAATTTGAGAAATTCAGTACATTAAATCTAATTTTAACTAAATTTGCTTAAGCACAGTGAACTAAATTCAATTTTTAATTGAATTTGCAACTAAATATTTCCACACGCTGAGAAGAGATTGAAATTACACGGGCCACGTTAGGAAATTGCACGAAACCACAAATAAAACCAGTAAGGAAATGCATATAATCGGACGGGGCCGGCTATATAATACCCTACACCTCCCTAACAATGCGATAAGGTTGTTGCGATAATAATTTGGAATAATTGGTAAATAGGTAGGAACATATTATGAAATTCTGAACCAATAATCGCTAAATTAAGCAATATTCGTTCCTAAATTGAGAAACACCTTTCTGGAAAATTGTAATGATGGGAAATAAAGTACAATTTCTATAGCGCTTTGATATCAAATCAGGAGGAACTTTATATGGAGGTTTCGTACTGATCGGATATAAAATACAGTCTCTACAGCGCTTACATGTGAAATCGGTGGTAACTTATATATAGGCGTTATATCTAAATCTGAACCGATTTTCTCCGAATTTGCCAGCATTCCTTCGAGTAAAAAGAAACCTTTTTCTGCCGATTTTCGCACTGATCAGATATCAAATACAGTTTCTACAGCACTTACATGTCAAATGGGGGGTAACATATATATGGGGGCTATATCTAAATCTGAACCGATTCTCTCCGAATTTGGCAATATTCCTTCATGTAGAAAGAAACCTCTTTTTGCCGAAATTCGCACAGATCGGAAATAACATTTTTACAGCGCTTACATGTCAAATCGGGGCTAACATATATATGGGGGCTATATCTAAATCTGAACCGATTTATCTATAGGGAGCGTCCTTGGGCCAAAAAAAAGATATGTGTAAAGTTTCGTCAAGATCGGACCATAATTGCGACCTGTACTTTGATTACAAGAATACATGCACAGACACAGACGGACATAGCTAAATCAACTCAGAAAGTGATTCTAAGTCCATCGGTATAATAAACGATGGGTCAATTTCTTCTCCTTTTGGGTGTAACGCACAAATGCACAAAGTTATAATACCCTGTACCACAGTGTGGTGTAGGGTATAAATAGGAAATAAAATTTCTCTTTTGTAATCACTTATTTTTCTCTATCGAGAAATTCTTCTTGGTAATCTGAGGCGGGTTCTTGCAATTATAATATTAAAAAATATATAACCACAACAAATTTTAAATTTATTTCAATATTTTGATTAAAAAACGTCTCAAATTGTTCACGAAATTAATTAAACAAACAAAATTTTGGTTTAAAAAATTTCACTTATTTTTTCCTTTACGCACTTTTCCCCTAATAAACCCGATAATTTCCCACATAATTTTAAAAAATTGTCGTTTGACACAGTTTAAATTGTTTAATTTCCCAAATTTTAGAAAAATGTTGGAAAAAATTTTAGGTTCAAATAATATTCGATGAAATAGATATTGATAAATATAAAATGTAATATTAAATAATATGTAATAATTCATGCGAGTTAGGTGCATTTATCTTTGTTTTTTGCATATAACTTTGTTCAATCATTGTTCCATTCTTGAACTGCCAGCTATTCTCAGAATGTCCAAAATTTGAGATCTCGCTGTATAATATGCCTCCGAACTGGCATAACAGTTTATTTTGGCTTTCTCTCTGAAATCTCTGGCGTTGGAAGAGCTAGGTGACAGCATTAGACATGCATATGTGGCCTGTAATTTTGACCATATGTGCTCAAGTTTTACTTCCAGGACCGTGTCGGTCTGGTCAGGAATGTCACTCTGCTCAAATTGAGTGCAGACCGTGACTAAAGAATCTATCATGTTCTTTGGAAATGTGTAATAAGCTATTGTTTACTTGACCACCTGGGGGAGCTTGACCACCTGTAGAAAATTTGATACCCGAGAATTTTGGAGAACAGATAGTAGCTATTCCAAGCGATATTGGTATTCCAAAGGTGATCTTAATTTTAACGTAAAAATGTTTAAATTGGATATTTGACGCATAAATCTCAATGTGAATTAATTTTGAAATTAACTTGCAGGGAATTCACGTCGCTTTGACTAGGTTGACAACTAAATGTTCAATTTTTATTAAAATTTATTATACACGACAAATTGAATTCGCGAGCAAATTTTAATTAAACTTTAGCTTTCTTTTCGATTTAGGTGTAAAATTTATTTGTGACGAGAAATTGGCGGGTAAAACCAGCTATTACTCAAATTAATTTTTATTTCAATCAGAGTTTTTTCCCAAAATTTATCAAGCAATTCAGAAATTCCAATGAATCTCAAAAAATCATATCACTTAATCCGATTGAGACTTCAATTGGTAGTAAACAATTAATTTATCAGTTGACAAATTCAAAATAAATTTTAATTAAAAGGAACGAAGCTATTGCTCGCATAAAATATAATTGAGTTTAAATAAATTGCTACCCAGAAATTTATGAGGTAGCGGATTAAATTAAATTTTAATTGAATTTAATTTCCATTTTTTTTATTTTCAAATATTGAAGAAATATAACATATTCCAAGATATAGGTGGATTCAGAGTTTATTTATATTATATTTTCTATGTAATTTACCTAAATTTTAATGAACAAATTGAGAAACAGGCATTTTGAATGCAATATCCTTTGAATATATTTATCTTTTCTCTTCCTTTATTATTTTATTTTTTTTGAAAAGAATTGTGGAAATTCAATGCTCATTAAATTTCAACTCAGTTTTGATTTAACAAATTTATAAAGCAGTTTAAATTCAATCTTTAACTGAATTTGTATTAATTTCGTTGATACACGCAACCTAATTTAATTTAAATTAAATTTGAATATCCAAATTCAGAAAAGATTGATTAAATTTAGAAGTTTCTGAATTTTACTACAAATTATTTTTTTTTTAATTTCCGCAAAAGTATGTGAAATTCAATACTCTTCGAATCTAAAATCAGTTTGGATCCAAATAATTTATAAACAACTGATTAAAGTCAAATCGCAATAGAACTTGCAGCTAACTGGTTGGAGATTGAGAAGTGAATTATATTTGATATCACTCGAATTTTAAATGCTGTTTTGATGGAAAATTCGGGAAATCGGCAGATTGAATTAAATTTGCTTTTAAATTTCTGGAAAAAACTTGGTATAAAATTGTAAAGTAGTCAATTCAATTCTATATGTATCAACTTTAAAATTTATTTCGATATAACAATTGTGAAAACGGCCGATTGAATTCAATATTGATTGAATCTCAATTTATTTTCGACTTAAAATTTATAAAGTATTATATTAACTTCCGTTGTAAGTTTAACTTGAAATTAGTTTTGATCGTATGGTGATCCGAAAGCCAAAAACATGAGGTCAAATTTAATAATTAATTAAATTTCCCATTAATCTTGTTTGAAGACTGAGCACGCAGCTGACTAACTCGATATTTGCCGAATTCAAATTTTATTCCAATGCGGAATTTGAGAAATTCAGTACATTAAATCTAATTTTAACTAAATTTGCTTAAGCACAGTGAACTAAATTCAATTTTTAATTGAATTTGCAACTAAATATTTCCACACGCTGAGAAGAGATTGAAATTACACGGGCCACGTTAGGAAATTGCACGAAACCACAAATAAAACCAGTAAGGAAATGCATATAATCGGACGGGGCCGGCTATATAATACCCTACACCTCCCTAACAATGCGATAAGGTTGTTGCGATAATAATTTGGAATAATTGGTAAATAGGTAGGAACATATTATGAAATTCTGAACCAATAATCGCTAAATTAAGCAATATTCGTTCCTAAATTGAGAAACATCTTTCTGGAAAATTGTAATGATGGGAAATAAAGTACAATTTCTATAGCGCTTTGATACCAAATCAGGAGGAACATTATATGGAGGTTTCGTACTGATCGGATATAAAATACAGTCTCTACAGCGCTTACATGTGAAATCGGTGGTAACTTATATATGGGCGTTATATCTAAATCTGAACCGATTTTCTCCGAATTTGCCAGCATTCCTTCGAGTAAAAAGAAACCTTTTTCTGCCGATTTTCGCACTGATCAGATATCAAATACAGTTTCTACAGCACTTACATGTCAAATGGGGGGTAACATATATATGGGGGCTATATCTAAATCTGAACCGATTCTCTCCGAATTTGGCAATATTCCTTCATGTAGAAAGAAACCTCTTTTTGCCGAAATTCGCACAGATCGGACATAAAATAACATTTTTACAGCGTTTACATGTCAAATCGGGGATAACGTATATATGGGGCCTATATCTAAATCTAGACCGATTTCTTCCAAATTTAAAATTGTTCATTCATATAATAGGAAACCTCTCTCTGCGGAATTTCATACTGATCGGATATAAAATACAGTTTTTTACAGCGCTTACATGTCAAATCGGGGCTAACATGTATATGGGGGCTATATCTAAATCTGAACCGATTTATCTATAGGGAGCGTCCTTGGGCCAAAAAAAAGATATGTGTAAAGTTTCGTCAAGATCGGACCATAATTGCGACCTGTACTTTGATTACAAGAATACATGCACAGACAGACAGACGGACATGGCTAAATCAACTCAGAAAGTGATTCTAAGTCCATCGGTATAATAAACGATGGGTCAATTTCTTCTCCTTTTGGGTGTAACACACAAATGCACAAAGTTATAATACCCTGTACCACAGTGTGGTGTAGGGTATAAATCTATATATATAAAAATGGTGTGAAAAATGTATAGTAATTCATCAATTGAGAACGGCTGGACCGATTTGGCTCAATTTTTTTTCAGTTGTTCATATTCGCCTGGAGAAGGTTGTTACGAAAGAAAATTTTGGGAAAACCCTCCGGAAAAGTCGGAAAATTGGGAAAATCGAAAATTGCTATTTCTTGCGAGATTCCTACTGTTCCTATCTACTACTCTCTTTTTCAATCCAATTTTTTTTTATTAATTTTCTATTAAACAAAAAATTTTCTATTAAACATATGTACGAATATGTGCTATTTTTCTTGCTGCAATTCATTCGAGTTTTGCGTATTGTTACACTGATTTCGGATAGTTATGTCGCGTATCACATCGGCAAACGGTACAAGCATTACGATCAATTAAAATTCAACGCGATGTTTATCAATTCGAACATTTTTTCAGATAATAAAATTGAGTATAAAAGGTAAGGTTATCTTATTGGATTGCGGGCATTGCAAAATCATAATGTGGGCTGAATGCACGATGGCGCATAAACGAGCTCTGGAGGCAGTTGACCGAACGTTGAAGGATTTACGACGTGATTTGAGACAATTTGGTTAGTCTATGATAATGCTCTCCGGAGATTTTCGTCAAACGCTTCCCGTCATCCCGAAATCTACTGCCTGAGATCGTGGTCTTTGTGGCGGCATGTCGAGAAGTTGAAATTGACCACGAACATGAGAGTCGCGTTGCAGAACGACTCATCGGCTCTTGAATTCTCGAAACAACTGTTGGCAATGGCCAAATTCCTGTTGATGTTTCCACTGGATTGATATTGTTCCCGGCAAATTTTTGCGAGTTCACATCGTCGAAGGAGGAACTCATCACCAAAGTGTTTCCAAATCTCGATTAGATTAGTGAACGGGCAATATTAGCAGCGAAGAATAAGGA
The DNA here is from genome assembly GCA_963930755.1 of Eudasyphora cyanicolor. Taxonomy (NCBI): domain Eukaryota; kingdom Metazoa; phylum Arthropoda; class Insecta; order Diptera; family Muscidae; genus Eudasyphora; species Eudasyphora cyanicolor. Next base: position 151,479,056 of record OZ005734.1, on the reverse strand, counting down.
CGTCGATAGCATGAATTTTATTATTCAAAGTAAAATCGAACTCGCTTGATGTGCCAGGAGCTCCGCCGCATAATTTACAGCTGAAGGTGGAATCGATCATAATCATGTTGCGGAATCTGAATCATCCGAAATTGTGCATAGTTCGCGGTTGTCCATTATGAAACTGATGGACAATGTGATTCAGGCGACGATCATCAAGGGAAAATTCAAAGGAGAGGAAGTCCTTATCCCACGAATTCCGATTATTCCAACTGATCTTTCATTCCAACTCAAGCGGATTCAGTTCCCTGTACGATTGGCTTTTGCGATGACAATCAATAAATCTCAAGACCAATCGTAGGAAGTCTGTGGAATTAATCTCGAATTTCCCTGTTATTCGCACGGTCATCTGTACGTTGCCTGTCTTCTGACTTCGTTGTTTGTTGTTTATCACGTCGCTCTCTACTGATTTCGATTCCTTTTAAACAAATCGCATTAAAATTTTAACTATCTGTGTTTTATTATCACTCTGGAGTTTATATGAAGGCGTTAAATTGGGGCGAGTCGAAGTTCGCCGGGTCCGCTAGTAGGAAATAAAATTTCTCTTTTGTAATCACTTATTTTTCTCTATCGAGAAATTCTTCTTGGTAATCTGAGGCGGGTTCTTGCAATTATAATATTAAAATATATAACCACAACAAATTTTAAATTTATTTCAATATTTTGATTAAAAAACGTCTCAAATTGTTCACGAAATTAATTAAACAAACAAAATTTTGGTTTAAAAAATTTCACTTATTTTTTCCTTTACGCACTTTTCCCCTAATAAACCCGATAATTTCCCACATAATTTTAAAAAATTGTCGTTTGACACAGTTTAAATTGTTTAATTTCCCAAATTTTAGAAAAATGTTGGAAAAAATTTTATGTTCAAATAATATTCGATGAAATAGATATTGATAAATATAAAATGTAATATTAAATAATATGTAATAATTCATGCGAGTTAGATGCATTTATCTTTGTTTTTTGCATATAACTTTGTTCAATCATTGTTCCATTCTTGAACTGCCAGCTATTCTCAGAATGTCCAAAATTTGAGATCTCGCTGTATAATATGCCTCCGAACTGGCATAACAGTTTATTTTGGCTTTCTCTCTGAAATCTCTGGCGTTGGAAGAGCTAGGTGACAGCATTAGACATGCATATGTGGCCTGTAATTTTGACCATATGTGCTCAAGTTTTACTTCCAGGACCGTGTCGGTCTGGTCAGGAATGTCACTCTGCTCAAATTGAGTGCAGACCGTGACTAAAGAATCTATCATGTTCTTTGGAAATGTGTAATAAGCTATTGTTTACTTGACCACCTGGGGGAGCTTGACCACCTGTAGAAAATTTGATACCCGAGAATTTTGGAGAACAGATAGTAGCTATTCCAAGCGATATTGGTATTCCAATGGTGATCTTAATTTTAACGTAAAAATGTTTAAATTGGATATTTGACGCATAAATCTCAATGTGAATTAATTTTGAAATTAACTTGCAGGGAATTCACGTCGCTTTGACTAGGTTGACAACTAAATGTTCAATTTTTATTAAAATTTATTATACACGACAAATTGAATTCGCGAGCAAATTTTAATTAAACTTTAGCTTTCTTTTCGATTTAGGTGTAAAATTTATTTGTGACGAGAAATTGGCGGGTAAAACCAGCTATTACTCAAATTAATTTTTATTTCAATCAGAGTTTTTTCCCAAAATTTATCAAGCAATTCAGAAATTCCAATGAATCTCAAAAAATCATATCACTTAATCCGATTGAGACTTCAATTGGTAGTAAACAATTAATTTATCAGTTGACAAATTCAAAATAAATTTTAATTAAAAGGAACGAAGCTATTGCTCGCATAAAATATAATTGAGTTTAAATAAATTGCTACCCAGAAATTTATGAGGTAGCGGATTAAATTAAATTTTAATTGAATTTAATTTCCATTTTTTTTTATTTTCAAATATTGAAGAAATATAACATATTCCAAGATATAGGTGGATTCAGAGTTTATTTATATTATATTTTCTATGTAATTTACCTAAATTTTAATGAACAAATTGAGAAACAGGCATTTTGAATGCAATATCCTTTGAATATATTAATCTTTTCTCTTCCTTTATTATTTTATTTTTTTTGAAAAGAATTGTGGAAATTCAATGCTCATTAAATTTCAACTCAGTTTTGATTTAACAAATTTATAAAGCAGTTTAAATTCAATCTTTAACTGAATTTGTATTAATTTCGTTGATACACGCAACCTAATTTAATTTAAATTAAATTTGAATATCCAAATTCAGAAAAGATTGATTAAATTTAGAATTTTCTGAATTTTACTACCAATTATTTTTTTTTTAATTTCCGAAAAAGTAGGTGAAATTCAATACTCTTCGAATCTAAAATCAGTTTGGATCCAAATAATTTATAAACAACTGATTAAAGTCAAATCGCAATAGAACTTGCAGCTAACTGGTTGGAGATTGAGAAGTGAATTATATTTGATATCACTCGAATTTTAAATGCTGTTTTGATGGAAAATTCGGGAAATCGGCAGATTGAATTAAATTTGCTATTAAATTTCTGGAAAAAACTTGGTATAAAATTGTAAAGTAGTCAATTCAATTCTATATGTATCAACTTTAAAATTTATTTCGATATAACAATTGTGAAAACGGCCGATTGAATTCAATATTTATTGAATCTCCATTTATTTTCGACTTAAAATTTATAAAGTAGCCAAAAACATGAGGTCAAATTTAATAATTAATTAAATTTCCCATTAATCTTCTTTGAAGACTGAGCACGCAGCTGACTAACTCGATATTTGCCGAATTCAAATTTTATTCCAATGCGGAATTTGAGAAATTCAGTACATTAAATCTAATTTTAACTAAATTTGCTTAAGCGCAGTGAACTAAATTCAATTTTTAATTGAATTTGCAACTAAATATTTCCACACGCTGAGAAGAGATTGAAATTACACGGGCCACGTTAGGAAATTGCACGAAACCACAAATAAAACCAGTAAGGAAATGCATATAATCGGACGGGGCCGGCTATATAATACCCTACACCTCCCTAACAATGCGATAAGGTTATTGCGATAATAATTTGGAATAATTGGTAAATAGGTAGGAACATATTATGAAATTCTGAACCAATAATCGCTAAATTAGGCAATATTCGTTCCTAAATTGAGAAACATCTTTCTGGAAAATTGTAATGATGGGAAATAAAGTACAATTTCTATAGCGCTTTGATACCAAATCAGGAGGAACATTATATGGAGGTTTCGTACTGATCGGATATAAAATACAGTCTCTACAGCGCTTACATGTGAAATCGGTGGTAACTTATATATGGGCGTTATATCTAAATCTGAACCGATTTTCTCCGAATTTGCCAGCATTCCTTCGAGTAATAAGAAACTTTTTCTGGCGATTTTCGCACTGATCAGATATCAAATACAGTTTCTACAGCACTTACATGTCAAATGGGGGGTAACATATATATGGGGGCTATATCTAAATCTGAACCGATTCTCTCCGAATTTGGCAATATTCCTTCATGTAGAAAGAAACCTCTTTTGCCGAAATTCGCACAGATCGGACATAAAATAACATTTTTTTCAAATCGGGGATAACGTATATATGGGGCCTATATCTAAATCTAGACCGATTTCTTCCAAATTTAAAAGTGTTCATTCATATAATAGGAAACCTCTCTCTGCGGAATTTCATACTGATCGGATATAAAATACAGTTTTTACAGCGCTTACATGTCAAATCGGGGCTAACATATATATGGGGGCTATATCTAAATCTGAACCGATTTATCTATAGGGAGCGTCCTTGGGCCAAAAAAAGATATGTGTAAAGTTTCGTCAAGATCGGACCATAATTGCGACCTGTACTTTGATTACAAGAATACATGCACAGACAGACAGACGGACATAGCTAAATCAACTCAGAAAGTGATTCTAAGTCCATCGGTATAATAAACGATGGGTCAATTTCTTCTCCTTTTGGGTGTAACACACAAATGCACAAAGTTATAATACCCTGTACCACAGTGTGGTGTAGGGTATAAATAGGAAATAAAATTTCTCTTTTGTAATCACTTATTTTTCTCTATCGAGAAATTCTTCTTGGTAATCTGATGCGGGTTCTTGCAATTATAATATTAAAATATATAACCACAACAAATTTTAAATTTATTTCAATATTTTGATTAAAAAACGTCTCAAATTGTTCACGAAATTAATTAAACAAACAAAATTTTGGTTTAAAAAATTTCACTTATTTTTTCCTTTACGCACTTTTCCCCTAATAAACCCGATAATTTCCCACATAATTTTAAAAAATTGTCGTTTGACACAGTTTAAATTGTTTAATTTCCCAAATTTTAGAAAAATGCTGGAAAAAATTTTAGGTTCAAATAATATTCGATGAAATAGATATTGATAAATATAAAATGTAATATTAAATAATATGTAATAATTCATGCGAGTTAGGTGCATTTATCTTTGTCTTTTGCATATAACTTTGTTCAATCATTGTTCCATTCTTGAACTGCCAGCTATTCTCAGAATGTCCAAAATTTGAGATCTCGCTGTATAATATGCCTCCGAACTGCCATAACAGTTTATTTTGGCTTTCTCTCTGAAATCTCTGGCGTTGGAAGAGCTAGGTGACAGCATTAGACATGCATATGTGGCCTGTAATTTTGACCATATGTGCTCAAGTTTTACTTCCAGGACCGTGTCGGTCTGGTCAGGAATGTCACTCTGCTCAAATTGAGTGCAGACCGTGACTAAAGAATCTATCATGTTCTTTGGAAATGTGTAATAAGCTATTGTTTACTTGACCACCTGGGGGAGCTTGACCACCTGTAGAAAATTTGATACCCGAGCCTGCGCTGCTGGTATTTGCCTTCGAGGTTTCTGAGGGGAGATCTACGCCCATAGTGAAGGATCAATTATATTTCTACGTGACTTTTCTTTTTGAAATTCGTCTAATCGAGACGAGTATTTTGGAGAACAGATAGTAGCTATTTCAAGCGATATTGGTATTCCAATGGTGATCTTAATTTTAACGTAAAAATGTTTAAATTGGATATTTGACGCATAAATCTCAATGTGAATTAATTTTGAAATTAACTTGCAGGGAATTCACGTCGCTTTGACTAGGTTGACAACTAAATGTTCAATTTTTATTAAAATTTATTATACTCGACAAATTGAATTCGCGAGCAAATTTTAATTAAACTTTAGCTTTCTTTTCGATTTAGGTGTAAAATTTATTTGTGACGAGAAATTGGCGGGTAAAACCAGCTATTACTCAAATTAATTTTTATTTCAATCAGAGTTTTTTCCCAAAATGTATCAAGCAATTCAGAAATTCCAATGAATCTCATAAAAAATCATATCACTTAATCCGATTGAGACTTCAATTGGTAGTAAACAATTAATTTATCAGTTGACAAATTCAAAATTAATTTTAATTAAAAGGAACGAAGCTATTGCTCGCATAAAATATAATTGAGTTTAAATAAATTGCTACCCAGAAATTTATGAGGTAGCGGATTAAATTAAATTTTAATTGAATTTAATTTCCATTTTTTTTTTATTTTCAAATATTGAAGAAATATAACATATTCCAAGATATAGGTGGATTCAGAGTTTATTTATATTATATTTTCTATGTAATTTACCTAAATTTTAATGAACAAATTGAGAAACAGGCATTTTGAATGCAATATCCTTTGAATATATTAATCTTTTCTCTTCCTTTATTATTTTATTTTTTTTGAAAAGAATTGTGGAAATTCAATGCTCATTAAATTTCAACTCAGTTTTGATTTAACAAATTTATAAAGCAGTTTAAATTCAATCTTTAACTGAATTTGTATTAATTTCGTTGATACACGCAACCTAATTTAATTTAAATTAAATTTGAATATCCAAATTCAGAAAAGATTGATTAAATTTAGAAGTTTCTGAATTTTACTACAAATTATTTTTTTTTTTAATTTCCGAAAAAGTAGGTGAAATTCAATACTCTTCGAATCTAAAATCAGTTTGGATCCAAATAATTTATAAACAACTGATTAAAGTCAAATCGCAATAGAACTTGCAGCTAACTTGGTTGGAGATTGAGAAGTGAATTATATTTGATATCACTCGAATTTTAAATGCTGTTTTGATGGAAAATTCGGGAAATCGGCAGATTGAATTAAATTTGCTATTAAATTTCTGGAAAAAACTTGGTATAAAATTGTAAAGTAGTCAATTCAATTCTATATGTATCAACTTTAAAATTTATTTCGATATAACAATTGTGAAAACGGCCGATTGAATTCAATATTGATTGAATCTCAATTTATTTTCGATTTAAAATTTATAAAGTATTATATTAACTTCCGTTTTAAGTTTAACTTGAAATTAGTTTTGATCGTATGTTGATCCGAAAGCCAAAAACATGAGGTCAAATTTAATAATTAATTAAATTTCCCATTAATCTTGTTTGAAGACTGAGCACGCAGCTGACTAACTCGATATTTGCCGAATTCAAATTTTATTCCAATGCGGAATTTGAGAAATTCAGTACATTAAATCTAATTTTAACTAAATTTGCTTAAGCACAGTGAACTAAATTCAATTTTTAATTGAATTTGCAACTAAATATTTCCACACGCTGAGAAGAGATTGAAATTACATGGGCCACGTTAGGAAATTGCACAACACCACAAATAAAACCAGTAAGGAAATGCATATAATCGGACGGGGCCGGCTATATTATACCCTACACCTCCCTAACAATGCGATAAGGTTATTGCGATAATAATTTGGAATAATTGGTAAATAGGTAGGAACATATTATGTAATTCTGAACCAATAATCGCTAAATTAAGCAACATTCGTTCCTAAATTGAGAAACATCTTTCTGGAAATTTGTAATGATCGGAAATAAAGTACAATTTCTATAGCGCTTTGATACCAAATCAGGAGGAACATTATATGGAGGTTTCGTACTGATCGGATATAAAATACAGTCTCTACAGCGCTTACATGTGAAATCGGTGGTAACTTATATATGGGCGTTATATCTAAATCTTAACCGATTTTCTCCGAATTTGCCAGCATTCCTTCGAGTAATAAGAAACCTTTTTCTGGCGATTTTCGCACTGATCAGATATCAAATACAGTTTCTACAGCACTTACATGTCAAATGGGGGGTAACATATATATGGGGGCTATATCTAAATCTGAACCGATTCTCTCCGAATTTGGCAATATTCCTTCATGTAGAAAGAAACCTCTTTTTGCCGAAATTCGCACAGATCGGACATAAAATAACATTTTTACAGCGTTTACATGTCAAATCGGGGATAACGTATATATGGGGCCTATATCTAAATCTAGACCGATTTCTTCCAAATTTAAAAGTGTTCATTCATATAATAGGAAACCTCTCTCTGCTGAATTTCATACTGATCGGGTATAAAATACAGTTTTTACAGCGCTTACATGTCAAATCGGGGCTAACATATATATGGGGGCTATATCTAAATCTGAACCGATTTATCTATAGGGAGCGTCCTTGGGCCAAAAAAAGATATGTGTAAAGTTTCGTCAAGATCGGACCATAATTGCGACCTGTACTTTGATTACAAGAATACATGCACAGACAATACATGCTAAATCAACTCAGAAAGTGATTCTAAGTCCGTCGGTATAATAAACGATGGGTCAATTTCTTCTCCTTTTGGGTGTAACACACAAATGCACAAAGTTATATTACCCTGTACCACAGTGTGGTGTAGGGTATAAATAGGAAATAAAATTTCTCTTTTGTAATCACTTATTTTTCTCTATCGAGAAATTCTTCTTGGTAATCTGAGGCGGGTTCTTGCAATTATAATATTAAAATATATAACCACAACAAATTTTAAATTTATTTCAATATTTTGATTAAAAAACGTCTCAAATTGTTCACGAAATTAATTAAAAAAACAAAATTTTGGTTTAAAAAATTTCACTTATTTTTTCCTTTGCGCACTTTTCCCCTAATAAACCCGATAATTTCCCACATAATTTTAAAAAATTGTCGTTTGACACAGTTTAAATTCCCAAATTTTAGAAATATGCTGGAAAAAATTTTAGGTTCAAATAATATTCGATGAAATAGATATTGATAAATATAAAATGTAATATTAAATAATATGTAATAATTCATGCGAGTTAGGTGCATTTATCTTTGTTTTTTGCATATAACTTTGTTCAATCATTGTTCCATTCGACTGAGCAGTAATTTTCTTTCCATTCGCTTGTTCTCTGTTGCATTTTATGTGTGTTACTTGGTAAAAGTACACATATTTTGTTTAACAATCCTTCGTGCCAGACTGCGATATATCTATGAATAGAGCAGAACAATATTCTTTGTTTTCAAAAGCCTTTCTGATGTTTGTAACAATACGATGAACTTGTTCTATGGGACTATGACTCTTCCGAAAATCACATTGGTGATCAGGTATTATGTTATTTGAAACTAGAGTTGTGTAGTTCTTGAACGAACTAGTTCAATTGAACGGGTCACTATACTGAACTGAACGAACTAGTTCACACAACTTGTTAATTTCAGCTCAGTAGTTCACTATGTTTTTTTCTTCAACCATATCATTTTGTTCACTCTTCTCTGCTGTTATGTGTTGTTTCAAATTTTATGTCATCATCAGTGTATGATTCTAACTATACAAACGCCTTTGTATTTCCAACTCTTCCATTCAAATTCCAATCAGATTCCTTTAATAGCGGCTTATTTGAACTGGTGATCTACTGAACGGAATGAACTGTTTATGCAAAGTGAGCTGGTGAGCTAAAGAGCTGGTGTGCTAAAGTGAGCATTTGAACTAATTGAACCAACTAGTTCACTCAATTGAACTGAACTATAAAGAGCGATCACTAAAAAGAACTATAGTGCCCAACTCTATTTGAAACTATATGTGGGGTAATTTTCTTCATAAAGATTGACTCAAACATTTTGGAGGTACCGATAGCAGAATTATCGGACGATATGAGTTTACTTTGGTCGGATCTTTTCTAGGTTTTGGAATCATCACAATTTCCGATATCTTCCAAGATAAAGGGAAGTAACACACACGCAAAATGCTATTAAAAATTAACGAAACCATGTTCAGGGCAGATAGTGGTAGTTCTTTTATCATTCTGGCATTTATATCATCTTTGCCAGGAGATTTCTATATTTTAAGGTCATTGACAGAATTTTCGATATCTTTTAACGAGGACGAGGAATTGTTTCATCTATCTCGGGAGGGTAGATGATGGACGTGCCACTATTTGGTGTAAAAACAGATTCAAGGTAATTTGCAAAGGCATTGACTTTCTCTTCGGAGCTTTTAGCCCAGTTTCCGGTTTCAAGGCGCATTGGAGATTCGAGTGTGATCGGTCTTCGCATATTTTTCGTAGCCTTTCATAGACTGTAATCTGATCTCTCAGTTGGATCCAAAGATTGCAAATATTTTTTTGACACATTCCTCTGCAACCTTTAGGGCAACTTTTAGTCTTTTCTCACAATTCCTTAGGCTATATCTCAATGCCGGGGAGCGGTAACGTTGCCATTCTGCTTGTTTGATAATTTGAAACATTATTTTTAATATTTGTGGACTTACGAGTGGCAACTTTGACAACTTACGACATTTGTCAGCATATTCACCGCTGTGTCTATCTCGTTTGCTGATCGTAACGATATACCTTCGGACAGGTGAGACCTAACGTATTTTTATACTTCATCCAGTTTGTGTGTTTGTTAGGGAAACTGGGGTGCGCTCTTTTCTGGACATTATTGGACAATGTTAAGATGGTTGGCGAATGTTCCGAGGATAGATCAAGTGAAGGAAAAACTGATATTTGTTCACGCTTTACATTTTTAACCACAGCGAAATCAATTAGGTCTGGTGTTTTGTTCAAATCTGACAGCCAATACGTCGGTTGATCGCCAGAGACGACGGCCTGTTTAGCAGATTTTATGGTATTTAATAACTGTCTACCTTTAGGTGAGGTGAGTCGAGAGGCCCAATATGTATGCATGGCATTATAATCTCCTGCTACCACCAATTTGGTTCCAAGATTGGAAAAGAAATCAAACAATTTATGTTTGCTAATATTGTGCCTTGGGGGGCAATAAATAGACGATATTTGTACCGGTGAGTGCTATTGATGTAGCTTGAATATGATCGGTCCTATATTCGGGCATGGGGTAGTGTTTAACATTGTTTAGTACAATTACTGCTGTACCGCTACGTGCTCTCCCACTGGGGTGTTTAGTAGCGTATGTGAAATAACAATGTATTCTAAAACAATTTCTTGTGGTAAAATGTGTCTCAGAGACTAATGGTGTCCAAACACACACTTTCCCTTCGAGGTAAGCAAACCCAACCTGGGATCGAGTAATGACATCCCTATCTCGAAAATTGAAAACGCATTCCATTAATGCAATGTATGTCGTGCTACACACGAGGACCTGCGTGAAGATACCGACGTCGGTAACTTCCGATAACACGAAATAACAGGGTGACTCCTGCGTGAAGATACCGACGTCGGTAACCTTCGATAACTTCCGATAAAACGAAATAACATGGTGACCCAAAGTAGCAGAAAATAATGTCAAATAACAAAATGTACGTGTGTGTACACACCACTTAGGCCACTGGTGGTCGGGACACAAAGTTCAGTCTGGAAGCCAAATAGAAACACAAAATATTCTGAATTTTGCACCACTGAAAGAGGAAACCTATACGAACATTTCCATGTATTCAGAGTTTCCAAAAACTGTTTCCGACTCACCAAATAATCCAGATTTCGGTTTAGCCACTGGTGGTCAGGACACAAAATCCAGACTGGAAGCCAAACGGAGAGGCAATGTATTCTGAATTTTACACCACAGAAAGAGGAGACCTACGCGAATATTTCAATGTGTTCATAGTTGACAAAAACTGTTTCCGACTGACCCAAAATTCCAATATCCAGACTGGCCAAACAGAGAGACATTATATTCTGAATTTTACACCACTGAAAGATGAGACCTATGCGAACATTTCCATGTATTCAGAGTTTCCAAAAACTGTCCAACATATTCTGAATTTTGCACCACTGAAAAAGGAAACCTATACGAAAATTTCCATGTATTCTGAGTTTCCAGAAACTGTCTTTGACTAACCAAAAATCCCAGATTTAAGTATGTCCACTGGTGGTCAGGACACAAAATTCAGTCTGGAAGCCAAACGGAAAGACAATATATTCTGAATTGTACACCACTGAAAGAGGAAACCAATACGAAACATTTCCATATATTCAGAGTTGTCAAAAACTGTTTCCGACTAACCAATAATTCCAGCTTCTGAATGACCAAATAATCCATATTTTGGTTTATCAAGGTTTGGCCAATGGTGGTCAGGACACAAAATCCAGTCTGGAAGCCAAATGAAATTTTCTGCAAAATTACAATTTTTTAAAAATTTGTTAATGAAACTTTCTAGGAAATTTAATAATAATAATAAAAAAATTTAATGAAATTTTCTAGAAAAAGGTAACTTTGGTGAACATTTCTAGGTTCATGCGATTTTGACAAATTTTTCTACAAAAATGATGTTTCAATCATATTTTTGACAAAATTTTCTAGATAAATGCCTTTCGAACAAATTCCTTATATTAGGTTTTAGGTTTAGGTTAGGGTGGCAGCCGTATTTTTTATACAAGCTCACATAGACCAGTTTAGGTCCCTAGTGTTACCACGGGCTGAAATGCCCCTCATCGAAACCAACCTGTTTGATATACAAATTTGTCGATATTACGAATATCGGTACTGGAAAGATCTGTTAGGCTGCCTAGAACAGCCGACCCCAGTATGTCCAGTCGTCGTTTACTCAGAGCGGGACAGTCGCATAGCAAGTGCTCAATGCTCTCCACTTCTTCCTCATCTCCACAGCTTCTGCAGAAGTCATTAGAGTCAATACCCAATCTTTTGGCGTGTTCGCCGATCAAGCAGTGTCCCGTCAGAACTGATACTAACGTAGACAATCTTTGCCTCTCTAGTGCGAGGAGATATTTTGATCTTCTCAGGTCATACCTTGGCCAGATTTGTCTAGCTACCCTGCAGGTGCCGATTTCTGTCCATCTTTCGTTGGACTGCCTGATTGCCTCTTGCCTAAGCCAAAGCTTGCACGTGGATAGTGGCGCACCAATATATGCAAATTCTTCGAGAATTTGTAATGTCGTCCCTTTCCTAGCAAGTTCATCGGCTTTGCAGTTCCCCGGGATATCCCTATGCCCAGGCACCCATATGAGGTGTATGTTAAACTGCTCAGCCATCTCGTTAAGAGATCTGCGGCAGTCGAGGGCTGTTTGTGAATTTAGGGATGTTGCCTCCAGAGAATTTATGGCAGCCTGGCTGTCCGAGTAAATGACAATGCCAGTGTTGGTTACTATGTTGCGACTCAGCCACTTGGCTACTTCCCATATTGCCATTATTTCGGCTTGATAGACACTGCAGGTATCTGGTAGTCTGTGAGCTATATCCAATCTAAGCTCTGCACAGTGTACTCCGAAGCCAACCTTTTCATCAAGCTTCGAACCATCCGTGTAAAATTGGAGATGGTTTCTATTACCTGGTTTTCTTCCAACCCATTCATCTCTCGCGGGAATCATAGTGATGTAATTTCTCTCGAAGGTGTACACCGTTGGTATATAGTCCACTCGGTCGGTTACCATAGCACTACACTTTGATATTCTCATGTGACCGTAGGTTTTGTACCTCCACATTGATAGGCAGTTTAATCTTATTGCCGCTTTGGTTGCAACTTCTCTCGCCACAATATTAATCGGCAGTATATGGAGTAGGGCTTGTAGAGACTCGGTCGCTGTAGTCCTTAAGGCTCCGCTTATGCTCAGGCAGGCAGTTCTCTGAACCTTTGTTAGTAGGTTGGTGATGGTTAGTTTGTCAGTTGCCGTCCACCATACCACAATGCCGTATAGCAGTATAGGACGAACTACTGCTATATATATCCAGTGGACGATTTTAGGAGAGAGGCCCCACCGCGACCCTACAGCCTTTTTGCAGGAATATAAGGCGACGTTAGCCTTCCTTACACGTTCCAATACATTAAGTCTAAATAACAGTTTTCTATCTAGAATTATTCCTAAAAATTTTGCACTTTCAGAAAAGACTAGATCTGTTCCATTTATCCGAGGTGGAGGGTCCACATGTGGGACTTTATTCATCCTAGTAAAGAGAACCAATTCTGTCTTGTTTGGGTTTATGCCCAAACCGCTGCTTCTGGCCCATCTAGCCAATTTGTTCAGAGCTACCTGTAGAATGTCTCGGAGGACGTTTTCGAATTTGCCACTCACTGCGATTGCAACGTCGTCCGCATATGCCACGACCTTGCAGCCACAACGTTCTAGATCTAGCAGAATTTCATTCAACGCTAGGTTCCAAATTAGTGGAGACAGTACTCCTCCTTGTGGGGTCCCTCTGTTTACAAACCTTGTTAGAGTTGTGGACCCAAGACATGCTGTTATGCGTCTTCTGTTGAGCAGACTTTGAATTAGTCTAATCAAACTAAAGTTAACATTAAGATGTGACAGTGCCGCAATTACTGCATCTGAGTGAATGTTGTTAAAAGCCCCTTCTATGTCAAGAAATGCCACCATGGTGAATTCCTTGAAATGCAGGGACGATTCGATAGTGCTCACAAGTTCGTGCAGGGCTGATTCTGTAGACTTCCCCTTATTGTAAGCATGTTGGTTCACTGACAGGAGTTTTGTATCCAGGTTTTCCCTAATGAAATAATCTAAAAGTCGTTCCAGACCTTTCAATAGGAAGGAGGATAGGCTAATTGGTCTGAAGTCTTTTGGCCTAGTGTGTGATATCTTCCCCGCTTTTGGTATGAATACCACTTTGGTATCCCTCCATCGATTCGGGATGTATGAAAGCCTGATACAGCCTACATAAATTTTCTCCAGCCAGGGGATAATGTATTTCAACATTTTCTGCATTTCTGCTGGAGTGATGCCGTCTGGTCCAGGTGACTTGAAGGGCTCAAAGCTATTAATAGCCCAGCTTATTCTGGATCTTTCAGTCAACAAGCTAGCGACGCTCGCAGTCCACTCGCACTCTTGTTGGTCCTGCTGATCCTCTGGTTCTGTTAGAGAGTTCCCCGGGAAATGTGTGTCGAGCAGTACATTGAGCGACTGCTCGCTGTTTTTGGTCCAATTATTTGCCTCATCCTGCAAGTAACCCACTGTACAGGGTGAAGCTGATAATATTTTCCTCAGCCTTGCGGCGTCGGAGACCTTTTCCACTTCGCCACAGAAAGTATACCAAGAGCGTCTTTGCGCCTTTCTAAGCTCCTTCTTATAGATCTTGAGTTGCTCTTTATAGGCATCCCAAACATTAGCGACCCCAGTAGATTTAGCCTTGTTGAATAGCTTGTTGCAGGTCTTTTTCATAGCCGTTAGCTCAGAAGTCCACCATTGGGGTTTAGTTTTACCCTTGTACCTTGTTTTTGGACAGGCTTCTTCAAGGGAACTATTGAATGATGTGGTGATATGCTCGACCAGATGATCCAGACCGGCTTTGTCATTCGGTTCGTACAGAAGTTTGGAGTTGAGGACTTTCTTGAAATTCTTTTCATACAGGTGCCACTTTGTCTTTCTCACATTTCTGTGGACGGCAGGTTCAGGCGCTTTTTCAGCGAGTTTGAACTCAATATAATGGTGATCTGAGAATGAGTGGTCGTCTAGTACATTCCACCCAATAATTTTGTCTGACAGCCGGTCAGTAGCAAACGTTACGTCGAGTACTTCTTGTCTGTCTTTAATTGTAAAGGTCGGTTTATTACCTATGTTACAAATACTTAGGTTGGTAGTTAGAATAAAGTCAAGAAGCGAATCACCCCTATTGTTTATATCCGTACTACCCCAGATAGTATGATGAGCGTTCGTGTCTGCGCCAACAATCAGCTCGACCTCGTCAGATGTTGCTTCTTCTACTACTTCCCTGAATAGAGCAGTCGGTACTACAGCTTCATAAGGCAAGTAACTGGAGACCACCCAATATATGCGATTACCGATCTCCAGACTAGCAGATGTTTGGTCTTTACCACTTAAATTAGCCAGGAGAAAGATACTTAGATCTTTCCTGGCCAAAATGCAGGTTCTTGGAGTGCCTTCACAGTTGGCCACAAGCAGTTTAAAGTTGGGTGTCCTGATACCGCACACCCTTCCTCCCACTGCGTAGGGCTCCTGTATCAGGACGATGTCTACTGCACCTGTGGACAGGCGCAGCAATAGAGCCGCTGAGGCTGCTTTAGCGTGATGGAGGTTAATCTGTAAAATTCTTACCATCATTGGTAATTGACAGATTAACTTCCACCCCTACAAGGGTGTTATCGAACTCTTCGTCCGTATCATCGAGAAGCGTGTCCCCGCCAGATGCGTCAAAGAGTCCGGAGACTCCCCTCAGCCCCTCTGTGTCAGAAGTAGAGCTTTCGTCCTCAGAGTAGGACGTTACAGATCTTCTGTTAGAGTTGGAGTCACCTGAAATAATGGGCGTGGATACCTCCGCACTTCCAGAAAGCTGTGTTTCAACCGCGGTGGACGACTCACCTTCCGCAGTGGGAACTATATCCTGCTTGTATACCTTCAAGACTATAGTCTCGAAGCCATACTGTAGGGTTGCACTTGCACGTTGTATTTTTCCTTTATTTAGTAAAGGAAAAATATATTAGTAATAAATGCATTTTCGACAAAATTTGCTACACTCAAAGAATTTTGTGAGTATCATTAGCAAAAATGTTTGTTGTTTCTTACATGAGCCTATATGCGGCTGGGAAATGACTCTGAGCTCCGGCTGGCCTTTGTCGTTTTCAGGGTAGCAATCTGTAGCAATCATTTAAATACAAGTACAAAACCAGAACAAAACAACATATTAAACACATAGATCACCTATAGTGGGAGATAGTTGGAGACCTCCAGTCGCCCTTCCCTACCTTGGTCATGAGTCTATCCCCTCCTTTTCCATGACCCCTTAAGCCCGCTCACACCACCAACCTCCCTCCGTTAGATTCCCCTATCTTACAAAATTACCACATAGTCATTATTTTAAGTTTTTCACATATAAATCATTTTTATTCTAATTATATTTCTTAGCCTAACATAAATTCTTCCTTAATTACTTATTTTCGGGTCTTTCTTATTAACCTGTTACAAAAAAAACTATAGTAAAATAGATGAAACAAAACGAATATAAAATTAAATACAAAGAAACAGTTTTTCCCAAAGACAAATAGAATATAAGAAGACATTCCTTCCCGTAGCGAGTAATTGTCAGTTACGAACGAATAGGAATTTGATTCCAACGAGTGAGGTTTTTCGCGGATTTTCAGACCGTTTTTCCCAAATTTTTTGTAATTATCACAATTAAAAAATTAATATTAATCGATAAGTGCAAAAAAAGTTCAATCAATGTTCGCGGAATACTGTTTTTCGCGTGTGACAGTTCATTCCTATTCGTTCGTAACTGATAGATTTTGACGTTTCGGCCTGAAGGAATGTCTTCTTATATTCTATTTGTCTTTGGTTTTTCCTTCCGGTTCAACGGGATATTGGATTTTTAAACAAAACGAACGGTCAGTTAGACCATAAAAGAAATCTTTTATAAAAAAAACACAGAATGACCTCGGCTAAACCAAGCAGACTCTAAGAATTGGCAAAGTCCGAACAAAAAAAATTGGCCTTACTTTTTTTAAGGTTCAAATAAATACAAATCCCTACAATTGTCCTACCTAAGAGAGCTCACTTAGTGGGTTCTATGAGGTAAATTCGGGGAAAAACAAATCCCGATATTATTAATACGAATAAACTTTGCTAATCCTATACACATACATATGATTGGGGGCAGAATTAATGAAGGAAAAGGGTAATATACTAACATACGTCAAATAAATATAGATACGATACACAATACATATAATAAATACCACAAATAATTTAATAAAACTAATTTATCTCTCTGTTTTGTAAAAGAAATGATTTTTGGGTCAATAGTTTGTCGCACGCAATTATTCTTTCGTCCCGTATATTTGGCCAACTGGTTTTTATATTCGCACCTATATGTGCTGCATTCACGCGTCCACTTCCGGTGCCTGTCTTTACTTAGCAATCTTATATTAGAATTTGAGTGGATGGTGGAAGTTATGTTATCGGCGAAGCAATTCAACTCTGGGTAATGGCGTCACAGGGGAACTTGGACACTTGGACACTTCTTTTAATTCGACCGATCGTACGATATCTCGGTTTTGTTGCATTGGTCGTGTTTGTCAAACAAATAACGATAAATCTTGGCCTACCTTATCAAACAGCTACTAATCTCGAAGATATCAGGTAGTATACCTCGGACCGGGGTTAACTTTGGTAAACAACCTCGTATTATATGGTTTGGTCACCGTCACAGCTTTTCACTTCGGAATTTCCCAACAACGATCGCCTCCTGCTTCACAGGAGGCCTTTCAATTCCTAGCAACACAAAACAAATTAATTTTCAATCTCAGTAAATTTTCTGAGCTTTCCATGACTTACTTTTTTAATCTTTATAAGAAAATGCTTTTTCTTTTATAATTATTTTTTTTTCGAACAATGTTTACACCAATTCGTCCCCGATCCACATTTCTACAATAAGAATGTTTTTTTTTTAATTTCTGTTATACAAACTATATTCTTGCTTTACCACTTCACTAACCATTTACAGCCTGTTCAGCTAAATTTACCAAAACGCAGACGTGCGATAGCTACCCAAGCAATAATTTTCTTCTTCTTATTCTCACCCAAGCGATCATGTTTTTAATTTGGTTCATTGTCACTTATCGTTTGGGTAAGAAAGCTCTTTTCTTCATCGTCTTCCTGTCAAAGACCAATATTACCTTCATGTTGTTATTGACATTTCTTAAAGCTTTTTCCACACGAAAATATCAGAACGGGGGCAACCCTATCTAACAGCTGTAAAGGTTGCAACAGCTGTTTCTAGACGATGAGACATAATTAAAAAACCGAAAACAAGCACAATTGTTTGTTTGATAGATCATTTATGTATTATAGGGGTTATATCTAAATCGGAAACCTTCTGCACCCATTTTAGTAAGTCCTTGAGTTAAAAAGGAAGTTCTTGCTAAATTTCCTAGTGATCTGAGCATAATTGTGACCTGTACTCGGTAACAAGGATACATTTATAAACAGACGGACGGACAAAACCAAACCTATTCAGAAAGATATTCTAGGTCGATAGGTATAATAAACAATTGTTTGGGTCACCTAATTTAAGGTATTACGAAAAAATGCAAAAAGCAACAGTGTGGTTGTGAGATTTCAAAACATTTTATACAAACTAATAAAAAGACATTTTTTGAAATTTTGGTGGATACTTCAGCAAAAGATACATGTGTATGTTGTTTGGTTCATTTATCCATTTTTTATTCATTTATCCAACAATTTTCACTTTATCATTCAAAAGGGCGGTAAACATAACCGACACGAATGAATTTTTCTGATCGTCTAATTTGACATTTCATTTTGTTCGTTGTGGTCTTATAAGAACCAAAATGTTGGCGATAATTGAAAGCTTCTTTGTTTACAATCAAAACAAAGTGTGCAAAAACCAAAAATTTCATTCGCTTGCCAATAGACGTGCGAAGTGACAAAAAATAAGTTACAAAAACAGGCCCTTAATTTTTCCAAAAAAAAAAACACATTTAAATATTTAACAAACTTTATCACTTCTGACGCACCTCAAGCCAAACTTCCACAAACTGACTCGGGAAATCTCGACTTCACCTCCTTTTATTAAGTTTTTCTTCCACTCAATTTTCCAGCCGACATATTTTTATTAGGAAGCCATCTTTATGTTTCTAATTCTAGAATTTTCATTATTTTCCGTTTCATTTCCATCTCTTTCATTTTTATCTCTTTTTCATTTTAATCTCCCTAGGTTTTTCGCGCTAGTTACAAATCATGAATTAAAAACTGTGCTATCGACTCTTACTCGCAACAACAATTTCGTCCGGTGTACTCTACCCTCAAATACTGCCATTGCTCTACTCGGTGACGTTTGTCAAACATTGTAAACAATAAGTTCTCTGCCCACATTGGACAAACACATTTTTCTACATTTCCTCATAATTTTTTGTAATTCCTTTCAGTTGTCAACTTAATTAACCTATTTTTCTTTTTCTTTCAGGTTTCCTTACTGGCCAGCGCTATCCCGTTCTTGTGGAGATCAACTTTTCGGGATTCCTTGGAGAAACTTTTCCTTCTAAGGGGAACCTTCTACAAGGAACCTCGAATTGGGTCATCTACGCACGTGGTGCCGCTGGCTATTGGATATATTGGGTTCAGGGAAAGCCGCGGTTAAACCCAGCCGCAAAGAAACGCTTCCCTGCCTGTATGGATGATCCTAGAAAAGGACATCCCAACGAAATGCTCACTGAAAGCACAAAACAAAACCACAAAACAAAAACAAACAAACCTCCACTTGGACACGGCAGCCAACAAAAGGCATAACAGGTTGGCTGCCGATTCGCGTGTATCCAAGAGCTCTCTCCAGCTCCTCCAGCAAGCATAGACCACAGGAGCTGGAGAAATATCGTGGAGTAGAGGCCGCCACGCAGGCGTAATGGCCTTTTCCGGGGGCCCTCCACGCAGAATTTTTTTTGGTATGAAAGAAAAGTACCCGCATCAAAACTCCTGGTCTGTCAAGGTTCCGTCGACAGGACAGGTGTGCGGGATCTGGAGTATGAAAGAATCGGTCACCCATGCTCGGCCGGGCATAGATAATGAACATCATACGTATTAGGGAAACTTTTTGCCTAGATTAGTTACTTTGTGTTTTCTTTATCGGTACGTTCCTGCCTTGGATTACCCTGGTCTGGATTATTTCGTAATCGCCTGTGGATTTCAAGGCATATCAACTAAGACGGGGTGAGTTATCGAAAGTATTAAGATCATGAAATCTAATCAAAAATGTGATTAACCCCCAAAAAATAAGATTTGTAAAGGTTTTCAAAATAGGTCTTTGTTTGTGAGACGATTCATCATTGGAGTCTGTCGAGCCATGTCTTCAGGTTTGGAAACAAGAAATAGCCAATCGGGGCGAAAACAGAAACTGCACCCTTGCATTGTCCTGGTGGAAACAAACTTTTTCTTGACCAAATGCTGTCGTTTCATTTTCAAAACCTCATTATTTCGACCCACTAAGTTGACGTAATATTCGCTATTGATTGTTTTACCCTTTTGAAGGTAGGTCATACTGCGTTTTGAATGTATTATAACGCGTGCATCCCAAAAAACTGTCGCCATGACCTTGGCCATATTTGGCGCCGATTCTCCCTGTGAAACCTACTGTTTTGAATGCTGTTTGTTCTCTGGTGTGTTGTGGTGGATTCACGTCTCGTCCACGGTTAGGAAACGCCCCAAAAACTCTTCCATATTGCGGCTGAACAACGCCCCAAATACTCCTGCGGATTTGTCACACGATTGCGTTTGTGATTGATTGTGAGCGAACGCGGCACCCATCTTGCCGAAAGCTTACGCGTACCCAAGTGATCATTCAAAATAGAAACCATTGAGAATGAAATGCTTTATAAGGGTCGGTTCAGTGAAAAAAGTGGTTATATACGTAGAACCCATTCAGATGCTGCATAAACTCTCCCCTAATGATCTCAATGTCTTCAAATTCCAAACACTGCAGTTATTCTGCAATGGCTTTAATCTAACAAAGACGGAGGAAAATTCTCCTTCCCCCTTCTGGAATCTTCCATTAAAAGCAAAAACAAATTTCATATTACATTTCAATAAAGGTGAGGGTATACTTCAAACGGCTTACTTGGCAGAACTTTTTAATTGCTGAAGCGAATACATAAACAAACTTTGGTAGAGAGAAGCATGCAGTGTAAATATATTTACATTATGCAGATTGGAACGAGTCTAATGGACCCATCTTCGTCAGCTTCCAGCGGAATTATGGCAGTGTTGATTGCATAAATAACTGGTCACCTTGTCTACGTTTTAGGTTTTAAATACCATTTAAGTGAAGGTGTTAATAAATTTACATCATCGATTTTATTAGCAGCACTTAAAGACAGTTAATAATTCAATTAAAATTGTTTATATTGTCTGACATACCACTCACTATGGAACCATGGACCCACCACCAAATGAGACCGTCTTGGATTTTGAGATCTGGTAATCTTTCCAAATTTTCCTCGATCGTTCTTCTCAATGTGAGGTATTCTTCGCTTTCGAATTCTGTTGTCTCAAAATCAAGTAACTCATTTTGGGTCAGTTCTTCTATCATTACGCCTTGCGGGGCCCTAGACAACATGTCAGCTACCACATTTTCCGTCCCCGTCCTATGTTCGATTTCGAAATCATATGATTGTAATTGGAGTGACCAACGGGCGAGCCAACCACTCAGATCCTTTAATGTCATGAGCCATTTCAGACTCGCGTGGTCCGTTATCACCGTGAAGGGCATCATCTCAACGTATGGACGAAACTTTTTGATAGCCATTACGGCAGCCAGACACTCCTTCTCCGTGACGCTATAGTTTCGCTGGCATGCATTAAGCTTTTGCGAATAAAAAGCGATAGGATGCTCCTCATTTTTATCATTTAATTGGTAAAGAATCGTTTAGAGAAGTGGGGGTGGCGTAGTACCGGAGCGGACGTTAAAGCTTACTTTAAAAACTCAAATGCTTTGATCGCAGTTTCGCTTATTTCGAATTCAATGTGTCTGTGAGGGGCGCTGAGATCGAAGCAAAAACATTGATAAATCGCCAGTACCAGCTAGCGGTCCCCAAAAAACTCCTAACTTCTCGCGGGTTTCTGGGAATTTTTACGAGTTTAATGGCATGCACCTTATCCGGGTCGGTTTTCAACATCCCGTTTCCTATGATAAAGCCTAAATATTTCAACTCTTGGAAGCAGAATGGAGACTTTTTTATACCTATTGTTAAGTTTGCTTCCCTTAGGCATTTGGCTACTTCCCCTAAAAGACGCATGTGCTCGTCGAAATCACTAGAGATTACCAGCAAATCGTCCAAATATATAAAAACATTTTCTTTAAGGCGTTGTGGGATAACTCGATCCATTAGCCTACACAGTCGTTGAGCCGCATTACATAGCCCGAAGGGCATAACTCTAAATTGATATAATGGGCGGCCAGGCACCGTAAACGCTGTGTATGGCTTGCTATCATCATCTAATTCTATTTGCCAAAACGCATATTTTAAATCGACGCTGCTGATATAGTAAGTTTCATCGATTCTGCTTAGGATGCCGTCAATATTTTGAAGAGGATGCGCATCCTTCACTGTTAATTTATTCAACTTACGGGCATCTAAGCAGAAACGATTTTTCCCTGGTTTTCGGACAATCGTGGTTCGGTTACTCCATGGACTATTCGACTCTTCTATAACCTTTAACCTCAACATCTGGTCAACTTCCTCATACACTAGAGCCTGTACCGCCGGAGACATTGGGTAGTGTCTATCCTTAAAGGGAACAGCTCCTTCTACTAGGGTTATGGCGTGTTTCTCCAAACTAGTTTGTCCTAATCCTTTTTCTTCAAAGGTGTCGAAACTTTTTATGACCTCTTTTAATTTCAACTGTTGGTCTTCGGTGAGTACATGGGGATTCAATTTGTATTTAATCTCTTCATCTACCATATCTTTTTGAACCTGTTCTATATTAATGGCATCATGATTCCTTGAATTTCCACATCAGCAAAAACTCGAGGATCATACTTTGACTGACTCGACGAATGGAATCCAGGAGAGCTTTCGTATTCTTATTCTTTTCAATGAACTTCTGGCGTACTTTTGGTATTACTTTGGTTCTATCTGTACCAACAATTCTTGATCGTACCTTTTCATAATTTTCTTGCCGTGTTTCAATTAGGATATAATGCCTCAGATCTGGGTCATAGTTGTTTACGTTTGATTTTAAAATTTTATTAATGATGTCCTTTTTTATTACTTTGCTTTTAGGACCATTTTCTTTTGTTTCCAAGCTTATTCTGATGTTGGGGGATGCTGAAATGGACGTGGCCCCTTTCCTTCTCCACGTCCTGGGATCGGTTTCCCTGTAGGCACGAAGGACATTTTGGAGAAATTATACCAGGCTTCCCGCATTTGTAGCAAAACAAACCCCTTACCTCTGAGTCACAATCTCTGAAAGTGTGGCCAGGTTTATGACAATTCCAACATTTAAGAGTTGGTTTTGTTTGCCTACTTAAATTAATGGCATCTATCTCTTCATAATCTGGATTTTCGACCGAAAATTCGGTATACACCTCACTTATCTGCCTGACAGGACGAGTAGGGGGATGCATGGCACGAATGTCTCGCCTAGGAAAATTCTTTTCGGCCTCGTTACATTCTATTCTTAGCTGTTCGACAGAGGATACCTGAATTGGATATACTATTCTCCCTATACTTTCCTTTATTTTCTTTTTCATAATCTTGATCATGTCGAATTCGGATATTGGCTGAACTAACTTGGCCCTAATCTGACCCATATTATGGAAAAACATGTCGATCGTCTCGTTATTTTGCTGCTTCCTTTGTGCCAAATCAGTTAGGATTTCAAAATTTGACCTAGACGATTGGTATTGGCTTAACAAACAATGTTTCAACTCGGGCCAATCGTGAAATTTGTGAGTCTTCTGGAATAACCAAAACCACGATTCTGCCGGACCGGATACTATTAATGGAAAATCTCTGATGATTTCGGACCATGGGATACTATACTGCCACTGATAATGTTCCAGGCGATACACAAATTCTTCCACACCCAAACCATGTGAGTTACCCTCGAATTTCAACCCTAATTTGTCTATTCTAATACGCATGTTTTCTCTAGCCGTATCAAAAGCCTTATTTTGGTTGACTGGTTGACCTTGTCTGACTGGGTTACTTCCAGCGTTAGATTGGGGCGGAACATGCAGAACTTCCTGACCAGAAGAACCATTCGTACTCTCAGAACCCGTGTTCGAAGCAGAACTTGTCCTTATTTGGCTTGTGGTAAGTTCTGTTAACTGTTGCATGGCTCTAGATAATTCAGTCATGGTTCGCCTTATATCTCCCATCTCTCTCTGTACCATTTGCACACTATTTTCGAGGGACATTTGTTGTGTTAACAACTCCCCAGGAATCAATACATTGTTATCCGATCTCTTCTGGATATTACTGGTCCCGGGAAGTACCTGCGAAAACGCTGCTCCTATAACATTCGCCGTATTTATGGTCTGGGACAGATCGGCTGTTTGACTATCTTCGCCAGGCATTTCTACGTTGGTAAGTTCCTTCCTTCTTTTCTCTTCTATAATTGTTCTATTTAAATCAAAAATTTCGGGTATCTTTCTTTTCCTAGCTTGCGATCTTGTCTCTATACACATCACTTTTATATCAAAGGAGGTAATACAGCTGGACTACACCACTAACACATAAACAGATTTTTTTTTTATTATTACACTAGGTCACAAATAACAAAATTTTCTCTGTTATTTGTTTCTAGCATACTTTTTCTCATTGATTTTGACCTACTAAACACGAAAATGAGTTTTAAAAATTTTTCTGTCGATTGGTTTTCGAGATACAAATTTTTGAACTTTTTTTTTAAATTTTTGGAGGTACACTTACAATTTTGAGCATATCTTTCGTCTTCTTTGACGTATTTGATCCTACTACTACTCAAATTAAAGCAAATTAAATCATTCTCAGAAAATTTTCAAATCGGATGAGTAGTTTTGATGTTGGCGGCTTAAAAAGGTTAAAAAACTGCGTTTTTTTAGTAAAAATGTGGCAGAAAAATGCATATAAAAATTCATATAAAATATAAAACGCGATGCTAACAGCGATTTTGGTTTTTTTTCGTATAGCTGGCATTTTTCCAAAGAAAGTAAGCACTTACTTAACAAAATCTGACAACAAATGGCGGACTTATAATTTTTTTGGTAAAAGACCGAAATTCCGCTATTTCACGATATTTTGATTTTCATTATTTGCACAGCTTACCTACCCAACGCAAACGAATAAATACATTTGAACTTAATTTAAAATAAACAAATTAGTCTTAGTATATTATTTTTTAATTTATTTAGAGCACTACATACTCAATGTATGGCACAATTAGAAATGGATGTGCCAGGTTAGCAAAACTAACGAAATTAACCAAATCAACGCCCAAAAAAAAATGAGTAGAAACAAAGATATAACTGTACATTTTATGCCATGTGGAAAAACAGCTGACTTCTTCTTTGTTTTTTGTATTCGCTGCAATTGGTCTCACGTATTAGGGTCCAAATGTAGTCACCCATCATAGCCGTGTCATAGATGCCCTGATAGCGTCGTTACATAGCCTTCAATTCCTGATGAAAGCGCTCGCCGTGTTCGTCGCTCACGTCTCCTAAATTCTCAGGGAAAAATCCAAATGAGAATGCAGAAAGTGTATTTTAAGTGGCATGTGCACTCCTACCCAAAAATGAAAAAAAACGAGAATTAAAACGCTATTTAAATTAACATTTGTTTCAAAAAAAACCTACCCATTGCTTCATAGTTCTTTACCAGATCCTCAACTATGTCCTTATAATTATCGCTTTTGTTGTTTCCTAAAAAGTTTTCCACAACAAGCCTGAAGGAATTCCATGCTGCGGCTTCGATGGGTGATAACAGCTTCGGGAATGTTTCATCTTTCAACATTTTTTTTATCTCGGGTCCTGCGAAGACTCCTTCTTTAATTTTTGCCAGCGAAAGGTAAGGGAAAATTGACCGTAAATAGGCAAAAGCTTCACCTTCTTTATCCAATTTTTTGGCCAAATTTTTTATCAAACCCAATTTTATGTGCAGCGGCGGAAGTATTAGATTTTCACGGTTCTCTATTAGTGGTTTGCGCTGAACATTCGCTTCTCCAACTACAGGTTTCGTTCGTTCCGGCCATTTTTTTTGAATATAATGCTGATCATCAGCGCGGCTATTCCAAAGGCACAGAAAACAGCGTATAGCCTCCTTGGAGTCCACACAGAATGGCCACAACTTTGAGGTCGGCGCATATTTTCCAATTATATTTGCTATACTCTATGCATTTCAGCAAAATGTTCATAGTTTCATAGTTCTCCTTTGAATGAACCGCATGAGCAATAGGAAGAGATGGCTTTTCATTCCCATTATGTAAGAGAACTGCCTTCAAGCTCTCTTTGTTGCTGTCAATAAACAACATCCATTCATTGGGGTTGTGAATTTGGTGAAGCTCTTGGAACAAGCCGGAAATGTCGCTGCAAAAACATATTTCGTCTTTCTTTGTATAAAATGTTGCATACTGCTGGTGACGCTTCCTGTACGCTGTTACTTTCACTTCTGAATCCGCAAATCCACACTGTACCATCCGAGACGCAAAAAGTTCGGATTTCTCCTTAGTGAGACCAAAATCGCGCACCCAATCGTTTAGTTCGGCCTGTGACAGTAATTTTCGCTTTCTGCACGCCCCAAATTCGCTTGCACTTGACTCGGACTCTTGATCTGACGATTCTGCTTTTTGAAGAGATGCACCAGGGCACACTGGATATGGTCCATCATTCGAATGTGGTACTGGAAGTGCAAACGATCCCACTTGAGCGTAGTTCCATTTTAAAAATCTCCCTACCCCACTGTTTGTGGTGAGGCAAAAATAACAGTCTGTGGAATGGCATAGCGGCTTTTTCCACATCATTGGTGTATCGAATTTCATATGGCGCCTAAAATTAAAATAAATTACTATATTTGCTTTGCTTAATGTGTTTAAATAAAAATTCTTACCTTCCGCCAGCTGCCCAGTTGGTTAGGATTATATAGCAAAGATCACATAGCGACTTAGGTGTCCATGGTTCTGTGATATTTGGTGAAATACCAAAATAATTCAAATAGTGCAATTGCACTGCTGGAGTAAACGTGTGTGCGTGATTATTCTTTATAAACTCGCCACAAACATTGCAGAAATTGTCTGGATTGTTCAAACACTCGAACACACGTAGTCTTTTACTCATTGTCTTACTTGTTGGGTAGGTATTATATGCACTTAAATTCAATTTGTTTCACTTTTTACTCGTACTACTCGCATTCGTAGACACTTGTTGAATGACAAAAAACGATAAATGAACACCTATAAATACTAAGTATGTTACAATATTTTACTGACAGGTACTTATGAATGGGCGCATCTTTTAAGGGTGGCTATATACCTGATTCAGCAAGTGTGCGTTTCAAATTGTGGAAAAGTTTCCAAATAATGACCACTCACAAATGTGGGGGGAATTTCTGTAAAAAAATCCGATACAGGTAGCCATCGGGAAAACACACATCAATAAAAAGTGTAATTCCCTTTTTCCCTTTAATTGACTGTGAACGGAGTAGCAGTCATAAAGGAACACGAAGAGCGTCCACGCACATTCAGAAGCGTATATTACTCTGCAACCACAATCATAAAAATTAAATAACTATTTGTGTATTACTTATTTTTTTTAATTCTGAGAATCATAAAAATTACGTAAACGTTTTTTCCAAACAATTTTGTACATGTAAAGTGGGTTTGCCAAAATTCGTATCGTAAAATGCACCTGTGTTTCTATGTTCTGCATTTTCATTATACCATTTTCGACGAAACGTCCCTACGGTATTGTAAATAGGTTTTTTACAATTATGAAATATTTGTGTTATTAATATTAATTTAAAAATTTTATCAAAACTGCAAAGTGCTGTGACATTTGAAAAAAATTTCCAAAAAAAAAAAATTGCTGATTTCACTAAATTTTTGAAATTTCACGTCCCTTGCCAGAACAGAAGACATTAACCCAGGGTGGTGAAATTTTGAACAGAAGTAACTTATGTATAGGAGCAACTGTTCCGTTCTATTCCAAAAGGATTATAAAAAACTTGCTTTTTCGATCCCTCCTAGTAGGTTAGCTGTGCAAATAATGAAAATCAAAATATCGTGAAATAGCGGAATTTCGGTCCTATACCAAAAAAATTATAAGTCCGCCATTTGTTGTCAGATTTTGTTAAGTAAGTGCTTATTTTCTTTGGAAAAATGCCAGCTATACGTAAAAAAAACCAAAATCGCTGTTAGCATTGCGTTTTATATTTTATATGAATTTTTCTGCCACATTTTTACTAAAAAAACGCAGTTTTTTAACCTTTTTAAGCCGCCAACATCAAAACTACTCACCCGATTTGAAAATTTTCTGAGAATGAGTTGTAGACGGCTCAATTTGCTTTAATTTGGGTAGTAGTAGGATCAAATACGTCAAAGAAGACGAAAGATATGCTCAAAATTGTAAGTGTACCTCCAAAAATTTAAAAAAAAAGTTCAAAAATTTGTATCTCGAAAACCAATCGACAGAAAAATTTTTAAAACTCATTTTCGTGTTCAGTTGGTCAAAATCAATGAGAAAAACTATGCTAGAACCAAATAACAAAACGACTGTTGGCTAGTGTTATTAGTAAGTAGATTTAAGATAACATATAACGTATATGGGATCTAACGTGAGTAGTTGTGTGGGCGGTTTAATATTCATCTTCAATATACAATTTTTTGACTCTCCTATGAGCACTTTTGGATCTGTGTAAGACAATCTACTAATTTATTGCACATTCGAAATTTCATTCGTGCGCTGAACATTTTCACCCAGTTGCAGATCCTTATTCCTAATACTGCAGACCTCTAGATCATGTCTAGAGCGGCTATCAGGTCATTCAGATCCGGTCACGCTAAAATTTCAATTAATATTTACTATATTCACAAAACCAGTACGATGTTTGCTAATACCGTCCTCTTTCTCGACGAAGTATGTCACAACAAAGCCGGTCTGGATCATCTGGTCGAGCATATCACCACATCATTCAATAGTTCCCTTGAAGAAGCCTGTCCAAAAACAAGGTACAAGGGTAAAACTAAACCCCAATGGTGGACTTCTGAGCTAACGGCTATGAAAAAGACCTGCAACAAGCTATTCAACAAGGCTAAATCTACTGGGGTCGCTAATGTTTGGGATGCCTATAAAGAGCAACTCAAGATCTATAAGAAGGAGCTTAGAAAGGCGCAAAGACGCTCTTGGTATACTTTCTGTGGCGAAGTGGAAAAGGTCTCCGACGCCGCAAGGCTGAGGAAAATATTATCAGCTTCACCCTGTACAGTGGGTTACTTGCAGGATGAGGCAAATAATTGGACCAAAAACAGCGAGCAGTCGCTCAATGTACTGCTCGACACACATTTCCCGGGGAACTCTCTAACAGAACCAGAGGATCAGCAGGACCAACAAGAGTGCGAGTGGACTGCGAGCGTCGCTAGCTTGTTGACTGAAAGATCCAGAATAAGCTGGGCTATTAATAGCTTTGAGCCCTTCAAGTCACCTGGACCAGACGGCATCACTCCAGCAGAAATGCAGAAAATGTTGAAATACATTATCCCCTGGCTGGAGAAAATTTATGTAGGCTGTATCAGGCTTTCATACATCCCGAATCGATGGAGGGATACCAAAGTGGTATTCATACCAAAAGCGGGGAAGATATCACACACTAGGCCAAAAGACTTCAGACCAATTAGCCTATCCTCCTTCCTATTGAAAGGTCTGGAACGACTTTTAGATTATTTCATTAGGGAAAACCTGGATACAAAACTCCTGTCAGTGAACCAACATGCTTACAATAAGGGGAAGTCTACAGAATCAGCCCTGCACGAACTTGTGAGCACTATCGAATCGTCCCTGCATTTCAAGGAATTCACCATGGTGGCATTTCTTGACATAGAAGGGGCTTTTAACAACATTCACTCAGATGCAGTAATTGCGGCACTGTCACATCTTAATGTTAACTTTAGTTTGATTAGACTAATTCAAAGTCTGCTCAACAGAAGACGCATAACAGCATGTCTTGGGTCCACAACTCTAACAAGGTTTGTAAACAGAGGGACCCCACAAGGAGGAGTACTGTCTCCACTAATTTGGAACCTAGCGTTGAATGAAATTCTGCTAGATCTAGAACGTTGTGGCTGCAAGGTCGTGGCATATGCGGACGACGTTGCAATCGCAGTGAGTGGCAAATTCGAAAACGTCCTCCGAGACATTCTACAGGTAGCTCTGAACAAATTGGCTAGATGGGCCAGAAGCAGCGGTTTGGGCATAAACCCAAACAAGACAGAATTGGTTCTCTTTACTAGGATGAATAAAGTCCCACATGTGGACCCTCCACCTCGGATAAATGGAACAGATCTAGTCTTTTCTGAAAGTGCAAAATTTTTAGGAATAATTCTAGATAGAAAACTGTCATTTAGACTTAATGTATTGGAACGTGTAAGGAAGGCTAACGTCGCCTTATATTCCTGCAAAAAGGCTGTAGGGTCGCGGTGGGGCCTCTCTCCTAAAATCGTCCACTGGATATATATAGCAGTAGTTCGTCCTATACTGCTATACGGCATTGTGGTATGGTGGACGGCAACTGACAAACTAACCATCACCAACCTACTAACAAAGGTTCAGAGAACTGCCTGCCTGAGCATAAGCGGAGCCTTAAGGACTACAGCGACCGAGTCTCTACAAGCCCTACTCCATATACTGCCGATTAATATTGTGGCGAGAGAAGTTGCAACCAAAGCGGCAATAAGATTAAACTGCCTATCAATGTGGAGGTACAAAACCTACGGTCACATGAGAATATCAAAGTGTAGTGCTATGGTAACCGACCGAGTGGACTATATACCAACGGTGTACACCTTCGAGAGAAATTACGTCACTATGATTCCCGCGAGAGATGAATGGGTTGGAAGAAAACCAGGTAATAGAAACCATCTCCAATTTTACACGGATGGTTCGAAGCTTGATGAAAAGGTTGGCTTCGGAGTACACTGTGCAGAGCTTAGACTGGATATAGCTCACAGACTACCAGATACCTGCAGTGTCTATCAAGCCGAAATAATGGCAATATGGGAAGTAGCCAAGTGGCTGAGTCGCAACATAGTAACCAACACTGGCATTGTCATTTACTCGGACAGCCAGGCTGCCATCAATTCTCTGGAGGCAACATCCCTAAATTCACAAACAGCCCTCGACTGCCGCAGATCTCTTAACGAGATGGCTGAGCAGTTTAACATACACCTCATATGGGTGCCTGGGCATAGGGATATCCCGGGGAACTGCAAAGCCGATGAACTTGCTAGGAAAGGGACGACATTACAAATTCTCGAAGAATTTGCATATATTGGTGCGCCACTATCCACGTGCAAGCTTTGGCTTAGGCAAGAGGCAATCAGGCAGTCCAACGAAAGATGGACAGAAATCGGCACCTGCAGGGTAGCTAGACAAATCTGGCCAAGGTATGACCTGAGAAGATCAAAATATCTCCTCGCACTAGAGAGGCAAAGATTGTCTACGTTAGTATCAGTTCTGACGGGACACTGCTTGATCGGCGAACACGCCAAAAGATTGGGTATTGACTCTAATGACTTCTGCAGAAGCTGTGGAGATGAGGAAGAAGTGGAGAGCATTGAGCACTTGCTATGCGACTGTCCCGCTCTGAGTAAACGACGACTGGACATACTGGGTTCGGCTGTTCTAGGCAGCCTAACAGATCTTTCCAGTACCGATATTCGTAATATCGACAAATTTGTATATCAAACAGGTTGGTTTCGATGAGGGGCATTTCAGCCCGTGGTAACACTAGGGACCTAAACTGGTCTATGTGAGCTTGTATAAAAAAATACGGCTGCCACCCTAACCTAAACCTAACCTAAACCTAATGTCACAACATTTTCCTGGTGGGCACTAGGCACTTCCTTTCGACTCCAAAAGATTCCAAGATGTCAGCTTCGCACCACTTCCTTCTGAATTTTCCAAAAAGGTTATGATGATTTCAACTTTTCCACTTTGGATTAGAAATTCCATGTTGGGCTATCATTCACATCTAATGAGCTATTATTCGTGTTTAGTTGACCTACACGTTACTTTCTAACACGGCATTGAAAATACCGGGCCTTTCGATTGGGCGCCATATTGTTACATGAGCCTATATGCGGCTGGGAAATGACTCTGAGCTCCTCTGTCGTTTTCAGGGTTGGTCCCTCCCGTCATTCCTGCCCTAGGACTGTAGCAATCATTTAAATACAAGTACAAAACCAGAACAAAACAACATATTAAACACACAGGTCACCTATAGTGGGAGATAGTTGGAGACCTCCAGTCGCCCTTCCCTACCTTGGTCATGAGTCTATCCCCTCCTTTTCCATGACCACCAACCTCCCTCCGTTAGATTCCCCTATCTTACAAAATTACCACATAGTCATTATTTTAAGTTTTTCACATATAAATCATTTTTATTCTAATTATATTTCTTAGCATAACATAAATTCTTCCTTAATTACTTATTTTCGGGTCTTTCTTATTAACCTGTTACAAAAAAAAAACTATAGTAAAATAAATTAAACAAAGCGAATATAAAATTAAATACAAGGAAACAGTTTTTCCTTCCGGTTCAACCGGATATTGGATTTTTAAACAAAACGAACGGTCAGTTAGACCTTAAAAGAAATCTTTTATAAAAAAATACAGAATGACCTTTCGGCTAAACCAAGCAGACTCTAAGAATTGGCAAAGTCCGAACAAAAAAGGTTCAAATAAATACAAATCCCTACAATTGTCCTACCTAAGAGAGCTCACTGGGTTCTATAAGGGCAATTCGGGGGAAAACAAATCCCGATATTATTAATACGAATAAACTTTGCTAATCCTATACACATACATATGATTGGGGACAGAATTAATGAAGGAAAAGGATAATATACTAACATACGTCAAATAAATATAGATACGATACACAATACATATAATAAATACCACAAATAATTTAATAAAACTAATTTATCTCTCTGTTTGGTAAAAGAAATGATTTTTGGGTCAATAATTTGTCGCATGCAATTATTCTTTCGTCCCGTATATTTGGCCAACTGGGTGCACAAGTGGTTTTTATATTCGCACCTATATGTGCTGCATTCAGGCGTCCACTTCCGGTGCCTGTCTTTACTTAGCAATCTTATATTATGGTGGAATTTGAGTGGATGGTGGAAGTTATGTTATCGGCGAAGCAATTCAACTCTGGGTAATGGAGTCACAGGGAACTTGGATACTTCTTTTAATTCGACCGATCGTACGATATCTCGGTTTTGTTGCATTGGTCGTGTTTGTCAAACAAATAACGATAAATCTTGGCCTACCTTATCAAACAGCTACTAATCTCGAAGATATCAGGTAGTATACCTCGGACCGGGGTTAACTTTGGTAAACAACCTCGTATTATATGGTTTGGTCACCGTCACAGCTTTTCACTTCGGAATTTCCCAACAACGATCGCCTCCTGCTTCACAGGAGGCCTTTCAATTCCTAACAACACAAAACAAATTAATTTTCAATCTCAGTAAATTTTCTGAGCTTTCCATGACTTACTTTTTTAATCTTAATAAGAAAATGCTTTTTCTTTTAAAATTATTTTTTTCCGAACAATGTTTACACCAATTCGTCCCCGATCCACATTTCCACAATGAGAATGTTTTTTTTTAATTTCTGTTATACAAACTATATTCTTGCTTTACGACTTCACTAACCATTTAATTTTTCCAAAAAAAAACACATTCAAATATTTAACAAACTTTATCACTTCTGACGCACCTCAAGCCAAACTTCCACAAACTGACTCGGGAAATCTCGACTTCACCTCCTTTTATTAAGTTTTTCTTTCACTCAATTTTCCAGCCAACATCATTTTATTAGGAAGACATCTTTATGTTTCTATTTACCTAATTCTAGAATTTTCATTATTTTCCTTTTCATTTCCATCTCTTTCGTTTTTATCTCTTTTTCATTTTAATCTCCCTAGGTTTTTCGCGCCAGTTACAAATCATGAATTAAAAACTGTGCTATCGACTCTTACTCGCAACAACAATTTCGTCCGGTGTACTCTACCCTCAAATGCTAACATTACTCTACTCGGTGGTTGGCAATGCTACTCTCATTATTTGACGTTTGTCAAACATTGTAAACAATAAGTTCTCTGCCCACATTGGACAGACATATTTTTCTACATTTCCTCCTAATTTTTTGTAATTCCTTTCAGTTGTCAAATTAATTAACCTATTTTTCTTTTTCTTCCAGGTTTCCTTACTTGCCAGCGCTATCCTGTTCTTGTGGAGATCAACTTTTCCTTCTAAGGGGAACCTTCTACTAGGAACCTACGCACGTGGTACCGCTGGCTATTGGATATAGGCGGTTAAACCCAGCCGCAAAGAAACGCTTCCCTGCCCGTATGGATGATCCTAGAAAAGGACATCCCAACGAAATGCTTACTGAAAGCACAAAACAAAAACAAATAAACCTCCACTTGGACACGGAAGCCAAAAAAGGCATAACAGGTTGGCTGACGATTCGCGTGTGTCCAAGAGCTCTCTCCAGCTCCTCCAGCAAGCATAGACCACAGGAGCTGGAGAAATATCGTGGAGTAGAGGCCGCCACGCAGGCGTAATGGCCTTTTCCGGGGGGCCCTCCACGCAGAATATTTTTTTTGGTATGGAAGAAAAGAACCCGCAACATGTTTCAACAGTCTGTGTCTGCTGAAAAAGGGAAAGCAGACTTCGTCTGTTATTTTGGCAGTCCTATGGTAGTTATTTTAGCATACAAATTTGCCTGCTGCTATAGCAAACTATAACAGTGGTTTTCGCAAACACTTTTTCTATTATTTAACAGAAAAATGTGGATGGAAGAACTAACTATTTTTGTTATTCTAGCATACGTCTTTTTCTTTTTTATTTTAATAAAAGAAATATAAATCTTATATTTTCCTGATATTTGAGAAGAGTATATCAACCAGGATTCCAACCTGAAGTCATTCAGCCCATGTATTGATAAGCGTTTCGAACTGTGAAATCTGTATGGCTAAAAATATAAATGAAAAATAAATCATTTAGTAAAATTGAATAGCAATAGGAGTATCTACAAACAATACTTACCGGTCATTGGCATTAACAATAATCTTTTTTTATCCGAAGGATTAATATAAAGAACATAAATCGTACGACATCGACGCGAAACCTTTCAATGTTGGCCAATGTGTTGGGTTGACCCTATAGATACTGTAATTGTACATGTCCAGAGCCATATCGTTTGGCAAAATTATCTTATCCATGGATTGCATCAATTATACTAAATTATCCTGAGTTTTTTTTGAGCCAAAAGGTTGCTTCGTGATTCGGATATTAGCGACCATCGTTGAAGCATGCGGAGTAAAAAATCAATGTTGCCATTTCGGTAAATAAATCACAAAAAGGAAAAAAATTACTTACGAGTTGTTGCAGGTATTTTCATTAGGGTCACACTTCCAAAAGGTGTATACGATTTGGAAAAGTAGACAAGGAAATAAATTGATAGTCCATCCATGTCACAATTTATCTGAATGTATATATAGGGAGATCCAAGTAGAGATACTTTTTTCAATAACCTTTTTTGACAGATCACGTGTGAGTCGTGTCATGTGTTTGTTAAGTATTGTTTGGCATTTCATCATGGAAAGACTTACGCCTGAACTACGTTTAAAATCGTTCAATTTTATTACGAAAATTCAGTGATCCAAGTAGAGATACTTTTTTCAATAGCCTTTTTTTGAAAGATCACGTGTGAGTCGTGTCATGCTGTCATGTTATTTTTGTTAAGTATTGTTTGGCATTTCATCATGGAAAGACTTACGCCTGAACAACGTTTACAAATCGTCTTTTGTAGCCGTATTTAAATAGAGGGTTTTAATAGGACACTGCTTGGTGGGAATCTTGAAAACAAACAGAAATAAGTCTTATAATCATAGTATATTTAATTTTCAATGTGTGTACGCTTACCTGTTGCGTCTTGATTAATTGATAACATGGTTCTTTGTGTGCCTTTGTGTACGCTTGGTCTAAAAATATAAATCATTTAGTAAAATTAAATAGCAATAGGATCATGTACAACTATCACTGGCATAAACAACTATCTTCTTTTTATCCGAATGATAAATATAAAGAACATAAATCGTACGACCTTTGGTTACATTTGATGTTCTCCAAGACCTTACGATAATCAGTGACATCTACGCTTTAGCCAATTGGGTTCACCCTATATACACGGTAATTGTACATGTGCAGAGCCATAGCATTGGGCAAAATTATCTTATCGATGGATTCCACCCAATTAGACTAAATTATACTCGAGTTTTTTGGAGCCAAAAGGTTGCTTCTTGATGCTGATATTAGCGACCATCGTTGGAGCATATGATGTAAAAAATCAATGTTGCCATTTCTGGTGATACAGGTGTAATTAATGAAATAAGTAAACCAATCACAACAAAAAAAGGCCTAACGAGTTGTTGCAGATATTTTGGTTAGAGCCTCACTTCTAAGAGGTCTATGAGATTTGGAAAAGTAGACACGGAAATAAATAGCTAGTCCACCGCTATCACAAGTTATCTGTATGGGCAGCATATATTTGCTAGAAAAGTTTAGTTCATATTTTGTAGCCGTATTTAAGTAGAGGGTTTTAATAGGACACTGCCAGAAATAAGCTTTTCACAATCAAAGTGAATTTAATTTGCAATTTGTGTACGCTTACCTGTAGCGAGTTGATTAATTGATGACGTGGTTCTTTGTGTGCCACATCCCTTATGCATTTCATTATGAAACAATTTCGCCTTTTCGGGAAATATTAAACCGATTTCTTTCTTTAGCCATTTGTAAGCGTGGTCGAAGCTGTCCCTCGGAATCCTTAAAATCATTTGCATTATCTTCTTTGACGGATGTGATCTCTTTGCCAAAAAGAATTCTTTACTCCGCCAGCGCACAGTGGGAGAAATTCCAAAAAAAGGGAAATAATTCTGCCGTTTCTTAATCAGACAACCCATAGCGACCAAACTTGGCATGTTTGTAGAAGAGGTATTAGAGAAGTTAAGTTTTGAGTTTGGGCCCCCTGTGGTATACAGGGACGGAGCTGCAGGGCTCGAAGTTTCTCACCTCGGTTGAACCAAATGTTTAAACGCGTATTTTCCGGCCAATTCGTAAAATCTTTTTTGTGTGTATTCTAATAACCGAGGTCTACAAAAGGCTTTTTACACCTAATAGTTATCTTGTATACTTACCGAGATATCTGCATTTGAAAATTGAATTTTAATTTTTTCCCCGACCTTGTGCTAGTATTTTGTAAATATCGAAGCAGAATATGTACCAATTTTATCCACTTAAGCATGTCTGGATTTGCTATAAAATTTCCAATATGATAAAAATTGGTTCGATATAACCGGACAAAATTTATGGCCCCTTGAAGTCATATTTTCAAAAAAAGCGATTTTTTTGTAATTTTTTAGGAAAAAAGTTTATGTCGTATTTTTGAGTTTTAGAAGAAGTTAGTTAAAAATGTATAACATATTTACTATCATCTTAAAGGAAACTTTCCAAAGTATGCTCTCAAAGAAAGAACGGGTCAAAAATATTTACTGGTATTGTTACCAAGCTTGTCCAATTTACACAATTTTTTAGACAAATTTAAAAGTAAGCCACATTTTCTCCAATCGCAAAGCTTAAATGTTAAAACTTTTGGCATATTTATGTGTGGTAAGGTGTTGTAAGTTGAATTGAAAAGGGAATCTGAAACTTCGCTTTTAGTATAGTAGTAATAGGGGAAAAACAAAAAATCCCATTTTTGGGGATTTTCAAAATTATTTTGGGAATTGTGGCATCGACTTTTGGAAATATAATGATTCGCGAATTACATTCGATTTGTTATGTTACTACAAACTACAAAATATTTCATTGAACCTACAAACTACAAAATATTTCATTGACAAATTTTAATTTGTAAAAATTTTATGTCGATTTTACATTTCTGTCTGCATTTGAAAAATGATTTTTTCACTTTTATCCTGACCCTGTCGTGGCATTTGCTTAATATCAGTGCAGAATATGAACCGATTTCTTTCACAGCGCTCTTGGTAT
Organism: Eudasyphora cyanicolor; assembly: GCA_963930755.1. Taxonomy (NCBI): domain Eukaryota; kingdom Metazoa; phylum Arthropoda; class Insecta; order Diptera; family Muscidae; genus Eudasyphora; species Eudasyphora cyanicolor. Next base: position 151,440,882 of record OZ005734.1, on the reverse strand, counting down.
ACCTTCTGTGGTGAAGTGGAAAAGGTCTCCGACGCCGCTAGGCTGAGGAAGATATTATCTGCTTCACCCTGTACAGTGGGATATTTACAGGATGAGGCAAATAACTGGACCAAAAACAGAGAGCAGTCGCTCAATGTACTGCTCGACACACATTTCCCGGGGAACTCTGTAACAGAACCCGAGGATAAGCAGGACCAACAAGAGTGCGAGTGGACTGCGAGCGTCGCTAGCTTCTTGACTGAGAGATCCAGAATAAGCTGGGCTTTTAATAGCTTTGAGCCCTTCAAGTCACCTGGACCAGATGGCATCACTCCAGCAGAAATGCAGAAAATGTTAAAGTACATTATCCCCTGGCTGGAGAAAATTTATGTAGGCTATATCAGGCATTCATACGTCCCCAATCGATGGAGGGATACCAAAGTGGTATTCATACCTAAAGCGGGAAAGATATCACACACTAGGCCAAAAGACTTCAGACCAATTAGCCTATCCTCCTTCCTATTGACAGGTCTGGAACGACTTTTAGATCATTTCATTAGGGAAAACCTGGATAAAAAACTCCTGTCGGGGAACCAACATGCTTACAATAAGGGCAAGTCTACAGAATCAGCTCTGCACGAACTTGTGAGCACTATCGAATCGTCCCTGCATTTCAAGGAATTCACCATGGTAGCATTTCTTGACATAGAAGGGGCTTTTAACAACAATCACTCAGATGCGGTAATTGCGGCACTCTCACATCTAAAAGTTAATACTAGTTTGATTAGACTAATTCAAAGTCTGCTCACCAGAAGACGCATAACAGCATGTCTAGGGTCCACAACTCTAACAAGGTTTGTAAACAGAGGGACCCCGCAAGGAGGAGTACTGTCTCCACTAATTTGGAACCTAGCGGTGAATGAAATCCTGCTAGATCTAGAACGTTGTGGCTGCAAGGTCGTGGGGACTCTCTCCTAAAATCGTCCACTGGATATATATAGCAGTAGTTCGTCCAATACTGTTATACGGTATTGTGATATGGTGGACGGCAACTGACAAACTAACCATCACCAACCTAATAACAAAGGTTCAGAGAACTGCCTGCCTGAGCATAAACCGAGCCTTAGGGACTACAGCGACCGAGTCTCTACAAGCCCTACTCCATATACTGCCGATTAATATTGTGGCGAGAGAAGTTGCAACCAAAGCGGCAATAAGATTAAACTGCCTATCAATGTGGAGGTACAAGAACTATGGTCACATGAGGATATCAAAGTGTAGTGCTATGGTAACCGACCGAGTGGACTATATACCAACTGTGTACACCTTCGAGAGAAATTACATCACTATGATTCCCGCCAGAGATGAATGGGTCGGCAGAATACCAGGTAATAGAAACCATCTCTACTTTTACACGGATGGTTCGAAGCTTGATGAAAAGGTTGGCTTCGGAATACACTGTGAAGAACTTAGTCTGGATATAGCTCACAGACTACCAGATACCTGCAGTGTCTATCAAGCCGATATAATGGCAATATGGGAAGTCGCACAAGTGGCTGAGTCGCAACACAGTAACCAACACTGGCGTTGTCATTTACTCGGACAGCCAGGCTGCCATCAATTCTCTGGAGGCAACATCCCTAAATTCACAAACAGCCCTCGACTGCCGCAGATCTCTTAACGAGATGGCTGAGCAGTTTAATATACACCTCATATGGGTGCCTGGGCATAGGGATATCCCGGGGAACTGCAAAGCCGATGAACTTGCTAGGAAAGGGACGACATTACAAATTCTCGAAGAATTTGCATATATTTGTGCGCCACTATCCACGTGCAAGCTTTGGCTTAGGCAAGAGGCAATCAGGCAGTCCAACGAAAGATGGACAGAAATCGGCACCTGCAGGGTACCTAGACAAATCTGGCCAAGGTATGACCTGAGAACGTCAAAATATCTCCTCGCACTAGAGAGGAAACGATTGTCTACGTTAGTACAGGTTCTGACGGGACACTGCTTGATCGGCGAACACGCCAAAAGATTTGGTATTGACTCCAATGACTTCTGCCGAAGCTGTGGAGATGAGGAAGAAGTGGAGAGCATTGAGCACTTGCTTTGCGACTGTCCCGCTTTGAGTAAACGACGACTGGACATATTGGGGTCGGACTTTTTAGGTAGCCTAACAGATCTTTCCAGTACTGATATTCGTACTATCGATAAATTTATATATCAAACAGGTTGGTTTCGATGAGGGGCATTTCAGCCCGTGGTAACACTAGGGACCTAAACTGGTCTATGTGAGCTTGTAAAAAAATACGGCTGCCACCCTAACCTAAACCTAATGGCCACATCAATTTACACTTTCAAAATATAGACAATTTTTGTATTTTATTGCGAAAAGGTATATGTAGTATTTTAGAGATACAGAGGAATTTATAAAAAGAAAGTATAACATATTTATATTTGTCTTAAAGGAAACTTCCTGGAGAATATTTTCGAGAAAGAAAGAGTCAAACATTTGTATTAATAGTGTTGCCACGCTTCTCCAAATTACACCATTTTTTACGAAAATTTCAAAACTAGGCCACATTTTCGGCAATCGCAAAGCTTGGATATGAAAACCTTTACCATTTTTATATGTAGACATCTGTTATACGATAAACTGCAAAGGGATTTTTGAGCCCGGCTTTTAGTATACAAGATTTTGGGAAAAAAAACAAAAAATTCCCTTTTGTGGGGATTTTCGAATTTATTTGGGAATTGTGGGATTTATTTGTATATAATAATGTTGGAATTAGCCTCGATTTCTGGTGTCAAGGCGTACATAATACAATAAAAAAATAATTGAGATATCTTAATTTTTAAAGATTTAATGGAAATATAAAATTTCTTTTGTCGTTTATTTTTTCCCGATCCTTTCCTACGAATCGCTATATATTAGAACCGGTTATATACCGATTCCCTTCTCATTATCGTTTCTGGATAGACATCAAAATTTGCTATTTGATGCCAATATATTGCAATTTGATATACCCACTGAGACAAAAGTTATGGCCATTTGAAGTTAGGTCCGACATATTACCAGACTTGACTCATCTCAGAGGATATGACTGGAAGATACAGAGAAAATTCGTGTCTAGTACCGATTTTCTGTAAATCGTGAGGTATACAAAGATCATAAATAAGGAGCGCACAACAGGCCGAACCACTGGCTTAAGTGTATGTCCATGGACATAAGACGTTTAAACGTCTCCTCTCGTTACGGTTACGTTTGCCGAACCCTGCCTTTAAATACCAGTGAATACGTCAGCGGCTGTCAAAAACACGCACTACGGATAATTTTTAACGCGCGATGTACCCAAATACGCAAAGCAATATCGATATTATGGATGATTTATATTTTTTTTAATTATTCTCGACAGACCACAAATAAAAGTTAATAGAAATTTACTCCAAACCCAGGAGGCATTTGTATTTTAAACATTTTGCTGACCGAGCAATTCATTTTTCTTCGCCTTCTCAACTTTCTAGCAAAGTTTTCGTACGGAAAGATTGTAGAAACCGGACTGCACTGAAGCAATCTGATAGTTTGCATTTGCATTGGAGCAGTAGTATTGTGTATACACCCCAATGACACAACGTTTTTAACTACAAAATTTCCAAAGCATTATAGTTATATGTTTTAATGAGTTTGTTATGCAAGATGCTTGTTTTGTCCACCGAAATGACAAAATTTTTCTTAAACTCTTTATTGGTTGTGCAAAATGTAAAGACCTGTAATTCTTCACCTGACTTCGTAAACGCCAACCAAATTTATCGAAGCTGTCGGTTCCCTGGTGGCACTTGCCATGTTGTTTCATAGTAGAGAATTGTTTATTGGCCAGTTTCAATTGATATTTCCAAATGTCCTCGTTGAACATGGAATTCAAATGCGTTGCAGCATCGTAAAGCAATTGAAATAAAAATATTAAATTCTTACCGGTTTGTATTTAGTATATCGAGCAAATTCAACATTTCTATTTTTCTACTTCGTGCACTGTCATCTGTTTGTGTTTCTTTTGTTGTTGTTTTGTTTTCATTCGTTGTAGTTGTAAGCGCACTGTCAAATTCGGATTTGTTGACATTATCCGACGTATCCGTGTGCGTATTTGGGTACACTGAGGGAAAAAAGACGTTGCAAAATAAACACCGTTTGGTACCAATTTATAAACGTAACGTGCATTAAAAATCGCCACCGATTCGTTCTTTAATTATCAACGAAACGGGGGTGATTTTTTGACCGGCGTTGCGTTATGTATTGTCGCCGTAAGGTTGATGATTATTTGTTCGGCTTTGTGTTGTTCATTGGATTTGTTATTGTCTGTTCTTAGAAGAAGAAACCACGAGGATTTATAAAGACGTGAAAAATGAAAATTAACGACGAAGAAATAGAATTTAAGAACCTGTTTGATATTGTGGATGATTCTCTGGGCTATGGAATGAGAAGGATAAGGTGATTGCAAAATCCAGTGGCATCTTCCTATTGCAGAAATTTCTATAATCAATAGAAATGGTGTCGGCCTACGAATATTTAACAACCTAAGCTTATAAAAATTTCAATTTTAAAAGTTAATAATGAGTGTGTATGTTTTATATAGAGGACAGGAGATAAATTTTGCAGTACATAAAGGCGAATGATACGAAGGAGACTGCCACCATTAGGGTTACGAGCTGAATTCCGAGAAAAAACAGAGGTAATACTGAGTTGCTGCATATTCGAATGTGTTTTGTTTAGACGTGATTTGCTTAGTGATAAATATGCAAATTTGCAATTATATGTTTGTTGTGTTCACTTTTTATTTACTTATAACATTAATAAATGTATTGAAACGCTAATGCTGTTTAAATAGTTTTAAAGGGGGTGGGCGGAGGGGTGTATTTAGAATGGAAAGTTATCCCAGCGCGTGCTTTATTCGTCCTCAGCAAGTGCTTTTGTCGTCCCCCGCACGTTCAATAGTTGTCCCCAACACTTGATTTAAATTATCCCCAGTTGGTATTCATTTTGCAACGAAGCGTTGTTGATTTTGATGCTTTATTCATGCACCGCCTTGCTTGAATTTGTAACATACGGGGTTGGTTCATTATCATAAACGAATTTGCAAAGATTAAGCACGTATGTGCTTTGTTTTTCGCTGGGTGTAGCTGTAGTACATTTCCATACATTTGAAATCGAGTTTGACAGACGCAGGACGCATTCACCGGTATTTAGGAGATACCCTAAAATATTTTACTCCTCAAAGGGTGCTACTTAAATAGCCAACGTCGGCGCACGATAAAATATTTTACTCCTCAAAGGGTGCTACTTAAATAGCCAACGTCGGCGCACGATGTCTGTCAAAAAGGGCTACTCTTGAATGCTAGGGAACGCATATTACGTGTGTCAATATTTTTTGAAATGCGAAATAAACATTTAATATGAGATTTTGTCATCTGCACAAATATGAATATATGTATAACTTATCACAAGCACATTTTAAAGGGAAAAAATTGCTTTCAGTGGTAAGGAATATAAATTAAACGCCGCTTCTTTTTTTAATTTTCTTTTTTCCGTAATAAAACATGTCTATGTTAAGATTCACGCGAGGCAATTCGGTGTTGGTACACCCAGCGAAAAACAAAGCACATACGTGCTTAATCTTTGCAAATTCGTTTATGATAATGAACCAACCCCGTATGTTACGAATTCAAGCAAGGCGGTGCATGAATAAAGCATAAAAAATCAACAACGCTTCGTTGCAAAATGAATACCAACTAGGGATAATTTAAATCAAGTGTTGGGGACAACTATAGAACGTGCGAAGATTAAGCACGTATGTGCTTTGTTTTTCGCTGGGTGTAGCTGTAGTACATTTCCATCCATTTGAAATCGAGTTTGACAGACGCAGGACGCATTCACCGGTATTTAGGAGATACCCTAAAATATTTTACTCCTCAAAGGGTGCTACTTAAATAGCCAACGTCGGTGCACGATAAAATATTTTACTCCTCAAAGGGTGCTACTTAAATAGCCAACGTCGGCGCACGATGTCTGTCAAAAAGGGCTACTCTTGAATGCTAGGGAACGCATATTACGTGTGTCAATATTTTTTGAAATGCGAAATAAACATTTAATATGAGATTTTGTCATCTGCACAAATATGAATATATGTATAACTTATCACAAGCACATTTTAAAGGGAAAAAATTGCTTTCAGTGGTAAGGAATATAAATTAAACGCCGCTTCTTTTTTTAATTTTCTTTTTTCCGTAATAAAACATGTCTATGTTAAGATTCACGCGAGGCAATTCGGTGTTGGTACACCCAGCGAAAAACAAAGCACATACGTGCTTAATCTTTGCAAATTCGTTTATGATAATGAACCAACCCCGTATGTTACGAATTCAAGCAAGGCGGTGCATGAATAAAGCATAAAAAATCAACAACGCTTCGTTGCAAAATGAATACCAACTAGGGATAATTTAAATCAAGTGTTGGGGACAACTATAGAACGTGCGGGGGACGACTAAAGCACTTGCTGAGGACGAATAAAGCACGCGCTGGGATAACTTTCCATTCTAAATCCCACAACATCCCCCTCCCCATTTAAAACTATTTAAACAGCATTAGCGTTTCAATACATTTATTAATGTTATAAGTAAATAAAACGTGAACACAACAAAATATTTATCATTAAGCAAATCACGTCTAAACAAAACACATTCGAATGTGCAGCAACACAGTATTACCTCTGTTTTTTCTCGGAATTCAGCTCGTAACCCTAATGGTGGCAGTCTCCTTCGTATCATTTGCCTTTATGTACTGCAAAATTAAATTCCTGTGCTCTATAAAAAACATACACACTCATTATTAACTTTTAAAATTGAAATTTTTATAAGCTTAGGTTGTTAAATATTCGTAGGCCGACACCATTTCTATTGATTCTAGAAATTTCTGCAATAGGAAGATGTCACTGGTTTTTGCAATCACCTTATCCTTCTCATTCCATAGCCCAGAGAATCATCCACAATATAAAACAGGTCATTAAATTCTATTTCTTCGTCATTAATTTTCATTTTTCACGTCTTTATAAATCCTCGTGGTTTCTTTTTCTAAGAAGAGACAATAACAAATCCAACGAACAACACAAAGCCGAACAAATAATCATCAACCTTACGGCGACAATACATAACGCAACGCCGGTCAAAAATTCATCCCGTTCCGTTGATAATTAATGAACGAATCGGTGGCGATTTTTCATGCACGTTACGTTTATTTCAACGCGAAAAAGTAACATTTTGCGCAACCACAAATTTAACGCCGTTACAAATTGACGCCGCAACAAATTTAATGCCGCCACCGTCACACTCCCATTTGTTTATATTTATTTTTGTCCGCAAGAAACTCAAATGTTGGAAATATTAGAAATAAAATTTCCTAATAAAGAATAATAAATTAAATTATCTTCCGAAATAAAGAAAAAGAATGCAAAGAAGTGGTAGGAAAAATAATTATGTTTATGGAATAAACCAGAAGAGCGAAATTCCAATTGGATTGCAGCAGAGAACGAAGCCAGCCAGGTTTTAGCCGATAAGCCGCCGAAGGCGATTTTTTTTTGTTGAGCCACGCCGCCGCCGATAGGTCGGCTAAAATTGGCTTTAAATCGCCGCCGTTCTCATCGGCTCATACCGGCTTAAAATCGCCGCCGTTGTAATTTTTAATTACGCCTTTCATTTATATACGACCAAACTCGTACATGTTTGTGTATATATACATATGTATTAAAATTTATGTGTGCATGTATATGGTGTATTTTTATGTAAAAAGTTTCACTTCCCTGCAGCTAAAATCATTTCTAGTTGCGTATTGAACCAGTCATAAGCTAGTTGCAATGTGACCTATGCAAACCCATTCGCATCTCTGCCAGCAAAAACGATTATCTGAGCTGCTTTACGAGCAAGTACTCGCTTGGTGGTGGCAGACTAAATGTCTCTCCCACCACCATCCTCTTGTACTCTCAAATATAGTAATAACTGAACTAGATATTAACCAGTGCTGAATTGTAAACAAATGCAATAGTTGGGTGCCTATGATAAAAAATGACAGATATGTTACTAGTTTGAAGTAAAAAGCAAATAGTATATTTCTATATACAAACTAGTCATTTTGGCTGCAGGGTTGCTTTACACTTCTTTACACATTCGACACGTATAATACATATATAAATATATATGTACATAGATATATCGTTTAAAATACTATCAGGTATTTCCCAATTACAACTCGAATTAAAATCTTAAACGTTTAAAAAAGAGTAAAAAAAGTTGCATGTTTTGTATGCATCATTGTGATATTTTTTATGCATTGTGATATTTATGTATACAAATAATATACATACATTTAATAACAAAAGAATGTTAAATACACTCAACACGAACGGATGAAAAATGGAATGGAAGAAGTTGAAGGCTACTTAGTTTTGAATTCTTTAACACTTTCCTGAACCAATTCGGATCTTTTTTTCAATATCACGATTTATCGCGAGAAATCTAAGAAGTAATCCTTTAGGCTATGAAAGAAAAGAGGTTGAACCACATATTATGGCATAACTAGAGAACCATTTCTCCTAATTGGTTCCGGAAAAAAATCAAATTAAGTATTCAACTTCCTTCAATACAATTTTCTATCCGTTCAGCGGTTTCCACAATATCTTACAAAACATTGCGAAAAATCCTATTTTTTTGAAAATTTTAATAATTTTTAAATAAAGGCCTCATAAAAACACACTACTGTTATATTTTTATAATTTTTTAGTAAAGTCTGATCGGTAATGAATAAAATGAGACCATTCCGAAGAAAATCGATGTATAATATAAAATGTTGTAGCGAGGAAAACAATTCCAACTTCTTGAAATTCGAAAATTTGCTCTAATTTCTACAAAATAGATTTTAGCAAACAAAAAATGTTTTCCCTTTATTAATAACAAAAACGAAACCAACATTTTACACTTAGCCAAATCCCAAAATCGTGTCAACCGGTGGAATTGAAAATAATCGGTATTTAATATCAAAAATTTACAAATATAAATTTAATAGTGTTTATGTGTATATCGGCATTAAGCTTTGTGTTCAAGTTTTACTATAACAAAAAATAACTATTTTTATAAAAAAGAAAAAATTTAGAAAACAATTTTATCTTTGTGTTTACTTTTTTCGATCAATGAATTAGTAAAAGTATTAGGCAAATTTAAGGGAGAATTTACAAAATGTCTTTTCCTTTACCAGTTCTTACTCGACGAGTGAAAGTAGTAACATTCAAAATATTTTGGAAGGCATATAAAATAAACTTCAAATAGAAGAATTCTTTCAGATCTTTCGAGATTTGTCAGATATACGTTTGTACAGCAAACATGTTTAATTTCAGAAAAATTTTTAATTATTTCTCTTTTGCTCGATTTAATTATTAAGGGAAAATCTGTGCTCATACTTCCAACTAAGTTGTACAATAAATGTGTATCTGTTATGTTGCACAATAAATCGTAAGCCGAAATCAAGCCGAAAAGCCGCCGCCGCCGACCATTTTTGGACAAGCCGCCGCCGCCGCCGCCGCCGACAATTTTGCCTCGGCTTCGTTCTCTGGATTGCAGTACAAAAGCAAACAAAATGTGCAAAACACTGGAAGGACATGTAACTAAATGTAATAATGTGGAATTTGACTTGTAATTAGATATGTACATTTATGTTTGTATGTTTAGAACAATTGTGTGCAAAAGCCAGGAGAAATATTATGGACGGCTAACGCTACTAAAGCAGTAGGACAATGGAATTGGACAGTGCCTGTGATCTCGATTTGGAATTGGTTGTAAAGAACAAACATAGTTAATTCTTGCCAGCCATAGAAGTTGGAAGAAGACATTCCGTTTATGGATGGAAGTATAATTTATATATGTCAACAAATATAATGTAAATGCTTAAATATGATAATAAAAAATATTTTTCTATTAATCAAAACATCATTTTATTTATTTATATTCGTACAACAGTAGGAAATTATTTTGTTATTTATAACATTGTACTACCCTGACTTTTCATGTCTCACAAACATCGCCACCGCAAGAACACAAAATAAATAATTTATGTATAACATTAGCATAATGATCTCCAAGAATATTTCCATTCTGACATTTAAATTAACTATTTTCTGAGTCGGCATTATTGCAGTTGCTTATTGATTCGAATTTTATCTTTTGTTTGTTTTCAAGAATGTTAGCAAAACGAAAAAATGCACATGCATATACACACATACATACATATAAAAGTGACACTTTGAAACACACACTTCCAAATTGCAATGCGAATTTATAAAAAAAAGCGTTCCATTTTTTCAACTCGAAATAACATTTTGCGAAATTTTTTCGTGCCTAAAAAACATAGTACCCACCTATGTATACTGTGGAAACCGCTGAAGGGATAGAAAATTGTATTGTAGGAAGTTGAATACTTAGTCCATATTCACACTTGCAATTTTTTTCTGCAATTATTTTCTGCAATTCTCTTTTGAAATTGCATTTGCGTTCAGACAATGTATTCTGTTTCGACAATTTTTTATTTTCACCGTTCATTAAAACTCATTACATTTTATTAAAATGTATGTCGCACAAATTTACATATGTTGAACCGAGTACAAAACAACGAATATTAAATGAAAAGCAGTGTGGAAATGTCGAAAAACTTTACAGCGAAATAAAACGCAAAACGCATTGCACAAAAATTGCGAGTACGGAAGATTTTTTTCTCCCCCCTTACCGACTGCGTCCCTCTCCCACCTGGACTTAATTTGATTTTTTTCCGGAACCAATTAGGAGAAATGGTTCTCTAGATGAAAGGCGTAATTAATTACAACGGAGGCGATTTTAAACCTGTATGAGCCGATGAGAACGGCGGCGATTTAAAGCCAATTTTAGCCGACCTATCGGCGGCGGCGTGGCTCAACAAAAAAATCGCCTTCGGCGGCTTATTTGCTAAGACCTGGCTGGCTTCTTCTCTGGTTGTAAGCGCACTGTCAAAATCGGATTTTTTGAAATTATTCGGCGTATCGGTGTGCGTATTTGGGTAGCTGTAGTACATTTTCATACATTTGAAATCGAGTTTGACAGACGCCGGACGCATTCACCGGTATTTAAAGGCTGGGTTAGGCAAACGTAACCGTAACGGCCCCGTAGCGTAACGAATCAGCTGATTTAATCAGACATATGGAAATCAGTGTAAACGATTAGCCAACGAAAACGAAACGTAATCGGACTGCTGAAATTTGATTTGGACGGTACGTTTACGTGCATTTGGGCCTCGCAAAATTAGGGGCCTCGCAAAATTTATAGCATTTTCTGATAGGAGGATTACTTTTGCGCCACCTTGTAATCTTAAATATTCTGTGTTTTATTAATATATGAAATTCGTATGTCCTTAATGGAAAACCCTTTACGTATGTCTATTTCCATTGAAGAGGGACTCAGCCAAATCCAATCCAATCTCTATCTATAAATAAGTCCACGTTTGTAGAGACGCTTATATTGCTGTCAAATTAACCCACAATGAAGAAGATTGGCGCAATGATTGTCTCGTACTGTCGGCAAAAGAATCCTGAAGCGGTTAAAGGGCCAGTTAGGCAAACTTAAACGTAACGCCCCCGTAGCGTAACGAATTAGCTGATTCAATCTGTCATATGGAAATCAGTGTAAACGATTAGCCAACGGTATAACATTAGCATAATGATCTCCAAGAATATTTCCATTCTGACATTTAAATTAACTATTTTCTAAGTCGACATTATTGCAGTTGCTTATTGATTCGAATTTTATCTTTTGTTTGTTTTCAAGAATGTTAGCAAAAAGAAAAAATGCACATGCATATACACACATACATACATATAAAAGTGACACTTTGAAACACACACTTCCAAATTGCAATTTAACTTTATAAAAAAAGCGTTCCATTTTTTCAACACGAAATAACATTTTGCGAAATTTTTTCGTGCCTAAAAAACATAGTACCCACCTATACTGTGGAAACCGCTGAAGGATTGAAAATTGTATTGTAGGAAGTTGAATACTTAGTCCATATTCACACTTGCAATTTTTTTCTGCAATTCTCTTTTGAAATTGCATTTGCGTTCAGACAATGTATTCTGTTTCGACAATTTTTTATTTTCACCGTTCATTAAAACTCATTAAATTTTATTAAAATGTATGTTGCACAAATTTACATATGTTGAACCGAGTACAAAACAACGAATATTAAATGAAAAGCAGTGTGGAAATGTCGATAAACTTTACAGCGAAAGAAAACGCATTGCACAAAAATTGCGAGTACGGAAGATTTTTTTCTGCCCCTTTACCGACTGCGTCCCTCTCCCACAAACACTGCAATTCAGCTTAATTTGGACTTTGGACTTAATCTGGACTTAATTTGATTTTTTTCCGGAACCAATTAAGAGAAATGGTTCTCTAGATGAAAGGCGTAATTATTTACAACGGAGGCGATTTTAAACCTGTATGAGCCGATGAGAACGGCGGCGATTTATAGCCAATTTTAGCCTACCTATCGGCGGCGGCGTGGCTCAACAAAAAAATCGCCTTCGGCGGCTTATCGGTTAAGACCTGGCTGGCTTCGTTCTCTGGTTGTAAGCGCACTGTCAAAATCGGATTTTTTGAAATTATTCGGCGTATCGGTGTGCGTATTTGGGTAGCTGTAGTACATTTTCATACATTTGAAATCGAGTTTGACAGACGCCGGAAGCATTCACCGGTATTTGAAGGCTGGGTTAGGCAAACGTAACCGTAACGGCCCCGTAGCGTAACGAATCAGCTGATTTAATCTGACATATGGAAATCAGTGTAAACGATTAGCCAACGAAAACGAAACGTAATCAGACTGCTGAAACTGCTGAAATTTGATTTGGACGGTACGTTTACGTGCATTTGCAAACAAAATTAGTCGAGATTCACACTCGGCAACTTTTTCCACGCAAGTGCTGAAGTTTGTAGGAGAGAGAGGCAGGCGGAAAGAGCTCTCTGCCTCTCTCTCCCACAAACTTTGACACTTGCTTGGAAACACTTGCCGAGTGTGAATCTGAGCTTAGTAAAATAATGAAAAAAGAATAAATTAATGCGAACTTTTGAAAAGTAATGATAAATTAGCAATGAAATGATAAATTAGTAGCAAATAATCATTAGATAAAATTATTTTGTTGCTATTTTTGTTGTGAATGTCTGAGTGATACAGCACGTTTTTCAAGTTTTGGGTAATTGCTTCATCGTGCAACGTTACGGGGGCGCTAAAGTTAAATTACGGTTAAGTTTGCCTAACCCGATTTTAAAGGCCGGGTTAGGCATACGTAACCGTAATTTATCTTTACCGTTGCCGTAACGTTGCCCGTTCGAGGGATTAGCCAACGTTGAGAAAACGAGTCATATGTTCTGACAACAACAACACATAAGTAAACAAAAAAGCCGCGATTTCTTTTTGTTTAGATTAATTAAAAATGACAAAACGGAACGGTAACTGGCAGAAATACTAGACAAGCAGATCATATTGAGGTTTCACGATGCCGTCTAGATCTGACGAAGCAGCGTATTGGCTTTGCTGGACCAAATGAATATAATAAATTACCTTCAAGTTTGAGAAATATATCCGCTGTTGCTACCTTCAAACGTTCTTTAAAAAATTATCTTTTGCAAAATTTAGAAACACTTCTGATTTAAAATCTCTTAACTTGCATATAAGTTTTATTTTGTTAAACTCTCTAATATTGATTATAATTTAAATTTCACAACATAAGATATTAACTAGTTTATAATCTTGTTTTAGTTGCCATATAGCCTCTATAAAGCCTTAAAGGCGCTGAGGCACTAAACACAAATACTGTATAAAACATAATGTAAATAAAACGAATCAAAAAAAAAAGTTAAAAATAATGTTTATAAATTTGTGTTTTTTAAATCTGTGCAGAATTTACAATAAAAGTAATCAAGAAAATATCATCGAATAAGAAGATGGAGAAGATGAAGGTTTTTAATTTGTTATTAACATTAATAAAATATGAGTTAACTACGGCAAAGCAACGGATTAGTCTGGCAGAGAGACTAGCAATAACACCACTGTATGTCAAATATTGCTTTATCCTATGATTCCATGATAAGAAATATTAACATTCTATTCTTTAAAATTGTAGATATTTGGGTCACGGTTGTTCCATACAATCGATTGCATGGATTCACAAGATGGGGAAAACAACAATTCGAAATATTATTTTAGAATGCAGTGAAGTTTTGTGGCGCTTGCTTTCGCCGATTTATTTAAGTGAACAAACTACACAGCAGTACAAACACATTGCCAATGATTTTCAACGAATGTGGGATATGCCCAATTGTGTAGGAATCTGTGATGCTAACTATACATTCATATCAGTTAATGTTGGAAGTTATGGCAGCCAACGCGATGGGGGTATGCCCATTAAACTTCAATTTATTTATAATCTATTTTAATACAAACAATTTCCATCTCTTAATTTAAATTAAATACAGCTATATTCCAGGACTCTCCGTTTGGCCAATCAGTTATTTTAGGTACAGTACCTCTGAAGCCTTTCATCATTTTTTTTATTGGCGATGCGGCGTTTCCCCTGAAGAATATCCTTGGTCTAAGTCAACAACTTTAGACGAGCTCAGAGACAACATCCAACGCGAAATTGCCAACGTTCCGGTCGAAATGTGTCCAAGAGTTGTGGAAAATTGGGTCCAAAGAATAGATCGCTGTTGACGGGCTCGTGTTGCTCATATGACCGAAATTGAATTTCATTCTTAAAATGTAACATTTGCACTACACCTGGAATAAATTTGAACTCTAACAGGTGGCGCAAAAGTAACCTTTCGATGTTTTTTGGCTGTAATTTAAAAATAATAATAATAAAAATAAATAGTCAGCAATATTCCGCGTTCTGGAGCAGTGTAGCGTAACATTGTTTATTAACGTGTATTTCGCATGTGTTTACTACACAAATGTCAAAACAGAACTGACATTAGGGGCCTCGCAAAATTTATAGCATTTTCTGATAGGAGGATTACTTTTGCGCCACCTTGTATATCTTAAATATTCTGTGTTTTATTAATATATGAAATTCGTATGTCCTTAATGAAACCTAAACCTAAAACCCTTTACGTATGTCTATTTCCATTGAAGAGGGACTCAGCCAAATCCAATCCAATCTCTATCTATAAATAAGTCCACGTTTGTAGAGACGCTTATATTGCTGTCAAGAATCCTGAAGCAGTTAAGCGGTTAAAGGCCCAGTTAGGCTGATTCAATCTGTCATATGGAAATCAGTGTAAACGATTAGCCAACGGAAACAAAACGTAAACGGACGGCTGAATCTGTTGAAATCAGAATTGGACGTTCCGTTTACGTACAATTTGACAACAGATGATACTACATGTTGTTTATTTCAGATTCACACTTGCAATTTTTTTCTGCAATTCTCTTTTGAAATTGCATTTGCGTTCAGACAACGTATTCTGTTTCGACAATTTTTTATTTTCACCGTTCATTAAAACTCATTAAATTTTATTAAAATGTATGTCGCACAAATTTACATATGTTGAACCGAGCACAAAACAACGAATATTAAATGAAAAGCAGTGTGAAAATGTCGAAAAACTTTACAGCGAAAGAAAACGCAAAACGCATTGCAAAAAAAATGCGAGTACGGAAGATTTTTTTTCTCCCCCCCTTACCGACTGCGTCCCTCTCGCACAAACACTGCAATTCAGCAGAAAAAAATTGCAAGTGTGAATCTGTACTTACAATTACAATTGTATGTTCACCGAGAAAAGTAAAAAAAATAATTTATTAATTATTTGTTGTTTAAAAGTGCAAATAAACATGAAAGACGAATATTTGATTTCATTGGTGTAGGCGCACGAGTACTTATACAATAAATATAATCCTGCATATAGGATATCTGAAAAAAAGCGAGAAGCTTGGAAGATAATTGGCAAGGAGCTGGGCGTTACAGGTGAGTTTTATGAAGATCGCGGCTGACTCCATTAAAAATTAAATTTATAATCTGCTTCAGGATTCTTTTGACGACAGTACGAGACACTCATTGCGCCAATCTTCTTCATTGTGGGTTAATTTGACAGCAATATAAGCGTCTCTACAAACGTGGACTTATTTATATATAAAGATTGGATTTGACTGAGTCCCTCTTCAATGGAAATAGACATAAGTAAAGGATTTCCATTAAGGACATAAGAATTTTATATATTAATAAAACACAGAATATTTAAGATATAGAGTTCAAATTTATTCCAGGTGTAGTGCAAATGTTACATTTTAAGAATGAAATTCAATTTCGGTCATATGACCACCACGAGCCCGCCAACAGCGATGTATTATTTGGACCCAATTTTCCACCACTACTGTTCACATTTCGAGCGGAACGTTGGCAATTTCGCGTCGGATGTTGTCTCTAAGCTCGTCTAAAGTTGTTGACTTAGACCATGGATATTCCTCAGGGGAAACGCCGCATCGCCAATAAAAAAATGAGGAAAGGCTTCACAGGATGCTGACGATGCTTACTAGGATGTACAGGTACTGTACCTAAAATAACTTATTGGCCAAACGGAGAGTACTGGAATATAGCTGTATTTAATTTAAATTAAGAAATTTAAATTGTTTGTATTAAAATAGAATATAAATAAAATGAAGTTTAATTGACATATCCCCATCGTGTTGGCTGCCATAACTTCCAACATTAACTGATATGAATGTATAGTTAGCATCGCAGATTCCCACATAATTCGGCATATCCCACATTCGTTGAAAATCATTGGCAATGTGTTTGTACTGCTGTGTAGTTTGTTCACTTAAATAAATCGGCGAAAGCAAGCGCCACAAAACTTCACTGCATTCTAAAATAATACTTCGAATTGTTGTTTTCCCCAGCTTGTGACTCCATGCAATCGATTGTATGGAACAACCGTGACCCAAATATCTACAATTTTAAAGAATAGAATGTTAATATTTCCCAACATGGAATCATAGGTTAAAGCAATATTTGACATACAGTGGTGTTATTGCTAGTCTCTCTGCCGGACTAATCCGTTGCTTTGGCATAGTTCACTCATATTTTACTAATGTTAATAACAAATTAAAAACTGCCATAGGCATTCTAGTGTCCGGCCTTCGCCCAGTCATTGTTTATAGGACGTCCACCCCATCTTCTTATCCGACGATATTTTTTTCTGCACAGATTTAAAAAACACAAATTCATAAACGTTCTTTTTAACTTCATTTTTAATAAACCTAAACAAAAAGAAATCGCGGCTTTTTTGTTTACCTATGTGTTGTTGTTGTCAGAACATATGACTCGTTTTCTCAACGTTGGCTAATCGATCAAACGGGCAACGTTACGGCAACGGTAAAGATAAAGTACGGTTACGTATGCCTAACCCGGCCTTAAGTTTGCCTAACTGGGCCTTAAGGGTGTCTCTTAAATACCAGTGAATGCGTCAGCGCCTGTCAAAAAAACGCATGATGGATAATTTTTAACGCGCGCTGTACCGAAATACGCAGTGAACAAAAACAGCTGATTTTACATCCCCATTTCAGAAAAATTTTGTTTTTCTACATATGGAGTGGATATTCAGAGCAATATAGATATTATGGATGATTTATATGTTTTGAAAATATTCTGGACAAACCACAAAGAAGAGGAAATAGAAATTTACTCCAAAACCAGGAGTCATTCGTATTTTAAACTTTTTCAGACAGAGTAATTCATTTTTCTTCGCCTTCTCAACTTTCTAACTAAGTTTTCGTACGGAAAGATTGTAGAAACTGGACAGCACTGAAGCAATTTGATAGTTTGCATTTGAGCAGTATTATTGTGTATACACCCCAATGACAACGTTTTTTAACTAAAACATTTCCATAGCATTGTAGTTATATGTTTTAATTTGTTTGTTATGCAAGATGCTGTTTTTCATTAGAGAAGAACGGAAATATTAGTAATCGTGGAGTATCTAAAGATGTTGATTTTGTCCACCGAAGTCAAATTATGTTTCTTAAACTCTTTATTGGTTGTGCAAAATGTAAAGACCTGTAATTCTCCTCCTGACTTTGTAAACGCCATCCAAATCTATCGAAGGTGTCGGTTCCTGGTGCCACTTGCCATGTTGGGACTAAATGGTGTTTTATTTCACATGGCAGTATCCCTATTAAATCAATTTATATCTTATAATCATGCTTCAAAGTAGAGAATAGTTTATTTGCCAGTTTCAATTGATATTTCCAAATATCATCGTTGTACATGGAATTCAAATGCGTTACAGCATCGTAATGCTATGGAAATGAAAACTGTTCGTAACAAGCTCGCGTCACATGCTTCATTGTAGGAAGAACAAACACCTGGACTAACGATTTTCTTGGGTTCAATCCGACCGGAATCAATGTGTTCTTGAAAATGGATCCAAGCAGCATGAATAAGATCCCCACGTTTCTGTTGAATGAATAAACATTAAGACAAAAATGCTGGTACATATTTTAAAGTTTTGGAATTTACTTGGTGTTGACAACTCCAGAGAAATTGCTTGTCATGTACCCTACTTGATTTTTATACATTTGTGGAGAAGCCCTTTGAATTCCATAAGTGGGCAGTGTCCCAGCTATTTCAATAATTTCTTCGCTATTAATCTGAAAAGCACATTTTAATATAAATTATAATAGTAAAATATTAAATTCTTACCGGTTCGTATTTATTATTTCCAGCAAATTCAACATTTAATATTTTCCTACTTCGTGCACTGTTCCAAAATAAAAAATGAAATGCTGCTTGTCATCTGTTTGTGTTTATGTTTTCTTTTGTTGTTGTGTATGTTTTCTTTTGTTGTTGTTTTGTTTTCTTTCGTTGTAGTTGTAAGCGCACTGTCAAATTCGGATTTTTTGAAATTATCCGGCGTATCCGTGTGCGTATTTCGGTAGCTGTAGTACATTTTCATATATTTGAAATCGAGTTTGACAGACGCAGGACGCATTCACCGGTATTTAGGAGATGCCCTAAGAGATACCCTCATGGGTCTTGCAGGGAAAATTACTTCGCCCACTGACATCTGTACGTTATTGATTACGATTACAACGCCTTTTTGGCTACGTAGGCTTTGTACTCTGTTCAGAATATATTGAATTTGAAAGTTAGGTTATTCGCTAAAATGACTACCACAGGAGGGGTGAGATCTATTTTTATAATTTTTTGAAATAGAAATCCAATTTTGTTATTTTTAAGAATTTATTGAGGGATTTTGCAAATAGAGTACTTGGTGCGCCTGAAAATGATAGATCCGGACTGTTTGCGAGTCTATCAGACATATTATCGAGTTCCGGTATGTATGTATGTGGTAACATTTTCCAATGTTTTTTTATTCTCGTCAAGTTTCAGATGTGGATACTGCTGATATACGAAGTATTTGTAAAATGATAGCAACTACGTTGACAAAATACAAAGATGGTCCTTCACAGCAGCTTGTGAGAAATCTACTTGTAGACATGATAAACTTCCATCATGACGCTGCTATCGAGGGTATGATGATGGTGTTCAAAGTACTTGCTTTGAAGGAGCTTCCAAATGCACCTCCGAATAAAGCAGCAAAAGCGTCACTCATAGCACTTGGTTGGACTGTCCTGCTAAATAGAAATGCACATAAACAGTCAAATATATTTAAAGATGAACTGCCCCGTCTCATTGAATACCAGTCGCATCTTTATTATATTGTGATACTAACATCCAACGATCGACTCAAAAGCTTGGCTGATGTCGTTATGTGCGAAATATTTTGTGATGAATATTACTACGACTACTACCGATCTTTATTACTAAAAAAAGAACCTTCAACTCATATTCTAATTACGCTGCTTTTATTGTTTAACTACAAGAGGGAAAAGGAGGCTGTTTTAGATCCAATATCTGTATACAAAGACGATCTGATTAACTGTTTTATTAAGGGAGTCATTACAGCAAAGAAGAAGCCACATGGAAGTGCTGTTTCTTATTGTAGTAGTCTTTTAAAATCGATTTCCAAAAGTGAATTTGAGTTGAAATTGCTGCCACCAATGCAAAGGGCAGTATTGCGAAATCCAGAAATTGTTCTAGAGGTTGTGGGACTGGTAATACAAGAACTTCAATTTGACTTCAGTCAATATGCAATTCAATTGGCAAAAGTTGTTCTCCCAAACTTAAGTTCCAAAGATGATGCTACCAGGTCAGAAGCGGTTGAAACAATCAAACA
Source organism: Eudasyphora cyanicolor (assembly GCA_963930755.1). Classification (NCBI taxonomy): domain Eukaryota; kingdom Metazoa; phylum Arthropoda; class Insecta; order Diptera; family Muscidae; genus Eudasyphora; species Eudasyphora cyanicolor. The sequence goes on along the minus strand of OZ005734.1, from coordinate 151,420,553 downwards.
GCTTTCTTTAAAATGTTCTAATGTGGATGTGATTGCTGAAATACTGAGAACTCTTTTTGCAATTTTGAATGGTTCTGAAGGGAAAGTTACCGTTGCAGAAATTCGTATAACTATCTTAAAGGTGAGTGTGAATATATATATAATATTGAATATGATGATGAGCGTAGTTGCTTTAAAATGATACACGACTTTTTATAGTGATACGAGGGTATATATCATTTGCTACGGGCCAAAAGTGTAACACATCTAAGACCCTAAGTATGTTCGGCGGATATTCGTTTTGGGTCATTTTAAGACGAATGATAAATGTTCAACCATCCGTCTGTCTGTCTGGTGGCGTGCGCACGATAACTTCGAAAGAAGTAACCGATTGACTTCAAATTTGGTATACGGAAATATTTTTTCGAAGATGGGCCATATTGGTCCCCTCCTTCTGGTACCTCCCACACGATAGGTACCAGATATTTAATAACTTATATTATGTTTAGGTTAGGGTGGCAGCCGTTTTCTTTTTTTTTTCTTCGTCTCACATAGACCAGTTTAGGTCCCTAGTGGTACCACGGGCTAAAATGACCTTCATCGAAACCAACCTGTTTGATATACAAATGTATCTATAGCACGGATATTGGTGCTGGAAAGATCTGTTAGGCTGCCTAGAAAGGCTTCTAACTTCTACACTACTTATTGGAATCATCTGCAATTCCACACATTATATTATTTCATTAATCGCTATCACCTCGGTACCTCCCACACAAATTGACCATTTTTCATCAACGTTGAACTGCTTATAACTTTAACACAAGTGCATAAAAATACTTCAAATTATGTACAGTATGTTTTTGTAGCGCCTATAGTCCGCTAAAAGATGGGCATATTGTACAGCCCCTTTTGGTACATCCCACACAAATGGGCCGTTTTACACCAAAATTTAACGGCTTATAACTTTAATACCAGTGTATGCAAATACTTGAAATGTAATGCTGTTATAGTGCCTACGGTCCTGCGAAAAGTGGGCGCTATCACCAAACCCCTTTTTGTACCTACCACACAAAATGACCAAATCATACAAAAAGCTCGTAACGTTAATACACCAGCGCACATAAATGCCTATATCGTAGATTGGCGCAGTGCAATGTATGTAAAGAATCTACTGTTTTAAACTCACGGTTTACCCGACTGAAATCTTCTTACTTTTTTACTTAATAAATTAATATTTATTTATTTTATTTTCTAATATCAATACAAAGGAAGTCTATAAAGGCCAATTATACATGTATTGTAGGTTTAATATCTATGTGTTATGTGTAGCTACATATTAACAGTATATTTTTTCAAATCTTAAATACAAAATACTTCATAGGTTAGGTTGAAGAGAGGAGACGTTTAAACGTCTCATGTCCATGGACATACACTTAAGCCAGTGGTTCGGCCTGTTGTGCGCTCCTTATTTATGATCTTTTTATACCTCACGAGTTACAGAAAATTGGTACTAGACACGAATTTTCTCAGTACCTTCTAGTCATATTCTCTGAGATGAGTACCAATTATGCTTCGGCAGAGCCCATTTGTAGAATGTGCATGGATTTTAACACTTTATATGAAGTTATTGACATTGATGTAGAAATTGATGTAGTTAGATCTAGAATAATATCTTTTTTAAATGTGTAAGTAGACTACTTTTATTGTTTGCATGTGCCGGCTGATGAAATTTTTCTGTAGCTGGTATTTAAAAAAAAAAAAAAAAAAAAATGAGTCAAGTCTGATAATATGTCGGACCCGAAATGTTGGGATCTTGCATGTGTGAAAGCCGGGCAGTGACACAGAAAATGTTCCATCGTTTCGATGTTTTCTCTGCATGCCCTGCATCCGTCGTTTCCTGCTAGTCCTATGCGATGAAGATGTGCTTGTAAGCTTGAGTGTCCCGTTAGAACACTCATCATCTTACTAATATCGATCTTTTTTAGTTTCAGAAGACTTCTTGTTTTCTTTTCATTTGGGTCACCCCACAGTATCTTTGCAGTTGCTCCTACTGTTGCGCTATTCCACACAGTTTTATGAGCCATCACTGCCCAGTGCTTCAACTCATTTTTCGTGGCTTCGAAAGGTTTCCAATTTGCCAAGTTTATTACTCGAAGTTCTCTGCCCTTTGAAGCCAAGCTGTTTGCCCGTTCATTTCCAATCACTTCGTTGTGTCCTGGTACCCAGCAAATACGCAATTGACCATGGGCTGAGTAATCATTTATCGTTCGTTTACAGTCCAACACATGTTATTGCTTTAATCGCCATTTGGCTATCTGTGAAGATGTTGGCATATTTAGGCTTTGTCGTATTACTGAGCCAGTTCACACACTCCGTGATTGCTCGAACTTCTGCTTGAAATACCGTGTTATGGTCAGGGAGGCGGAAGTGAAGTTCGACTTCTGGTTCATCAATAAAAAGTCCCAGACCCGTCCTTCCTCCTCGCTTGGACCCATCCGTGTAGCAGCTGGTTCCCAGTGGCACATGGGCCAAAGTTCCATTTTCCCAGGAGCGTCTGTCTGGCACAAACATATCACAGGTAGCTGTAAGCCGCACTTCAGGAATGCGGTCCGAGATTTCTGGCGTTTGAATGTGACCAACTAGATATTCTAAGATCTTCTGATGGTACGACTTGTGGTCTCGATTTATCCATTCACCCATCACTTGTAGACGTCTTGCTGTGAGGGCTGCCTCATACTTTATACGGATGTCTATTGGTTGGATGTGCAGTATAGTCTCCAACGCTTTTGTTGGTACAGTTCTAAATGACCCGCTTATGCCTAGACAGCACATACGTTGAATTTTTTGCAAACGTATTACGTTGCACTTCTTGTCCATTGATGTCCACCACACTACACAGGCGTAGGTGATTATTGGTCTAATCACGCTCATGTAAAGACAGTGAGTCATGTTTGGACGTAGTCCCCATTTTAAACCTATAGCTCTTCTGCACAACGACCAACATCTGTGTGCCTTTGTAACTATTTCTTCAAGATGATCTTTCCAGTACAGTTTCTGATCCAAGATTACTCCCAAGTATTTTACCTTTTTAGTTATAGCAACTGTTAACCGCGCCCTTTTGATCCATCCCTGTTGGGTTCAACAGTTTGCTTCTTCTTAATTCAAGCAAAACCTCAGCTTATGTGTATACGTTTACTTGTCTAACGCACATCAACGTTAGGCACATTCTGCTGCGCTCTCACTCGTCTAGCCATGCGTACACGCACATTCACACATATATATTTACCATCAATATAGAAACAACAGCACATTTCAACGATGCGTATGCTGCGCAGTCGTTCTGCTGTGGTTGTTTTTTTTGTTCACTGCTTTTTTGACTGCTGTCTGCCCTTTCGCACATCAGGGAATTCCTGCAATTATGCGTGAATGTCTGAGCGATGAGTCATGCTGCCCGTCATATGAACAATACATATGTTTGTATGTATGTATATATGTATTTATTACTGAAATTCCTATAAGGAACTTATATGAGTAATGCTGTACATTATATTAGAAATTATACATAATATAACATAGAAAATATGCGAGGTTTATTGCAAATTGTGCAATAAGCTCAAACTTACTTAGTAACAAACCTTCGAATAAAGAAGTACATTTTTGGGAAATATTTCGTTATTTCAAATTTAAATTCGTTTGTTTCATTTTGTTGAAGCAAAGCCTATAAAAAAGCTTATAGGCTCAAACAGCAATTGTCTTATTCAGGAATCGAGGCGGGATAAAACGTGGGATCTTCGTTTTCCTTGTAAATAGACATATTTCTGTTTTGTCTGGGTTAACATTTAATCCCCTTGGTTGTGCCCAGTTATGTGCTATGTTAAGTGCCTCTTCAGCTCTTCTGCATAATAGATTTGGATGTAAGCCCCTTAGAAGTATTACAACGTCGTCTGCATAAGAGACTGGTTTAAGTCCTTCATTGGTGAGGGCTTTTAGGAGACTGTGTATCGTCGTAACCCATAGAAGAGGCGATAAAATGCCCCCTGAGGTATACCACGATTTACCTTGTCTCTAATTTTTACGTCATATGACCCACAAATAATCCACCTATTCCTTAGCATATTGTTGATCCAGTTTTTCAGCGCCCGGTCAACCTGAAACTCGTCTAAGGACTGGATAAGTGTATCGGTCTGTACATTGTTAAATGCGCCCTCAATGTCTATGCAAACAGCAAGTGTATACATTTCTTTACTGAAGGACTCTTCTATGTGGTGCACTACCTCATGCAGAGCTGTTTCCACTGATCTTCCTTTGACATAGGCGTGTTTGAATTTTAGCCTGTCATCCGCTATTTTAACTTTGACCATGTTATCAATTATTCGCTCCATTGTTTTTAACAGGAAAGAAGTAAGGCTAATGCGTCGATAAGCCTTTGGGGTCGTATAACTCGCCTTGCCAGCCTTTGGTATGAAGACCACCCTTGATTCCTGCCAGTTTTTTGGGGTATACGAATGGGTTAGGCATGCAGTGAACACTCCAGCCAGATGAGTTGATACCAGATCCACCTCATTCTGCAGAAGTGCTGGAAATATTCCATCCGGTCCCGCAGCCTTAAAGGGAGAGAAACTTTTTATCGCTTCTTTAACCATACCATCTGTTATATCCGTAATAGGTACATGATGCAATACATTTTCATTCTGTAACTGTTCCTCTGTTGGTCCAGCATTACCAGTCGGAAAATGAGTTTTCATCAAGAGCCTTACGGTATCCTCTATAGTTTCCATCCTTTTACCCGTTTCGTCCACCAGTGTTTCGGTTTGGACATGAGTTTTTGAGAGGAACTTTTTCATTTTAGACATGCTGTTAACGCTGTCTACCTGTTCACAGAAAAGCCTCCAGGAGTTACCTTTCGCCGATCTAACGATTTTATTGTATTCTTTGAGTCTTCTGTGGTAGTCGTCCCAATATACTGATTGTTTTTTACGTCGAGTTCTGTTGTAAAGTCTGCGGACATCTTTGCCAATCGAGCGAATTTGTCCTGTCATCCAGGGTTTCTCAAAGGCAGATTTCCTTTCTCGAAGTGGGCAACTATCTTCGAATGATTTTACAAGAGCCTCGGTAATCTTCTTAACATTGATATCAATGTCTTCTGCACATAGATAATCGCGTGTAGGCTGCCCCAATCGATTTCTAAGTAGATTTCCGAATTTAGTCCAGTCGGTCTTAGCCTTATTACGGAAACTTATGGGGTTTGGCGGTGGCCGTGCAACGGTGGTCTGAATAGGAGTGTTGTCTGAATCTCATCAATAAGATTGTCTGAACATTTCGTTATATTTAATACTTCTTCCCTAATTTTGTTAACAAAGGTTGCAGTGTTTCCTATGTTAAGAGTTATGAGGTCATTTGTATTCAAAAATTCGAAAAGGGCGTGTCCCCTTTTATTGGTGTTAGTACTACTATTAATTTCTACTTCATAAGAAGAAATTAAATGCCCCCAGCCATATGAATACCGAAGAAACAGAGGATGATAAGATCCTATAGCAATATAACAGAAATAAATTATGGTAAAATCACACTGAAATAATTTAATATTTTCCTTTTATACGAAGAAATTGAGAACGAAAACATCTTTAAAGAGTTAGTTACACACACTAAAAATGATTGTTCGAATAAAGTGGTGTGTATCATAGGAATATTGATCTGTATGTTACGAGTCGAGTTAAGGAAAGAAAATTCATTAGCAAGAGTTATAGGTTGGCCAAATTTCATGACTCTATAAAATTGGAGAACAATGCGTAGATTAAGGTAATCATGCATAGAACAATTTAAGAATTTAGAGACATGTTCCGTAACAAGGTCATGCTCATTTATTCTCAATTCATAGACATAACGTACAATTTCCCTAACAATAAATTTAACTCTATCAAGGCTGTAGGACCAGGTTCCGGAGTAAATTTCTTAAAACAAGACAAACCTTATGAGCAATAGAATTGATATGGCTATCGAAATTAAGATTGGAATCAAGTGTAACTCCAAGACATTTAAAACTTTCGACAGACTCGATCAATTGAACATCAATAAACAGCATAGGACAACTAGTGTTACGGTTACTAGATTGGATGCTGATCAGTCGGAGTGAACGGACGTGTTTAGCACAGAGCGGATAGTTAAAATCTATTATACCTATTACGCAATCGCAAAAAATAAAACAAAATCTGTACAAAGTCTGGAAGGCCTACATCGTTGTACCTATTACGGGCTAATACGGAAAAAAATCATTGGCGGGGATGCCTTCGCGTTCCGATGGAGCGGGGTTCCCCAATCGTCCTACTGTCCGTCCGTTGGTCTTGGCCAAAGCCGACCACACCAAACATGGTGAAAATTTCCCCCCAGTACTCACAACAGGTGGTACGGTGAGGGGAAAACGTCACGTCCGACCGTCAAAACGGAAACACAATGAGCACCGGATAGCGCTCAGAGTTCTGACGAAGTTGGAGGCTGTTGAGGTTTCGGCTCTTACCGAAAAACAAAAAGAGTCACTTACCTGGGCTAAAGGCGTCTTAGATGCTTCTAAGGCCAATCAGCCGGCTGAAAGAGCCACAAATTCAGCTGTGTTAACGGCTAATAAAGTCAAAAGAATCAGATCACCTGATGAACCCCTGCCCTCGAAAAAGGCAAGAGGCCCAAATGTCACTATCAACAGGACACTCACCAAGCCCTTCAATGAAGTGGCGAAGGAGAGTCTAGTGATGGCCGTTATAGACAGAAGTAGTGAGGATGGATCCATCCTCAAGGACAAATGGAGCCATGTGCAATCAGCCATTATGGCTCATTACCTCGATGTCCGTAGAGAGATGCCGGGCACACCACCAATCTGCAACGATGCAGGATGGCATCAGGGGAGAGTAAAGCTCTTACATTTCGGTGATGCCAGATCAGTAGACCTGTATAAGGCTGCTCTGAGTCGAGCGGGTGAGGTGTGGCCGGGTGCCCAGTTGGATATTGTCGAAAAAAACAACATCCCTAGTCATCCTAGAGCCATCACCTGGGTTACAGAAGAGCCCTCCAACCCGGCTGACATATTAGAAATAATAAAAGATTCCAATCCTGGTCTGCCCGCCCATAATTGGAGAATCAGCAAGGTGGGTGAGGCGGATGGTAAAAAGCGGCAGGTCAATTTGATCCTTAACGCTGAATCCACCTCCCATATACAACGTGCAAGTGCAACCCTACAGTATGGCTTCGAGACTATAGTCTTGAAGGTATACAAGCAGGATATAGTTCCAACTGCGGAAGGTGAGTCGTCCACCGCGGTTGAAACACAGCTTTCTGGAAGTGCGGAGGTATCCACGCCCATTATTTCGGGTGACTCCAACTCTAACAGAAGATCTGTAACGTCCTACTCTGAGGACGAAAGCTCTACTTCTGACACAGAGGGGCTGAGGGGAGTCTCCGGACTCTTTGACGCACCTGGCGGGGACACGCTTCTTGATGATACGGACGAAGAGTTCGATAACACCCTTGTAGGGGTGGAAGTTAATCTGTCAATTACCAATGATGGTAAGAATTTTACAGATTAACCTCCATCACGCTAAAGCAGCCTCAGCGGCTCTATTGCTGCGCCTGTCCACAGGTGCAGTAGACATCGTCCTGATACAGGAGCCCTACGCAGTGGGAGGAAGGGTGTGCGGTATCAGGACACCCAACTTTAAACTGCTTGTGGCCAACTGTGAAGGCACTCCAAGAACCTGCATTTTGGCCAGGAAAGATCTAAGTATCTTTCTCCTGGCTAATTTAAGTGGTAAAGACCAAACATCTGCTAGTCTGGAGATCGGTAATCGCATATATTGGGTGGTCTCCAGTTACTTGCCTTATGAAGCTGTAGTACCGACTGCTCTATTCAGGGAAGTAGTAGAAGAAGCAACATCTGACGAGGTCGAGCTGATTGTTGGCGCAGACACGAACGCTCATCATACTATCTGGGGTAGTACGGATATAAACAATAGGGGTGATTCGCTTCTTGACTTTATTCTAACTACCAACCTAAGTATTTGTAACATAGGTAATAAACCGACCTTTACAATTAAAGACAGACAAGAAGTACTCGACGTAACGTTTGCTACTGACCGGCTGTCAGACAAAATTATTGGGTGGAATGTACTAGACGACCACTCATTCTCAGATCACCATTATATTGAGTTCAAACTCGCTGAAAAAGCGCCTGAACCTGCCGTCCACAGAAATGTGAGAAAGACAAAGTGGCACCTGTATGAAAAGAATTTCAAGAAAGTCCTCAACTCCAAACTTCTGTACGAACCGAATGACAAAGCCGGTCTGGATCATCTGGTCGAGCATATCACCACATCATTCAATAGTTCCCTTGAAGAAGCCTGTCCAAAAACAAGGTACAAGGGTAAAACTAAACCCCAATGGTGGACTTCTGAGCTAACGGCTATGAAAAAGACCTGCAACAAGCTATTCAACAAGGCTAAATCTACTGGGGTCGCTAATGTTTGGGATGCCTATAAAGAGCAACTCAAGATCTATAAGAAAGAGCTTAGAAAGGCGCAAAGACGCTCTTGGTATACTTTCTGTGGCAAAGTGGAAAAGGTCTCCGACGCCGCAAGGCTGAGGAAAATATTATCAGCTTCACCCTGTACAGTGGGTTACTTGCAGGATGAGGCAAATAATTGGACCAAAAACAGCGAGCAGTCGCTCAATGTACTGCTCGACACACATTTCCCGGGGAACTCTCTAACAGAACCAGAGGATCAGCAGGACCAACAAGAGTGCGAGTGGACTGCGAGCGTCGCTAGCTTGTTGAGGCTGTATCAGGCTTTCATACATCCCGAATCGATGGAGGGATACCAAAGTGGTATTCATACCAAAAGCGGGGAAGATATCACACACTAGGCCAAAAGACTTCAGACCAATTAGCCTATCCTCCTTCCTATTGAAAGGTCTGGAACGACTTTTAGATTATTTCATTAGGGAAAACCTGGATACAAAACTCCTGTCAGTGAACCAACATGCTTACAATAAGGGGAAGTCTACAGAATCAGCCCTGCACGAACTTGTGAGCACTATCGAATCGTCCCTGCATTTCAAGGAATTCACCATGGTGGCATTTCTTGACATAGAAGGGGCTTTTAACAACATTCACTCAGATGCAGTAATTGCGGCACTGTCACATCTTAATGTTAACTTTAGTTTGATTAGACTAATTCAAAGTCTGCTCAACAGAAGACGCATAACAGCATGTCTTGGGTCCACAACTCTAACAAGGTTTGTAAACAGAGGGACCCCACAAGGAGGAGTACTGTCTCCACTAATTTGGAATCTAGCGTTGAATGAAATTCTGCTAGATCTAGAACGTTGTGGCTGCAAGGTCGTGGCATATGCGGACGACGTTGCAATCGCAGTGAGTGGCAAATTCGAAAACGTCCTCCGAGACATTCTACAGGTAGCTCTGAACAAATTGGCTAGATGGGCCAGAAGCAGCGGTTTGGGCATAAACCCAAACAAGACAGAATTGGTTCTCTTTACTAGGATGAATAAAGTCCCACATGTGGACCCTCCACCTCGGATAAATGGAACAGATCTAGTCTTTTCTGAAAGTGCAAAATTTTTAGGAATAATTCTAGATAGAAAACTGTTATTTAGACTTAATGTATTGGAACGTGTAAGGAAGGCTAACGTCGCCTTATATTCCTGCAAAAAGGCTGTAGGGTCGCGGTGGGGCCTCTCTCCTAAAATCGTCCACTGGATATATAGCAGTAGTTCGTCCTATACTGCTATACGGCATTGTGGTATGGTGGACGGCAACTGACAAACTAACCATCACCAACCTACTAACAAAGGTTCAGAGAACTGCCTGCCTGAGCATAAGCGGAGCCTTAAGGACTACAGCGACCGAGTCTCTACAAGCCCTACTCCATATACTGCCGATTAATATTGTGGCGAGAGAAGTTGCAACCAAAGCGGCAATAAGATTAAACTGCCTATCAATGTGGAGGTACAAAACTTACGGTCACATGAGAATATCAAAGTGTAGTGCTATGGTAACCGACCGAGTGGACTATATACCAACGGTGTACACCTTCGAGAGAAATTACATCACTATGATTCCCGCGAGAGATGAATGGGTTGGAAGAAAACCAGGTAATAGAAACCATCTCCAATTTTACACGGATGGTTCGAAGCTTGATGAAAAGGTTGGCTTCGGAGTACACTGTGCAGAGCTTAGATTGGATATAGCTCACAGACTACCAGATACCTGCAGTGTCTATCAAGCCGAAATAATGGCAATATGGGAAGTAGCCAAGTGGCTGAGTCGCAACATAGTAACCAACACTGGCATTGTCATTTACTCGGACAGCCAGGCTGCCATCAATTCTCTGGAGGCAACATCCCTAAATTCACAAACAGCCCTCGACTGCCGCAGATCTCTTAACGAGATGGCTGAGCAGTTTAACATACACCTCATATGGGTGCCTGGGCATAGGGATATCCCGGGGAACTGCAAAGCCGATGAACTTGCTAGGAAAGGGAGACATTACAAATTCTCGAAGAATTTGCATATATTGGTGCGCCACTATCCACGTGCAAGCTTTGGCTTAGGCAAGAGGCAATCAGGCAGTCCAACGAAAGATGGACAGAAATCGGCACCTGCAGGGTAGCTAGACAAATCTGGCCAAGGTATGACCTGAGAAGATCAAAATATCTCCTCGCACTAGAGAGGCAAAGATTGTCTACGTTAGTATCAGTTCTGACGGGACACTGCTTGATCGGCGAACACGCCAAAAGATTGGGTATTGACTCTAATGACTTCTGCAGAAGCTGTGGAGATGAGGAAGAAGTGGAGAGCATTGAGCACTTGCTATGCGACTGTCCCGCTCTGAGTAAACGACGACTGGACATACTGGGGTCGGCTGTTCTAGGCAGCCTAACAGATCTTTCCAGTACCGATATTCGTAATATCGACAAATTTGTATATCAAACAGGTTGGTTTCGATGAGGGGCATTTCAGCCCGTGGTAACACTAGGGACCTAAACTGGTCTATGTGAGCTTGTATAAAAAATACGGCTGCCACCCTAACCTAAACTAGAATGAAACGTAATGGCCTTCGTGTTATTAAGGTTTATCGAAAGTTTGTTATTTCTCACTAACGTAGAAATGAAAGTGATGTGGTTGTTAATATGAGTTTGACTTGTATCCGGTCTGAATAACAAAAATATATCATCTGCATATAAAAATGGAAGAATTTATTGGTCATTGATGTAATAACATCATTAATATAGACAGGAAATAGTAGGGGCCCCTTAACAGAGCCCTGAGGCACCCCAGATGTAACAGATCCAATTTGAGAATTGACTCCATTTAAAGAAACATATTGAGTGCGGTCTGACAAATAAGAAATAATTAACGTGCAAGCTGACTTGGAAAAACTGAAATTATTATGCAATTCGTCGATTAAAACAAAATGATTAATACGATAAAAAGCTTTGGTAAGGTCAATCGATACTACGATACTATTTTGGCTTCTATCTATATGTTTTCTAATGGAATCAGTGAGAGCAAGTAGTGCAGACGATGTGCTATGATTCATTCTGAAAGCAATCTGATTATGATTAATAAGTAGACCTCGGATTTTTGCATATCCTTTAATTTTCATCCGATTTGATTTATACGTTTTATCACTCAAATTTAAATAATTTAATAAAAAACAGAATATTTAAGATATAGAGTGCAAATTTATTCCAGGTGTAGTGCAAATGTTACATTTTAAGAATGAAATTCGATTTTGGTCATATGACCACCCGTCTACAGCGATCTATTCTTTGGACCCAATTTTCCACCACTCTTGCACACATTTCAACCGGAACATTGGCAATTTCGCGTTGGATGTTGTCTCTGAGCTCGTCTAAAGTTGTTGGGAGGTTGGTATAGACCATTGACTTGATTTGGCCCCATAAAAAGAAATCCAATCCAATTCGACTGGACCATTTCTGAGACCTAAAGGTCCAATGTGTTAGTCCTGTAAAGAATTGAAGATTTGAAGAAAAACAGCAGAAAAAATTATAGATTGAAAAATGAGAGGGGTAGAGGGATACCCCAATAATAAGCGAGAAGAGCGGAAAATATAAATATTGAATTAAAATAGGTGAGAATAGAAGGTAGAGAAGTTCCCGCAGTGGACAATGCCGTTTAGGCAGATGGATGAGAGGTTGTCATCCCTAGCCACTTCAGGCAGCTAATATAATTGAGGATGCTGACGATTCATTGCGATGACAGAGCTTCGAGATCTTCGATCGTGAAGTCACCCAGGTAGCAGTGTCTTCTTCTAGAAAGAAGAGGACATTGGCAAGGAAGGTGCTCGATCGTTTCAAGCTCCTCCTCGTCCGTACAGAGACGATAGTAGTCTTCTGTGCCCTTTGATGTAAACGCTCTAACGTTACAATGGCCCTCTTTGTGAGGTTCAGCAAGTCCCTTGTTCTGGTTTGTGACATACGTGGCTAGAGAGACCTAGCGATTTTACAGTCCGGTCTGGCTAACCAATTCTGGTTAACTTGATCCCTGTAGAAGCGCTCTATCATGCCGAAGAACTCACACATTGGTGGATACAGTGATGACACCGCACTAGTGGTTTCCTTCGCTGACCCATTCCGTGCGAGCTCATCAGCCTTCTCGTTTCCAGTGATGTCACAGTGTCCTGGGACCCAACAGAGCTTGACGTTAACTGTTAGTTTTTGCATTTCTAATATGCAATCATTTACTAACTTGGATTTAATGACGTAGGAGTCCAGTGCCTTCAGAGCAGCCTGACTATCAACATAGATAGTTATGTTTTCACCCTGCCTGGAAAAACCCTCGTTTATTAAACGCAAGGTAACCAGGATGGCAAAAATCTCCGCCTGAAAGACACTACAGGCGTCTGGCAATTTATAAGATCTGCTAATGCTAAGAGATTCACTAAAGATGCCAGCCCCCGTTCCCACATCCATCTTGGATCCATCTATGTAAATTGCGTGACCACGAAAGGAGAGATCACCATCCAGCCAATCTGATCTAGAAGGGATCGTCGTGTCCAACCTTGTCGAGAAATTCAGAACAGGTGGCAAATAATCAGTTTGTCCCGTTAGAAACCTCAGTGCCCGCAGTTTGAGTTACGCCACATAAGTGATTCGGAGTCTAATAGCACACTTGGTAGCGCTTCACTTAATATATTGACCTATCGGTTGAAGGTTTAGAAAAGTGTTCATCGCCGCTTGCGGTGTGCTCGCTCTCGCGCCGGTTATGAATAGAGAAGCAATTCTCTAAAGATTTTAGCTGGTGTCTATATCCAGCCGCTTTCCACCACACCACTGAACCATAGGTGAGGATGGGACGCACAATCGCGGTGTAAATCCAGTGGATAGTACTTGGGCGGAGCCCCCAACTCTTACCTATGGAACCTCTGCAGGAGTAGATTGCATTCAGTCCCTTTTTGACTCTTTCCTTGGTGTTGCTTTTCCAATTTAATTTCTGGTCAAGTATTATGCCAAGGTACTTAGCCTCTGGGGGGTTTATGGAAATCTTCTATCTTATTTTTCATAGTGAATAGGACTAACTCTGTCTTAGTTGGATTGATTCCTAGCCCGTTCGCTGACTTCTGACTTCCTAATGTAACCCTCTGCTAGAGTTGAGTTGATGATCCTGCCTTTCAGCATTGTGTCAATCCAGTCAACCAGCAGAGGGGAATTTAAAATAAAATCATAAAGTGGCTCACCTCGAGTTGTAATGTTAGAGCTACCCCATAGAGAGTGGTGGGCGTCGCATCCCAAAACCAGCCTTGATAAGCTTCTATTGTCGTGCACCAGCTTGCTCACTAAATCGTTTGGCGGGTTGATTTCCTCATATGTTAAATAAACTGATGCGAGTAGTAACGGTTTGTTGCCTTTTGTTTCTAACCTCACAGTTGTCTGATCACCATTGCTGTAATTGTGTAGAAGGATTAGGTTTAAATTGTTCTTACCTACAATACAAGTCCTCACCTTATCTGTAGTAGTAGGTGAGTACGTGATAACATTTACATTGCTCAGACCAGTTACCTTATTCTTAACGATATAGGGTTCCTGGATTAGAGCAATGTCAACTGAAGAGTTAGAGAGGGCAATTAGAAGTTCGTTCGAGGCTGCTATAGAATTATGCAGATTAATCTGCACTACTCTTAGCTTACTCGAACTAGTTTCCTTTTGAGGTTTGTATGCGGAAGTGGAAGAAACCAAATCCCCATCTTACCTTACCCCCTCTTTCTCTTAAGTACTCTTCTGATTTTTTGTCAATAGCAACTTTGAAGATCAGACCACCACTTTCAGCACACTCCTTAGTCGATTGTATCGTCCAAAGAGCTGTACTGAGACCGGCGTTCTGCTTCGCGAGCAGTTTCAGTGGATCAGTCTGAATTAATTCAGTTGGGATCCAAGCTGTCGCTGTCGTTCGAAGAGGTAAAGCAGTAGGAGGCTGAACTTTGGTTTGTGCGCCAGCCCATGGGGCTTCCACATTATCAGCGGCCCATTCACGAAAGTGCAAGGACTCACTGTTGGCACATTTGATAAGCTTAATACCGTCTTTCCATTGCGCTCCATCGAAGATTACATCGCTACTGCTCCACCTATCTGAAAGTGTTAGTTTGAGCAACTTCGGTACTAGTAGCTTCCAATTGGAAGGGATGATCCTCCCGTCGGTGTCCGCCATGTCTACTACCACCACCTGCTCGTCTAAAGTTTTCTGGGAAGGGATATCTGGTTTCCTACCTTGAGGTCTTGAATAGGGTTTAACCACCTTCCTTGCTGGTCTAGACCCAGAGGGTTCTTTACCACAAGAAGGTATTACGCTCTGTTGGACTTCATGGATAGGTGTTAACTTTCCTGCTTCGTTTTCGGAGGTTACATGCTGACGCTTCTTCGAAGCCGGCTGCGATTCCTCGTTCGACCTCGTCCGTTTCACAGTATTCCGTAAAGCAGAAAGTTACTGCCAGTATCTTGTTTGTTAGTATGTATGGTCTTTTGTGAGCTGCTGTCACCGCTACCACAGAGGGCGTAGAGGTTGCAGTCTTAACCAGAGAGATGAGAGAAGAAGGCTTCAGCGGGGATTTCAACAAAACCGATCTCTTCACAATGGCGGGATGTCGTCGCTCATGTCGAAGAATCGTGTTCCAGTTTGTTCTGCTGAAACCTTTTTCTCTCGTCGTCAAATCGGTCTCGCTCTCTCCTTCAAACTTACGAAGATAAGAACAAGCCCTGTGGTAGGCATCGCGAGCCTTTTTTGCAGATGACTTACTTCTTCCGCTTTTAGGGAGTTTACTCACAGGAGATCCTGAGTCTTAAGCTCCTTGTCGCGTAAGAGATAAGCCACCGACACTTGAAGGCTCGTTAACTACGAGATAGCAACGGCATTGATCGCGACTACAGCCTTGTTTGCCACCGGCGTAGATTTGACTTGCCTACCACTATCGAATTTCGGGGCAGAGAGAATCGTAGTCTCTAAATCCTCATCCGATAAGGTAAGGTCATCCATCAATCCCCCAGGCACGCTTTCCTGACTGAGTCCGATGAGAGATCCATCACTCCCTAATCCTGACAATTGCTGACAGAGCTCACCATACTGGGCGGAGATTTCTCTGTTCAGCGAATCTATGTCCCTGAGCACGGATTGTTCACCTCGCATGATCTCATCCATTACGAGATTCAGAGGTGACGGACTTATAACGTTATGACGGACTATGTTCGGACGGGCAATATAACTAGGTAGAGGACTGGTGCAGATTGAGATGGGGATCGGACTAACAGAAAGACAGTCAGTAGGCATTGTTTGGGATGAAAACCCAATGCTACTGGTAATTGTTGTAGTTGTGATGGTTGTGTTTGTTTTAGTTGATTTTTTGGAATTCATAGTTTGGTCCCACGAGTGTAGGGGAAGAGAGGTCGACAATAGCACAGCCCCTATTACTATGGTAAGGACTTGGCGAAGAAGCCTTGTACTCGATGAGGCCCCCAGGTATCATCGAGGCTCTGTTCTAACGTAGTCATTTACCCCCGACTACAAAATTTTAATAAACATCGACAGGCACAGTATCGCATAACATCTCGACATTGGGGGATACTTTTATAGTAGAGTATCACAACTACATCTAGCAAATGGAGCTATAGAGGAGGCCCATGGTGAGAGGAATTACCTCGTAAAAACCTTTTGCTTGGTGTCGACCAAGCATAGGGTGCTATCGACCGCTGATTGTCCGGGACTGCTTATTTGAGCTGCAGCACTTATTCGCAGCTAACCTTTATATCTAAAGGCCATTCACTATCCGCAACCTGTGACCCGTCCGGTGGCCTTCAGCACGGCCTCCGCGAAGACAAATCTACGATAAATCCGCGGCCCGGAAAAAGCAATGATAATGTTTATGTTGTTTACGTTGTGACATATGACATACACACAATGTTACCAGATTTACATCTGTAAGCAAAACTCTTTGTAGTATCAATATTGTAGTAATCTGGTAACACTAAATTCTATGTTATTGTTTCCTAGGATTTCCCTTGTCAAATTATCGTTAATTCTTTTCTAACGTGCCTTCTTATTGGCATTAGATTTTTGCATATCATCATTGTAACATATCTTGCTGTAGCTACTTGAGTTTTCCAACCGTTTGTTGTAATATGACTTATACTCATATTTTTTTTTGCGGATTGATAGAAAAATTCTGATTGGGCCAAAATTCGTCTCAAAGAAAAAGGAATCGAAAAACAGGTGTATATTTGTCATTTTTTTGCATATTTGTGATATTTAAAAAATATGTAAAATATACAAAAAATATACAAAAAAAAAAAAAAAAAAAAAGACAAAATGCGATATATGAATCAAAGGTACGAAATTTTAGAAGGATATGTCAATAATATTTAAAAAATCGTGGCACAAAAATGGGTGAGTTAAAAAATCATGCAAAAAAAGTACCTAGATATATGGAAAGTATGGGGTAATTCCAAAGGAAACCGACCCACTCAGAATATTTATGAATTTAGATTTCAATGAAATTTTGCAGGGGTATACTACAAGACAATACGGAATTATGGCCAAATTCAAGTTTTTTTCAGTTTTTATAGGTTGCCAAATTGGTCATTTAAATTTTTTTTTAAATTTTAGCTATTTTGAAGTCGATATAACTTTTTAACTGAAAATCAGATTTGAAAGATTCTATACAAAGATATAGTAGTTAATAAAATATTTGAGCGCCCCAGTAGGTGAGTTGGTAGCGAGCTCGCCTATGAGCAACATGGTCTTTGTCACCCGGCTTCTCCCTGGACCGTAAAATTAGAATATAAATTAACTTTGTATTGTAATTCATATAAACAAAACATTAGGGGTCTGTAAATCACGGAGGCGGCAATGTAATGGTCTGTGGATGATTTTCCGGTAACGTGGTTGGGCCCCTCTATACAACAAACGGAATTATGTACAGGTTTATGTACTGCGAAATCTTTTAGAATGCCATTTTCCCCTTTACTGAGTGGAAGGTTGCTCTATTACGGCAATTCCAACACGACAATGATTAAGTTAGAAAGGAAGGGATTAACGTTATGGAGTGGCCAGCTCAACCGTAGACTTGAATCCCATTGAAAATCTTTGGGAAATTGTCAACAAAGAGATATATCGAGAAAGCGTAACTGGAGATAAAAATAAGCTATTTCAGGCTATTGCAGATGCTTGGAACTCCATAGATACAAAGATAACAACCAATCTTATTGATTCCATGCAAGAAGGGGAAACGCCGTCCTAGATAATAAATGTTTTTCCACACAATCTTAGTAGAAATGCATAGTCCAATCTGTTTTGTGGCGCGAATTTTCGAACTTTTTCTGCAATACATTTTTAATTTCAAATAATTTAAGCAGCAAAATTGCCACTTTTTTGGTAAATTGATCCAATTTTTTAGATAATAGGTACAATTGGATTGGATTGGAATATATCATTGATCGTTTTCAGATGTTGGCGATTGAACAGAAGTATGAAGTTGATCCAATTTCTTAGAAAATAGGTACAATTTTTGGAATATATCTGATATTTTTCAGATGTTGGCGATTGAAAAGAAGTATGAAGTAAGTCCAATATGTAAGTATTGTCCGATACTGTAAGTACTATTTGGAAGATTTTAACACCCTCTTTAAGAATTATAAATTAGAATAGGTTAGGTTGAAGAGAGGAGACGTTTAAACGTCTCATGTCCATGGACATACACTTAAGCCAGTGGTTAGGCCTGTTGTGCGCTCCTTATTTATGATTTTTATACCCCACGGGTTACAGAAAATCGGTACTAGACAGGAATTTTCTCAGTATCTTCCAGTCATATTCTCTGAGATGAGCCATCGTTTCGATGTTTTCTCTGCATGCCCTGCATTCGTCGTTTCCTGCTAGTCCATGAAGATGTGCTTGTAAGCTTGAGTGTCCCGTTAGAACACTCATCATCTTACTAATATCGATTTTGTTTAGTTTCAGAAGACTTCTTGTTTTCTTTTCATTTGGATCACCCTACAGTATCTTTGCAGTTGCTCCTACTGTTGTGCTATTCCACACAGTTGAGCCTTCACTGCCCAGTGCTTCAACTAATTTTTCGTGGCTTCGAAAGGTTTCCAATTTTCCAAGTTTATTACTCGAAGTTCTCTGCCCTTTAAAGCCAAGCTGCTTGCGCGTTCATTTCCAATCACTCCGTTGTGTCCTGGTACCCAACAAATACGCATTTGACCATGGACTGAGTAATCATTTATCGTTCTTTTACAGTCCAACACAGTTCTGGATTTGACACTTTCCGATGTTATTGCTTTAATCGCCATTTGGCTATCTGTGAAGATGTTGGCATATTTAGGCTTTGTCGTGTTACTGAGCCAGTTCACACACTCCGTGATTGCTCGAACTTCTGCTTGAAATACCGTGTTATGGTCAGGGAGGCGGAAGTGAAGTTCGATTTCTGGTTCATCAATAAAAAGTCCCAGACCCGTCCTTCCTCCTCGCTTGGACCCATCCGTGTAGCAGCTGGTTCCCACTGGTACATGGGCCAAAGTTCAATTTTCCCAGGAGCGTCTGTCTGGCACAAACGTATCACAGGTACTGTAAGCCGCACTTCAGGATTGCGTTCGGAGATTTCTGACGTTTGAATGTGACCAACTATAGATTCTAAAATCTTCTGATGGTACGACTTGTGGCCTCGATTTATCCATTCACCCATCACTTGTAGACGTCTTGCTGTGAGGGCTGCCTCATACTTTATACGGATGTCTATTGGTAGGATGTGCAGTATAGTCTCCAACGCTTTTCTTGGTGCAGTTCTAAATGCCCCGCTTATGCCTAGACAGCACATACGTTGAATTGTTTGCAAAGGTATTACGTTGCACTTCTTGTCCATTGATGTCCACCATACTACACAGGCGTAGGTGATTATTGGTCTAATCACTCTCATGTAAAGCCAGTGAGTCATATTTGGACGTAGTCCCCATTTTGAACCTATAGCTCTTCTGCACAGCGACTAACATCTGTGGGTGGGCCTTTGTAACTCTTTCTTCAAGATGATCTTTCCAGTACAGTTTCTGATCCAAGATTACTCCAAAGTATTTTACCTTTTTAGTTATAGCAATTGTCTTATTCAGGAATCGAGGCCGGGTATAACGTGGGATCTTCGTTTTCCGTGTAAATAGACATATTTCTGTTTTGTCGGGGTTAACATTTAATCCCCTTGGTTGTGCCCAGTTATATGCTATAGTTGCTGATCAGTCGTAGTGAACGGACGTGTTTAGCACAGAGCGGATAGTTAAAATCTATTACGCAGTACCTATTACTCAATCGCAAAAAAATCTGTACAAAGCCTAAATCGTAGTACCTATTACGGGCTAATACAGACAAAAAATAATAAATTCGTTGACGGGGATGGCTTCGCGTTCCGATGGATTGGGGTTCCCCAATCGTCCTACTGTCCGTCCGTTGGTCTTTTGCTAAAGCCGACCACCCCAAACATGGTGAAAATTTTCCCCCAGTACTCACAACAGGTGGTATAGTAAGGGGAAAACGTCATGTCCGACCTTCAAAACGGAAGCACAATGAGCACCGGATAGCGCGCAGAGTTTTGACGAAGTTGGAGGCTGTTGAGGTTTCGGCTCTTACCGAAAAAAACCTTACCTCGGCTAAAGGCGTCATAGACGCTTCTAAGGCCAATCAGCCGGCTGAAAGAGCCACAAATTCAGCTCACCTGATTAACCCCTACCTTCAAAAAATATTGGAATGGGTCCATCGTCAAGGACAAATGGAGCCATGTGCAATCAGCCATTATGGCTCATTACCTCGATGTCCGCAGAGAAATGCCAGGCAAACCACCAATCTGACACCATGCAGGATGGCATCAGGGGAGAGTAAAGCTCTTATATTTCGGAGATGCGAGATCAGTAGACCTGTACAAGGCTGCTCTGAGTCGAGCGGGTGAGGTGTGGCCGGGTGCCCAGTTGGATGTTGTCGAAAAAACAACCTCCCTAGTCACCCTAGAGGCATCACCTGGGTTACAGAAGAGCCCTCTAACCGGCTGACATATTAGAAATAATAAAAGATTCCAATCCTGGTCTGCCGGCCCATAATTGGAGAATCAGCAAGGTGAGTGAGGCGGATGGTAAAAAGCGGCAGGTCAATTTGATCCTTAACGCTGAATCCACCTCCCATATACAACGTGCAAGTGCAACCCTACAATATGGCTTCGAGACTATAGCCTTTTTTTCGAACGGTCCCAACGCTGCCACTCTTTCCCGCCCCTTCCGACCGAGGGGGCCACATCCCCATAACGTAGGGATTGCGTACACACCATGATCCTAACCATGGCGGGATAATAGTAGAGGGTGGAATACCAGCTACAGAAAATATCAACAGTCGGCACATTCATATACAAATTTAATATTAATTCTCAAAATAATAGATTTTTACTAAATATAGACATGCAGAAAAAATACATTATATTACTACACATTTAAATACGATATATTTCGAGATTTCACTGTGTCAATTTCTATATCAAAGTCAATAATATCGTATAAAGTGTTAAAATCCACACACATTCTACGGATGGGATCTGCAGATGCATAATTAGTACGTTGAAAATCAATATGTAATAATTGGTAATATCTGGATGATCTGAAAGGAATATTAAATCTTATCTTAGAAAGAATGTAATCGGAAGATACATCACCTTTTATAACCTTTAGAATCATTGTAGAGTTCAGCATAATACGTCTGCTCCTTAGAGTAGGAAGTCTTATCAAACTCAACCTGCTAGTGTATGGTGGAAGAACAAAATCGCTATTCCAGTGAAGGTGTCGCAAAGCAAATAATAAAAATTGCTTCTGAACAGATTCGATCTTATCGATGTATGTCCCGTATTGAGGGTCCCATACAACGGACCCATATTCTAGAATAGGTCTAACAAGTGAAGTATAAAGCTGCTTTGATATATATGGATCTGAAAATTCTTTCGCCCATCGCTTAATAAAGCCTAGAACACCATAAGCTTTGTTCACCATTGTAATTATGTGATTATTGAAATTGAGTTTAGGATCCATCAACATACCAAGATCCACAAAGGTCTCAACAGTATCTAAATAGGAACCATTAAGACCAAATATAAATGGGATAGTTTTCGATCTAGAGAAACACATGTGCTTACATTTCCTCAAATTAAGGTCCATGCAGTTAATATCACACCAATGACCAAAGTTATCTAAATCATTTTGAAGTATCATAGAATCTTCAGTTGCATTGTAAGAGAAAAATATCTTAACATCATCCGCATACATCAATAGCCTAGAATTAATAATTGATTCTGGTAAATCATTGATAAATAGAAGAAACAGGACGGGACCAATGTGATTACCCTGGGGCACCCCAGAAGGAACCACAATCGGACCAGAACAGAAACTACCAAATTTCACAATCTGAATACGGTTATCCAGATAAGAGGATATCCAACTCAACAAGCTGTTACTAAAACCAACGCGCTCAAGCTTATATAATAAGAGTTTGTGATTAACTCTATCAAATGCCTTGCTAAAATCGGTATAAACTACATCTGTCTGTTTACCAAGCACGAATTCTTTAATTACTTGGGAAGTAAATTGAACTAAATTTCATTTCATTTCATTTATTTCATCATAACTTGTAATTTAAAGCCTCAAAGGCCAATTTAAAATAAATTACAAAATGCATAAAAAATAATAGCAGCTTAGAAGACTACTCCGACTGATGACTACTCCATTAAATAGAAAATTCAATGTGTTTAACAATATAAAATTAATAAAAAATATATATAAGTTGTATTAAAAAAACATAATCTAATTTAACTCTCAATTTAATACATAATAATGAGTTAACAAGGAAGAGAACATCTACTCCTCAGAAGATTTAAAGTGGCAAAGAAGTTTATTTCGATAACAATAAGGCGTTAAGTTAAAAACTTTCAGGACATTTGGCAATACGTTAAATAAACGAGCTACTCGGACGAGAAAAGATCTCTCCATGAGGTGGTGAACTCTCGGAATTAGAATTTGGTTAATGCGTGTCGAATGACAAAATATAAACGACTGAAAAGGAACAATGGACACTGATTCCTATAAATCTTGTAGAAACAGAAGAGAATACGAAATTTTATGAATGTATCAAGAGAATAGCCCAGAAATTGTTTCACTAAGGGTGAAGTATGTTCACGTCTATTAAGCGCATACAAATACCGCATAACGTTATTCAACATTAGCTAAATCAAATGTAAACTTGTCTGGATACTTGCTGAATATACTTCCAAACAGTACAGAAAGTTAGGCATAACAAGTGCAGAAACTAATCTTTGTTTGACAAAACGGGGAAGAGATAGATCAGTCGAATATAAACATCTTAGAGTGAAATTGATTCGAGATACTACATTGTTTATATGCAGCTCATAGCGTAATTTGTCATCAAGTATGACACCCAGGCACATCATATCACGAACAAATTCAATGTTAGTGCCATTGCATGAAATACTTAAATTATTTTGACAATGCACAGAAAAAAATAAAGCCTTTGTTTTCGAGGCATTTATTTTAAGCTTATTCGCTGTCATCCAACAACTCAACGAAGCTAACGTGAGGTCTATTTTTGATTGTAGAACATTCATAAATCTACTATCGCCTTTAAACAATAACTGAATGTCATCCGCAAATACATAAGGTACGCACCAGTAATCCATTTGGGAAAGTAAATCATTAATAAAAATAATGAAAAGTAGTGGCCCTAACACCGAGCCTTGAGGAACGCCACTTTTGGAGTCAAGGACAGAACTGTATTGACTATTAGCATACACTAATTGTCTCCTACCAGTTAAGTACTTGTACACCAAAGAACAAGCTGAGCTCCCAAAACCGAACAGAGAATATAGTTTGTTAATCAGGATACCATGGTCTACTCTATCGAATGCTTTCTCAAGATCAAGCGCCAATAACACACATACTTTGTAATTATCGAAGTTGCTACGTATGTTGTCTGTTAAGCCCAATAGTAAACTCGACGTGTTCCTTTTCGCTCTGAACCCACACTGGGCATCATGAAGAAGGCGACTACTCTCCAAATAATTGAGTATCTGTTTTTTCATCAGATGCTCAACAACTTTTGAGAGAATGGGCAGTACAGCAATAGTCCGAAACGCATTCAACCCCTCTACTCTATCTTTCTTTGCTAATGGAATAATTTTAGAGGTTTTCCAGCCACATGGGAAATTTGATGTCATAAATATGGTATTAACCAAGTGAGTGAAATGTTGGCATATATAAGGAAAAATTACCTTTAAGAATTTTAAAGAAAATCCATCAAGTCCAGCAGCATTTGATTTTAAGAGTTTGAAAGCCTTTTCCACTTCCCATTGTTCCACGCAACGGAATGAGAAACCGTCATGAAACGGTACTGTAAAAGCATCGCTATTAACATGTCGTGAGTCTATTTAATATTCAAAAAAAACTCTGTTCAATTGTTCCACGTCAACATCAATTGCAGTTGAATTGATTGTGGATACTCCTCTATTTTTCAAACATTGCCAGAATTCCTTACTAGTGTTCTTATTTTTAAATAAGGATATATGAGCATCTCTCTTGGCCTTCCTTATTACAGTCTTAGCTCTGTTACGGGCCTTACAGAAGATCTTCCAGTTATCACTACTCTTGTTTTCCAAGTATGCTTTATAAGCTAAATCGCGTATAGAGAGAGCATACAATATTTTATGATCGTTTAACCAGGTATCAGTATTGGTTTCAAATTTTCTCACTTTCAATGGAAATATTGAGTGTGCTGATGTCAAACAGCTCATCAAAGCATCCAGCTGATCATCGACATCATTAGCGCAGTATATTAATGAAAAATCAAGATTCGATAATGAATTCTGTATATAATCTTGATTTAAGCATTTATAATCATAAAACTCGTAGTACTGTTCTTGTTCATGTACTGGTGCAATAAACGACAAGTAAATAAAAGCATGTTTAGACATCACAGGGCAATGACACTGACCAGAAAAAGCCACAGATTCTGGGTAGGAAACCAAAAAATAATCAATTAGTGAGGTAGACCCATGAACTACATCAAAGTGAGTTGGAGAACAGTTGTGGACAATAGCCAGGTTTAACCTACGGCACATACCTCTAATGTTAAGAGAACACAAGTTGTCAAATAAATTGTTGAGATAAACTACACCAACCAAAATTCGACCAGAATTAACAATTATCTCAACAAACAAACATTCAACAATCCCATAGTTCCTACTCCTGTAGATAATATTATATCTAATTCCATTTGATATATATACAGCTACACCACCTCCACGTTGTAGCAAACGATCGCTTCTACAACAGGAATATCCAGCAAAATTTATTTTACTGGTTGAAACTTCCGGCTTTAACCAAGTTTCACTTACACCAATTATATCTAGTAAACTTCCCTGAACAACATTTCTAATTTCTGTAAGTTTTGAAGATCTTTCACAAAGGTTGAAGCTCTGACAATTAAAATGTCCAATATTAAGATTGTTTTTAACAGCACTAAATTGAGAGCGAAGGAATGAATTATCATGTATAACATTATTAAAAGTAAAATTATTCATATTATAAAACAGTGGCTTTGATCAATAAATTAATAATAAGTTTTAAAAAAATGCAATTCGTCATAGTTGAATATCCCTTCCGAAATCCATGCTGGAAAGGACTAAGAATAGACGATACACTATGCGATAAAATTTCAGTGACCATCTTCTCAAAAAGTTTTGGGATAATACTTAATTTCGCAATACCTCGATAATTCAACACATCTATCAAGCTTCCTGATTTATGAAGTGGACTTGTGAACGAATTTCTCCAAGTAGATGGGAAATAGCCAAACCTTATTGAATTGTTAAATAATAATGTAAGCGGAACAGCAAGATTTTGAGCACAAGATTTTAAGATTATACTTGGTATACCATCAGGGCCAGCACAGTTAGAGGATTTAAGCTTGCCTAAGTTTGACGATACTACCGATAAATCAAAATAAGGTATGCTCAATTGATTCACGGAAGGAATATTGTAGGGGTAGGGGACGCCCTGTTGACATTGTTGACGAGAATAGGTTGATGCAAAAAATTTTGCAAAACAATCGGCGATAGATTGATCACCACCGAATTCCACACCATCCATTCTAACCCTGGATGGCCTGGGATTGGACTTTCGTTTCATATTGACAAAATCATAGAAAGATTTGGGATTGGCAACCCTGTTCCAATAGTTTGATTATTGAGTTTGTGCTCCTTTTATATTCTAATAGTTTTTTGCTTTTTTAAAATTGTGTTTAAGTACAGATAAGTGTATTTTTCAATAAGTGCACCTATTGTTTTTATTAATTATTTACTTTCTGTGAAAATTCCTGTGTTTTAAGTTGGGATTTATTTGCTATTGCAATTAGATAACAATTGTTGTGTTCCTTTTGTGTCATTTGTTGTTGTTATACTTACTCCCTCCTTTCGTGTGTGTGCTTTCACATTGTTTCATTTGTTCAAACAGAGTTGCCATCGAGCATTTTTTCTTTTGCCAAATATTCTCAACTTTAACTCCTTATAGTAGAGGGTGAAATATTAAATCTAATTTTCGTGTATTCTTGTTTGTTCTTCCTATTCCTGTTTGTTAGTTTGTTTTACAATTAATTTACAATTAAAAAATGTCGTGTGTAAATGTAAACTGTAAGATTGTTTCGGAAACCGCACGATCTACAGAGTGTTGGCTTTGTACTAACATTTGGCATTCTAAGTGTGCAGGTTTATCTGCAAAGGTTGTAGATGTTATGTACGGAGATAGTGATAGTGGTCTTAAATTGTGTTGCAAGAACTGTAGGAAAATTAATGTAGAATTCTATAAATTTGCTAAAGATTATTCTTCGGAAATGGCCGAAATTGGTAAGGAAATGTGGTCATTGTATTCTAGATTTAATAAATATGCATCTCTGTTTGATAGGTTCCCGGAATTGAATGCATTTGTGTGTTCGCCTGACGTTGTCGGACAGAAGCGCAAAAGGTCGACGAAAAAGACGCTTCCTAAGAAGCTCGATGTCGGTACCCCGAGTGCTTCTGACCGTACGTCGTTGGATGGGCCTACAACATCATCAGCTTCTGTCAGTGCTCCTTGTTCAGTTTCTGTTGATCAGCAGAGGGTTGCTCTCGCTGTAACACCAAGGGTTGATAAGGTTGTCTCTATACAGGAGGGAAATTCAATGGGTAATCTTGAAATTAATCCTAAACCTCCTGCAAATGTAGCATCACGAACCGGTGGGAAATCGAAAACTCTGACTGTGGTCCCAGCGAAGAAAGTAGTTTTTGTTTCGCGCTTTGCTCCCGACACATCCTCCGAAGATATAGACTTTTATATTAGATCTAAGATTGAAGGTGACTTTTATCTTAAGACATTTAAGATTCGTTCGTCGTCCTCTAATTCTAGGTCATCATTTAAGATCATCGTGCAACCGAAGATCTTTGATAAACTGATATCTTCTGATTTTTGGCCGCCTAAGGCATTTGTTAAAGAATTTATTGATAGGGTCGACAATTTAGCGCAATTACCTTTGAGGCCTCCTAGCTCTAATTCTTAAAAAAACTGAATAGCTCTTTGGTCATAGCTTATCAGAATGTAAGAGGGCTTAATACTAAATTAACCCGACTATTTGCTGATAGCTTTGACTTTGATTTTTCAGTTTTGTGTTTCACTGAGACCTGGTTAAAACCCTCAATATTTGATTCGGAGATACTGTCGAATGAATATGTTCTATATAGAAAAGATCGCATTCAAAGAATTGGTGGTGGAGTTCTTATTGCTGTAAAAAGTTCGCTTTCTTCTGAGCGTGTCATTCTTGATGAGATTGATGATATTGAACTTATTGTTGTCTCTATTAATTTAGGTAAAGCTAAATTATTGGTTTCATGTTCCTACATCCCCCCAAACTCGGAATTATCTGTTTATGATGGTCACTTAAAGGCTATAGGTAGATTGGTTTTGATATTGAGGGATGTGGACCATATCTTAGTCTTGGGGGATTTTAATTTACCCTCTGTTTCTTGGCTTTCATTGCCAGATACTGAGGCATTTACTCCCTTGAATTCTTCTTCGATCACGTTCGAGTGGACTTATGATGTGGTAAGGCGTTTTTCCGATCTCGAACTATTGCAGATTAACGGGATTTTAATTCGTCTGGAAAATTACTTGATTTATTTATTTATTTTTTTAACGAACGTTTCCAACGCAACCCCTTTTCACCCGCCCCTTCCGACCGAGGGGGCCACATCCCCATGACGTAGGGATTGCGTACACACCATGATCCGGACCATGGCGGGTTAATAGTAGAGGGTGGAAATACCAGCTACAGAAAAATTTCAACAGCCGGCACATGCAAACAATAAAATTAGTCTACTTACACATTTAAAAAAGATATTATTCTAGATCTAACTGCATCAATTTCTACATCAATGTCAATAACTTCATATAAAGTGTTAAAATCCATGCACATTCTACGAATAGGCTCTGCCGAAGCATAATTTGTACGTTGAAAATCTGTAATAATTGGTAATATCTGGAAGGTCTACAAGGTACATTGAATCCAATCCTAGACAAAATAAAATCAGAAGGCACATCACCATTTATAACTTTCAGCACCATGGTTGTGTTCAGCATAATACGTCTACTCTTGAGAGTAGGCAGTCTTATCAAACTCAACCTGCTAGTATAGGGTGGAAGACTAAAATCACTATTCCAATGAAGATGTCTTAAGGCGAATAATAAAAATTGTTTTTGAACCGATTCAATCTTATCAACGTAAGTCCCGTACTGGGGGTCCCACACTATGGACCCATATTCTAGAATAGGTCTAACTAGTGACGTATATAACTGCCTAGTTACATATGGATCTACGAATTCTTTCGCCCATCGCTTTATGAAACCAAGCACGCCATAAGCTTTATTCACCATTGTAATTATGTGATTATTGAAATTGAGTTTAGGATCCATCAATATACCAAGATCCACAAAGGATTCAACAGTATCTAAATTGGAACCATGAAGACTAAAACTGGATGGAATCGCCCTCGACCTAGAGAAACACACATGTTTACATTTCTTAAGATTGAGGTCCATGTAATTTATATCACACCAATTTCCAAAATTAATCAAATCATTTTGAAGGAGCATTGAATCTTCAGATGTTTTATAAGAATAAAATATCTTAACATCATCTGCATACATCGGTAAATTTGAACTAGAAATTGAATCTGGTAAATGTTGATGAATAGCAGAAATAGAATGGGGTCAATATGGCTACCTTGGGGAACCCCAGATTGAACCAAGTTCGGATCAGAGCAGGATATACCAAATTTCACAATCTGAATACGACTATCAAGATAAGTCGATATCCAACGCAATAAGTTGTTACTAAAACCAATAAGATCAAGCTTATGTGTCAAGAGTTTGTGATTGACTCTATCGAAAGCTTTACTAAAATCTGTATAAATCAATGACGGAATATTGTAAGGGTAGGGGACGTCTAATTGTCTCTGTTGATGAGAATAGGTTGATGTAAAGAATTTTGCAAAAGCATTGCGATTGATTGGTCACCACAGAATTCCTCACTATCCACTCTAACCATAGAAGGTCTTGGATTAGATCTACGTTTCATATTTACAAAATCGTAGAAAGATTTAGGATTAGACTTAAAATTGAGGGCTAACTTCTCTAAATAGATTTCATAACATCTGCTAGATTCAATATTAATTTGAGATCTGGCAATAGCATACTTTGCATAAACGGTCTCCGAACCCGATTTTTTAAATTTTTTAAATAGTCAAAGCAGGAGAATACCATGGTGGTCTATTAGAATTTTTAACACGAATCTTCGGAACAGATTGTTGAAAACAATTATTCAATACGTTATAAAACTGCTCAATAGCTGAGTCAATGTGAGTTGAATCATCACAACAGCAGATACAATCCCAATCAACGTCGAGGAGCATAGCATTAAGCAAATCAAAATTTGTACTTTTGAAACAAAAAACTGCACCCTCATCACTTGGGGTGTGTACACAGGGAGTGTCCACCATATCATACGTCATGGAAATATCCAGCGTAGGGTGGTAATTATCCTCCGGTATAGAAATTGGGGAAATTCTGTAAACATCGAATAATTGGGAATTATCAACAAATACTAAATCAAGTAATTTATCAATTGAGTTAGGAATCCCATTAATCTGGAATAGATCGAGATCAGAAAAACGCCTGACAACATCGCAGGTCCACTCAAAACAGCTTTATGAAGAATTTAGGGGAATAAATGCCTCAGTATCGGGCAATGAAAGCCAGGAAACGGAGGGTAAGTTAAAATCACCTAGAATTATAATTCGATCAACATCTCTCAACATCGAAACCACTCTGCCGATAGCCGATAAGTGATTATCATAAACAGATAATTCCGAGTTTGGAGGGATGTAAGAGCAACTGACGAATAATTTGGGTTTCCCCAAATTAACAGAGACAACAATGAATTCGATGTCGTTAGTTATGTCAACAAAGACACGTTCTGATGACAACGAACTAACTACAGCGATAAGGACACCACCCCCAATTTTATAAGGGCGATCTTTTCTGTATACTAAGTATTTATTAGATAAAATTTCCGAATCATATACACCAGGTTTCAACCAAGTCTCGGTGAAAGACAAAACAGTGAAATCGATGTCAAAGCTATCAGCAAATAAGCGGGTTAATTTGGTATTAAGCCCTCTTACATTCTGATAAGCTATGACCAGAGAGTTTATTAGTTTTTTGGCAAGTTAGAATGCCTCGCAGGTAACCGTGCCAGATTATCTACCCTATCCACAAATTCTTTTACAAATGCCTTTGGAGGCCAAAAATTGGGATCTATCAACTTATCAAAGATTTCAGGTTGAACAATAACCTTAAATGATGATCTGGTAGCGGTTGAAGGCAATCTCATCTTGACTGTCTTCAAATAAAAATCACCATCAATCTTGGATCTAACATAATCGTCTAAATCCTCAGAGGACGTATCCAAGGCAAAACGTGAAATGAAAACTACTTTCTTGACTGGCACCACAGTCAGAGTTTTCGCTTTCCTATTTGCTCTTTGCGTCGTATTCCTAGTAGGAGGTGGCGGAACAACAACTTGTGGAAACACAAGGGGGGGAACCACAGGGAGAATTGGATTTAGTATTTGTGAATAACGCTCAGATTTTTGATATTCATAGAATTTATCCGGTTTCTACCCCGGAAGATGGTTACCATCCTACGCTGGGTATTTCCATGATGTATGACATTTCGGACTCTTCTTCTATATACCCCCCACGTGACGAGGGTACAGTTTTTTGTTTCAAAAGAACAAATTTTGAGTTGCTAAATTCTCTGCTCTTGAATACTAACTGGGATTTAGTTTGTAGTTGTAATCGCCTGACTGATATTGATGTATCTATTGATAGATTTTACAATGTCTTGAATGATTGTTTGGTACAATCTGTACCAAAGATTCGTATTAAGAATACCAATAGACCACCGTGGTATTCTTCTAATATGACTGCTCTCAGGAACGTAAAGAGCAGACTATTTAAGAAATTCAAAAGGTCTGGATCCGATGTTGATTACGTCAGGTACTCTGTTGCCAGATCACAGTATAACATTGAATCACGTAAGTGCTATGAGCTCTACTTGGAGAAATTAGCTCACAATTTTAAAATGAACCCTAGATCGTTCTATGATTTTGTCAATATGAAACGTAAGTCTAATCCAAGGCCTTCAAGAGTTAGAATTGATGGTGAAGAATTCTGTGGTGATCAGTCAATCGCCGATTGTTTTGCAAAGTTCTTTGGATCAACCTATTCTCGTCAACAGTGTCACCTAGTTTCCTATCCTTGCAATATTCCATCATTGAATCATTTGAACATTCCTTATTTTGATTTATCTTTTGTATCGTCAAGTTTAGGCAAGCTTAGGACTTCTAACAGCGCTGGCCCAGATGGTATACCGAGTGTAATCCTGAAGCTATGTGCTCAGAGTATTGCTGTCCCGCTCACATTGTTTTTCAATAATTCGTTGAAGTATGGATATTTCCCATTTATTTGGAGAAAATCTTTTATAACTCCACTTCATAAATCTGGGAGCTAGATTGATGTTATGAATTATCGTGGAATTGCGAAATTAAGTATAATTCCAAAACTTTTTGAAAAAATGATCACTGAGATTTTATCTCATAGTGTTTCACCTATTCTTAGTCCATTCCAAAATGGATTTCGTAAGGGACTCTCGACTATGACAAATTTGGTTCAATTTACCTCCCAGGTAATTGATGAGTTTGTTCTTGATAATCAGACAGAGGTGGTTTATACTGATTTTAGTAAATCTTTTGATAGAGTTAATCATAAGCTCTTACTGTATAAGCTGAATCGCATTGGTTTTAGTAATAACTTGTTGAGTTGGATATCCTCTTATCTTAACAGTCGTGTTCAGATTGTTAAATTTGGTAGTTACTTCTCAGGCCCGATTTTGGTTTCATCTGGGGTACCCCAAGGTAGTCATATTGGCCCTTTGCTGTTTCTACTATTTATAAATGACTTACCAGATTCAATTATTAGTTCTGGATTACTGATGTATGCAGATGATGTTAAGATATTTTATTCTCGTAACACATCTGATGATTCTTTGTTTCTTCAAAATGACTTAGACAACTTTGGTTATTGGTGTGAAATTAATTGTATGGACCTTAATTTGAAGAAGTGTAAACATATCTGTTTCTCTAGATCTAAATTGATTCCATCTAAATTCTTGGTTCCAATTTAGAAACTGTTGAATCCTTTGTGGATCTTGGTTTATTAATGGATCCTAAACTTAACTTCAATAATCACATAATTACCATGGTGAACAAAGCTTATGGTGTCCTTGGCTTCACATTAAGCGATGGGCGAAAGAATTCTCAGATCCATATGTAACGAAACAGTTGTATACTTCACTTGTTAGACCTATTCTAGAATATGGTTCTGTTGTATGGGACCCCCAATATGGGATTTATGTTGATAAAATTGAATCCGTTCAGAAACAATTTTTATTACTTACTTTGAGGCACCTGCATTGGAATAGTGATTTTGTTCTTCCACCCTATACTAATAGGTTGAGCTTGATAAGATTGCCTACTCTTAAGAGCAGACGTATTATGCTGAACACCACAATGATATTGAAGGTTATAAATTGTGATGTGCTTTCTGGATACATGCTTTCTAAGATAAGATTTAACGTACCATTCAGATCTTCCAGATATTACCAATTATTGCATATTGATTTTCAACGTACAAATTACGCATCTGCAGAGCCTATCCGTAGAATGACTTAGAAACAGTTTCTAAATTTATATGATATTATTGACTTTAATGTAGGAATAGATATAGTGAAATCTAGAATCATATGTTATTTAAATCAGTAGTGAAATTCTATTTTATGTGTGTTCTTTATTTAACTAAACAAAGTTATCACTTTTTATGCATGTATGTACATACCGGCTGTTGATATATATTATGTAGCTGGTATTCCACCCTCTACTGTTAACCCGCCATGGTTCGGATCATGGTGTGTACGCAATCCCTACGTTTTGGGGATGTGGCCCCCGCGGTCGGAAGGGGCGAGTAAGAGTGGCTGCGTTGGGAACGTTCGTAAACAATTTTAAAATGATAAGCTACTTTCTCTAGGTAGAGTTTATAGCATCTACGAGATTCAATATTATACTGCGATCTGGCTACAGAGTATCTTGCATAATCCATATCTGATCCAGATTTTTTAAATTTCTTAAACAACCTGCTCTTCAAATTCTTGGCAGCAGTCATTTTAGAAGGATGCCATGGTGGATTAATGGACTTCCTAATGTGAATCTTTGGTACGGATTGTAGCAAACATTCATTTAAAACATTATAAAATCTATCAATGGCAGCATCCATATCAGCAACACGATCACAATTACAAACAAAAACCCAATCAACATTTAATAATAGAGAATTAAGCAATTCAAAGTTTGTTCTTTTGAAACAAAAAACTGTAACGTAAAAAACGAGGAAGACACAAATAACTTAGCTTTACCTACATTAATAGAAACAACAATACATTGAATGTCTTTAGTCTCATCGAAATTGACAATTTCGGAAGAAAGCGAACTGATAACGGCAATAAGAACACCATCGCCAAGTTTGAGTGAAGCCTAAAACAGAAAACTCAAAGTAATAGCTGTCAGAAAATAAGCGGGATAATTTAGTATTAAGCCCTCTAACATTCTGGTATGCTATCACAAAAGAATTTATTAGTTTTTTGAAGACTTGGATGTAGATTGTCTCACAGGCAGACGTGCTAAATTATCAACCCTATCAACAAACTCCTTAACAAATGCCTTAGGCGGCCAAAAATCACGTTGTATCAGTTTATCAAAGATCTCCGGTTGTACGATGATCTTGAATGACGACTGAGATACGGACGAAGATGAGCGCATTTTAAATGATTTAAGATAAAAATCACCATCTATCTTAGACCTTATGTAAAGATTTAAATCATCGGAGGACGTATCCGGAGCAAAGCGGGAAACAAAAACCACTTTCTTGGCTGGGGCCACAGTCAGTGTCTTCGGTTTCCTACCTACTCGCGGTGGTATAGTAGCAGGGGGGTTAGGTTCAGTTTCGAAATGAACCTCTGAATTTCCCTCTTGCATAGGGACAACCTGATCAGCAGTCGGTGCTGCAGCGACAACAACATCTTACTGATCGATAGAATCAAAATGAACTACCTTAACAGAACCAGTTGATCGATTCGTAGGCACATCCGACGTTATAAGTTCAGAAGTACTAGGTGCAACGGGTCTGGAAGGTCTGGAAACTTATCAAACAGAGAAGTGAACTTATGGAAACGTTCATACAACGCCCAAAGCTCCTTCCCCATTTGGGAAACCTCAAAGGTATAATCTTTTACGAATTTGTAGAAATCTACACTAATTTTTCTACATCTAACACAACACCATTTAAGACCATTATTATCCCCATACAGAGTATCTACGATCCTTGCGGGTACACCTGCACACTTAGCATGCCAAAGTAAGTATTTGTAACATAGGTAATAAACCGACCTTTACAATTAAAGACAGACAAGAAGTACTCGACGTAACGTTTGCTACTGACCGGCTGTCAGACAAAATTATTGGGTGGAATGTACAGGACGACCACTCATTCTCAGATCACCATTATATTGAGTTCAAACTCGCTGAAAAAGCGCCTGAACCTGCCGTCCACAGAAATGTGAGAAAGATAAAGTGGCACCTGTATGAAAAGAATTTCAAGAAAGTCCTCAACTCCAAACTTCTGTACGAACCGAATGACAAAGCCGGTCTGGATCATCTGGTCGAGCATATCACCACATCATTCAATAGTTCCCTTAAAGAAGCCTGTCCAAAAACAAGGTACAAGGGTAAAACTAAACCCCAATGGTGGACTTCTGAGCTAACGGCTATGAAAAAGACCTGCAACAAGCTATTCAACAAGTCAAAATCTACAGGGGTCGCTAATGTTTGGGATGCCTATAAAGAGCAACTCAAGATCTATAAGAAGGAGCTTAGAAAGGCGCAAAGACGCTCTTGGCATACCTTCTGTGGCGAAGTGGAAAAGGTCTCCGACGCCGCAAGGCTGAGGAAAATTTTATCAGCTTCACCCTGTACAGTGGGTTACTTGCAGGATGAGGGAAATAATTGGACCAAAAACAGCGAGCAGTCGCTCAATGTACTGCTCGACACACATTTCCCGGGGAACTCTCTAACAGAACCAGAGGATCAGCAGGACCAACAAGAGTGCGAGTGGACTGCGAGCGTCGCTAGCTTGTTGACTGAGAGATCCAGAATAAGCTGGGCTATTAATAGCTTTGAACCCTTCAAGTCACCTGGACCAGACGGTATCACTCCAGCAGAAATGCAGAAAATGTTGAAATACATTATCCCCTGGCTGGAGAAAATTTATGTAGGCTGTATCAGGCTTTCATACATCCCGAATCGATAGAGGGATACCAAAGTGGTATTCATACCAAAAGCGGGGAAGATATCACACACTAGGCCAAAAGACTTCAGACCAATTAGCCTATCCTCCTTCCTATTGAAAGGTCTGGAAAGACTTTTAGATTATTTCATTAGGGAAAACCTGGATACAAAACTCCTGTCAGTGAACCAACATGCTTACAATAAGGGGAAGTCTACAGAATCGTCCCTGCATTTCAAGGAATTCACCATGGTGGCATTTCTTGACATAGAAGGGGCTTTTAACAACATTCACTCAGATGCAGTAATTGCGGCACTGTCACATCTAACAGTTAACTCTAGTTTGATTAGACTAATTCAAAGTCTGCTCAACAGAAGACGCATAACAGCATGTCTTGGGTCCACAACTCTAACAAGGTTTGTAAACAGAGGGACCCCACAAGGAGGAGTACTGTCTCCACTAATTTGGAACCTAGCGGTGAATGAAATCCTGCTAGATCTAGAACGTTGTGGCTGCAAGGTCGTGGCATATGCGGACGACGTTGCAATCGCAGTGAGTGGCAAATTCGAAAACGTCCTCCGAGACATTCTACAGGTAGCTCTGAACAAATTGGCTACATGGGCCAGAAGCAGCGGTTTTGGGCATAAACCCAAACAAGACCGAATTGGTTCTCTTTACTAGGATGAATAACCTCGGATAAATGGAACAGATCTAGTCTTTTCTGAAAGTGCAAAATTTTTAGGAATAATTCTAGATAGAAAACTGTTATTTAGACTTAATGTATTGGAACGTGTAAGGAAGGCTAACGTCGCCTTATATTCCTGCAAAAAGGCTGTAGGGTCGCGGTGGGGCATCTCTCCTAAAATCGTCCACTGGATATATATAGCAGTAGTTCGTCCTATACTGCTATACGGCATTGTGGTATGGTGGACGGCAACTGACAAACTAACCATCACCAACCTACTAACAAAGGTTCAGAGAACTGCCTGCCTGAGCATAAGCGGAGCCTTAAGGACTACAGCGACCGAGTCTCTACAAGCCCTACTCCATATACTGCCGATTAATATTGTGGCGAGAGAAGTTGCAACCAAAGCGGCAATAAGATTAAACTGCCTATCAATGTGGAGGTACAAAAACTACGGTCACATGAGAATATCAAAGTGTAGTGCTATGGTAACCGACCGAGTGGACTATATACCAACGGTGTACACCTTCGAGAGAAATTACATCACTATGATTCCCGCGAGAGATGAATGGGTTGGAAGAAAACCGGGTAATAGAAACCATCTCCACTTTTACACGGATGGTTCGAAGCTTGATGAAAAGGTTGGCTTCGGAGTACACTGTGCAGAGCTTAGATTGGATATAGCTCACAGACTACCAGATACCTGCAGTGTCTATCAAGCCGAAATAATGGCAATATGGGAAGTAGCCAAGTGGATGAGTCGCAACATAGTAACCAACACTGGCGTTGTCATTTACTCGGACAGCCAGGCTGCCATCAATTCTCTGGAGGCAACATCCCTAAATTCACAAACAGCCCTCGACTGCCGCAGATCTCTTAACGAGATGGCTGAGCAGTTTAACATACACCTCATATGGGTGCCTGGGCATGGGGATATCCCGGGGAACTGCAAAGCCGATGAACTTGCTAGGAAAGGGACGACATTACAAATTCTCGAAGAATTTGCATATATTGGTGCGCCATTATCCACGTGCAAGCTTTGGCTTAGGCAAGAGGCAATCAGGCAGTCCAACGAAAGATGGACAGAAATCGGCACCTGCAGAGTAGCTAGACAAATCTGGCCAAGGTATGACCTGAGAAGATCAAAATATCTCCTCGCACTAGAGAGGCAAAGATTGTCTACTTTAGTATCAGTTCTGACGGGACACTGCTTGATCGGCGAACACGCCAAAAGATTGGGTATTGACTCTAATGACTTCTGCAGAAGCTGTGGAGATGAGGAAGAAGTGGAGAGCATTGAGCACTTGCTATGCGACTGTCCCGCTCTGAGTAAACGACGACTGGACATACTGGGGTCGGCTTTTCTAGGCAGCCTAACAGATCTTTCCAGTACCGATATTCGTAATATCGACAAATTTGTATATCAAACAGGTTGGTTTCGATGAGGGGCATTTCAGCCCGTGGTAACACTAGGGACCTAAACTGGTCTATGTGAGCTTGTATAAAAAATACGGCTGCCACCCTAACCTAAACCTAAACCTAGCATGCCAAAGGTCAGTACACAGCCAGCATTCGAAAGATCTTTCCGTATCGGAGACAATTCTACAAGTTTCACTAGAGCACGACATGTTATACAAAAAAATAATAAAAATAATAAATATTTCACCCTCTACTGTATAATGTTAAAACGTGTAATAACAGAACAAAAAAGTTTGATGGCAACTCTGCTTGAGAAAAACAAAACAGATCCGGAGTAGAAAGCACAGACAAGAGTAAACGGCACAACAACAAAACACAACACTAAATGCAGCACAACAGTTGTTATCTAATGCGATGCGAGTAAGATTCCAACTGGAAAAACACGAATAATATGATTCAAAATAAAAACAATAAGCACACTTATAAAAAATACACTTATCTGTTAATCAAAACTATTTTTAGAAACAAAAACGTGTTATTTTCACACAAAAATGCAAGTTAATAAGGATCGAAGAGGGAGCAAAGATCACAGCACAACTATTCCAAGGTATACAAGCAGGATATAGCTCCCACTGCGGAAGGTGAGTCGTCCACCGTGGTAGATACACGGCTTTCTGGAAGTGCGGAGGTACCCACGCCCATTATTTCTGGTGACTCCAACTCTAACAGAAGATCTGTAAAGTCCATCTCTGAGGACGAAAGCTCTACTTCTGACACAGAGGGGCTGAGGGGAGTCTCCGGACTCTTTGAGGCATCTGGCGGGGACACGCTTCTCGATGATACGGACGAAGAGTTCGATAACACCCTTGTCGGGGTGGATGTTAATATGTCAATTACCAATGATGGTAAGAATTCTACAGATTTACCTTCATCGCGCTAAAGCAGCCTCAGTGGCTTTATTGCTGCGCCTGTCCACAGGTGCAGTACAGGAGCCCACGCAGTGTGAGGAAGGGGGTGCGGTATCAGGACACGTAACTTTAAACTGGTTGTGGCCAACTGTGAAGGCACTCCAAGAACCTGCATTTTGGCCAGGAAAGATCTAACTATCATTCTCCTGGCTAATTTAAGTGGTAAGGACCAAACATCTGCTAGTCTGGTGATCGGTAATCGCATATATTGGGTGGTCTCCAGTTCTATTCAGGGAAGTAGTAGAAGAAGCAACGTCTGACGAGGTCGAGCTGATTATTGGAGTAGACACGAACGCTCATCATACTATCTGGGGAAGTACGGATATAAACAATAGGGGTGATTCGCTTCTTGATTTTATTCTAACTACCAACCTAAGTATTTGTAACATAGGTAATAAACCGACCTTTACAATTAAAGACAGACAAGAAGTACTACCGTAACGTTTGCTACTGACCGGCTGTCTGACAAAATTATTGGGTGGAATATACTGGACGACCACTCATTGTATTGAGTTCAAAAAAGCGCCTAAACCTGCCGTCCACAGAAATGTGAAGAAGACAAAGTGGTACCTGTATGAGAAGAATTTGAAGAAAGTCCTCAACTCCAAACTTGTTACCTTGAAGAAGCCTGTCCAAAAACACAAGGTACAAGGTTAAAACTAAACCCCAATGGTGGACTTCTGAGCTAACGGCTATGAAAAAGACCTGCATCAAGCTTTCAACAAGGCAAAATCTACTGGGGTCGCTAATGTTTGGGATGCCTATAAAGAGAAACTCAAGAACTATAAGAAGGAGCTTAGAAAGGCGCAAAGACGTTCTTGGTATACCTTCTGTGGCGAAGTGGAAAAGGTCTCCGACGCCGCAAGGCTGAGGAAAATACTGTCAGCTTCACCCTGTACAGTGGGTTACTTGCAGGATGAGGCAAATAATTGGACCCAAAACAGCGAGCAGTCGCTCAATGTACTGCTCGGCACACATTTCCCGGGGAACTCTCTAACAGAACCAGAGGATCAGCAGGACCAACAAGAGTGCGAGTGCGTCGCTAGCTTGTTGACTGAGAGATCCAGAATAAGCTGGGCTATTAATAGCTTTGAGCCCTTCAAGTCACCTGGACCAGACGGCATCACTCCAGCAGAAATGCAGAAAATGTTGAAGTACATTATCCCCTGGCTGGAAAATTTATCAGGCTTTCATACATCCCGAATCGATGGAGGGATACCAAAGTGGTATTCATACCTAAAGCGGGGAAGATTTCACACACTAGGCCAAAAGGCTTCAGACCAATTAGCCTATCCTGCTTCCTATTGAAAGGTCTGGAAAGACTTTTAGATTATTTCATTAGGGAAAATCTGGATACAAAACTCCTGTCAGTGAAACAACATGCTTACAATAAGGGGAAGTCTACAGAATCAGCCCTGCACGAACTTGTGAGCACTATCGAACCGTCCCTGCATTTCAGGAATTCACCATGGTGGCATTTCTTGACATAGAAGGGGCTTTTAACAACATTCACTCAGATGCAGTAATTGCGGCACTGTCACATCTAACAGTTAACTCTAGTTTGATTAGACTAATTCAAAGTCTGATCAACAGAAAAAGCATAACAGCATATCTTGGGTCCACAACTCTAACAAGGTTTGTAAACAGAGGTCCTTATCGCTGTAGTTAGTTCGTTTTCATCAGAACGTGTCTTTGTTGACATAACTAACGACATCGAATTCATTGTTGTCTCTATTAATTTGGGGAAAACCAAATTATTCGTCAGTTGCTCTTACATCTCTTCAAACTCGGAATTATCTGTTTATGATAATCACTTATCGGCTATCGGCAGAGTGGTTTCGATGTTGAGAGATGTTGATCGAATTATGATCTCTGATCTCGATCTATTCCAGATTAATGGGATTTCTAACTCAATTGATAAATTACTTGATTTAGTATTTGTTGATAATTCCTAATTATTCGATGTTTACAGAATTTCTCCAATTTCTATACCGGAGCATAATTACCACCCTACGCTGGGTATTTCCATGACGTATGATATGGTGGACACTCCCTGTGTACACACCCCACATGATGAGGGTGCAGTTTCCTAAATCCTAAATCTTTCTATGATTTTGTATATATGAAACGTAGGCCTTCTATGGTTAGAATGGATAGTGAGGAATTCTGTGGTGACCAATCAATCGCCAATGCTTTTGCAAAATTCTTTACATCAACCTATTCTCATCAACAGAGACAATTAGACGTCCCCTACCCTTACAATATTCCTTCATTGAATCAGTTTAGCATACCTTATTTTGATTTTCAATTTGGATTTTCGAGTTTGGTCAAGCTTAATTCTTCTAATAGTGTTGGTCCTGATGGCGTACCTAGTATAATCCTCAAAAATTGTGCTCAAAGTCTTGCCCTTCCGCTCACATTACTATTTAATACTTCGTTAAAATATGGCTATTTCCCATCCATTTGGAGAAAATCTTACTTAACCCCTCTTCATAAATCTGGAAACCTCACTGATGTGGGGAATTATCGTGGAATCGCAAAATTAAGTATAATTCCAAAACTTTTTGAGAAAATGGTTACTGAGATTATATCTCATAAAGTATCGTCTATTCTAAGTCCATTCCAACATGGATTTCGTAAAGATCTTTCAACTGTGACAAATTTGGTGCAATTCTCTTCTCAGGTTATAAACGAGTTTGTTCTTGGTAATCAGACAGACATGATTTATACAGATTTTAGTAAAGCTTTCGATAGAGTCGATCACAAACTCTTGATACATAAGCTTTATCTTATTGGTTTTAGTAACAACTTATTGCGTTGGATATCGACTTATCTTGATAGTCGTATTCAGATTGTGAAATTTGGTATATCCTGCTCTGATCCGAACTTGGTTCAATCTGGGGTTCCCCAAGGTAGCCATATTGGCCCCATTCTATTTCTGCTATTCATCAACGATTTACCAGATTCAATTTCTAGTTCAAATTTACCGATGTATGCAGATGATGTTAAGATATTTTATTCTTATAAAACATCTGAAGATTCAATGCTCCTTCAAAATGATTTGATTAATTTTGGAAATTGGTGTGATATAAATTACATGGACCTCAATCTTAAGAAATGTAAACATATGTGTTTCTCTAGGTCGAGGGCGATTCCATCCAGTTTTAGTCTTCATGGTTCCAATTTAGATACTGTTGAATCCTTTGTGGATCTTGGTATATTGATGGATCCTAAACTCAATTTCAATAATCACATAATTACAATGGTGAATAAAGCTTATGGCGTGCTTGGTTTCATAAAGCGATGGGCGAAAGAAATAGTAGATCCATATGTAACTAGGCAGTTATATACGTCACTAGTTAGACCTATTCTAGAATATGGGTCCGTAGTGTGGGACCCCCAGCACGGGACTTACGTTGATAAGATTGAATCGGTTCAAAAACAATTTTTATTATTCGCTTTAAGACATCTTCATTGGAATAGTGATTTTAATCTTCCACCCTATACTAGCAGGTTGAGTTTGATAAGACTGCCTACTCTCAAGAGTAGACGTATTATGCTGAACACAACAATGGTGCTGAAAGTTATAAATGGTGATGTGCCTTCTAATTTTATTTTGTCTAGGATTGGATTCAATGTACCTTGTAGACCTTCCAGATATTACCAATTATTACATATTGATTTTCAACGTACAAATTATGCTTCGGCAGAGCCCATTCGTAGAATGCATGGATTTTAACACTTTATATGAAGTTATTGACATTGATGTAGAAATTGATGTAGTTAGATCT
Source organism: Eudasyphora cyanicolor (assembly GCA_963930755.1). Lineage (NCBI taxonomy): Eukaryota > Metazoa > Arthropoda > Insecta > Diptera > Muscidae > Eudasyphora > Eudasyphora cyanicolor. The sequence continues at coordinate 151,378,078 of OZ005734.1, read as the reverse complement.
AGAATAATATCTTTTTTAAATGTGTAAGTAGACTAATTTTATTGTTTGCATGTGCCGGCTGTTGAAATTTTTCTGTAGCTGGTATTTCCACCCTCTATTATTAACCCGCCATGGTCCGTATCATGGTGTGTACGCAATCCCTACGTCATGGGGATGTGGCCCCCTCGGTCGGAAGGGGCGGGTAAGAGTGGTTGCGTTGGGAACGTTCGTTAAAAAAAAGAGGTACCCCACAAGGAGGAGTACTGTATCCACTAATTTAGAACCCAGCGGTGAATGAAATCCTGCTAGATCTAGAACGTTGTGGCTGCAAGGTCGTGGCATATGCGGACGACGTTGCAATCGCAGTGAGTGGCAAATTCGAAAACGTCCTCCGAGACATTCTACAGGTAGCTCTGAACAGATTGGCCAGAAGCAGCGGTTTGGGCGTAAACCCAAACAGGACAGAATTGGTACTCTTTACTAGGATGAATAAAGTCCCACATGTGGACCCTCCACCTCGGATAAATGGAACAGATCTAGTCTTTTCTGAAAGTGCAAAATTTTTTGGAATAATTCTAGATAGAAAACTGTTATTTAGACTTAACGTATTGAAACGTGTAAGGAAGGCCAACGTCGCCTTATATTCCTGCAAAAAGGCTGTAGGGTCGCGGTGGGGCCTCTCTCCTAAAATCGTCCACTGGATATATATAGCAGTAGTTCGTCCCATACTGCTATACGGCATTGTGGTATGGTGGACGGCAACTGACAAACTAACCATCACCAGCCTACTAACAACGGTTCAGAGAACAGCCTGTCTGAGCATAAGCGGAGCCTTAAGGACTACAGCGACCGAGTCTCTACAAGCCCTACTTCAAATACTGCCGGTTAATATTGTGGCGAGAGAAGTTGCAACCAAAGCGGCAATAAGATTAAACTGCCTATCAATGTGGAGGTACAAAATCTACGGTCACATGAGGATATCAAAGTGTAGTGCTATGGTAACCGACTGAGTGGAAATTACATCACTATGATTCCCGACAGAGATGAATGGGTTGGAAGAATACCAGGTAATAGAAACCATCTCCACTTTTACACGGATGGTTCGAAGCATGATGAAAAGGTTGGCTTCGGAGTACACTGTGCAGAGCTTAGTTTGGATATACCTCACAGACTACCAGATACCTGCAGTGTCTATCAAGCCGAAATAATGGCAATATGGGAAGTCGCCAAGTGGCTGAGTCGCAACATAGTTACCAACACTGGCTCTGGAGGCAACATCCCTAAATTCACAAACAACCCTCGACTTCCGCAGATCTCTTAACGAGATGGCTGAGCAGTTTAATATATACCTCATATGGGTGCCTGGGCATAGGGATATCCCGGGGAACTGCAAAGCCGATGAACTTGCTAGGAAAGGAACGACATTACAAACATATGCTGCAAATGTCACTTTCATGTAGAATCTTTGGTTTAGTAACAGTTGTCAAAAATATGAGAAAAATGATTTAAAAAAAAACACTTTTTCCTGGTACAAAAAAAAAAACATAAAAAATAGAAAAAAAATCGAAAAAATTATTTTATCAAATTTTTAGAAAGCCAGCATGCTAACGAAGAAAACACTGTCTATTTAAAAATCTATTGAAAGATGTAAAAGTTATGATCCATTTTGTAAATGTTAGGGAAATTCAAAAAATCTTGTTTCATATTTTTCCGTTTTTAAATGATGTTTTTGCTTATATTGAATTCGCCATATGTGAGGGAGTCATATAAGATACATTGCACTTGCATATTATTTTATGAGGATTGATGTCAGACATTATAAAATTATAGAGAGGACGATGGTTTATGGCCGTTCGTATCCCTTAATAAAACATTATATGCAATGTGAGAGCTATATTGGATGAGATCCGCTCAGGTAGATGGTCATTCAACAATATTTGTGGTTCTTTATTTATGAGCTTTCCATTCAGTTACGCCTTTTAGGGCCATGGACATACCAGACGTATATACAAGTAGTAAACTTATATGTACGCAATACGAAGTAGTACGCGGCAGTCTTGAAAATATTGGGTTTCTACGTTCGAAGCAAACTATGTATATGTCAAGAAATATATGTGCAATATTTTGGTATACTCGATGGACTAGTGGAAGCATGCGGTAAGTACTTTACAATTAATGTATGTCATGTAGATGTCAGGCGAGCTCTCGCACCCATCTACATGGCGGGTAGGGCAGTTCTCATTCAGAGTAAGAAACTAGATTTCGCCCATTATCTGCACGCCACTGGCATCAGATCCAAGACTCGAATACCAGTTCTCATGGTGCGCATTGACGTCCCCCAAATCGAGACGTGATTCACCAAACAAGAGTGGAGTGATGGATGCCACATAACCCGTGGAACAGGCTGTCTGAGGTGGTATATAAACATTCAGGAGCTCAATATAAATTATAGCAAACTGTATGGCCACTCCTAGGACCTCCAGGTGTTCGTTCTGCACAGTTTCGTCTACTGGATGGCAGCCACGGGTATATCATTCCTGGACATATAGTGATCTCAACTATCTTTCTTCGCAAGTCGTTACAGTTAAATTGCAGGATATTGTGTTTTGGAGAGCCGTCTGTGGATCGCCGCAATGTGGTTCAGAATTGAATTTTACTGGCCAAAAGTCAAATTTTTTGTCATCGCCGATTCCTAAAATTTTAATGACATTCAATAGCAAACATATTGAGACTAGGGTAGCCAAAAAATAAGATCAAAATATTTATTATTGTGGGCGTGGTGTGCTGCTGAAAACAGATATTTTATGTAATTTAAAAAAACGTAATTTTTGTATATTTTTGTAGAAGGAAATTGTCATTTCTCGCAAACTATTATCGATAGAGAGTTAATGTGGGTAGGATAGTACTCTTTGAGAAATTGCCAAAAGTATTACTGTACTGTTTATACGTTGATTGTTATAACATATTTCCACAGGTACTATATTTTTGTCAAATTGGAATTTTAGTGGAATGAAACTTTTTAGCATCTATAGACTTCAAGAAGATTTTGGTACCAGAAGAAAGGTGAAAGTGTCCGATTTAAGCCTATATACTTTTGTACCTGCCCCGACGAGCCTGTAGAACACTTTTTAATTTTAATGAAATTACTCTGTTCATATGGCTATGTTGTAGGTACACCAAGCCGAGTTTTGTGTGTTTTATGACATATTTACCATATTTATGATATCTTAACCCTTTTTTATTTTTTTATGTCGTTTTTTATTTTACCTATGTTTATGCTACTTAAGAACAGAGTATGACACTATAAATGTAAGAAAATGATAAAATCTAGTGGTATTCTAATACAAACTCAGTTGCAAAATTATATCCAAGTAGAAACAATCAAATTTTAGAATATTAAAACATGAAGAACTTCAGCTATAAAGAATTATCCGAAGAGTATTTTAAAAACAAAAAGAAGGAAGATGTTTTAAGTTACGTTCAAAGCAAAGTAAATTCCTCAAGCATCGAAATACAATTGGAATTGCAAAATAAAGTAAATATTTTCATCAACAACTTATTTAAGCGCTACAAATAAGTTGGATGGAATAAACATACATTTTATAAGACCTTTGCAATATGGTTAGAGGGCGAACTTAGTATCCAAGTATCTTCAGAATATAAAAATAAAAACAATTGTGGGAGACCACCAAAATCACTCGGTAACTGTAGCGATAGATCTAAAAGGCGGAAATTTAAGGATATCAATGAATAAATCGGATGCGAAACTATTGCAGAAAGCTTGTTACATCAATTGCGATCACAAAAACAACGCACAACAGCCGAAATTGTGGAAAAAGTTTTAAATGCTAGTCCTCTGAGAACAAAACTGATTATTAAGAGTTTTCCAACTCCAAGCGATGAAAAACAGTTCTCAAATGAAGAATCATTAGCATTATTTTTGGATTTGAAGATAACAAAACACCAATATACACAGCTCAGGTTGCGTGCGATTGAAAAAGGCCCAAATCTGTATCCACGTATCCATTAATTGTTACGTAGGTAGGATAGTACTCTTTGAGAAATTGCCAAAAGTATTACTGTACTGTTTATACGTGGTTTGTTATAACATATTTCCACAGTTACTATATTTTTGTCAAATTGGAATTTTAGTGGAATGAAACTTTTTAGCATCAATAGACTGTCGAATCCTTTGTGGATCTTGGTATATTGATGGATCCTAAACTCAATTTCAATAATCACATAATTACAATGGTGAATAAAGCTTATGGCGTGCTTGGTTTCATAAAGCGATGGGCGAAGGAATTCGTAGATCCATATGTAACTAGGCAGTTATATACGTCACTAGTTAGACCTATTCTAGAATATGGGTCCGTAGTGTGGGACCCCCAGTACGGGACTTACGTTGATAAGATTGAATCGGTTCAAAAACAATTTTTATTATTCGCTTTAAGACATCTTCATTGGAATAGTGATTTTAGTCTTCCACCCTATACTAGCAGGTTGAGTTTGATAAGACTGCCTACTCTCAAGAGTAGACGTATTATGCTGAACACAACCATGGTGCTGAAAGTTATAAATGGTGATGTTCCTTCTAATTTTATTTTGTCTAGGATTGGATTCAATGTACCTTGTAGACCTTCCAGATATTACCAATTATTACATATTGATTTTCAACGTACCAATTATGCTTCGGCAGAGCCCATTCGTAGAATGTGCATGGATTTTAACACTTTATATGAGGTTATTGACATTGATGTAGAAATTGATGTAGTTAGATCTAGAATAATATCTTTTTTAAATGTGTAAGTAGACTACTTTTATTGTTTGCATGTGCCGGCTGATGAAATTTTTCTGTAGCTGGTATTTCCACCCTCTACTATTAACCCGCCATGGTCCGGATCATGGTGTGTACGCAATCCCTACGTCATGGGGATGTGGCCCCCTCGGTCGGAAGGGGCGGGAAAGAGTGGTTGCGTTGGGAACGTTCGTAAAAAAAAAAAAAAAAAAAAGAAGATTTTGGTACCAGAAGAAAGGTGAAAGTGTCCTATTTAAGCCTATATACTTTGGTACCTGCCCCGACGAGCCTGTAGAACACTTTTTAATTTTAATGAAATTATTTTGTTCATATGACTATGTTGTAGGTACACCAAGCCAAGTTTTGTGTGTTTTATGACATATTTACCATATTTATGACATCTTAACCCTTTTTTAGTTTTTTGTGTCGTTTTTTATTTTACCTATGTTTATGCTACTTAAGAACAGAGTATGACACTATAAATGTAAGAAAAGGATAAAATCTAGTGGTATTCGAATGCAAACTCAGTTGCAAAATTATATCCAAGCAGAAACAATCAAATTTTAGAATATTAAAAAATGAAGAACTTCAGCTATAAAGAATTATCCGAAGAGTATTTGTGGAACAAACAAAAAGAAGGAATATGTTTTAAGTTACGTTCAAAGCAAAGTAAATTCCTCAAGCATCGAAATACAATTGGAATTGCAAAATAAAGTAAATATTTTCATCAACAACTTATTTAAGCGCTACAAACAAGTTGGATGGAATAAACATACATTTTATAAGACCTTTGCAATATAGTTAGAGGGCGAACTTAGTGTCCAAGTATCTTTTTTTTTTAAACGAACGTTCCCAACGCAACCTCTCTTACCCGCCCCTTCCGACCGAGGGGGCCACATCCCCATGACGCAGGGATTGCGTACACACCATGATCCGGACCATGGCGGGTTAATAGTAGAGGGTGGAAATACCAGCTACAGAAAAATTTCATCAGCCGGCACATGCAAACAATAAAATTAGTCTACTTACACATTTAAAAAAGATATTATTCTAGATCTAACTACATCAATTTCTACATCAATGTCAATAACTTCATATAAAGTGTTAAAATCCATGCATTCTACGAATGGGCTCTGCCGAAGCATAATTTGTACGTTGAAAATCAATATGTAATAATTGGTAATATCTGGAAGGTCTACAAGGTACATTGAATCCAATCCTAGACAAAATAAAATTAGAAGGCACATCACCATTTATAACTTTCAGCACCATTGTTGTGTTCAGCATAATACGTCTACTCTTGAGAGTAGGCAGTCTTATCAAACTCAACCTGCTAGTATAGGGTGGAAGATTAAAATCACTATTCCAATGAAGATGTCTTAAAGCGAATAATAAAAATTGTTTTTGAACCGATTCAATCTTATCAACGTAAGTCCCGTACTGGGGGTCCCACACTATGGACCCATATTCTAGAATAGGTCTAACTAGTGACGTATATAACTGCCTAGTTACATATGGATCTACGAATTCTTTCGCCCATCGCTTTATGAAACCAAGCACGCCATAAGCTTTATTCACCATTGTAATTATGTGATTATTGAAATTGAGTTTAGGATCCATCAATATACCAAGATCCACAAAGGATTCAACAGTATCTAAATTGGAACCATGAAGACTAAAACTGGATGGAATCGCCCTCGACCTAGAGAAACACACATGTTTACATTTCTTAAGATTGAGGTCCATGTAATTTATATCACACCAATTTCCAAAATTAATCAAATCATTTTGAAGGAGCATTGAATCTTCAGATGTTTTATAAGAATAAAATATCTTAACATCATCTGCATACATCGGTAAATTTGAACTAGAAATTGAATCTGGTAAATCGTTGATGAATAGCAGAAATAGAATGGGGTCAATATGGCTACCTTGGGGAACCCCAGATTGAACCAAGTTCGGATCAGAGCAGGATATACCAAATTTCACAATCTGAATACGACTATCAAGATAAGTCGATATCCAACGCAATAAGTTGTTACTAAAACCAATAAGATCAAGCTTATGTGTCAAGAGTTTGTGATTGACTCTATCGAAAGCTTTACTAAAATCTGTATAAATCAATGACGGAATATTGTAAGGGTAGGGGACGTCTAATTGTCTCTGTTGATGAGAATAGGTTGATGTAAAGAATTTTGCAAAAGCATTGGCGATTGATTGGTCACCACAGAATTCCTCACTATCCATTCTAACCATAGAAGGTCTTGGATTAGATCTACGTTTCATATTTACAAAATCGTAGAAAGATTAAGGATTAGACTTAAAATTGAGGTCTAACTTCTCTAAATAGATTTCATAACATCTGCTAGATTCAATATTAAATTGAGATCTGGCAATAGCATACTTTGCATAATCAGTCTCCGAACCCGATTTTTTAAATTTTTTAAATAGTCTGCTCTTCAAGTTCTTAATAGCAGTCAAAGACCACCATGGTGGTCTATTAGAATTTTTAACACGATTCTTCGGAACAGATTGTTGAAAACAATTATTCAATACGTTATAAAACTGCTCAATAGCTGAGTCAATGTGAGTTGAATCATCACAACAGCAGATACAATCCCAATCAACGTCGAGGAGCATAGCATTAAGCAAATCAAAATTTGTCCTTTTGAAACAAAAAACTGCACCCTCATCACTTGGGGTGTGTACACAGGGAGTGTCCACCATATCATACGTCATGGAAATACCCAGCGAAGGGTGGTAATTATCCTCCGGTATAGAAATTGGAGAAATTCTGAAAACATCGAATAATTGGGAATTATCAACAAATACTAAATCAAGTAATTTATCAATTGAGTTAGGAATCCCATTAATCTGGAATAGATCGAGATCAGAAAAACGCCTGACAACATCGCAGGTCCACTCAAAAGAGCTGGATGAAGAATTTAGGGGAATAAATGCCTCAGTATCGGGCAATGAAAGCCAGGAAACGGAGGGTAAGTTAAAATCACCTAGAATTATAATTCGATCAACATCTCTCAACATCGAAACCACTCTGCCGATAGCCGATAAGTGATTATCATAAACAGATAATTCCGAGTTTGGAGGGATGTAAGAGCAACTGACGAATAATTTGGGTTTCCCCAAATTAACAGAGACAACAATGAATTCGATGTCGTTAGTTATGTCAACAAAGACACGTTCTGATGACAACGAACTAACTACAGCGATAAGGACACCACCCCTAATTTTATAAGGACGATCTTTTCTGTATACTACGTATTTATTAGATAAAATTTCCGAATCAAATACACCAGATTTCAACCAAGTCTCGGTGAAAGACAAAACAGTGAAATCGAAGTCAAAGCTATCAGCAAATAAGCGGGTTAATTTGGTATTAAGCCCTCTTACATTCTGATAAGCTATGACCAGAGAGTTTATTAGTTTTTTGGCAAGTTAGGATGCCTCGCAGGTAACCGTGCCAGATTATCTACCCTATCCACAAATTCTTTCACAAATGCCTTTGGAGGCCAAAAATTGGGATCTATCAACTTATCAAAGATTTCAGGTTGAACAATAACCTTAAATGATGATCTGGTAGCTGTTGAAGGCAATCTCATCTTGACTGTCTTCAAATAAAAATCACCATCAATCTTGGACCTAATATAGTCGTCTAAATCCTCAGAGGACGTATCCAAGGCAAAACGTGAAATGAAAACTACTTTCTTGACTGGCACCACAGTCAGAGTTTTCGCTTTCCTATTTGCTCTTTGCGTCGTATTCCTAGTAGGAGGTGGCGGAACAACTACTTGCGGAAGCACAAGGGGGGAACCGCAGGGAGAATTGGAATTACCTCCTGCGAAGTTCCAGCAGGAGCAGTCAATGGAGCTGCCCTCTCAACAGGATTATATGTAACTGCTGGAGTTGAGAGCGTGTCCGGGTTTTTGGATCAGAAACATTAGGCTGATCAATGTTTAACTTCTTCGTCAGCCTTTTTCTTTTTCGTCCAGAAGAAGCCGACGTACTAGCATACTCTTCGAGGTTAGGGTAATTTTTTATCAAAGCAGTGAAGTTCATGAACCGCATGTAGACATTGAAAATGTCTTGGTTCAGATCATTCACCTCAGACGTAAAAGATTTAACAAAATTGTAAAATTCAATATTTATTTTTCTACATTTAATGCAGCACCAATGAAGACCATTTTTATCACTATACAACGCATCAACCACCCTAGCAGTCACGCCAGCGCACTTGGCATGCCATAAGTTAGTGCATAGCCAGCACTCAATTAATGTTTCCTTGTCGGAAGTAATCTTACAGTTTACCGATTTGCATGCCATTTTTAGGTTGGGTTTAAATACACCGAAACTGACAAATAACACCAAAGCAATAAATCAAATCAAAAATAATAGTTAATAAAAACCCTCTACTATTTTATAATGAGGAGCAAAAATATTTCCCCACAAACAAACGGAAGCACAAAGCAACGATAGAAACAATAATCAACTAGCACACACACAGTGACAGAAAAGCACCAACACTTGTTGCTGTAGCGGTTAAAAAATATTTTACCGAAACAAATAATCAACAAAATTATATCACAAGCAGACAATAATACAGAGAAAAATTTTCTATTGCAACTTTTTTTTTTAATTATTTTAACACTAAAAACACAATTATTTTGACACTAAGGCACAAACACTTGTTGTTTTAGCGGCAGAGAACAAAAATTCCGCAAAATTTAGGAAGAAACCAAAATATAATGATACCGATAAGTACACAACTGATAACAATACTTATATACGTATCTGAACAAAATTTAGACCAAAAAACGAGTTAAATCCCATAAAATTAATTAAATAAAATTAATTTTATGGGAGACCACCAAAATCACTCGGTAACTGTAGCGATAGATCTAAAAGGCGGAAACTTAAGGATATCAATGAATAAATCAGATGCGAAACTATTGCAGAAAGCTTGTTATATCAATTGCGATCACAAAAACAACGCACAACAGCCGAAATTGTGGAAAGGGTTTTAAACGCTAGTCCTCTGAGAACAAAACGGATTATTAAGAGTTTTCCAACTCCAAGCGATGAAAAACAGTTCTCAAATGAAGAATCATTAGCATTATTTTTGGATTTGAAGATAACAAAACACCAATATACACAGCTCAGGTTGCGTGCGATTGTAAAAGGCCCAAATCTGTATCCATCATATCATTACATAATTGCTGCTTAAAAGGACTGTTTGCCACCAACGGACACTATTAAATTCACATCGAGTTCGGCAGAGGTAAAACTTCAAGACCTACTTAATCATACAGCTCAACGCTTGCTACAATCTTTAAAGGACATGATTTGAGGAAATATGGGAACTGCAAGTTAACTCTCTTTTGCAAATGCAATGTGATGGTTCTTCTGAACAAAAACAATACAAGCAATCTGTAAGTGAAAATACTTTAGACGAAGATATGTTCATGGTGTCATTTGTGCCATTGCGATTGAAAAACAATTTGGAAGAATCGGAACCTTCGACCAGTACGATGCAGACAAAGGATATTTGGAAAAATCAAACACCATCTTCTACGAAATACTGCAGACCAATCAAATTTGAATTTAAAAAAGAGACTCATGATACCATTAAAAAAGAAGTCAATGATATATGAACCCAAATTACAAGACTGCAGCCATTAGAAGTAGAAATTGAAGGCCAGACAATTGAAGTTAACTACCAATTAGTGCTAACGATGATAGATGGAAAAGTTGGCCAGGCTTTGACTGACACAAAGGCTTCATCCAGCTGCATTATATGTCAATCTACATCAAGCAAATTAAAGCAAGTCCCGGAAAAATCAGTAGATAATACTGATGCATATGAATTTTGATTATCGCCTCTACATACACGAATAAGATTTATGGAACACATCAGTTATGATTTGGATTTTTGACCTACAAGGTCAATAAGAAACAATGACACCAACAAGGATTTAAGAAATTTAAAAAAGAAACATGTTCAGGATGAATTCTCATATGTGAGTTGATTATAGACCAAACAAAACAAGGTACTATATTTTGGTCAAATTGGAATTTTAGTGGAATGAAACTTTTTAGCATCAAGAGACTTCAAGAAGATTTTGGTACCAGAAGAAAGGTGAAAGTGTCCTCTTTAAGCCTATATATACTTTTGTACCAGCCCCGACCAGCCTGTATAACACTTTTTGAATTTTAATGAAATTACTTGGGAAAAAATTGAATGTTCTTTTTATTTTACCTGTTCATATGACTATGTTGTAGGTACACCAAGTCAAGTTTTGTGTGTTTTATGACATATTTACCATATTTATGACATCTTAACCCTTTTATAGTTTTATAGGTCTTTTTTTATTTTACCTATGTTTATGCTACTTATGAACAGAGTATGACACTATACATGTAAGAAAAGGATAAAATCCAGTGGTATTCGAATACAAACTCGGTTGCAAAATTATAATGTAAATTCCACAAGCATCGAAATACAATTGGAACTGCAAAATAAAGTAAAAATTTTCATCAACAACTTATTTAAGCGCTACAAACAAGTTGGATGGAATAAACATACATTTTATAAGACCTTTGCAATATGGTTAGAGGGCGAACTTAGTGTCCAAGTATCTTCAGAATATAAAAATCAAAACAATTGTGGGAGACCACCAAAATCACTCGGCAACTGTAGCGATAGATCTAAAAGAAACTATTGCAGAAAGCTTGTTACATCAATTGCGATCACAAAAAAAGCACAACAGCCAAAATTGTTGAAAACGTTTTAAACGCTAGTCCTCTGAGAACAAAACGGATTATTAAGAGTATTCCAACTCCAAGCGATGAAAAACAGTTCTCAAATGAAGAGTCATTAGCATTATTTTTGGATTTGAAGTTAACAAAACACCAATATACACAGCACAGGTTGCGTGCGATTGAAAAAGGCTCAAATCTGTATCCATCATATCATCACATACTTGCTGCTTAGGTTAGGTTAGGTTGAATAGAGGAGACGTTTAAAACGTCTCATGTCCATGGACATACACTTAAGCCAGTGGTTCGGCATGTTGTGCGCTCCTTACATGTTTACATTTCTTAAGATTGAGGTCCATGTAATTTATATCACACCAATTTCCAAAATTAATCAAATCATTTTGAAGGAGCATTGAATCTTCAGATGTTTTATAAGAATAAAATATCTTAACATCATCTGCATACATCGGTAAATTTGAACTAGAAATTGAATCTGGTAAATCGTTGATGAATAGCAGAAATAGAATGGGGCCAATATGGCTACCTTGGGGAACCCCAGATTGAACCAAGTTCGGATCAGAGCAGGATATACCAAATTTCACAGTCTGAATACGACTATCAAGATAAGTCGATATCCAACGCAATAAGTTGTTACTAAACCAATAAGATCAAGCTTATGTATCAAGAGTTTGTGATTGACTCTATCGAAAGCTTTACTAAAATCTGTATAAATCAATGACGGAATATTGTAAGGGTAGGGGACGTCTAATTGTCTCTGTTGATGAGAATAGGTTGATGTAAAGAATTTTGCAAAAGCATTGGCGATTGATTGGTCACCACAGAATTCCTCACTATCCATTCTAACCATAGAAGGTCTTGGATTATATCTACGTTTCATATTTACAAAATCGTAGAAAGATTAAGGATTAGACTTAAAATTGAGGTCTAACTTCTCTAAATAGATTTCATAACATCTGCTAGATTCAATATTAAATTGAGATCTGGCAATAGCATACTTTGCATAATCAGTCTCCGAACCCGATTTTTTAAATTTTTTAAATAGTCTGCTCTTCAAGTTCTTAATAGCAGTCAAAGACCACCATGGTGGTCTATTAGAATTTTTAACACGATTCTTCGGAACAGATTGTTGAAAACAATTATTCAATACGTTATAAAACTGCTCAATAGCTGAGTCAATGTGAGTTGAATCATCACAACAGCAGATACAATCCCAATCAACGTCGAGGAGCATAGCATTAAGCAAATCAAAATTTGTCCTTTTGAAACAAAAAACTGCACCCTCATCACTTGGGGTGTGTACACAGGGAGTGTCCACCATATCATACGTCATGGAAATACCCAGCGAAGGGTGGTAATTATCCTCCGGTATAGAAATTGGAGAAATTCTGAAAACATCGAATAATTGGGAATTATCAACAAATACTAAATCAAGTAATTTATCAATTGAGTTAGGAATCCCATTAATCTGGAATAGATCGAGATCAGAAAAACGCCTGACAACATCGCAGGTCCACTCAAAAGAGCTGGATGAAGAATTTAGGGGAATAAATGCCTCAGTATCGGGCAATGAAAGCCAGGAAACGGAGGGTAAGTTAAAATCACCTAGAATTATAATTCGATCAACATCTCTCAACATCGAAACCACTCTGCCGATAGCCGATAAGTGATTATCATAAACAGATAATTCCGAGTTTGGAGGGATGTAAGAGCAACTGACGAATAATTTGGGTTTCCCCAAATTAACAGAGACAACAATGAATTCGATGTCGTTAGTTATGTCAACAAAGACACGTTCTGATGACAACGAACTAACTACAGCGATAAGGACACCACCCCTAATTTTATAAGGACGATCTTTTCTGTATACTACGTATTTATTAGATAAAATTTCCGAATCAAATACACCAGATTTCAACCAAGTCTCGGTGAAAGACAAAACAGTGAAATCGAAGTCAAAGCTATCAGCAAATAAGCGGGTTAATTTGGTATTAAGCCCTCTTACATTCTGATAAGCTATGACCAGAGAGTTTATTAGTTTTTTGGCAAGTTAGGATGCCTCGCAGGTAACCGTGCCAGATTATCTACCCTATCCACAAATTCTTTCACAAATGCCTTTGGAGGCCAAAAATTGGGATCTATCAACTTATCAAAGATTTCAGGTTGAACAATAACCTTAAATGATGATCTGGTAGCTGTTGAAGGCAATCTCATCTTGACTGTCTTCAAATAAAAATCACCATCAATCTTGGACCTAATATAGTCGTCTAAATCCTCAGAGGACGTATCCAAGGCAAAACGTGAAATGAAAACTACTTTCTTGACTGGCACCACAGTCAGAGTTTTCGCTTTCCTATTTGCTCTTTGCGTCGTATTCCTAGTAGGAGGTGGCGGAACAACTACTTGCGGAAGCACAAGGGGGGAACCGCAGGGAGAATTGGAATTACCTCCTGCGAAGTTCCAGCAGGAGCAGTCAATGGAGCTGCCCTCTCAACAGGATTATATGTAACTGCTGGAGTTGAGAGCGTGTCCGGGTTTTTTGGATCAGAAACATTAGGCTGATCAATGTTTAACTTCTTCGTCAGCCTTTTTCTTTTTCGTCCAGAAGAAGCCGACGTACTAGCATACTCTTCGAGGTTAGGGTAATTTTTTATCAAAGCAGTGAAGTTCATGAACCGCATGTAGACATTGAAAATGTCTTGGTTCAGATCATTCACCTCAGACGTAAAAGATTTAACAAAATTGTAAAATTCAATATTTATTTTTCTACATTTAATGCAGCACCAATGAAGACCATTTTTATCACCATACAACGCATCAACCACCCTAGCAGTCACGCCAGCGCACTTGGCATGCCATAAGTTAGTGCATAGCCAGCACTCAATTAATGTTTCCTTGTCGGAAGTAATCTTACAGTTTACCGACCCAGCAAAAAAAGAGCATCCAAAGAAGCAATAAAAATCCCCAACTTATGATCCGGAAGTGGTTCTAATTTGGATTTTCACCAATGAATTTAACAAGGGGTTGTCGCGCCGGGGAAGTACTTCTTTGTCACCACTTTTGCAAAACTCTTTTAAAGCACTGTAAGATTTGCTTTTTTGGTGTTGTATTTATTTGATGAATGTATGTCGTTCTTATTAACATCTTTGGGTCCAGAGATTTCATATTTTAAAGGAATACAAATGTTGACATAGGGAAGGGAACGTATACATAATATACTATTGGCCAAAGAGATCAACGATCATATATATGTATGTATGTTTAGGACATTTGAAGATGTCTGTAATCTGTATGGTGTAGATGGCTCTTGAAAAGTGTGACCCCATAGTGTAATTAACATTCTCACAAAAAAGAAAGTTTTCCGTAGCCCCGGTTCAGAGAGTAGTAAAGTACCACAGTGTGGTACAGTATGTATGGTATGGTATATTTAATTACCATAATTTCTTTTAAAATTATTTAATTATAACCTACCTATTATTATAACCTCTAACACCAAAAATGAGAAGAGATATATAGAACCATCGTTTATTATTCCGATCGACTTAGAATCACTTTCTGAACCGATTTAGCTATGTCAGTTTGTGCATGCGTTCTTGTAATTTATGTTCAGGTCACAAATATAGTCCGATCTTAATGAAATTTTGTACATATCTTTATTTTGGGACAAGACCATTCGTATTGAAATTGAAAGACAATCCGTATTTCTTTCGTCTACGGCGAACGATCAAAAATCTCTCAACTATTTGAATATCAGTTTAGAACCAGATATCGTAATATATATGAATGTACCTTCGATTTAGCTTATACCCTCTATAGAAGATATAATTTCCTTTCGATGTTCATGAACCTCTAACACCAAAAATGAGAAGAGATATATAGAACCATCGTTTATTATACCGATCGACTTAGAATCACTTTCTGAACCGATTTAGCTATGTCAGTTTGTGCATGCGTTCTTGTAATTTATGTTCAGGTCACAAATATAGTCCGATCTTAATGAAATTTTGTACATATCATTATTTTGGGACAAGACCATTCGTATTGAAATTGAAAGACAATCCGTATTTCTTTCGTCTACGGCGAACGATCAAAAATCTCTCAACTATTTGAATATCAGTTTAGAACCAGATATCGTAATATATATCCTTCGATTTAGCTTATACCCTCTATAGAAGATATAATTTCCTTTCGATGTTCATGAAATTTGGTAAAGAGTGTCTTATTTTAACAGTTAATATCTGTGTGAACAATATCGCTTCAAATTTAAATATAGCCCCACATACTCGCATGGATGTGTACCTTCCGATTTAGCATCTAAGCTCCATAGAAGTCATATTTTAATCAAATGTACTATATTTTGCACAAAGGATTTTTTAATCCGAGAATAAACGGTCACTAGCAAGGTTGGAAAATGTGTTTTCATGTTTTACATCAGAGCATTATTAAATTTGGCAGAGATTAGTTTATAGAATCACGAACACTGCGAAATTTGATAAAAAATGGATATCCTTTAGATAAAGGCCAAATTTAAATACAGACCCATGTAGAATTTTGCATCTAAAATAGGTGTCAAACACGATTTACAAAAATCAAAACAGCAACAAGAGAACAACTACAAAGGTAAAATAAATGAATACAGTAGATGAATACAGTACTTTTGTTCTTTATCAAAAACGAGCACTTGATGTTACGTCTTTTTTTCTTGAATAAAATCGTGATTTTTTGACGAAAAACGAATTTTCATTTTTTGAGGGTTACGCCCTTGGGCATTTCTGGTGACGCTATATTAACATTTTTGGAAAGTATAAAGTGTTGTTAATAAATTCAGTTTTTATCGCAATCCAATGTACTACAATTCCAAAATTTAACATATTTCGAAGAAAATCAGCATACTTTGAAATGACTATGTAATTTTAATCGGCTATGAAAAAGTCGACTTGTAGGTCCGATTTATCGACCTAGTCGACTGAAACGAAATTTAATTGATGAAAAAGTCGACTAGCTTCCAGAACCATTCACTAATTCTGATATAGCCGCCATATAAATATATATTTCTTCCCTTTAGCACTATAGACACAGTATTTTACATATATATCATAGCCCTCATAGATATGTTCCTTCCGATCTGGACTTTTATCACTTCACAAGATTCATTTTACATCCAATCGTTTTAAAATTATGCATTCTTGGGTTAATAATTTATATTCCGAAATTACATTTTGGTTAGTTATTTAGAAGAACTTCATTAAATGCCGAAAAAATGTTCATACTTATGAATTGGAAGTACTTATAATGTTATTCTTTTGGAAGTACTTCTTTTATTTTTTGCTGGGGATTTGCATGCCATTTTTAGGTTGGGTTTAAATACACCGAAACTGACAAATAACACCAAAGCAATAAATCAAATCAAAAATAATAGTTAATAAAAACCCTCTACTATTTTATAATGAGGAGCAAAAATATTTCCCCACAAACAAACGGAAGCACAAAGCAACGATAGAAACAATAATCAACTAGCACACACACAGTGACAGAAAAGCACCAACACTTGTTGTTGTAGCGGTTAAAAAATATTTTACCGAAACAAATAATCAACAAAATTATATCACAAGCAGACAATAATACAGAGAAAAATTTTCTATTGCAACAAATCACGATTAAAGACACACAAAATTTTATTTTTTTTAAAATTATTTTAACACTAAAAACACAATTATTTTGACACTAAGGCACAAACACTTGTTGTTTTAGCGGCAGAGAACAAAAATTCCGCAAAATTTAGGAAGAAACCAAAATATAATGATACCGATAAGTACACAACTGATAACAATACTTATATACGTATCTGAACAAAATTTAGACCAAAAATCGAGTTAAATCCCATAAAATTAATTAAATAAAATTAATTTTATGGGAGACCACCAAAATCACTCGGTAACTGTAGCGATAGATCTAAAAGGCGGAAACTTAAGGATATCAATGAATAAATCAGATGCGAAACTATTGCAGAAAGCTTGTTATATCAATTGCGATCACAAAAACAACGCACAACAGCCGAAATTGTGGAAAGGGTTTTAAACGCTAGTCCTCTGAGAACAAAACGGATTATTAAGAGTTTTCCAACTCCAAGCGATGAAAAACAGTTCTCAAATGAAGAATCATTAGCATTATTTTTGGATTTGAAGATAACAAAACACCAATATACACAGCTCAGGTTGCGTGCGATTGTAAAAGGCCCAAATCTGTATCCATCATATCATTACATAATTGCTGCTTAAAAGGACTGTTTGCCACCAACGGACACTATTAAATTCACATCGAGTTCGGCAGAGGTAAAACTTCAAGACCTACTTAATCATACAGCTCAACGCTTGCTACAATCTTTAAAGGACATGATTTGAGGAAATATGGGAACTGCAAGTTAACTCTCTTTTGCAAATGCGATGTGATGGTTCTTCTGAACAAAAACAATACAAGCAATCTGTAAGTGAAAATACTTTAGACGAAGATATGTTCATGGTGTCATTTGTGCCATTGCGATTGAAAAACAATTTGGAAGAATCGGAACCTTCGACCAGTACGATGCAGACAAAGGATATTTGGAAAAATCAAACACCATCTTCTACGAAATACTGCAGACCAATCAAATTTGAATTTAAAAAAGAGACTCATGATACCATTAAAAAAGAAGTCAATGATATATGAACCCAAATTACAAGACTGCAGCCATTAGAAGTAGAAATTGAAGGCCAGACAATTGAAGTTAACTACCAATTAGTGCTAACGATGATAGATGGAAAAGTTGGCCAGGCTTTGACTGACACAAAGGCTTCATCCAGCTGCATTATATGTCAATCTACATCAAGCAAATTAAAGCAAGTCCCGGAAAAATCAGTAGATAATACTGATGCATATGAATTTTGATTATCGCCTCTACATACACGAATAAGATTTATGGAACACATCAGTTATGATTTGGATTTTTGACCTACAAGGTCAATAAGAAACAATGACACCAACAAGGATTTAAGAAATTTAAAAAAGAAACATGTTCAGGATGAATTCTCATATGTGAGTTGATTATAGACCAAACAAAACAAGGTACTATATTTTGGTCAAATTGGAATTTTAGTGGAATGAAACTTTTTAGCATCAAGAGACTTCAAGAAGATTTTGGTACCAGAAGAAAGGTGAAAGTGTCCTCTTTAAGCCTATATATACTTTTGTACCAGCCCCGACCAGCCTGTATAACACTTTTTGAATTTTAATGAAATTACTCGGGAAAAAATTGAATGTTCTTTTTATTTTACCTGTTCATATGACTATGTTGTAGGTACACCAAGTCAAGTTTTGTGTGTTTTATGACATATTTACCATATTTATGACATCTTAACCCTTTTATAGTTTTATAGGTCTTTTTTTATTTTACCTATGTTTATGCTACTTATGAACAGAGTATGACACTATACATGTAAGAAAAGGATAAAATCCAGTGGTATTCGAATACAAACTCGGTTGCAAAATTATAATGTAAATTCCACAAGCATCGAAATACAATTGGAACTGCAAAATAAAGTAAAAATTTTCATCAACAACTTATTTAAGCGCTACAAACAAGTTGGATGGAATAAACATACATTTTATAAGACCTTTGCAATATGGTTAGAGGGCGAACTTAGTGTCCAAGTATCTTCAGAATATAAAAATCAAAACAATTGTGGGAGACCACCAAAATCACTCGGCAACTGTAGCGATAGATCTAAAAGAAACTATTGCAGAAAGCTTGTTACATCAATTGCGATCACAAAAAAAGCACAACAGCCAAAATTGTTGAAAACGTTTTAAACGCTAGTCCTCTGAGAACAAAACGGATTATTAAGAGTATTCCAACTCCAAGCGATGAAAAACAGTTCTCAAATAAAGAGTCATTAGCATTATTTTTGGATTTGAAGTTAACAAAACACCAAAATACACAGCACAGGTTGCGTGCGATTGAAAAAGGCTCAAATCTGTATCCATCATATCATCACATACTTGCTGCTTAGGTTAGGTTAGGTTAGGTTGAATAGAGGAGACGTTTAAAACGTCTCATGTCCATGGACATACACTTAAGCCAGTGGTTCGGCATGTTGTGCGCTCCTTACATGTTTACATTTCTTAAGATTGAGGTCCATGTAATTTATATCACACCAATTTCCAAAATTAATCAAATCATTTTGAAGGAGCATTGAATCTTCAGATGTTTTATAAGAATAAAATATCTTAACATCATCTGCATACATCGGTAAATTTGAACTAGAAATTGAATCTGGTAAATCGTTGATGAATAGCAGAAATAGAATGGGGCCAATATGGCTACCTTGGGGAACCCCAGATTGAACCAAGTTCGGATCAGAGCAGGATATACCAAATTTCACAATCTGAATACGACTATCAAGATAAGTCGATATCCAACGCAATAAGTTGTTACTAAACCAATAAGATCAAGCTTATGTATCAAGAGTTTGTGATTGACTCTATCGAAAGCTTTACTAAAATCTGTATAAATCAATGACGGAATATTGTAAGGGTAGGGGACGTCTAATTGTCTCTGTTGATGAGAATAGGTTGATGTAAAGAATTTTGCAAAAGCATTGGCGATTGATTGGTCACCACAGAATTCCTCACTATCCATTCTAACCATAGAAGGTCTTGGATTAGATCTACGTTTCATATTTACAAAATCGTAGAAAGATTAAGGATTAGACTTAAAATTGAGGTCTAACTTCTCTAAATAGATTTCATAACATCTGCTAGATTCAATATTAAATTGAGATCTGGCAATAGCATACTTTGCATAATCAGTCTCCGAACCCGATTTTTTAAATTTTTTAAATAGTCTGCTCTTCAAGTTCTTAATAGCAGTCAAAGACCACCATGGTGGTCTATTAGAATTGTTAACACGATTCTTCGGAACAGATTGTTGAAAACAATTATTCAATACGTTATAAAACTGCTCAATAGCTGAGTCAATGTGAGTTGAATCATCACAACAGCAGATACAATCCCAATCAACGTCGAGGAGCATAGCATTAAGCAAATCAAAATTTGTCCTTTTGAAACAAAAAACTGCACCCTCATCACTTGGGGTGTGTACACAGGGAGTGTCCACCATATCATACGTCATGGAAATACCCAGCGAAGGGTGGTAATTATCCTCCGGTATAGAAATTGGAGAAATTCTGAAAACATCGAATAATTGGGAATTATCAACAAATACTAAATCAAGTAATTTATCAATTGAGTTAGGAATCCCATTAATCTGGAATAGATCGAGATCAGAAAAACGCCTGACAACATCGCAGGTCCACTCAAAAGAGCTGGATGAAGAATTTAGGGGAATAAATGCCTCAGTATCGGGCAATGAAAGCCAGGAAACGGAGGGTAAGTTAAAATCAGCTAGAATTATAATTCGATCAACATCTCTCAACATCGAAACCACTCTGCCGATAGCCGATAAGTGATTATCATAAACAGATAATTCCGAGTTTGGAGGGATGTAAGAGCAACTGACGAATAATTTGGGTTTCCCCAAATTAACAGAGACAACAATGAATTCGATGTCGTTAGTTATGTCAACAAAGACACGTTCTGATGACAACGAACTAACTACAGCGATAAGGACACCACCCCTAATTTTATAAGGACGATCTTTTCTGTATACTACGTATTTATTAGATAAAATTTCCGAATCAAATACACCAGATTTCAACCAAGTCTCGGTGAAAGACAAAACAGTGAAATCGAAGTCAAAGCTATCAGCAAATAAGCGGGTTAATTTGGTATTAAGCCCTCTTACATTCTGATAAGCTATGACCAGAGAGTTTATTAGTTTTTTGGCAAGTTAGGATGCCTCGCAGGTAACCGTGCCAGATTATCTACCCTATCCACAAATTCTTTCACAAATGCCTTTGGAGGCCAAAAATTGGGATCTATCAACTTATCAAAGATTTCAGGTTGAACAATAACCTTAAATGATGATCTGGTAGCTGTTGAAGGCAATCTCATCTTGACTGTCTTCAAATAAAAATCACCATCAATCTTGGACCTAATATAGTCGTCTAAATCCTCAGAGGACGTATCCAAGGCAAAACGTGAAATGAAAACTACTTTCTTGACTGGCACCACAGTCAGAGTTTTCGCTTTCCTATTTGCTCTTTGCGTCGTATTCCTAGTAGGAGGTGGCGGAACAACTACTTGCGGAAGCACAAGGGGGGAACCGCAGGGAGAATTGGAATTACCTCCTGCGAAGTTCCAGCAGGAGCAGTCAATGGAGCTGCCCTCTCAACAGGATTAGATGTAACTGCTGGAGTTGAGAGCGTGTCCGGATTTTTTGGATCAGAAACATTAGGCTGATCAATGTTTAACTTCTTCGTCAGCCTTTTTCTTTTTCGTCCAGAAGAAGCCGACGTACTAGCATACTCTTCAAGGTTAGGGTAATTTTTTATCAAAGCAGTGAAGTTCATGAACCACATGTAGACATTGAAAATGTCTTGGTTCAGATCATTCACCTCAGACGTAAAAGATTTAACAAAATTGTAAAATTCAATATTTATTTTTCTACATTTAATGCAGCACCAATGAAGACCATTTTTATCACCATACAACGCATCAACCACCCTAGCAGTCACGCCAGCGCACTTGGCATGCCATAAGTTAGTGCATAGCCAGCACTCAATTAATGTTTCCTAGTCGGAAGTAATCTTACAGTTTACCGATTTGCATGCCATTTTTAGGTTGGGTTTAAATACACCGAAACTGACAAATAACACCAAAGCAATAAATCAAATCAAAAATAATAGTTAATAAAAACCCTCTACTATTTTATAATGAGGAGCAAAAATATTTCCCCACAAACAAACGGAAGCACAAAGCAACGATAGAAACAATAATCAACTAGCACACACACAGTGACAGAAAAGCACCAACACTTGTTGTTGTAGCGGTTAAAAAATATTTTACCGAAACAAATAATCAACAAAATTATATCACAAGCAGACAATAATACAGAGAAAAATTTTCTATTGCAACAAATCACGATTAAAGACACACAAAATTTTATTTTTTTTTTAAATTATTTTAACACTAAAAACACAATTATTTTGACACTAAGGCACAAACACTTGTTGTTTTAGCGGCAGAGAACAAAAATTCCGCAAAATTTAGGAAGAAACCAAAATATAATGATACCGATAAGTACACAACTGATAACAATACTTATATAAGTATCTGAACAAAATTTAGACCAAAAATCGAGTTAAATCCCATAAAATTAATTAAATAAAATTAATTTTATGGGAGACCACCAAAATCACTCGGTAACTGTAGCGATAGATCTAAAAGGCGGAAACTTAAGGATATCAATGAATAAATCAGATGCGAAACTATTGCAGAAAGCTTGTTACATCAATTGCGATCACAAAAACAACGCACAACAGCCGAAATTGTGGAAAGGGTTTTAAACGCTAGTCCTCTGAGAACAAAACGGATTATTAAGAGTTTTCCAACTCCAAGCGATGAAAAACAGGTCTCAAATGAAGAATCATTAGCATTATTTTTGGATTTGAAGATAACAAAACACCAATATACACAGCTCAGGTTGCGTGCGATTGTAAAAGGCCCAAATCTGTATCCATCATATCATTACATAATTGCTGCTTAAAAGGACTGTTTGCCACCAACGGACACTATTAAATTCACATCGAGTTCGGCAGAGGTAAAACTTCAAGACCTACTTAATCATACAGCTCAACGCTTGCTACAATCTTTAAAGGACATGATTTGAGGAAATATGGGAACTGCAAGTTAACTCTCTTTTGCAAATGCAATGTGATGGTTCTTCTGAACAAAAACAATACAAGCAATCTGTAAGTGAAAATACTTTAGACGAAGATATGTTCATGGTGTCATTTGTGCCATTGCGATTGAAAAACAATTTGGAAGAATCGGAACCTTCGACCAGTACGATGCAGACAAAGGATATTTGGAAAAATCAAACACCATCTTCTACGAAATACTGCAGACCAATCAAATTTGAATTTAAAAAAGAGACTCATGATACCATTAAAAAAGAAGTCAATGATATATGAACCCATATATATATACTTTTGTACCAGCCCCGACCAGCCTGTATAACACTTTTTGAATTTTAATGAAATTACTCGGGAAAAAATTGAATGTTCTTTTTATTTTACCTGTTCATATGACTATGTTGTAGGTACACCAAGTCAAGTTTTGTGTGTTTTATGACATATTTACCATATTTATGACATCTTAACCCTTTTATAGTTTTATAGGTCTTTTTTTATTTTACCTATGTTTATGCTACTTATGAACAGAGTATGACACTATACATGTAAGAAAAGGATAAAATCCAGTGGTATTCTAATACAAACTCGGTTGCAAAATTATACTGTAAATTCCACAAGCATCGAAATACAATTGGAACTGCAAAATAAAGTAAAAATTTTCATCAACAACTTATTTAAGCGCTACAAACAAGTTGGATGGAATAAACATACATTTTATAAGACCTTTGCAATATGGTTAGAGGGCGAACTTAGTGTCCAAGTATCTTCAGAATATAAAAATCAAAACAATTGTGGGAGACCACCAAAATCACTCGGCAACTGTAGCGATAGATCTAAAAGAAACTATTGCAGAAAGCTTGTTACATCAATTGCGATCACAAAAAAAGCACAACAGCCAAAATTGTTGAAAACGTTTTAAACGCTAGTCCTCTGAGAACAAAACGGATTATTAAGAGTATTCCAACTCCAAGCGATGAAAAACAGTTCTCAAATGAAGAGTCATTAGCATTATTTTTGGATTTGAAGTTAACAAAACACCAATATACACAGCACAGGTTGCGTGCGATTGAAAAAGGCTCAAATCTGTATCCATCATATCATCACATACTTGCTGCTTAGGTTAGGTTGAATAGAGGAGACGTTTAAAACGTCTCATGTCCATGGACATACACTTAAGCCAGTGGTTCGGCATGTTGTGCGCTCCTTATTTATGATTTTTATACCCCACGGATTACAGAAAATCGGTACTAGACACGTATTTTCTCAGTGTCATCCAGTCATAACCTCTGAGATGAGTCAAGTCTGGCAATATGTCGGAACCGAAATATCGGGATCTTGCGTGTGTGAAATCTGGGCAGTGACAAAGAAAATGTTCTATCGTTTCGATGTTTTCCCTGCATGCCCTGCACTCGTCGTTTTCTGCTAGTCCTTGCTGCTTAAAAGGACTGTTTGCCACCAACGGACACTAAATTCACATCGAGTTCGGCAGATGTAAAACTTCAAGACCTACTTAATCATACAGCTCAACGCTTGCTATAATCATTTAAAGTACATGATTTGAAGAAATATGGGAACTGCAAGTTAACTCTCTTTTTCGAATGCAATATGATGGTTCTTCTGGACAAAAACAATACAAGCAATCTGGATCCCACGGCAGCCGGTTCTTTGTACCGGATTGACCCGAAGCAGCAAATGTTCGGCCAGGGGCTGCCACCTCAGTACTACGTGTTTTATGTTCGTCCATTTTTTCGCCTTGGGAGAGGCACATCCCGGAGTGTCGCTCCGAATTCTTCTGGTCCGTGCCGGGGCCGAACAAAATCCCGGACCACAACAATATTTCTGCTGGAACCTTATACGTGGCAACTCAACATCAGTAAGGTGTACCCGATGTATGGAGTGGTTGCATCTCAGGGGTTGCTCTGGCCTTAGAAACGCTGGGGAGTATCGCCGCATAGCGAGCTATGTTGGAGCCTGCTGTGCCCCCATACCTCTCAGTGTGCCTGAAGGCTCGAAGTCGTTAGTGTCGTCGGCCTCGTCGTCCCCGTCGTCTACGTCATCGGCGCCTTCGGTTTATGGGACACCGCCGCAATCTCCCCTACAGCAACATGCACAGCAATCAACACCACAATTAACATCACACATTGCTGTACCAATCCCCGAACATGCATCCTTCTTGCAATTTAATTGCAATGGTCTCCGCGGCAAAATCAACGAGATTGTAGATTTTATGAATCGGAAGAACGTCAAGGTCGCTGCGATCCAGGAAACAAAGCTGTGCGACACATGCAGCTTACACAGTTGTCAGGGTTACAATGTGCTACGTAAGGATCGCACCAGAAGTGGGGGTGGGGTACTGGCTTTCCTATTACACCATTCTGTGCAATACAGACCTATCTCGCCTGAGCTTGACTCTAGAGACCCATACGGTCCTAGGAGACTTTAATGCCCATCATGATCGTCTGCACCAATAGCTGTGGAGCTCTTGGCGACTTTTATGACATTAAGCTCATTATCCAGGGTGATGGTTATGGGGTTGTCTGGCCTGAGGGTACGGGAGGTTCGTCTAAGCCTTCTGCTTGCACGGTCCGGTGTCATTGGGTGCTCAACAAATTGTCTGCAGAAGGCTTTTAATGGTGGACCACAGTTTCCTGGATCCGAGACTCCTCAAGGTGTTTCCGCCACCTGTCTCTCTTGTGGGCGGTCACTATTCGGTCGATCTCTTTATTGAGACTGAGGATCCTGGAATCTACTGGGTCGTTTCTCCTAATTTCATCCCTTTGCTCTGCCAACTTTGATGCATCCGTAGGGAAATTTGGTCGTATGTTGCTGGTATGCACCTTTTGCACGCCCGTGTTAATATCTGCCGGAAAGTTCTCTCTCCGGCGGGCGCTGACGTTGGCAGGGGGCTGATATCAAACTCGTCTTCCGTGAGCTTGGTAAACAGTTCCCAGTCTGCTTTACCAAAGTTCATGAACGTTCTATCCCCCGAGGCGATGAAGTCCGTTCCTGTAGCCTAACAGTGATGGGGAGGTGGTCGGAGTTTAGGGCAATGTCCACGTGCCACGAGGAGATTGCTACTAGGTTCGAGCTCACTAATGTGACATCAGGGGAGCTTCGGCAGTTTGCCGTTATGCGCGTGGGGTGGTCCTCATTGATGACTACGCCAACGTTACTGTCCCTGTCTTGCCTAAGGACAGTGTAGCAGGATGAGGTGGACAGGCGGTGCCTGCTGGACAGATGAAATGTTGGACCGCTGCAATGGGTATAAGCTTCCTATCCATAAAGTCGGTTATCTCGGCGATGTTCCTAATTAGCCCGTTACAGTTCCACTGGAGTATTTTGAGGCTGTTGTTGTAGCCGCTGTAAATTTGAAACACATGTATGTTTGATAAAAAAAAGGTGATAAAATATATGGAAGCTATGTTAATATGATGGGTTATTGCTATGGTGAAATGTTGATGCGATGGGCTGTTGTTATGATGAGCTATGGTGGTAATGTGGTGTAAATCATATATCTATATGTTGTCTGACCCAACGTCTAGTCCGAGGAATCTGGCCGCCTCTGGCGAAAGGTCCGTGGACGTACGAGGGCATTGGAAAATATGAACTGTTGTGTGTGCGCATGCACCACAGTCGGCGCAGAGGTCCGATGTCCCTGCGTTGATGCGGGCTCGGTATGAGTTAAGAAAGCGCGAGTAGCCCGACCTTAGTTGGGCCAACGTAGCCCTTGGCAAGGTTCGTCCTTCTGCAGCAATAGGTTGTGGTCTTCTCCCAAGAATTATGTTCGGTCCTATGCCCTGCATCGATGTTTGGGCAGCATCTGTGTTATTCCTTGAGCGCGGCCTCAGTCCTTCCCTCAGACACCAGACTAGCCGCCAGGGCTAGCAGACGTATTATGCTGAACACCAAAATGATATTGAAGGTTATAAATTGTGATGTGCTTTCTGGTTACATGCTTTCTAAGATAAGGTTTAACGTACTTTATCCTAGGATCATATGGATCAGTCGCTCGTAGTAAACTCCTTTCATCAGCCAGTAGGGCTGCCTCGGCGGGAAAATTGGGTCTCAATCTCTGTATTCTGCCAGCCGGGATACATAGCTTTGCGGCGATGACCAGGACATCCCGGAATGTGCAAATGTCCGCCACCGAAGCCGGTGGTGCGACGCACGCGAAGCCTTCCTCAGTAATCGTCCTAAATCCCACCCAATCTGCCTTCGCAAAGTTCACATAGGTGCGGCGTTCACTCAGAATGAACTCCGTCGCTTAATTCACTACCACAACTAACGGCGGGTGATCCGAATCCAGAGCAATGGCAACTCTCCAGCTGGTACACGTCGCCAGATCAGAACTTGACAGGGAGATGTCAGGCGAGCTCTCGCACCCATCTACATGGCGGGTAGGTCAGTTCTCATTCAGAGTAAGAAACTCGCTATCGTCAATTTCGCCCATTATCTGCCCCCTGGCATCAGGTCCAAGACTAGAATATCAGTTCTCATGGTGCGCATTGACGTCTCCCAAATCGAGACGTGATTCACCAAACAAGAGTGGAGTGATGGATGCCACATAACCCGTGGAACAGGGTGTATGAGGTGGTATATAAACATTCAGGAGCTCAATACAAGTTATATCAAACTGTATGGCCACTCCTAGGACCTCCAGGTGTTCGTTCTGCACAGTTTCGTGTACTGGATGGCAGCCACGGGTATATCATTCCTTGACATATACTGATCTCCACTATCTTTCTTCGCAAGTCGTTACAGTTAAATTGCAGGATATTGTGTTTTGGAGAGCCGTCCTTCGGCACCGTATCGGTAAGTGGAATCGCATCTGTGGATCACCGCAATGTGGTTCAGAATTGAATTTTACTGGCCAAAAGTCAAATTTTTTGTCATCGCCGATTCCTAAAATTTTAATGACATTCAATAGCAAACATATTGAGACTAGGGTAGCCAAAAAATAAGATCAAAATATTTATTATTATGGGCGTGGTGTGCTGCTGAAAACAAATATTTTATGTAATTTTGGGAAAAAAAAAAGTAATTTTTGTATATTTTTGTAGAAGGAAATTGTCATTTCTCGCAAACTATTATCGATAGAGGGTTAATTGTTACGTAGGTAGGATAGTACTTTGTGAGAAATTGCCAAAAGTATTACTGTACTGTTTATACGTGGTTTGTTATAACATATTTCCACAGGTACTATATTTTTGTCAAATTTGAATTTTAGTGGAATGAATCTTTTTAGCATCAATAGACTTCAAGAAGATTTTGGTACCAGAAGAAAGGTGAAAGTGTCATATTTAAGCCTATATACTTTTGTACCTGCCCGACGAGCCTGTAGAACACTTTTTAATTTTAATGAAATTACTCTGTTCATATGACTATGTAGGTACACCAAGCCAAGTTTTGTGTGTTTTATGACATATTTACCATATTTATGACATCTTAGCCCTTTTTAGTTTCTTATATCGTTTTTATACCCTACACCACGGCATGTTTGTAACACCTGAAAATAACACAGCTAGCCCCACCTTAAAGTATACCGATCACCTCAGAATCACTAGCTGAGTCGATTTAACCATGTCTGTCCGTCCGTCCGTCCATGTAAAGTTGTTCGTCGACTACAGGTCGCAATTTCACTCCGATCGTTCTGAAATTTTGCAGTTTTGAGTATTTCGCAGCTGTAAAGATCCCTATTGAATTTGGTTGAAATCGGTTCAGATTTAGATATAGCTCCCATATATATCTTTCGTCCGATTTGGCCCTTTAATCCTATAGAAGCTGTATTTTACATCCAATCATTTTGAAATTTAGAATGTTAGAGTTTCTTGATCCATGAACCAACACCACCGAATTTGAAGAAAATCTGTTAAGATTTAGCTATAGCTCCCATATATATGTTTCGCCCGATTTGGCCCTTTAGTTCTATAGAAGCTATATTTTACATCCAATCGTTTTGAAATTTAGAATGGTAGAGTTTCTTGATCCATGAACCAACATTGCCGAATTTGAAGAAAATCGGTTAAGATTTAGCTATAGCTCCCATATATATGTTTCATCCGATTTGGCTCTTTAGTCCTGTAGAAGCTGTATTTTACATCCAATAATTTTGAAATTTAGAATGGTAGAGTTTCTTGATCCATGAACCAACATTGCCGAATTTGAAGAAAATCGGTTAAGATTTAGCTATAGCTCCCATATATATGTTTCATCCGATTTGGCTCTTTAGATCCAATCGTTTTTATACCCTACACCACACTGTGGTACAGGGTATTATTTAAGTATAAAATGTCCCAAAAGTAAATTTATGTAAACAATTTATACATGAATTACAAAATTTATATATCAGAGTTATTCAATATTACGAGAGTGGTGTAGGGTACTATATAGCCGGCCCCGCCCGACTTTAGCCATTCCTTACTGGTTTATTTTACCTATGTTTATGCTACTTAGTATGACACTATAAATGTAAGAAAAGGATAAAATCTAGTGGTATTCGAATACAAACTCAGTTGCAAAATTATATCCAAGCAGAAACAATCAAATTTTTGAATATTAAAAAATTAAGAACTTCAGCTATAAAGAGTATTTTAAAAACAAAACGAAGGAAGATGTTTTAAGTTACGTTCAAAGCAAAGTAAATTCCTCAAGCATCGAAATACAATTGGAATTGCAAAATAAAGTAAATATTTTCATCAACAACTTATTTAAGCGCTACAAACAAGTTGGGTGGAATAAACATACATTTTATAAGACCTTTGCAATATGGTTAGAGGGCGAACTTAGTGTCCAAGTATCTTCAGAATATAAAAATAAAAACAATTGTGGGAGACCACCAAAATCACTCGGTAACTGTAGCGATAGATCTAAAAGGCGGAATCTTATGGATATCAATGAATAAATCGGATGTGTAACTATTGCAGAATGCTTGTTACATCAATTGCGATCACATAAACAACGCACAACAGCCGAAATTGTGGAAAAAGTTTTAAACGCTAGTCCTCTGAGAACAAAACGGATTATTAAGAGTTTTCCAACTCCAAGCGATGAAAAACAGTTCTCAAATGAAGAATCATTAGCATTATTTTTGGATTTGAAGATAACAAAACACCAATATACACAGATCAGGTTCCGTGCGATTGAAAAAGGCCCAAATCTGTATCCATCATATCATTACATACTTGCTGCTTAAAAGGACTGTTTGTCACCAACGGACACTATTAAATTCACATCGAGTTCGGCAGAGGTAAAACTTCAAGACCTACTTAATCATACAGCTCAACGCTTGCTACAATCTTTAAAGGACATGATTTGAGGAAATATGGGACTCTCTTTTGCAAATGCAATGTGATGGTTCTTCTGGACAAAAACAATACAAGCAATCTGTAAGTGAAAATACTTCAGACGAAGATATGATCATGGTGTCATTTGTACCATTGCGATTGATAAACAATTTGGAAGACTCGGAACCTTCGACCAGTACGATGCAGACAAAGGATATTTGGAAAAATCAAACACCATCTTCTACGAAATACTGCAGACCAATCAAATTTGAATTTAAAAAAGAGACTCATGATACCATTAAAAAAGAAGTCAATGATATATGAACCCAAATTACAAGACAGCAGCCATTAGAAGTAGAAATTGAAGGCCAGACAATTGAAGTTAACTACCAATTAGTGCTAACGATGATAGATGGAGAAGTTGGCCAGGCTTAGGCTGACACAAAGGCTTCATCCAGCTGCATTATATGCCAATCTACATCAAGCAAATTAAACCAAGTCCCGGAAAAATAAGTATATAATACTGATGCATATGAATTTGTATTATCGCCACTACATACAAGAATACGATTTATGGAACACATACTTAGGTTAGTTTAGGTTGAATAGAGGAGACGTTTAAAACGTCTCATGTCCATGGACATACACTTAAGCCAGTGGTTCGGCCTGTTGTGCGCTCCTTATTTATGATTTTCATACCCCACGGATTACAGAAAATCGGTACTAGACAAGTATTTTCTCAGTATCTTCCAGTCATATCCTCTGAGATGAGTCAAGTCTGGCAATATGTCGGAACCGAAATATCGGGATCTTGCATGTGTGAATGCTGGGCAGTGACACAGAAAATGTTCCATCGTTTCGATGTTTTCCCTACATGCCCTGTGTTACGATCTTCAAATCTCATTTATTACTCTTCTTTATTTTTATATCTCTAAGACAATGACAGTTGTTAGCTTAAGAACAAAGTAGATAAAATATAATAAAGAATGACAATTATTAGCATAAATGCATTTGGTGTATGAAGGGTTGCCACCCAACACCTCCCTTTTTAGTTGCTAAACGGGACTGTATTTCAAGACAGGTCGACTAGAGCGCTGAGATCGTCTAAGTGCTGGAGTATTAACTTCTTCATTTTAGTTTTCGGCATTGGATAGATTAGAACAATTGTTTTCAGGTGATATTGGATTCTCTAAGTTTTCTGTATTTGTTATATCCGTAAAGGTGTTTTCAGTTGATAACGAATTCTCGTATACCTCTAGCGCAATGTTCCAATTTGTATCGGCTGTTATATGAGGACGATGACTATTTCGTAGTTGGTTTACATGGGCACGTATCAACTTTCCATTGTTTAAGAGAACATTGTACATAACGTTTCCAATACGCTCGATGATCTGACCCGGTTTCCAATAAAAGTTGTTATTACCAGCATACACTCTTGCGTAAACATCATCTTGTTCTGCGAAAGACCTCTCTCTTGCCCCATGTTTTATGTTAAACTGTTTCTCCATAGCTTCATTTTTCATTAATGATTTTTGAGTGCTATCTGTTCGAGATGGTTTCATCAAGTCTAAAGTAATTCGCATTTTTCTCCCAAACAAGACCTCCGCAGGTGATTTCTTATCTTATGTATTTGAATTCGGTGTAGATCTGCATGTTTGTACATTTTTTTTGCAAATTTTGGCTCATAGTCCCTTCTCCTTTTAATTTAGCAAGCGTTCTCTTGAAAGTATCAACTAACCTTTCGGCTTGTCCATTTGACATTGGATAATATGGACTGGTGCACAAATGTTTAATACCGTTTTGTGTTACAAAATCTTGAAATATAGCACTTTTAAATTGGGTTCCGTTGTCGGATACGATGGTTTTTGGTAATCCATGATGTGCAAAAATTTCTTGAAGAATTTGAATAGTTTGTTGTGATGTTATCGACTGCGTTGGTACTATTTCTGGCCACTTGGATAGTGAGTCGACTACCACCAGAAAATATTATCCTTCGGCTGGACCAGCGTAACCAATATGTAGGCGTTCCCACGGTTCTGAGGGCTTTGGCCAAGATTGAAGAGTTGTTTTGGTCGGCATTTTAGCTGACATTGCGCAATGAGGACAGCTCTGAACTAATGATTTAATATCTTCATCAATATTGGGCCAATAAACGTAACTTCTTGCTATTGCCTTTGTACGTTCGATACCAGGATGTCCCTGATGTAAGAGCTTCAGAACTCGTTTACGATATATGCTGGGAATAACCACTCGTTCGCCTAACATTATGACGCCCTCTACAACGGACAAGCAGTCCCTACGGTTGAAAAATATTTTCAACTCACAATCTTCAAGTTTTTCTGGCCAATCGTTTGTAATGTATTTTAACAGAAGTTTTAAGTTTGTGTCCTTTTCAGTTTCATACCTTATCATTTTGTATGTTATTGGTAATTTTTCTAAATTTCCGTATAAAATATTTTCAACCTCATTTTCGAGCTGAATTGCAGCAATTACATAGTCTTCGGCTGGTGAATGTGGTTTATCAATCAATCGTGATAATACATCAGCATAGCCGAAACTATTTGTTGAAATAAAACTGATAGTAAAATCATAGGCTAACAATTGAACTGCCCAACGTTGAAGACGATTTGCTTGATGTACAGCAATTCCTGATTTTCTGCCACAAATAGCAAGTAAAGGCTTGTGATCTGTATGAAGTTTAAATTTTCTGCCAAAAATCATTTTGTGAAACTTCGTTACGGCGAATACTAAAGCTAAAGCTTCCTTTTCGATTTGGCTGTATGCCTTTTCTGCCGGTGTCAGTGATCTAGATGCGTAGCATATTGCTTTGACTGAACCATCTGCATATTCATGTAGTATGCACGCACCTAAACCATAACTGGACGCATCTGCTGCAACAATAATATCCTTAGTTGGATCATAATGTGTCAAAAGTAAATTCGACGAAAGAATTTCTTTCAATTTTGAAAAAGAATTTTGTTGGTTCTGTTTCCACTGCCATTTCACATTATTTTTCAATAACTCGTCGAGTGGACCTATGAGTCTCCGCATGTTGTCGACAAACTTTCCGTAAAAATTGACAGCCCCAAGAAACGACCGCAACTCTGATACATTTGACGGTTCTGGCATATACTTCATTGCAGCGATGCCTTCTGGATTTGGCTGAAGTCCATCTTTGTTGATAATGTAGCCAAGGTACTTTACTTCAGTTACGAAAAATTTACATTTGGAAAATTTGACTTTAAATCCGTAATTTTGTATTCGCTGTAAAACGTCTTGTAGATTTTTGCTGTGTTCGTGTTCATCCTTGCCCGAAACAAATATATCGTCGATATATGCTGCTACGTTTTTCATTCCCGCTAACATTTTGTCCATTATCTGCTGAAAAATGGATGGGAACGTTTTTACCCCAAACATCATGCGGTTGTAACGGAATCAACCCTTGTGTGTGTTTATTGTAAGTAAATGCTTTGATTCGTCACTGACCTCAATTTGCAGAAATGCGTCAGATAGGTCAATGTGAGAGAAATATTTGGAGTTGGCAAGACTTGCAAAAATATCCTCAGGCAGAGGGAGTGGGTATTGGTGAGACTCTAACGCGTCACTCAATCCGGTTGAGAAATCAGCACAGATCCTGATGGATCCGTTTAGTTTTTTAATAACCTCGATGGGCGCAGCCCAGTCAGAGTAGTCGACAGGCGAAATCACGCCGGTATCTTGCAATCTCTGTAATTCATCTTCAACTAAATGTTGTACTGTATACGCCACAGGACGTTTTGAACGAAAAATTGGTTGTATATTTGGCTTTGTTACCAAGTGAGCTTTAGTTTTAGTACATAGACCAAATTTTTCGTCAAAAACATCTGAAAAAGATTTTTTTAGAAGAGAAATATTCTTATCATTTGTATAAGAAATACTTCCCCGCTTTTCTGCTTCCACATTGTTGCAAATATTGTTGATCGTCATGTCCTCCAGCTGTAATGCCTTGATCCAATCGAGGCCCATTACGTTGAGTTCTTCAAGTGGAGTGACGTAACAAGTTACCATTGCATTTTTATCTCTAAATCTTACGTTGCAATCAAATTGACATGAGAGTGGTAATTTGCCGGTTGCACTTCTAGTTGTGTTTTGGACTTCTGATGTGTTTGTCACATTAAGCTTTTGAAATTAAGTTTTTGAAATTATTGTTACATCTGAAGCCGTATCAAATTGCAAATTTAGCTTTGTGTTGTTAATTTCGACGCATATGTATTTTCGAAAAGTATCAATTGCGTTGACAACAAAAATGCTTTTTGTTTCAACTTTTGGACCTTTTGTGTTTTTACCGAAAGCCTTTGCTTTGTTGTTGTTGTTTGCATATTGTGTCTTCTTCTTCTTAGCAACATTACAATACCCTTCTTTGTGGCCAAATATGCCACACTGTTCACATTTGTGCTTCCTATATGAGCACCCGTTGGCAAAGTGGAGACCTCCGCAATACCAGCATGTATATTTTGGCACAGACTTTTCTTTTCGGTTTACTTTTACTTGCTTCACTTGTGCCTCTGCTTTTGTATTTTCGATATGCACGGTATCAACTTTGAGATTAATTATTCGTTGACACTCTCTCGAAAGTATATCCAATGTTACAGAGCCACTTTCGGACTCGAGTTTGTTCAGCATCTTGGTGCGAATGTCAAAATCTGCCGATGATTTTAATCCCATGACAAATATTAAACATTTGAATTGATCCAGTGTCAATTCGGTTAATTTGAATTTTTCGCACTGCCTATTCACGATGCCAGCATATGTGATGAAGTCAGTAGCTGCATCTTTTGTAATTTGTAAACAGTTGTACCTTATGTTAAACTGCGATGTTTGAAGATCGAACAACTCGGTGAGTTTGGCTACAGTTTGATCAAATGTGAAGTCTCTGGCATGCTTTGGCAAGATGTAATTTGTATATTTACTGTGAACCATTGTGTTAGGCTTCCTTAACAACAATCTAACTTTTGCCGCGTCATCCAGTTTTGCTGCAACAATACTGAACAAATCCCCGTAGCGAGCGAACCACATGTCAAATGTGAGGTTATGTTCATCATGGTGGAATTCAACTATGTTGGATGCTAAAGCCTCAATTACAAACTCAGCGCTATTGTTTTTTGGCCGCTACTGAGGTTCCAGTGTTACTCAGCTTTTTCAGCAACTCCTGCTTAGCCAAATTGTCGTTGTGCTGTTGCTCCTGCAGTTGTTTAAGCACCTGCTTTATAACTTCCTCCATTTTGTGTTTCGCAGTTCTTCTATTTCCTCGTACTATTGCAATATTTTAATTGCAAACGAAAAAATATGATGCTCTAAATTTTTAAATTGGCACTTTATTTATTTTAATATTTGTGTTAATTTGATTTTTCTCCTCGTAGCCAATGTTACGATCTTCAAATCTCATTTATTACTCTTATTTATTTTTATATCTCTAAGACAATGACAGTTGTTAGCTAAAGAACAAAGTAGATAAAAGATAATAAAGAATGACAATTATTAGCATAAATGAATTTGACGAATGAAGGGTTGCCACCCAACACCCTGCACTCGTCGTTT
The DNA here is from genome assembly GCA_963930755.1 of Eudasyphora cyanicolor. Classification (NCBI taxonomy): domain Eukaryota; kingdom Metazoa; phylum Arthropoda; class Insecta; order Diptera; family Muscidae; genus Eudasyphora; species Eudasyphora cyanicolor. The sequence continues at coordinate 151,341,800 of OZ005734.1, read as the reverse complement.
TCTGCTAGTCCTATGCGATGAAGAAGTTCTCTGCACTTTGAAGCCAATCTGTTCATTTCCAATCACTCCGTTGTGTCCCGTTACCCAGAAAATACGCAGTTGACCATGGACTGAGTAATTATTTATCGTTCTTTTGCAGTCTGTTCTGGATTTGACCTTTTTCGATGTTATTGCTTTGATCGGCATTTGGCTATCTGTGAATATGTTGGCGTATTTAGACTTTGTGGTATTACTGAGCCACTTAACACACTCCGTGATGGCTGGAACTTCTGCTTGAAATACTGTGTTATGGTCTGGGAGGCGGAAGTAAAGTTCGACTTCTGGTTCATCAATAAAAAGTCCCAGACCCGTCCTTCCTCCTAGTCTGGACCCATCAGTGTAGCAGCTGGTTCATACTGGCGCATGAGCTAGTGTTCCGTTTTCCCAGGAGCGTCTGTCTGGCACGAACGAATCACAGGTAGCTGTAAGCCGCACTTCATACTTGAAATCAGTTATGATTTGGATTTTGGCCCTACAGGATCAATAAGAAACAATGACAACAATTTTGAAAATGTTCAGGATAAATTCTCATATCGTCTGTGCGCCGACGAAAACTCCTATGTTTTTTTTGCTAGTTTGCAGGAGAGACAAAAGACGTTGCTATTTCGTCAAATCGCGATATTTTTAATATCTCAGATTTTTGAATTTTTCTTTTAATTATTTACCATCAATATCATAACAAAAATCGTATATTTGAAAAGCCCATGACGTGGTAAGTGGTTTTCATGAAAATCGACACATAGGATGTTTTGTTTGGAGCATTTTAAATATTTATAAAACAAAAAAATTACGCAGGAGTTTTGATATTTGAATGTTCACAGCGTACCTCAGGCAAACGAAAGTTGGCCTGGATTGTGGCTAAAAACGGCTAATGAGGTTTTGTACAGAATCATCCCCTTTACTCAGATAAGAAAAAATCAAAATCTGATCTGCTTCCTTTCGCGAGTTATTGCGATAAAAACAATTTTTAACCAAAAAACCGAACTTAATTACATTGAATCGCGGAAATTTAAAACTATAACATAATTTCCCATAAATATGAACATTTGTAAGACGCTTTGTAATGTTCGCGATATTTGCTATATTATTCTATAGCGAAATTTTTGTAATCCAAAAATTCGACTTACACCGCTAAATTTTTACAAAAATATTATTGCAAATTTGTTAAAATTAATATACATATTTACATTCTATGATTTCTGTGGGATAGATTGGCACTAGCATAAACATCCCGCGACGAATACATTTCGAAAAAAAAACAGTTAAGATCAGAATTATTTAACTATATAATGCTATTATTACGCGAACGGTCAGTCCTAGGAAAAAGTGGTCAAAGAAAGTTTGGGAGATATTAAAAACGACTACAAGTCTTTCTTTAACAAAAAAAATTATAATAATTTAGTAGGGATTTACAATGTGTCAAATCATAATATGCCTCATATAAAGGGAAAAGCATACAAAAGCTTTAACACACTGTAAATCCTTACCAAATTACTATAAATTTTGTTTGTTAAAGAAGGAGTTGTAGGCCTTTCGCTTATCTCTCAAACTTCCTTTGACTACTTTTCCCTAGAACTGTTCATTCGCGAGATAATAGCATTATATAGTAAAATAATTCCGAACTAATTTTTTTTGTACATAATTTCTTCGTCGAGGGACATTTTTTGCGAAAATGCTGATATTAATCTATTCCTCAGAGATTATAGAATGCAAATATATTAATCTTATTAAATTCGGTATATTTTAGGAAAAATTTGGCGGTGTAAGTCGATTTTATGGATTACACAAAATTCGCAATATAAAAACATGGCAAATGTCGCGGACGTTTCAAAGCGTCTTACAAATAATCATATTTAAAGGAAAATGTGTTACAGTTCTAAATTTCTGCGTTTTTCTTTACAAATCAAAGCTATTAAGTTTGTTTTGAGTAAAAGTACTGTTGTCGAATAGATGGGATGATTCTGAACAAAACCTCATTAGCCCGTTTTTTGGAATGAATCTAAGCTAACCTTCCATCTCTTGGGGCAGGCTGTGCCTACAACACATAGGAGTTTTTGTCGGAGCATTGCTATAGAGGGATACACATATGAGTTTTTGGTAACTACGGAACCGGTCACGATAACGCAAAATGCTTTGGTGGGTAGTCGTTTGATTGCTAGGACGTTCTAATTCGACAATAAAAACAATTCGAAAAATTACACATAGGAGTTTTTGTCGGCGCACCGACGATATGTAAGTTGATTATAGACCAAACAAAACAAGGATCAGTCAATACCAATGATGTTATAACATATTTCCACAGGTACTATATTTTGTTCAAATTGGAATTTTAGTGGAATGAAACTTTTTTGCATCAAGAGACTTCAAGAAGATTTTGGTACCAGAAGAACGTTGAAAGTGTCCTCTTTAAGCCTATATATACTTTTGTACCAGCCCCGACCAGCCTGTATAACACTTTTTTAATTTTAATGAAATTACTCGGGGAAAAAATTGAATGTTCTTTTTATTTTACCTGTTCATATGACTATGTTGTAGGTACACCAAGCCATGTTTTGTGTGTTTTATGACATATTTACCATATTTATGACATCTGAACCCTTTTTAAGTGTTTTAGGACGTTTTTTATTTTACCTATGTTTATGCTACTTATGAACAGAGTATGACACTATACATGTAAGAAAAGGATAAAATCCAGTGGTATTCAGTTGCAAAATTATAATGTAAATTTCTCAAGCATCGAAATACAATTGGAACTGCAAAGTAAAGTAAATATTTTCATCAACAACTTATTTAAGCGCTACAAACAAGTAGGATGGAATAAACATACATTTTATAAGACCTTTGCAATATGGTTAGAGGGCGAACTTAGTGTCCAAGTATCTTCAGAATCTATCTATATCTATAAAAGAGAGTGTCTGTTTGTGGGTTTGTTTGTTTGTTTGTTCCGTATAGACGTCTAAACGGCTAGACCGATCATCTTGAAATTTTCACAGAATGTACATGTGTAGGGGGTGCTGAAAATAGGGTACTTGCATTTTCGATATATCAAGTGCGTGGACCCGCCCATATGGGTCCAATTTTGATATTGAGAAAATTTTTTAGCTTGAGTGCTGACATTTTGTGTGTATGCATTTAGTGGCAGATTATGTGAATTTTCCAAAAATGGGCGGAATCGGACCAATGGGCGTGGCCCCGCCCATATAAGCCAAATTTTGAAATTGAGATATTTTGCACAATTTGTAAGCGAGAGTGCTGGAATTTTGCGTATATGTATATGGTGGCAGTCTACGTCATTGGTCCAAATTTTGAAATTGAGAAATGTATATTGAATTGAGATATATTGAACAATTTGTTACCGAGAGTGCTGTATTTTCGTGTATATAAATCTGGTGGTAGTCTACGTGATTGGTCCAAAAATGATCGACATCGAACCAATGGGCGCTGCCACGTCCATATAAGCCAAATTTTAAAATTGAAATATCTTGCACAATTTATTATCGAGAGTGCTGCAGTTTTGGGCAGTCTACGCGATTCGCCCACAAATGGGCGGGATCAGACCAATGGACGTGGCCCCGTCTATATAAGCCAAATTTTGAAATTGAGACACATATCTTGCACAATTTTTAGCGAAAGTGATGTCTGGTGGTAGTCTACGTTATTGGTCCAAATAGGGTCGGGATCGGATCAATGGCTGTGGCGCCGCCCATATAAACTAAATTTTGAAATTGTGATGTCTTACACAATTTTTTAACGAGAGTTCTGTAATGTTGTGCATATGTATCTGATGATAGCTTACGTAAATGGTCTAAAAAGTGGCGGGATCGGATCAATGGGCGTGGCCCCGCCCATATAAACGAAATTTTGAAATTGAGATATCATGCACAATTTGTTAGCGAGAGTGCTGTGATTTTGTGCACCTCACGCAGTCTACGTGATTGGACAAAAAAGGGGCGGCACCGCCAATAGAAATCTTGCACAATTTGTTGAAGTGAGCGCTGTACTTTTGTGTATATGTATCTGGCGGCAGTCTACGTGATTCGCCCAAAAATGGGCGGGATCAGGCCAATGGACGTGGCCCCGCCTATATAAGACAAATTTTGAAATTGAGACTCATATCTTGCACAATTTTTTAGCGAGAGTGCTGTAATTTTTTTGCCTATGGATCTACGTGAATGGTCTAAAAAGGGTTGGGATCGGACAAATGGGCGTGGCCCCACCCTTATAAGCAAATTTCTGAAATTGAAATACCTTGAACAATTTGTTAGCGAGAGTGTTGTAATTTTGTGAATATGCATTTGATGGCAGTCTACGTAATTGATTAAAATATGGACGAAATCGGAAATCTGAAGTCTGGGGCAACGAAGTGGACCGGGTCCAGCTATCGGATATAAAATACAGTTTCTACAGCGCTTACATGTCAAATCGGGGGCTATATCTAAATCTGAACCGATTTTCTCCGAATTTGGCAGTATTCCTTCATGTAATAACAAACCTCTTTCTGCCGAATTTCGTACTGATCGGATATAAAATACAATTTCTACAGCGCTTACATATCAAATCGGGGGTAACATATATATGGGGGCTATATCTAAATCTGAACCGATTTCCGCCAAATTTTGTATTGGCGGAAAAATGTAGTATACCAAAGAGCACTTCAATAAAGAACAAATAAATAATAATTATTACAAAAATAATATCTTTTTAATCGGAATAATTTTGACATGGGTAGCGAAGCGCACCGGGCTCAGCTAGTATATGTATATGAAGAAGAATGTGTGTTTGTTTGTTGGTTTGTTTGTACCGAATTGACGTCTAAACGGCTGGACCGATCTTCTTGAAATTTTCACAGAATGTACATATGTGGGGCGTGGTGAAAATAGGGTACTTGCATTTTCGATATATCAAGAGGGCGTGGCCCCGCCCACATAAGAAAAATTTTAAAATTGAGATATACGGGTCTGTTCTGTAATCACGGCGATTTGATATCACGGTGATTTTAAAATCACCGGCGACTTAACATCACTTTTGGAGTTCGAAATCAACCGAACATAATTCAAACATCTTTTTTGGGAGGCTATGAATAATAAACCGGGCGATTTCGAACTCCAACAGTGATTGTAAGTCGCCGGTGATTTTAAAATCACCGTGATATCAAATCACATTGCTACAGAACAGACCCGATATTGCACAATTTGTTAGCGAGAGTGCTGTAATTTTGTACATATGTATCTGGTGGCAGTCTACGTGACTGGTCCAAAAATGGGAGGGATCGGATCAATGGGCGTGGCACCGCCCATAGAAACCAAATTTTAAAAATTATATATCTAGCACAATTTATTAGCGAAAGTGATGCAATTAAGTGCATATATATATCTGGTGGCAATGCACCTGATTGGTTCAAAAATGGGCGGGATCGGACCAATGGGCGTGGCCCCGCCCATATAAGCCAAATTTTGGAATTGAGATATCTTACACAATTTGTTAGTGAGTGTTGTACTTTGGTGCATATGTATCTGGTGGTAGTCTATGGGATTGGTCCAAAAAAGGGCGGGATCGGACCAATGGGCGTGGCCACGCCCACATAAGACAAATTTTTAAATTGCGATATCTTACACAATTTGTTAGCGAGAGTACTGTAATTTTGTGCATATGTATCTGGTGGCAGTCTACGGGACTGGACCAAAAGTGGGCCGAATCGGACCAATGGGCGTGGCCCCGCTCATGTAAGACAAAATTTTAAATTGATATATCTTGCACAATTTTTTAGCAAGAGTGCTGTAATTTTGTTTACATGTATCTGGTAGCAGTCTACGTGTTTGGTCTAAAAAAGGGCGCGATCGGAGCAATGGTCGGGGCCCCGCCTATATAAGCCAAATATTGAAATCGAGATATCTTACACAATTTGTAAAAGAGAGCGCTGAAATTTTGCGTATATGTATCTGGTACAGGACTGCGTAATTGGTCAAAAAACGGCGGAATCGGACCAATGGGCGTGGCCCCGCCCTTATAAGCAAAATTTTGAAATTGAGATATCTTGCACAATTTATTAGCGAGTGTGCTGTAATTTTGTGTATATATATCTGGTGGCATTCTACGTGATTGGTCCCAAAATGGGCGTGGCCCAGCCCATATGAGCCAAATTTTGAAATTGAAATATCGAGCATAATTTATTAGCGAGAGTTCTGTAATTTTACGTATATGTATCTGGTAGCGGTCTACGTGACTGGTCCAAAAATGGCCGGAATCGGACCAATGCCCGTGGCCCCACCCATATAAGACAAATTTTTAAATTGAGATATCTTGCACAATTTGTTATCGAGAGTGCTGTATGTTTGTTTATACATATCTGTGATTGCACCAACGGGCGTAGCCCCGCCAATTTAACCAATTTTTTTAAATTGAGATATATTGCAAAATTTGTTAGCGAGAGTGCCTAAATTTTGCCTATATGTAAATGGTAGCAGTCTACGCGATTGGTCCAAAACTGGGCGGAATCGGACCAATGTGCGTGGCACCGCCCATATAAGAATTTTGAAAAAGAGATATCTTGCAAAGTTTGATAGCGAGAGTGCTGACATTTTGCGTACATATATCTGGTAGCAGTCTACGTAATTGGTCCAAAACTGAACGGGATCGGCCAATATTTTAAATTGATATATCTTGCACAATTTGTTAGCGAGAATGCTGTAATTTTGTGTTTGAGCGATTTGTTAGAGAGATTGATGTAATTTTGTGTACGTTTTTACCGGGTCCAGCTAGAATAAAAATAAAAAAAATTGTGGGAGACAACCAAAATCACTCGGCAACTGTAGCGATAGATCTAAAAGAAACTGTTGTAGCCGGTGGATTGAAGATGTCGATGATCAATTGGGTTTATAATACTTTATTCAAAATAGGTTAGTAATTCAATGAATACATAAAACGGAAGTGGTATCCTAGAGTTGATACCATTACAATGTAAATCGATAATAACAATGATATGATTGATAATAGAGATGATAGTACAGAGTTGTAATAATCCTCCCACACTAAGAAATGTTCATTAGTTTCCAACATCATTCTAGAACATAGTCATCCAAATGTTTTGGTGGTCTGCGCTGGCGTCTAGAAGCTCGGGTCTCAGTCGAATAACTTCGATTCTCATTTTGAATGTTTGGTTGTTCGCACTGGGGTCTAGAAGCCTGTGAAGAATCGTCTTGAATAGTGCCATCAGATTCGGGTTGATGGTCTGCAGATTCCTGAGATTGGGTGGCTGATTCTTCGTCTGCAAATGATGTCTGTTGAGGATTACTACTTCGATCATCTGTCGATACTATTGGTGATGTGCTAACAGTAACGTCACCTTGAGATGAAGAAATTATATCATCATTTGATGTGTGTAATTGAGGCACGTGTTGACCTGGCATTGATTGAAGGGGCGTTTCTATAGATGGATTATTATTTTGAAGATCCGTTGATAGTAATTGATTTATATGTCTCTTTAGTGTGTATCCACTATCTAGTTTAACTAAATAGTGTAGCCGACCTAACTTCTTGGTTATGGTTCCCAATTTCCATATTTGTTTATTTGGAGTATAATACCTGGATTGTACTCTTGTTCCCACGCACAACTGTCTTGATGGAATGTCGGGCTTTGTTTTTAATTTGTTATGTGTTGGACGTAACGCATCTAAACGGTTTCTGATCTGTCTTCCCAAGTATAATTCAGACGGTGTCTTCCCACTCATTAGGGGTGTAGCTCTATACTTGAATAGAATTTCCATAATTTTTTGCTGAAAAGTCATTTTATCGTTCGACATAGCTCCAAGTTTCTTTTTCAAGGTTTGTATATTCCTCTCAGCCAGTCCATTTGTCGCTGGGTGCCCTGAAGCGATAAATTTCTGAAAAATTCCAGAGTTTAAACAAAAATTAGAAAATTCGTCGCTTTTGAAAATTGTGGCATTATCTGACACCATTACATCCGGATAGCCATTTCTGGAAAATATGTTCTGCAACATTTCAATTGTCGATCTTGATGTGGGAGCAGCTGAGCAAATTCCTACTTCTGCCCACTTCGACTTTGCGTCCATCACAACCAAGAAAAAATGTCCTTCATCTGGAACTGCGAAATCAATATGGACACGTTGCCAGTTGCCAACTGGTTCTTCCCATGGATGATATGGTGCTTTCGCAGGACTATTCCGATTCGATGCACAAGATGAACATAATCTTACAAAACCCTCGATGTCTTTATCGATCGAAGGCCAATAAACGTAACGTCTTGCTAACTGCTTCATCTTGGTGGTACCTACGTGAGTATGGTGCAGTTCTTGCAAAACTGATTGATGTAATGATTTTGGCACAAAAATGCGCTGTCCTCTGAATACGATATCGTCAGCAATTGTATATTCAGAATCGGATACGTTGTTTCGTAGATCTGATAATATTTTTGAAAGTTGCTCATCTTTTTGCGTTTCATTTTGAATTACTTTAAAATTTAATTTTTTCGAACTAATTTGGCTTATAGAAGCACTACACAAAAGATGAACTTCATGTTCGATTGAATTAATTATGTTTGGCTCATTAAGTGGTGCTCTCGATAAACAATCGACGTTAGCAATGTCGGCGCTGCTCTTTTGCACTATTTCATAATTATAACCAGTTAAAAATGCTGCGTATCTTTGCAGTCTCGCCGACGTCATCTGCGGGAGCTTCGAATTTTGATGGAAAATCCTCATTAGGGGTTTGTTATCTGTAATTAATTTGAATTGTCTCCCAAAAAGGTAGTGATGAAAATGTTGAACCGCGTAGAAGATGGCTAGGGCTTCTCGGTCTAATTGGGAATAATTTTGCTCTGCCGCCGTCAACGACCTAGATGCAAATGCGACTGGTCTTTCATTTCCGTTTACAATATGGGAGAGAATACCTGCTATACCGGTAGGGCTTGCGTCGCATGCCAGTTGTAATGGCAATTCAGGATTATACGGCATTAAAACCTTGTCACTCGAAATTTCCTTTTTCAGTTGATGAAATGCTTCCTTGCAATCAGCTGACCAACAAAATTTATAATTGTTTTGTAAAAGTTTCCTTAACGGTGTTGTGATTGTTGAAGCCTTATTAATAAATCGCGAGTAAAATGTTACCATGCCCAAAAACCTTCGCACCTCATCTATGCACCTTGGTTCGGGCATGCGTAATATTGCGTCTACTTTCGAAGACGACTTCAATATTCTATTTTGTTCTATAGTGTGACCTAAGAACTCAAGCTTTGTAGCAAAGAACATGCACTTTGAGCGGTTGAGGTGAATGTCGAATTTTTGAAGTTGTCGGAGACACATTTTCAAATTGTTTTTGCACTCATCAATTGATTTGCCATAGATGATGATATCATCAAAATATGATTCTGTGCCAGGAATATCTCGAAGAATTTGATCTATGACACGGTTGAATTCGGCCGGTGCCGTTTTTATGCCGAATGATAGCCTGTTCATGCGGTACGTACCTTTATGTGTAGATATAGTTTGAATAATACTTGATTGTTCATCAACTGGAATGTGGAGGTACGCTTTGAACAAATCAAGACGGCAAAAATATTTGGCATTCCGTAAACTATTGAAAATATATTCAACCTTTTTAATAGGATAGTGGGCGTTAACTAATCTTTGATTGACGCCAATTTTGTAGTCTACGCATAATCGGACTCCTCCGTCCGCCTTCGGGATAACCACAAGCGGTGACACCCAGTCGCTGTTGGTTACTCTGCTTATGATTCCTGAACGTTCCAATTCGTCTAATTCAATATTGACGCTGTCTGTCAGAGCATATGGAACTTGACGTTCCTTAGAATAAACCGGAGTAGCATCTGGTCTAAGTTTTAACGAAACAGTATAATTTGGAATAAGTCCAATTTTCTGTTGGAAAACGCTTTCAAATTGCCTCATGATATCTTCAATTTCATTTACATTATTAAAAATATTCGTAGATTCGCCCGTTCCTACTTCATCAAGGTCTGTTAAATTTATATTGAGACGTCTAATCCAAGTCCTACCCAATAGCGGTACACAATTGTCCGGAACAATGTATAATTCTTCTGATGTGGATACCTCTTTGTATCGAATGTTCACACGGACTTTTCCATCTGGGACAAATGTGTCCTGTGTATAGGACCGGAAAATAACGTTCGTAGGGCTTATTGAATTACCTAGACGTAATCTCTTAAAAGTATTTCTGTGTAGAAATGTAAACCCTGAGCCAGAGTCGACCTCAAATCTTACAGGTTGCCCTTCGATGTAGATATCGGCGTAATACCGTTCTGAGCTGCTGTGGACATCATTTTGATAAACGTTAATAATTTGGAAAACACCATAATTTGTATTGTCAACCGATTGTATTTGGTTTGTGTGGCCATTCATTGGTTTATCTCCTGAACCTTTTTTATTTACAATTGTCGTAATGCACACTTTACTCACATGACCTTTCCTATTACAGCTGGTGCACTTCAGTTTTGATTTAGTAGTTCGGCAGTGTTTTGCGATGTGATTACTTTTTCCGCAGTAAAGGCACAGTCCAGCAATGCCCAACTCGTGGTAGCTAACTCTCCCTTTATTTGCATGTTGATTCTGCTGATGTTGGCGTTGTCGTTGTGAATTCTTCTTCATACCAATTTTATTGATGTCTGCAGTACTGTACAAATTCGACGAAGTTGTTTGTTTTTCTGCCAATTCTTTTGCATCCATTTTCGCAGCTTCTAAAGCCAAGGCCTTGCTCACAATTTCATCGAATTTGGCCGTACTCGACTGTAACAGCTGTTCACGGGTACCGTTGTCTCTCACACCTCTGATGAATTGAGCCCTTAAGAACAAATCGGCTATCGAAACTTTGCATTGACATGGGGAGATAAATTCGCATTCTATTATGTCTGCACGTAAACTGGCAACAAACTTTGCTATTGACTGATGTTCTGTCTGATATTTATTCAGAAAACGATGCTGTGCGACTAACAAGTTCTTCTTCGGCGAGAAATGCGATGCTAATAACTGGATCAATTCATCGAATTGAACATCAGCGGGGGCTTTGGGTGCTGTTAAGGCTGTTATTACATTGAAGCACTTTGCTCCAATCGAATTGAGGAGCAGTTTTGAGCAGTAGCTTTTGTTTGTCTGGATTTCCTTCATTTCAATATAATTATTAAACCGCTGAATGTAATTTTTATACTGCTCCTTATCTGGGTCGAATTGATCAAAGTTTGGCACTGATACGGTATTTGACATGCTATTTGAATGAGATGGTGGTGATCCGTTGTGTGTGGTTGATGATTCTGATGCAGCTTTTAAAATTCCATCGAGCATCTTTTGCTGCATTTCCATAAATTTGTTGAACTGAGTAGCATCCATAATGATGAGAAACAAAGAAACACATGTACTTGTATTTAACTTGAATAATTCTGCGTTGATTGCTTTAGGGTCTCTCGTGCACTGTATTCCACCTTAACATTGATGTTTAACCTTCGTCGCCAATCTGTTGTAGCCGGTGGATTGAAGATGTCGATGATCAATTGGGTTTATAATACTTTATTCAAAATAGGCTAGTAATTCAATGAATACATAAAACGGAAGTGGTATCCTAGAGTTGATACCATTACAATGTAAATCGATAATAACAATGATATGATTGATAATAGAGATGATAGTACAGAGTTGTAATAGAAACTATTGCAGAAAACTTGTTACATCAATTGCGATCACAAAAAAAAAGCACAACAGCCAAAATTGTTGAAAACGTTTTAAACGCTAGTCCTCTGAGAACAAAACGGATTATTAAGAGTATTCCAACTCCAAGCGACGAAAAACAGTTCTCAAATGAAGAGTCATTCAAAGTGAACATAGGGCATCGACAAGCTCTCTCCAACTTACTCTATCGTTGGCCAGTGTTTTTGCATGGTTCCAGGGTATTTGGGCTGATTCCAATTCTCTCTTAGTGCAGCGTATCCATGTGTTTCTTGGACGGCCTCTTATACGTTGACCTTGGGGGTTCCAGTCCAATGCAGCTCTAGCGATATCATTTTGTGGTCGGCGAAAGATGTGTCCTAACCATGTCCACTTCCTTCTTCGGATTTCGACGGGGCTGGTTTTTGTACGTAGTAGCAGTTCTTCATTAGAAATGCGGTTAGGCCAGAAAATTCTTAAAATATGGCGCAGGCAGCCGTTTAAAAAAAACTTGGATTTTGCGAATTGTTGCCTGTGTCAAGCTCCAAGTTGTGCAGCCATACAGTTAGATGGATTTGACGCAGCAGTTGAAAATTCTTATTTTGGTTGTACGCGAGATGTTGTTGCTTCTCCAAATTTTACTTAGTGTAAGAAAAGCGCTTCTAGCCTTATTAATAAGACCGTTTTTCGTTATTTTACTACCAAGGTAGCAAAAGCTATCGACGTCTTCGATGGCCTGACCGTCTATACAAAGCGGAGTTACATTTGTTGTTCCTACTCTCATGAGCTTGGTTTTTTTAGCATTTATTTTTAGACCGACATTAGCAGCATTTTCTATCAGGCGTTCCAGCTTGGCTTTTATATGTTCAAACTATGCGCGAAAAAACATATATCGTCAGCGTAGTCGATGTCGCCAAGAAAGTTGTTGACGTTCCAACGGATGCCATATGGTGCTTGGTTGTTTGTTGCTTCCAAAGCCGGATCCAGGAGAATTAGGAAGAGAGTGGGCGATAGGATGCATCCTTGTTTCACACCTTTGTGGGTCCCGAAGGGAAGACTTTCCCTTCCATTAAAACGAACTGTAATTTCAGCATTTCTGTACAGCTCACTAATCAGTGTAACAATTTTTGTAGGTATGCCTTTGTTTATGAGTGCGTTCCATATACCGTCGCGCGAGACAGTATCGAAAGCTCGCTCAAAATCAATGAATAGCAGATGTAGGTGTGAGTTGAGTTCTACTGACTGTTCAATGATTATGCGCAACGAGTTATTGGGATCAGCACAAGATCGCCCGGGTCGAAAACCAGCCTGTTCTATGCGCAAAATTGAGTCAAGCGCAGGGGAGATGCGTTGAAGTAGCAGACTTGCCATAACTATGCTGATGGCATTTAACAAAGTTATTCCCCGCCAATTTTTACATTGGGTCAGGTCACCCTTCTTTGGGATTGTTATTATTATCCCTTTTTTCCATTCTGTGGGAATGATGTTTGTATCCCAAGCTTCTCTGATTATGGGGGTAATAGCTTCTGCAATAGGCTCTGATCCGTACCGAAGCAGTTCGGCGGGGATGTTATCCGGACCGGTTGCTTTACCATTTTTGAGCGATTTCAAGACTGCTTCAATCTCTTCGTATGAAGGCGGGGCTGTAGATATATCCCTTCTTGGATTACGGCGTACGGGAGTTTCAGTGCTTGAATGTATCTCGTCGGATGTTGATATTTCAGTACTAAAAAACTTGCGCCATCGATCTACTTGTTTGTCGGCATTCGTTAATTCGGACCTGTTTTCATCTTTAATTGTTGCCGTAGGGGTTATATTGTTGCCACTCATTTGTTTTATGGTGTCATACACGCCACGTAGGTTTTCAATGCTGGCGGCGGTTTCAGCTTGTTCGGCTAGCTTATTGAAGTAGTTGCGCTTATCTCTGCGCTTTACCAGAGAGGAAGGAGTGCGGTAATTAGCTTTGGCTGTAGCTTTCGCTTAATTTGTTTTTGTTCGTAGTAGAGCGTTGCGAAGCTGTTTGCGGCGTTTTATTTCCTCCAGGGTTTCATTGCTTATCCACGGTTTTGGTTTTAGTTTTACAGGGCCTATAACGGTGGAAGCTATTTCTGTACACGCTGTTGATATCTCGGCCCAGGTGTTCATGAGATTGCTTTGCAATCTATCAGTCAGAGCTGACTTATACGCGAGTGCAGTTTCCGGATTTTGAAGTCTAAGGAGATTGAATTGTGTACGCTTTAAATGAGATCTATTTACAACGGCGGGGCGTAAACGTAAGGTAGCAACTAGCAGCATGTGGTCGCTATCAATGTCAGCTCCACGTCTAGTTTTTACATCCATCAGCGAGCCCACGAATAGTTTACTTATAAGTACATGGTCAATTTGATTGCGCGTGTGACCATTTATGCACAAACTTTGTGCCACCGATAAATAGACGGTTTCTGGCATAGAAATCTACCAACCTATCGCCGTTGTCATTTCTCGTCTCGCCAAGACCTTGTCTACCCATGACTGAAAGAAAGTTACAGTTGTTACTACCCACTTTAGCATTGAAATCACCCATAATGAGCTTAATATCACCCTTCGGAAGATAGCGCACGATTGAATCAAGTTGGGAGTAGAACTGATCTTTTGATTCGTCCTCGTCGGGTTCGGTTGGGGCCTTTGGGCCAATTTTTGCCTTTGGCGACCCATACATTGAATGTAAGGGGGTTGCAGTTAAGTCCGGGACTGCCGAGATAGAGCTGTACAACGTATATATACCGCCGATTGGTAGCTATTCTCCGCTTTATTTGCCAGACATCAGTCCGTTACTGCACGGCCTAGGACGCGTGGTCCTAGGAGACTTTAATGCCCATCATGAGCCTTGGCATTCTCTCCTAGCTAATGACCACAGAGGCATAGCTTTGGCTGAGCAGATAGATGGCTCTACGTTCTGCACAGTGAATGAGGACGCTCCCACACGGATCATGGGTGATTGCAGCAGCTCGCCAGATATCACCATCGTGACGCCTGGTCTGATAAATGACGTCACCTGGCAGCCCATCATTTCATTGGGATCAGACCATCTCCCCATAATCCTCTCCATAGACACCAGCCGATTTTATTATCTCTGAACGCCGTACTTTCCTGAATCAAAGGAAAGCGGACTGGAACGGGTTCAGGGAATTCACCAACCGCAGCTTCAGTGAACTACCCATCCCCTCAAATGTTCGGGTAGCTGAGAAGAAATTCGCCGCTTGCTCTATCCCTGCTGGTCGAATACCCAAGATACGACCTAATTTCCCAGCAGATGCAGCGACTAGCAGACATGCGTGATGAAATTCGTCGTTCAAATCCTGCTGATCCTAGAATCAGGGAACTGAATCTAGAAATCAATAGGAAAGTCGACGAATATAAGCGGAATAAATGGCTAGATCAACTGAAGCAGTGCAACTTAAGTTCCGGTATTGGTAAATTGTGAGCAACGGTTAAGTCACTCTCGAATCCAGACAGGAAAGACGACCGGGCATTTGGTGCCACCACTGTGACTGACCCGAAGAGGTGCGCGCGTTATTTTAACCGACAATTTATAGAGCACCCCGTGAGTGACAGAGCGAAAAGGAGAGTAATGCGTCGTATCCATGCTCTCCGAGCTGAAGAAGTACGAACACGGTTTACAGTTTGGAGAAGTTGCAGAAGTCATCCGTAGCGCTAAGTCATCCAAAGCGCTTGACCCCGACGGAATTTCGATGCTTATGTTGATGCAATTGGACATACCGGGAGTTGAGTATCTGACTAGTTTCCTCAATCTGTCCTTGACCACTCTGATAATACCCGAAGCCTGGAAAGAATCGTACAGGCCTATCTCCCTTCTCTCGCTCAGTAGCAAAGACGCTTGAGGCGTTAATCCTCCCGAGCCTGATTGGACATTTTCCAATTGCTGATCATCAGCACGGATTCCGAATGCAGCATAGTACGACTACTGCTTTACACGCCATATCCACACATGTGAGCCGCGGTCTTAACCAGAACAAGCCCGGTGGCAGGACTGTCCTCGTGGCGCTTGACCTATTGAAAGCCTTCGATACCGTCAGCCACGCTTTTTGAGGACATCGCCAACACGTCCCTCCCGAATAGTTTGAAACGTTGGACCGTCAATTACATGTGTGGGCGCCTGTCGTATGTGGAATTCAGAAACAAGAAGTCCAAACCCCATAGAGTGAAACAGGGAGTTCCCCAAGGTGGGGTGATATCTCCAGCACTGTTTAACCTCTACCTCTCTGCAATTCCACCCCCACCTGACGGCGTTGAATTCGTATCTTATGCTGATGACTGTACGATTCTGGCGTCGGGCCCTTTAATCTATGACATATGTGGAAGGCTGAATATCTACCTGGCTGAGATTGCCAATTTCTTCGCTGCGAGGAATCTAAAAATATCCGCCACCAAATCATCGGCCACACTGTTTTTTTTTTTTTTTTTTACGAACGTTCCCAACGCAGCCACTCTTACCCGCCCCTTCCGACCGCGGGGGCCACATCCCCATAACGTAGGGATTGCGTACACACCATGATCCGAACCATGGCGGGTTAACAGTAGAGGGTGGAATACCAGCTACAGAATATATATCAACAGCCGGTATGTACATACATACATGCATAAAAAGTGTTAACTTTGTTTAGTTAAATAAAGAACACACATAAAACAGAATTTCACTACTGATTTAAATAACATATGATTCTAGATTTCACTATATCTATTCCTACATTAAAGTCAATAATATCATATAAAGTGTTAAAGTTTATGCACATTCTACGGATAGGCTCTGCAGATGCGTAATTTGTACGTTGAAAATCAATATGCAATAATTGGTAATATCTGGAAGATCTGAATGGTACGTTAAATCTTATCTTAGAAAGCATGTATCCAGAAAGCACATCACAATTTATAACCTTCAATATCATTGTGGTGTTCAGCATAATACGTCTGCTCTTAAGAGTAGGCAATCTTATCAAGCTCAACCTATTAGTATAGGGTGGAAGAACAAAATCAAAGCAAATAATAAAAATTGTTTCTGAACGGACTCAATTTTATCAACATAAATCCCATATTGGGGGTCCCACACAACAGAACCATATTCTAGAATAGGTCTAACAAGTGTAGTATACAACTGTTTCGTTACATATGGATCCGAGAATTCTTTCGACCATCGCTTAATGAAGCCAAGGACACCATAAGCTTTGTTCACCATTGTAATTATGTGATTATTGAAGTTAAGTTTAGGATGCATTAATATACCAAGATCCACAAAGGATTCAACAGTTTCTAAATTGGAACCAAGAAGACTGAATTTAGATGGAATCAATTTCGATCTAGAGAAACGCATATGTTTACACTTCTTCAAATTAAGGTCCATGCAATTAATTTCACACCAATAACCAAAGATGTCTAAGTCATTTTGAAGAAACAAAGAATCATCAGATGTGTTACGAGAATAAAATATCTTAACATCATCTGCATACATCAGTAATCTAGAACTAATAATTGAATCTGGTAAGTCATTTATAAATAGTAGAAACAGCAAAGGGCCAATATGACTACCTTGGGGTACCCAGATGAAACCAAAATTGGACCTGAGAAGTAACTACCACTTTAACAATCTGAACACGACTGTTAAGATAAGAGGATATCCAACTCAACAAGTTATTACTAAAACCAATGCGATTCAGCTTATACAGTAAGAGCTTATGATTAACTCTATCAAAAGCTTTACTAAAATCAGTATAAACCACATCTGTCTGATTACCAAGAACAAACTCATCAATTACCTGGGAGGTAAATTGAACTAAATTTGTCATAGTCGAGAGTCCCTTACGAAATCCATGTTGGAATGGACTAAGAATAGGTGAAACACTATGAGATAAAATCTCAGTGATCATTTTTTCAAAAAGTTTTGGAATTATACTTAATTTTGCAATTCCACGATAATTCATAAGGTTAGGTTAGGTTAGGTTGAAGAGAGGAGACGTTTAAACGTCTCATGTCCATGGACATACACTTAAGCCAGTGGTTCGGCCTGTTGTGCGCTCCTTATTTATGATCTTTTTATACCTCACGAGTTACAGAAAATCGGTACTAGACACGAATTTTCTCAGTATCTTCCAGTCATATTCTCTGAGATGAGTCAAGTCTGGTAATATGTCGGACCCGAAATGTTTGGATCTTGCATGTGTGAAAGCCGGGCAGTGACACAGAAAATGTTTCATTGATGACCTTTCCGATGTTATTGCTTTAATCGCCATTTGGCTATCTGTGAAGATGTTGGCATATTTAGGCTTTGTCGTGTTACTGAGCCAGTTCACACACTCCGTGATTGCTCGAACTTCTGCTTGAAATACCGTGTTATGGTCAGGGAGGCGGAAGTGAAGTTCGACTTCTGGTTCATCAATAAAAAGTCCCAGACCCGTCCTTCCTCCTCGCTTGGACCCATCCGTGTAGCAGCTGGTTCCCACTGGCACATGGGCCAAAGTTCCATTTTCCCAGGAGCGTCTGTCTGGCACAAACGTATCACAGTTAGCTGTAAGCCGCACTTCAGGAATGCGGTCCGAGATTTCTGGCGTTTGAATGTGACCAACTAGATATTCTAAAATCTTCTGATGGTACGACTTGTGGTCTCGATTTATCCATTCACCCATCACTTGTAGACGTCTTGCTGTGAGGGCTGCCTCATACTTTATACGGATGTCTATTGGTTGGATGTGCAGTATAGTCTCCAACGCTTTTGTTGGTGCAGTTCTAAATGCCCCGCTTATGCCTAGACAGCACATACGTTGAATTTTTTGCAAAGGTATTACGTTGCACTTCTTGTCCATTGATGTCCACCACACTACAGAGGCGTAGGTGATTATTGGTCTAATCACGCTCATGTAAAGCCAGTGAGTCATATTTGGACGTAGTCCCCATTTTAAACCTATAGCTCTTCTGCACAACGACCAACATCTGTGTGCCTTTGTAACTCTTTCTTCAAGATGATCTTTCCAGTTTCTGATCCAAGATTACTCCCAAGTATTTTACCTTTTTAGTTATAGCAATTGTATTATTCAGGAATCGAGGCGGGGTAAAACGTGGGATCTTCGTTTTCCTTGTAAATAGACATATTTCTGTTTTGTCTGGGTTAACATTTAATCCCCTTGGTTGTGCCCAGTTATATGCTATGTTAAGTGCCTCTTCAGCTCTTCTGCATAATATATTTGGATGAAAGCCCCTTAGAAGTATTACAACGTCGTCTACATAACAGACTGGTTTAAGTCCTTCATTGGTGAGGGCTTTTAGGAGACTGTGTATCGTCGTAACCCATAGAAGAGGCGATAAAATGCCCCCCTGAGGTATACCACGATTTACCTTGTCTCTAATTTTTACGTCATATGACCCACAAATAATCCACCTATTCCTTAGCATATTGTTGATACAGTTTTTCAGCGCCCGGTCAACCTGAAACTCGCCTAAGGACTGGATAAGTGTATCGGTCTGTACATTGTTAAATGCGCCCTCAATGTCTATGCAAACAGCAAGTGTATACATTTCTTTACTGAAGGACTCTTCTATGTGGTGCACTACCTCATGCAGAGCTGTTTCCACTGATCTTCCTTTGACATAGGCGTGTTGTTTGAATTTTAGCCTGTCATCCGCTATTTTACCTTTGACCATGTCATCAATTATTCGCTCCATTGTTTTTAACAGGAAAGAAGTAAGGCTAATGGGTCGATAAGCCTTTGGGGTCGTGTAACTCGCCTTGCCAGGCTTTGGTATAAAGACCACCCTTGATTCCTGCCAGTTTTTTGGGGTATACGAATGGGTTAGGCATGCAGTGAACACTCCAGCCAGATGAGTTGATACCAGATCCACCTCATTCATTCATATTCCATCCGGTCCCGCAGCCTTAAAGGGAAAGAAACTTTTTATCGCTTCTTTAACCATACCATCTGTTATATCCGTAATAGGTACTTGATGCAATACATTTTCATTCTGTAACTGTTCCTCTGTTGGTCCAGCATAACCAGTCGGAAAATGAGTTTTCATCAAGAGCCTTACGGTATCCTCTATAGTTTCCATTCTTTTACCCGTTTCATCCACCAGTGTTTCGGTTTGGACATGAGTTTTTGAGAGGAACTTTTTCATTTTAGACATGCTGTTAACGCTGTCTACCTGTTCACACAAAAGCCTCCAGGAGTTACGTTTCGCCGATCTAACGATTTTATTGTATTCTTTGAGTCTTCTGTTGTAGTCGTCCCAATATACTGATTGTTTTTTACGTCGAGCTCTATTGTAAAGTCTGCGGACATCTTTGCCAATCGAGCGAATTTGTCCTGTCATCCAGGGTTTCTCAAAGGCAGATTTCCTTTCTCGAAGTGGGCAACTATCTTCGAATGATTTTACAAGAGCCTCGGTAATCTTCTTAACATTGATATCAATGTCTTCTGCACATAGATAATCGCGTGTAGGCTGCCCCAATCGATTTCTAAGTAGATTTCCGAATTTAGTCCAGTCGGTCTTAGCCTTATTACGGAAACTTATGGGGTTTGGCGGTGGCCGTGCAATTTTAAACCTTATATAACGGTGGTCTGAATAGGAGTGTTCATCCGAAACCCTCCACTCATGAATCTCATCAATAAGATTTTCTGAACATATCGTTATATCTAATACTTCTTCCCTAATTTTGTTAACAAAGGTTGCAGTGTTTCCTATGTTAAGAGTTATGAGGTCATTTGTATTCAAAAATTCGATAAGGGCGTGTCCCCTTTTATTGGTGTTAGTACTACCCCAAGCGATATGATGGGAGTTGGCGTCACATCCAGCTAATAACTCATTACTTGTGTGTTTGGATTCCCTCACCAGACGTTGTAATTCCGACGTAGGTGGCAATGTCGGCGCATCGAATGGCAGATATATTGACGCCAGGTACATATTTCCATTACCTTGCCTCAGCACCGTTGCGTCCGATGTTGACAACTCTGGAGAGAAAATAAAACATAAGTTTTTATGGCACAGAATACAAGTCCTTGGACGAGTACCTGTGTTAGCGTAGAAAAGGTTATAGTTCACATGGTTTAATCCAGTAACCTTGTTGCTAGTTGTCCATGGTTCCTGGATCAAAGCAATATGAACCCTGCCTTTATTTATGATGTCCATCAGAGCGTTGGATGCTGTCTCGCTCCGGTGGAGGTTTATCTGGATGACCTCAATCATTGTCCTTCCAGTAAAAGTTTCTTTTGGGAGTCTATCCTATCTGGTGGCACCCCCTCTTTATTTGGTAGTGGGTCATTCTCCTCCTTTCGTTCACTACCTATTACACCATCTTCCAGTCGACAATTTTGGGAGGCGGTGTTATTTTTTGTCGCTCCCTCATTGGTTTGAATCGTTTTGTGGCTCTTTTTATGTTGATCACCACCTTTGCTGGGAACTTCCTGCAAAAGTGGTGGTACTATTGGTGAACTGGTGGTGTTATTGACTACTTCCACATCAGTTTTTGGCAGTGTCTCACTTGTCTCCATCCGTTCAATACCAGTGTTTGCCTCTTCAGACAGTATATTTGGACTCGATTCATTTGTCCTGCCAATCGGGACCTTTCCAATTTTGAAAAAGACTGTCCAGATCAAGAAGTACGCCATGCCCTTCGCCATGGCAAGATTGTTCTTGGATTCTGGGTCTATTCCTAACACGAGGAGAGTACCCTCGGTATCATCCTTCCTATAGAAGACTTCCCACTTTCTCACGGAAAGTTTTGAATTCTGTTTGCCAATGATGTCGAGTATGTACTCTGATGAGAACTTACTGGGACATCCCTTAACATATAGGGTCGTTTTTATGAGTTCAGGAATGTCGCTTTTCCTTACCAATTTTAGCTTTGCGCCGTCCCAAGGTGAGGGGAAGCTATCCACAAGTTTTACGAGGACACCAGCGCAGCGTTGTGATGCCAGCCTTAGCATAAAAACACCCCTCTCAAACTTGCAACTCATTACTTCGATTGGTGGTTCATCCTTAGATTCGAGGACGTATTCCGCTACCCTCGTATAGACCAAATCTTCGAAGTTACTCTTTTGATCTTCGGGGATTTTGCCAGATGCACTACTGCTATCAATTATGGCGTAGCATAGATCGTCTCGAAAATGTTGTTTAGCTATATTAGAATAAGACGGTGGCTTCTTACCCTTCTTTATGGCCAATTGATTTTTCCGTGTCTGTAGAGTCTTTTTGGTTAAAGCCTCATCCTTAACGGATGATTTGGTTGACTTGAACTGCGTTTTTGGGTCAACTCTACCGCCCACAATCGAAGGACCCAGACTAGAGACCTCCTTTTGTGTGGTTACGTTAGGCTTATCCGAATTACTGGAAGACGGCGAGCCCTTTTTCTTCTTAGTCACTTTCACAGCGCTATGTTCTTCGGGAGACCTGTCTCTGTTAGCGGCCTCCATGTTTGTATTGGAGGTAGAATTGTCAGGTTCATCCCGTAATAGGTTCTGTCGGTTCAACTTATTCAGTTTCCTTCTTTGTGCCCCTGACAGTCTCTTTGAGTTAGCAACAATAGTGATATTGTTTTCATTTGATGATTCAGAGTCAGAGTCCCCAATGGCTTTTAAAGGCTGGGGTTGCTTAAAGCCCCGGCTGGGTTCTGCTTCATCTGTCTTATCATTTGTTTTGCCTGCGGCTGGATGTGCTCTTGTTTCATTTTCGACTACGGGATCCAAGGCACCAAAGCTCGTAGAAGTTGCTTGCTCACGATTGTTCGATAACGACGACACATGACTCGTGAGTGAATCAACGCTTGTCGCCGGCACTGGGTTTTCCCTCCCCTGCGCCGTAATCTCCTTCGTCTTTTTTGGTTTAATCATAAATTGGTTGGGGGAGACACCCCCATAGCCAGTATTAGCCCGTAATAAGTACGTCGGTATAGGCCTTCCAGACTGAGCTCAGAAATATCTGTCCAGAGACCGATGCATCCAATTCAACCTACGCTTTATAAACAACAAACCTCCTGGTTGCGTAGTAGGTAGGTGAATAGGTATTGCGTAATAGGTTAAAAACTATCCGCTCTGCGATAACACGTCCGTTCGCTACGACAGGCGGCGACTGACTCTCTAATTCATAACATCAATCAAGCTCCCAGATTTATGAAGTGGAGTTATAAAAGATTTTCTCCAAATAAATGGGAAATATCCAAACTTCAACGAATTATTGAAAAGCAATGTGAGCGGGACAGCAATACTCTGAGCACATAGCTTCAGGATTACACTCGGTATACCATCTGGGCCAG
The DNA here is from genome assembly GCA_963930755.1 of Eudasyphora cyanicolor. Lineage (NCBI taxonomy): Eukaryota > Metazoa > Arthropoda > Insecta > Diptera > Muscidae > Eudasyphora > Eudasyphora cyanicolor. The sequence continues at coordinate 151,318,784 of OZ005734.1, read as the reverse complement.
CACTGTTAGAAGTCCTAAGCTTGCCTAAACTTGACGATACAAAAGATAAATCAAAATAAGGAATGTTCAAATGATTCAATGATGGAATATTGTAAGGATAGGAAACTAGATGACACTGTTGACGAGAATAGGTTGATGCAAAGAACTTTGCAAAACAATCGGCGATTGATTGATCACCACAGAATTCCTCACCATCAATGGATTAGACTTACGTTTCATATTGACAAAATCATAGAACGATCTAGGGTTCATTTTAAAATTGTGAGCTAACTTCTCCAAGTAGAGCACATAGCACTTACGTGATTCAATGTTATACTGTGATCTGGCAACAGAGTACCTGACATAATCAACATCGGATCCAGACCTTTTGAATTTCTTAAATAGTCTGCTCTTTACGTTCCTGAGAGCAGTCATATTAGAAGAATACCACGGTGGTCTATTGGTATTCTTAATATGAATTTTTGGTACAGATTGTACCAAACATTCATTCAAGACATTGTAAAATCTATCAATAGATACATCAATATCAGTCAGGTGATTACAATAACAAACTAAATCCCAGTTAGTATTCAAGAGCAGAGAATTTAGCAACTCAAGCAACTCAGCAACTCAGCAGAGAATTTAGCAAAATTTGTTCTTTTGAAACAAAAGACTGTACCCTCTTCACGTGGGGGGTATATAGAGGAAGGGTCCGAAATGTCATACATCATGGAAATACCCAGCGTAGGATGGTAACCATCTTCCGGGGTAGAAACCGGAGAAATTCTATGAATATCAAAAATCTGAGCGTTATTCACAAATACTAAATCAAGTAATTTTCCAGACGAATTAGAAATCCCGTTAATCTGCAATATCCGAGATCGGAAAACCACCTTACCACATCATAAGTCCACTTGAACGTGATCGAAGAAGAATTCAAGCGAGTAAATGCCTCAGTATCTGGCAATGAAAGCCAAGAAACAGAGGGTAAATTAAAATCCCCCAAGACTAAGATATGGTCCACATCCCTCAACATCAAAACCAATCTGCCTATAGCCTTTAAGTGGCTATCATAAACCGATAATTCCGAGTTTGGTGGGATGTAGGAACATGAAACCAATAATTTAGCTTTACCTAAATTAATAGAGACAACAATAAGTTCAATATCTTCAATCTCATCAAGAATGACACGCTCAGAAGAAAGCGAACTTTTAACAGCAATAAGAACTCCACCACCAATTTTTTGAATGCGATCTTTTCTATATAGAACATATTCTTTCGACAGTATCTCTGAATCAAATATTGAAGGTTTTAACCAGGTCTCAGTGAAACACAAAATTGAAAAATCAAAGTCAAAGCTATCAGTAAATAGTCGGGTTAATTTAGTATTAAGCCTTCTTACATTCTGATAAGCTATGACCAAAGAGCTATTCAGTTTTTTGATGAATTAGAGCTAGGAGGCCTCAAAGGTAATTGCGCTAAATTGTCGACCCTATCAACAAATTCTTTAACAAATGCCTTAGGCGGCCAAAAATCAGAAGATATCAGTTCATCAAAGATTTTCGGTTGCACGATGATCTTAAATGATGACCTAGAATTAGAGGAAGACGAACGAATCTTAAATGTCTTAAGATAAAAGTCACCTTCAATCTTAGATCTAATATAAAAGTCTATATCTTCGGAGGATGTGTCGGGAGCAAAGCGCGAAACAAAAACGACGTTCTTGGCTGGGACCACAGTCAGAGTTTTCGATTTCCCACCGGCTCGTGATGCTACATTTGCAGGAGGTTTAGGATTCATTTCAAGATTACCCATTGACCACCTTATCAATCCTTGGTGTTACAGCGAGAGCAATCCTCTGCTGATCAACAGAAACTGAACAAGGAGCACTGACAGAAGCTGATGATGTTGTAGGCTCATCCGACGACGTACGGTCAGAAGCACTCGGTGTACCGACATCGAGATTCTTAGGAAGCGTCTTTTTCGTCGACCTTTTGCGCTTCTGTCCGACAACGTCAGGCGAACACACAAATGCATTCAATTCCGGGAACCTATCAAACAGAGATGCATATTTATTAAATCTCAAATACAAAGACCACATTTCCTTACCAATTTCGGCCATTTCCGAAGAATAATCTTTAACAAATTTGTAGAACTCTACATTAATTTTCCTACAGTTCTTACAACACCATTTAAGACCACTATCACTATCTCCGTACATTACATCTACAACCTTTGCAGATAAACCTGCACACTTAGAATGCCAAATGTTAGTACAAAGCCAACACTCTATAGATCGTTCGGTTTCCGAAACAATCTTACAGTTTACATTTACACACGACATTTTTTAATTGAAAATTAATTGTAAAACGAACTAACAAACAGGAATAAGAAGTACAAACAATAATACACGAAAATTAGATTTAATATTTCACCCTCTACTATAAGGAGTTAAAGATGAGAATATTTGGCAAAAGAAAAAATGCTCGATGGCAACTCTGTTTGAACAGATGAAACAATGTGAAAGCACACACACGAAAGGAGGGAGTAAGTATAACAACAACAAATGACACAAATGGAACACAACAGTTGTTATCTAATTGCAATAGCAAATAAATCCCAAATTAAAACACAGGAATTTTCACAGAAAGCAAATAATTAATAAAAACAATAGGTGCACTTATTGAAAAATACACTTATCTGTACTTAAACACAATTTTAAAAAAGCAAGAAACTATTAAAATCGGTTAAAATTAATTAATTAAACTATCACAGGAGCACAAACTAAAAAAGCAACTATTGGAACAGGTTACTGCATGGACAACGCAAGTGAAGGAGCAACTCAATGTGATAGTCGATGGCACAAGAATTCCGACCACCAACTATCCTAAGGTTCTTGGTGTCAAATTTGATAGCCTCTTCAGTTCTAACGCGCATGCCACAGCTATCTGCAATAAGATGAGAAGTAGGAACAAGGTCCTCAAGTCGCTAGCCGGCAGCACTTGGGGCATAGATAAAGAAACCTTGTTGACCTCTTACAAAGCGATAGGTCGGTCTGTGGTAAACTATGCAGCACCAGTGTGGTCACCGAATGTGAGCGAGACGCAGTGGAAGAATATACAGACCTACCAAAATGCCGCCCTGAGAACTGCGACAGGGTGCCTCCTCATGTCTTATGTGGACCACTTCATGAGGAGACGAAGATCATAACCGTGCGACGGTTATGATCTTCTTGCTGTCGAAGCAGTATCTGCTTGGTTGCTACCGTCCCAGCCATCCCAATCACCATCTAGTGGATAGGCGCCCACCTCCCAGGCAGATCAGGAAAGACCTTCATGATCTAGGGCGCGAGGTCCAACGCTACAAGAGAAAACCTCTAGATCAAAGAGCTTACAAGGCAGGTCTGGCTGACATACACTCTGACGCAATCGCTGAAGCCGTGAATAATTACAGAGTCAATGTCGTGCTAGGAGACCACCCTCCACCACACAGTGGGAGGAATCCAAAAAAAGGGAAATAATTCTGCCGTTTCTTAACCAGACAACCGATTGCGAGACCAAGAGGTATTTTTTTTCTTTTTTTTTGTAAAATTTTTTACTGGTATTGTTACCAAGCTTTTCCAATTTACACCATTTTTTACACAAATTTCAAAAGTAAGCCACATTTTCTCCAATCGCAAAGCTAAAATGTCAAAACTTTTGGCATATTTATATGTGGTAAGGTGTTGTAAGTTGAACTGCAAAGAGAATCTGAAACCCGGCTTTTAGTATAGCAGATATAGGGGAAAACCCAAAAAATATGTGGTAAGGTGTTGTAAGTTGAACTGCAAAGAGAATCTGAAACCCGGCTTTTAGTATAGCAGATATAGGGGAAAAACCAAAAAATCCAATTTTTGGGGATTTTCAAAATTATTTTGGGAATTGTGGGATTGACTTTTGCAAATATAATGATTTGCGAATTACTCTCGATTTGACCTACAAACTACAAAATATTTCATTGAAATATGTTGATTTTTAAATATTTTATGGCGCTATTACATTTCTGTCTGCATTTGAAAACTGATTTTTTGACTTTCCCGATCCTCTCCTAGCATTTTGTTAATATTAGATCCAAACACATTTGCAAATTAACAAGAATATTTTCTAAATAATGCAAAAAATTTCGCTAAGATACACCAACTCAGACAAAAGTTATGGCCATTCGAAGTTCGGTCGGAAAATTTACTTTGAAATTCTAGAACAAATTATTTGAAAAGTATACCAAATATTCATCATGAAGGAAACTACTTGTAGAACATTTTCGAATATACATATTTTTTAGTTATATTAATACCTAGAAACTAAAAAATACTCATTCATTATTGCGTTATTGTTCCTCATTCTAAGGAAATCCCTAATTTTTTACCTCATAACAGGTGTTAACAAAATTATTTATATGATACAAAATTGTTGATTTCTTGGCATTTCCATAGATGCCAGGAAACAGGTATAAATCGAAATGTCAAAAAATCAGGTAATATTATTATTTATAGTTTATAATAAAACGACAAGGTACTTCGAGATACCACATCAATAAGAATTGACCAGTCAAACATGGCGTTATCATTAAAGCACTCAACACTGTACAGTATTCTACCTGTTACCGGCATCTATGGAAATGCTAAGAAAACAACAATTTAGGTATTTTTTTGTTAACAAAAGACCTGTAGGTCTTTTTGTTAAGTGCAGTGCTACAAAATGCGCTCACAGACTCCGAGAAGCTCGTGTGTGCGTAACGCGGATTGGGGCCACTCTGCCATTATCATTCAGGCATCAAGAATGTCTGATCTAAGGGCTCTGGCAGGACCGACAGACTATTTGTCACCAGTTCAGAAATCCTCCTCAAATCTCGACATAATGATTCCCCCAGAACAGAATGGTCATGCGGCAACCTTCCTTTGGAGGGCCATGTAATATACACTGACGGTTCAAAGATGGATATAGGCACAGGGGCAGGTATTTTCAGCGAATCTCTTGTCATAAATACGTCCTGCAGGTTAGCCGACACCTACAGAGTTTTCCAGGCGGAGATCTTTGCTATACTGCAAGCCCTCAGCTTGATAAATCGACGAAAACTCGGGCAAGATGATCACATGACAGTCTATGTTGATAGTCAGGCTGATCTGAAGGCACTGAAGTCAACCACTATAAGGTCAAAGGTGGTTAATGAGTGCCGTTTGGAACTACAGCAACTGGCAGACATAATCAGACTGTGCTGGGTCCCCGGACACTGTGATATCGCGGAGAACGAGAAGGCTGACGAACTCGCGCGAAATTGATCAGCGATGGACGCTGCAAGAGTTGAGCCATCCCTATATTCCCCCTTATGCGAATTTTTCAGGAACATAGAGTGTTTCTACAAAGACTTAGCAAACCTGAAATGGTGAGCAGATCTGACTGTAAAATCACTAAATCTCTATGGCCAGCCATATCGAAATCTAGGACCAAAGATCTTCGTAACCTCACAAAAAGAGACATTGGTTTAATGATAGGCACGCTGATGAGGAGGAACTGGAGACAATCGAACACCTTCTCTGTCAATGTCCTACTCTATCAAGACGAAGACATCGCTAGCTAGGTGATTACAGGATACAAAATCTGGAATCTCTATCATCCCACGATATTGATAGAATCATGGGCTTCATAGGTTGCTTGAGATGGATGGTTTGACATCAACTCATCTAAACCTCTCTTAAAAAGCCATCTCTCCTCTCTCTTATCTATACTTATCACCTCCTTCATCTTCTTCGATCTCTCCCTCTTCTTTTACTCATCTTCTCAGGACGAACACAATGGACCAAATGGTCTCCGAGTGAAGTGGTGCACGCCAGCAATGGTTGTGTGCCGCGCGTCCTTAACCTAACCTACTAAGTCATTTTCTTACGAAAAAAATACTAATTACAATAAAAAATAAACAATATTTTTGAATACTATTGTACCATATCTAAAAAATGTTCGCCTCGTTCACGTATTAATTTTTTAATTTCTTTCAATTTACAGAATAATTCTCCCATTTAACAAAAAATGAAATTTTTTTGAAAAATATCGCGCTATTTCGTTATTTCTTGTTAAAAGCGCTTGTTATAAGGTTTCATATGTTACCCCATTTTTGCTGGAAATTACTCATTACGCCGGACGCATTCACTGGTATTTAAGAGATACCCTAAAAACCATGTAATATGTATTAGAAACCAAGACAATATAATTATGTACAAAAGAACATTGAACACAATAGCCAGTAAACAGCTTTCTGGCTCACTTAAGTAGTTAAAAAGCATTCGACATTAAAATCAGAATTCCTTCATTTCTCACGACTTACAATAACATGTAATTTTATACAGTTTAATTTATTTATGTATACTTTTTATTCTTTTATTTCAGTGTGCAGGAAATCTGAGATATAACACCATTCCCTCCTCAGACATACAAAAACTGTTCCCTCTAGTAATCGACCTGTTTTCAAAAATATTGTTTTCAGAGGTTCACGAAAAAGTTATATGTAAATGTTTGGATGCATTTGGTACTTGGTCCACCGAATTCACATATGAACTCAACGAACCTGTGAGCAATATTTTCAAGAAAGGTATAGAATTGAAAACAACTACTCAAGGTGTTCGATTGTCATATTTGCAATGGTTACTTACAACTATGAACGAAAAAGAATTTCATATGGATGAGGGATTATCTATGAAGTTTTTGAAAATGTTTGAAAAAGGTGTACAAAATTCTTCACAAATACCGTTAGTCTCGGAAGCGGCTTTCGTCGCATGCATTCTTCTGAAAACGGATGGATTAGAAAATAATGAGATATTCACCAGCTTTTGGAATTTAATTTTAGATTTGAACAAATCAATATTCTTCACTGATCGGTTTATATCTTCTTCGTCACCCGACACATTGTGCTGTATCGTACTTGTTGCACAACGCCTATTGAAAAATCACTACAAAAATGTAAGGGGCAGTTGTGATATATTATTTAGGGTTATTGTCTTATCAATCTTATCGAGCTCAGTAAAAGTTAGACACTATACAAATAATCTGCTGGTTCAACTTATGCAATCTGAGAAAAGCATCACATTTGCAAAATCAATATTTGGTGAATTGGAAAAAAATTTAAATTTATATGTCACGAGCTTGGATGCAGACGAAACCGATATACTTGCTAAATCCTTAATAAAAACAATTAGATTAATGTGCGAGTTCTCAAGTATTTGTAGTACAGAAGCCGAATGTTTATCACTACAGTTGCTTATTGTATGTCACCACCCATTAGTGACAAATTTTGAGCCAATATTATGGGAAATTATTCTGAAGAATCAGTTGAATTTGGATCCAAAGGTATTTATTTCATCAAAAATTAAGGAAATTACTGCCGTTGTAATAGAGAATTTCAAGCCGACACTACCCTTCGAAAACGCGATCGCAACATTGGTTCGAATAAGCCCAGATATATTTTTGCCAATATTAATAATGAAGGTTACATCAAATCTGAATGATCAGAATATGGTTAATGTAACCGATGATGAATATTTTACCTTTTTAACGCCTGATGGAGAATTATATGACAAAAGTGTCATACCCAACAGCGATGAAATATATTCTACAGCTGGCCTTAGAAGAGAGAATAAGGCATATAGTTATAAAGAACAAATAGAGGAATTACAATTAAGAAGAGAAATAGAGGAAAAGAAACGTAAAGAAGGTAAAGCAAACCCGCTTAAACTTACGTTAAAACAGCAAGAAGTTATTCGGAATCAGACAGAAAAAGAGCAACTTATTAAAATACGCCTTAAAAACATCAATGATAGAATAACAAGTGCTATTAGAATGATGTACGCTTCATTTACAGGAAGCTCGAAGCAATTTGCACTTCACTTTCCAAAGATACTAAATTCAATTTTGATTGCAATGAAATCTCCAATAGCAGCAGAACCCTTGGTTAATCTTTATTTTAATCTTCATAAGGCATGTTTTAATAATTCAATATTGGGAAAACAAATTGCAATAGCGACAATACGATTGCAAAACCCACGATGCGATATAAGTAAAGAATGGAAAACTGGTAATATATCTGACGTTGTAGTAGAAACGTTACTTGAATTGGAAAAATATATTTTTGATAATACAAATACTTTGACGTGCCCGGCATTTACATATGCATTTGAATTTCTTCGTAGAGCTCTATTTAATACCAGTATCTCAACCAATGACGTGCTAGTATTATCTGGCATCAGAATACTCGAATTACATGCTAAGACAAGGGGTAATACTATCACCGGAGACCTATGGGACTATACCCACCCAAAATATATGCCTGCTATTGAAATGTTCCGTCTATTGCTGTCTATAGTACGTTCACATAGTGGACGAATCCGAAATCAAGCCGTTGACGTTTTACTTGAGGTTGCAAAATGTAATTCAGGCGCCGATTATTGCGCAATGGCAAAACAAGGGGAAATTGAAATTTTTTTACATGGATTAGAAGATAGATCTGAAGCTATTAGAGACGCAGCACTTCGAGTTCTTCTGATACTTCATCGAGCTATCAAAAATGAGTGTACGACAGACATAAATTTTTCAATATATATTAGAAATATTGTTTGGATTTCAAAATTTGATGTTTCCCTTGAGAATCGAATACTCGCCGAACAATTATGGGAAAATATTAACCTTGATTTTCCGGTGTATGCAGAAATATTGCCTTACATAATACATCCAGAAATATGTATTCAAAAAGCTGCAGCTGATTCATTAGTACCATTGCTTAAAAAAGATCCGTCTACAGCTAAAGGTGTTTTGAAAAGACTACTTAAAATTTACAATGAAAAGCTAGAAAAAATTCCACCAAAATTAGATCAATTTGATCGTGAAATTGAACCTGCAATCGATCAGTGGAAGTCGAGAAGAGGAGTTGCTATAGCTATATCCAAGGCTGCTAATTTCTTTTCTTTGGAAGATGTAAATCACGTGATGCAATTCATGGTCTCAGTCGGACTCGGCGATCGTGATGAAATCGTTCATAAGGAAATGCTGGCATCAGCTCTAACTATCGTAGATATTCACGGAAAGGATACTATAATAAATTTGCTTCCGGTTTTCGAAGACTTTTTAGACAAGGCACCAAAATCGGAACGTTTCGATAACATACGACAAGCTGTCGTCATTTTAATGGGATCGTTAGCACGTCATTTGGAAAAGGATGACACACGAATAGAGCCAATAGTAAGAAGACTTTTGACAGCATTATCAACGCCATCGCAACAGGTACAAGAGGCGGTTTCAAATTGCCTTCCTCACTTAATGCCATCGGTTAAAGATGAAGCATCGTCCATTATAAAACGTCTTTTACAACTGCTTGTAAAATCTGAAAAATATGGCGAGCGTAGAGGTGCTGCATATGGTATAGCAGGTATTGTAAAAGGTTTAGGGATCCTATCGCTAAAACAATTTGATATAATGACCAAGTTAACATCATACATCCAAGAGAAGAAAAACTATAAATCTAGAGAAGGCGCTTTATTTGCTTTCGAGATACTTTGTACAACACTCGGTCGACTTTTTGAACCGTATATAGTTCATGTACTTCCTCATTTATTGCAATGCTTTGGAGATTCTTCTCAGTATGTTAGACAGGCCGCAGATGATACGGCAAAAGTAGTAATGGCGAAATTATCGGCACATGGTGTGAAGCTGGTTCTACCGTCACTTCTTGAAGCATTGGATGAGGATTCGTGGAGAACAAAAACAGCATCAGTTGAACTATTAGGGGCAATGGCTTATTGTGCCCCAAAGCAACTCTCATCCTGTTTGCCTTCTATAGTTCCAAAATTAATCGAAGTATTAGGAGATTCGCATACCAAGGTCCAGGAAGCTGGAGCTGACGCTCTTAAAGTTATTGGATCTGTTATAAAGAATCCTGAGATACAGGCAATAGTACCAGTTTTATTGAAAGCACTTGAAGATCCTTCTCGAAATACATCAGCTTGTCTACAAAGTTTGCTACAAACAAAATTTGTACATTTTATTGATGCACCATCTCTAGCTTTAATAATGCCTGTAGTGCAAAGAGCATTTATGGATCGTTCTACGGAAACACGTAAAATGTCTGCACAAATTATTGGAAATATGTACTCCCTAACAGATCAAAAGGATTTGACACCGTATCTACCTAATATAATTCCGGGACTCAAAATGTCATTGTTAGACCCAGTTCCTGAAGTTAGAGCGGTATCAGCTCGTGCCTTGGGTGCCATGGTGAGAGGCATGGGTGAGTCATCATTTGAAGATTTGCTTCCCTGGTTAATGCAAACACTTACTTCGGAATCAAGCAGTGTTGATCGCAGTGGTGCAGCACAAGGTCTTTCTGAAGTTGTAGGTGGTCTCGGTGTTGAGAAGTTACACAAGCTTATGCCTGAAATTATAGCTACTGCTGACAGGAACGATATCGCCCCCCATGTGAAAGATGGATACATAATGATGTTTATTTATATGCCTAATACATTTCCACAAGATTTTACACCGTATATTGGTCAAATCATAAATCCTATCCTCAAAGCTCTAGCAGATGAAAATGAATATGTTCGTGATACAGCCTTAAAAGCAGGTCAGCGAATAGTTAATCTATATGCTGAAACGGCTGTTACCCTTCTTTTGCCTGAGCTCGAAAAAGGTCTATTCGATGATAATTGGCGTATCCGTTTCAGTTCAGTTCAGCTCTTGGGTGACTTGTTATACCGTATATCTGGAGTATCTGGAAAAATGACCACAGAGACGGCAAGTGAAGATGATAATTTTGGAACTGAACAGTCACATACTGCTATTATAAGGTTTTTGGGAAATGAAAGACGCAATAGAGTATTATCCGGTCTATATATGGGCCGCAGCGATGTTTCACTTATGGTTCGTCAAGCAGCTCTTCATGTATGGAAGGTTGTCGTAACAAACACACCCAGAACTCTTAGAGAAATTCTACCTACTCTGTTCGGGTTGCTTTTGGGATGTTTAGCCAGCACCAGTTATGACAAACGGCAAGTTGCCGCCCGAACACTAGGAGATTTAGTAAGAAAACTGGGTGAACGAGTATTGCCAGAAATAATACCCATTCTTGAAAGTGGACTGAACTCAGAGCAGGCGGACCAACGTCAGGGAGTTTGTATTGGATTGTCCGAAATTATGGCGTCGACATCGAAGGAAATGGTTTTGTCTTTTGTTAATAGCTTGGTACCAACAGTGAGAAAGGCATTGTCAGATCCCCTTCCAGAAGTACGAGTAGCAGCAGCAAAAACATTTGATTCGCTTCACTCTACAGTTGGATCTAAAGCATTGGATGATATACTGCCATCTATGCTGGAGGGTCTTTCAGATCCTAATCCAGAAATAGCCGAAAATACTTTGGACGGTCTGAGACAAGTAATGTCAATAAAATCACGTGTGGTTCTTCCGTACTTAGTTCCACAATTGACAGCACTACCAGTCAACACTAAAGCTCTTTCAATACTTGTTTCCGTAGCTGGTGAAGCACTTACGAAGTATTTGCCCAAAATTCTTCATGCTCTATTGCAAGCGCTTTCTGAAGCACAAGGTGGTTGTAACGAATCACAAGAATTAGAGTACTGTCAGACGGTTGTGTTATCTGTAAGCGATGATGTTGGAATTCGTACCATTATGGATACACTAATGGCTTCTGCAAAATCAGAAAATATTTCCACGCGCAAATCATCAGCCAGTTTATTGTCTGCATTTTGTATACATACCCCTGGTAACTATTCGCAATATGTACCACAGCTCCTGCGGTGTCTTCTTCGCTTGCTGGCAGATACAGATAGAGATATATTACAGCGATCTTGGGAGGCTTTGAATGCTGTTGTAAAGGGTTTGGACTCTGCCCAACAAATTGCTCACGTTTCAGATGTGAGACAAGCTGTACGTTTCGCAGCCAGTGACTCGAAAGATCTTGAACTACCCGGATTTTGTTTGCCTAAGGGTATTACACCACTGTTGCCTGTTTTCCGAGAAGCTATATTAAATGGTCTTCCAGAGGAAAAAGAAAATGCTGCACAAGGCCTTGGGGAAATTATCGTGCTCACAAGTGCTCAATCTCTACAACCGTCTGTAGTCCACATAACTGGTCCACTAATTCGTATTTTAGGTGATAGGTTCAACGCAGGCGTCAAAGCAGCAGTTCTTGAAACTTTGGCAATACTTCTTCACAAAGTTGGTGTAATGTTGAAACAATTTTTACCCCAACTTCAAACTACTTTCCTTAAAGCATTACATGACCAAAATCGTTCAGTGCGTATGAAAGCTGGATATGCCTTATCGGAGCTTGTTGTGATTCATACCAGGGCTGATCCACTATTTAATGAGATTCACAATAGTCTTAAATCAAGCGATGACCCCGCCATTCGCGAAACTATGCTGCAAGCTCTTCGTAGCATTATTACCCCAGCTGGAAACAAAATGTCAGAAATGTTAAAAAAACAAGTCAGTACCACTTTGATTTGTTTTCTTGGACACCAAGATGATGGAACCCGGAGCGCTACAGGCGGTTGTTTGGGAGCATTGCTTAAATATTTACAACGTGATCAAGTATACGACATTATTCGTAACAATATGCTATTGGATGAAAGTGACGATTCACTTGTTAAACACGGCCGTACTGTTTTTCTATTTGTTGCACTTAAAGAAAGTGCTGAAGTGGTATTAAATTCGGGACATGAAGAAACCATATTGACATCTGTTATATCACACATATCATCCGATAAAATTCCAATCGCTAGTAACGGAATACGAGCGGCCACATATCTAATTGAATACTGGTTGTCAACCCAAAAACCTATATCAGCACAACTAGTGTACTCTTTTTCACGTGCAATGAATCACAATAGTAACGAAATAAAGCAGTTGGTTGCTAAAAGTTGCAATCATATCGCAAAATCATTGGACTCAAATGAAATCCCTCCGGACTTATTGAAATACTTGATTCCAATGCTTGTGAATGGAACTAAAGAAAAAAATGGATATGTTAAATCAAACTCAGAAATTGCTTTAATATCTTTGCTTCATTTAAGAGAGGGCGAAGCAGTTTACAGCAACGTCTGCCAAATTTTGGATGTAGGTGCTCGAGATTCCCTGTCCGAAGTCGTGAGTAAAGTTCTTAGAAAAGCTGCAGTGCAACCACCTGGAAAGGATGAAGAACTTGACGATACTATTTTGGTTTAGGCGTACCAGATGGCGATGCCTTGTAGCTCTAACAGTTTTATTTACGTATCTTATTCTCATCTACATTTTCTAAAGATAATCCTGTATATATATGGAATAACAGCTTATAATAAAAAATTAAATATTTTGTCGAATTATTTTATCATTAGGTAAGTACATATCAGATTTCCATAACATTCTGGCACAGGTTTTGTACGAAATTGGTTTGAAATCGTATAGATTATTTTACCTTCTTCAGCTGTTGTACGTTACCATGAAATAGAAAGAAAATGGAAACCGGAAATTTCTATTAAAAGTATTGTAGAGCTATGTACACATGGTGACAAGTTGTGTTACTTGGTGCTCCGTTAATATAAGTTTTTTTTCATTTATTTATAATAGTAAAATAAATAAGCCAATATGGCCAATAATCTTATATTATCTTTATACAAATTTCAATTAATTAATAAGATCTACACTCAAGTGATCCGCCTTGAAAGTTACAATTCAGATATAACAAAAGTTAAAACTATAATAACATAGCTGCACACAATTCGATATAATTACATTATTATGTATAGTAAAAATAAAAAATGATAAATAACGATAGAAAGAATTAACCTAAGGAAAATATATTTCTGAATGTAAATAAAATAACACTCTCTGGACACAAAACAAATTTATCCCCTAAATTACGCTAGTTAAAAGATTCATACTAGTGAGACTAGGGAGTAAACTGAGAAGATACAGTTATATTAAAATTATTTCTTTGCTATATTTTATTCGGAAATTTTTACCGAGTAAAAGTACACTCAAAGAATTTTGTGAGTATCAATAGCAAAAATGTTTGTTGTTTCAACAGTCTGTGTCTACTGAAAAAAGGAAAGCAGACTTTGTCTGTTATTTTAGCAACACTATGCTTGTTATTTTAGCACATTAATTTGCCTGCTACTGTACCAAACTAGAACAGTCATTTTAGCAAACAATTTTGCTATTATTTAACAGAAAAAAGCGGCTGGGAGAACAAACTATATTTGTTATTCTAGCATACGTTTCTTTCCTTTTTATTTTAATAAAAGAAATACAAATTTTATATTTTCCTGATATTTGAGAATAGTATATCAACCAGGACTCCAACCTGAAGTTATTCAGCCCATGTATTGATAAGCGTTTCGAACTGTGAAATCTGTATGTATGCTTGATCTAAAAATATAAATGAAAAATAAATCATTTAATAAAATTGAATAGCAATAGGAGTATCTACAAACAATACTTACCGGTCACTGGCATTAACAATTATCTTCTTTTTGTCCGAAGGATAAATATGAAGAACATAAATCGTACGACATCGACGCGAACTCTGTCAATATGGGCCAATGTGTTAGGTTTACCCTATGGACACGGTATCTAATTGTACATGTCCAGAGCCATATCATTGGGCAAAATTATCTTGGCCATGGATTACATCCAAATTAGACTAAATTATCCTGAGATTTTTGGAGCCAAAAGGTTGCATCGTGATTCGGATATTAGCAACCATCGTTGGAACATATAGAGTAAATAATCAATGTTGCCATTTCGGTAAACAAATCACAAAAAGGAAAAAAAATACTTACGAGTTGTTGCAGGTATTATCGTTAGGGTCACACTTCCAAGAGTAGTATGCGATTTGGAAAAGTAGACAAGGAAATAAATGGTTAGTCCATCCATGACACAAGTTATCTGAATTTATACATTTTAGTTGCTACGAAATTTCAGATCATGTTTTATACCCGTATTTTAATAGGACACTGCTTGGTGAGAATCTTGAAAACAAACAGAATTAAGTCTTATAATCATAGTACATTTAATTTTCAATTTGTGTACGCTTACCTGTTGCGTCTTGATTAATTGATAACATGGTCCTTTATGTGCATTTGCGTACGCTTGATCAAAAAATATAATCATTTAGAAAATTAAATAGGAGCATGTACACACAATACTTACCGGTCACTGGCATTATAACTATCTTCTTTTTTCCGAATGATACCAATAAAGAACATACATCGTACGACCTTTGGTATATTTGATGTTCTCCAAGACCGTATGATGATCAGTGACTCCTACGCGTTAGCCAATTGGGTTCACCCTATATACACGGTAATTGTACATGTCCAGAGCCATAGAGCTTGCTGAGAATCATGAAAACAACCAGAAATAAGACTTACAGAATCATAGAGAAATTTCCAATTTGTGTACGCTTACCTGTTGCAACTTGATTAATTGATCCTCCAAGGCATATACAATTTCGCCTTTTTTTCTTTAGCCATTTGTGTTGTCGAAGCTGTCCCGGAACAGTTTTACTTATTAAAATCATTTGCATTATCTTCGCGGAATGCTGTTTTATTGCGAATTAACAAACGGAACGAAAATTTCAATCCAATTCATTTTTTTTTGGTCTTAGGTTTACGTCAAACGCAATTGCGCTAGAATAATTATTAGGCTGGTCATAAAAAAACGCCAAGACAAAATCCAATTCAATTCGTTCGGCGTAAAATATTTTATTCTTCAAAGGGTGTTACTTAAATAGCCGTCGTCGGCGCACGATGTCTGTCAAAGAGGCAATCTCGAATGCTAGTGAAAGCATATTACGTCTGTCAATATTTTTTGATAAGCGAAAGTCCCCATTTACATGGTACTTTTTTTCAAGTAACTTATCAGCTTATTCTCTTTTGAAAAAGTACGTTCACACGCGTACTTTTTTTTCAATACTTAACTTTTTTTCATTTGTTTTGTTTTGGCTTTGCCTGTGTGAATTGTTGTTGTTTCCAAGTGAGAACGAAAAACACAAAACGATGAGTACGATAAGTACGAGTACGGCATACTTTTTTCCCCCCGTTTCCGACTGCCTCTCTCGCCCACAAAACGCCGATAAGTATGCTTAATACTTAAAAAAAAGTATCATGTAAATGCAGACAAATAAACATTTTATATGAGATTTTGTCATCTGCACAAATATGAATATATGTGTAACTTATCGCAAGCACATTTTAATGGAAAAATTTGGTTTCAGTGGTAAGGAATATAAATTAAACGCCGCTTTTTTAATTTTCTTTTTTCCGTCATAAAGCATGTCTATGTCCCGATTCACACGCAGCAAAGTGCGAATGAAAAACACAAAACGGATTGCCAGTACAAGAAACTACTTTCCCCATTGTCCATATTCACACTCCGGAACTTTTCCAAGCAAGTGTCAAAGTTTGTTGGAGAGAGCTCTTTCCGCCCGCCTCTCCATCAAACTTTGACACTTGCTTGGAAAAAGTTGCCGAGTGTGAATCTGAACATTATCTTCCGTATGCCTCTATGTCCAGATTTACACCCGGCAACTTTTTCCAAGCAAGTGTCAAAGTTTGACAGAGAGAGAGACGCCGAGTTACCGGGTGTGTTGAGGTGTCTATGTTCGTCCCAATTTACACGAGGCAATTTTATCAGCGGTTTAATGGAGTTTGTAGGGGAGGCAGTTGGAAAGGGAGGGGAAAAAATTCTCGTACTCGATTGAACGTTTTGTTTTTTATTCGCACTTTGAAACAACAACAATACACACAGGAATAGACGTGGAAACCGTATAAAAATCGTCTTTGCACAGAATGATACAATCTTGCGAAATTTTCTCTTAATACTCACCCTAAGCCTTTAGGAATTCTCTCGTTTTTTAACTTTTTTTGCATACACAATACTTAGTCCTAGATCACACGGGGCAATTTCTTCCAAGCGGAAAGTGCTCTCTGTATCTTTCCTACAAACTTTGACACTTGCTTGAAATAAAATTGCGTTGTGTGAATCAGACTTTATAAACATTTTTACAAATCGCACATAAAATATTAATGTTTAGCTTTGGTTTATTAAAATATGTATAAAAAATTAGAAACTAAAATCTAAACACAATAGATTAATTTTAATTGTATGTCCGGAACTAAGATTTTGAAATCGTCAAATCATATTCGTTATCGATTTGTGTTTTACTTTTTGCAGTTTTAATCGACTCCTATTTCCAATATTTTTAAAATCTAACGAAAAAATAAAAATATTGAGAACCGTAACTCGAAAACAGATATCGCCGAATAATTATTTAATTTTTTTAAATATACTTGTCTTATCTCACGAATGACCTTAACCTTTTTGATTTTCAATGGAAGTTGAACTTTATCATGTAAATTATTGCAACTTTTGTCTTATTTTCACATATTTTGATTAACAGCAAAAATTTTCAGCAAACTGCAAATTTTTCAGCAGTGCGTTTGCTAATGCAAAACTGCAAACTTTTTGCTATTACAGCAGAAAATGTGCTGTATTAGCAGAAAAAATGGTTGCTAAAAATTAGCAGACGTTGTTTGTTATTAACAGCAAACAATTTTTTTTTGGGTGTAGCGACAATCATGAATATTACAAAACATTCAGTGATAGAAAATTGACTAGAATTAAAACTATGGCTCCCCAGCCATTAAAGAAGAAAAAAAAGTTTGAAGTAATCGACCCTGTAAACAGAGCACACAGAATTATAGGCCACCGGCCAAGTATTCAAGACATTTACAACTGAATACATGCGGAGTAAATGAGAAATTACGCAAATACACCGGAAAATGGTTCCATATTCGAGCAACCTTACTACAAACGATCTTTCGGCAACTGTCGATATAAAACGTGGTAGCAATAGTTGAGGATTACGGGAAGATCTACAAAAAAAACAAAAGTTTAAATTAATTTTGTAGGATTAAACTCGATTTTTTTCTAAATTTCATTCAGATACTTAGATTAGTGTTATTCAGGCATGTCACAGGATTTGTACGAAATTGGTTCGTTTTCGTTTTTCAAAATCGTATCGTTTTAGTTTTGCTTCTGCAGCTCTTGTACGTTTTCATGAAATCGAAAGAAAATGAAAACCGAAAAACACTATCAAAAATATGGCAGAATAGAAATCAGAAACAGCTGTTTCAGCCACCGCCGTCAACAATATCGTTTCGACTCCCGATTCTGATTGGCGGTACTGAAAATAAATAAAACGTTAAAGCCAAAAATAAACAAAAGAAAATAATGCCTGGAATTTCAATTGCTGCAGTTGCTGCATTGATGGAAGAAGAGAGAAATATACATTCTGAAACAAAATTACACCCCAGAAGTTTGCGAGATGCATCAGATCCATTGTCCCAAACAAATGGAGTGTAAGTAAATAAGTATATCCATTTAATTGTATATTCGCTTCATTTTTTTTTGTTTGGTTTTATAAGCTTTTATCGTTTGAATAAAGAGGAATTTTTAATGGTACTAGAAAAAATTGAACCTTTCCTGAAGAGTTCCACAATACCGGGAATTATTCAATTGGCAACAACTCTTTGTTTTCTTGCTACAGGATCGTACCAAGGTGTTATAGCCAAGGACGTATAGCTAAGTATGGGAAGAAGCACCGTTTCAGTTATTCTATGGAGAGTTATGAATGCTCTCGAGAGTAAGATATGTCCACATTTCATAAAACTAAGAATGACGCCTGAAGAGAAAAGGAACTCAAAATTGCACTTCTTTTCAAAATACCAGATACCCGGCATAATTGGATGCATAGACGGTAGTCACATACAAATTTCGAAACCCACAGAAGATGAGTCTCTCTATTACAATAGGAAAGGAACATATAGCTTAAACGCAATGATCGTAAGTAATAGCTATTTTCAAAGAAATTAATTAGATATGTGATTACATGTTTTTAGATATGTGATTACAACATGAAAGTAAGAGCTGTGGATGCTTGCAGGCCTGGGTCTTGTCACGACGCATTTATTTGGGGCTTAAGTGGAGCAAGAAAGTATTTTTTAAATGAATACAGAAATGGTGATACGAATTCTCGTCTATTGGGTGATTCTGGCTATGGATTAGAACCGTTCTTAATTACGCCATACAAAGATGTAACCGTCGGAACTATGCAGCACAAATTTAACAAAAACATACATCAGCTCGTAACATTGTAGAGCGTGTAATTGGCGTAATAAAAAGCCGGTTCAGCCCGAAAAAGTTATTAAATTAATAAACGTGTGCTGTGCTTTGCATAACATCTGCAGAGAATACAACGTTGAACTTGAGGAAACCCATATTTTGAACATCAATGAGGAAATTGAAGTAATGGATGAAATTGATTATGACGTGGGAGATACTTCTCAAAGAAGTCTGTTCAACGCAGGTACTCTTATAAGAGACAGTACAGCAAACCAAATTAATTTCTAAAATAAATTTTATTTAAGTAAAAACTAAAAAAACATGAATTCAATAAGTTTCTTATAATTAGTATAAAAAAACTGTCTAACCGTATTTAATACGAAAAAGGCACATTAATAAATGAGATCAAAAAATGTCTACGTTTTTTTTTGTTTTAGTTGCAATTTTTGGATTTCTTTTTGACTCCTGAAGCAGTAGGGCTAGCATTTTTCGATCCAAGCGTTTCTCCTCGAATCAAGCAAAAAATGTCAAGTCGTTTCACAGCGAAGACTCCTGCGGTAAATTTTGCAAATACCGTACATATACAAATTGGCAGCACCTGACGATATGCGATTAATCTGATTTTGTATCGTATAAAACAAAGAGCCTATTTACCAAGTTTGATCTTCAAACAGATTTCGACCCAGCATTGTGGAAGGACAATGAGGAATATCGAAATACCTCAGAATTCCTTAAAAAATTATTTATCGTTAATGTTGCTGCAGAGCGTGGAAATAAATTTATAAACGATTATAACCGCATTTTAACTCGATGAGGAAGAAGTTCCGTATGTATTGCAAATTGTCGACTGTTATAGAAAGAAATATCCATCACATTCAAAACCATCATTGAAAAATAATACGCACTTGTATTAAAGCATTAACTATACTATTATTAACTTCAATTACTATATGTATTAAGAACATTTTTGAAAATAAAATATCTTTTGTTCACTTTGAAGAAATTTTTTGTATATTATTAAATTTTTAATTCGGAGAATAATTAGCATAGGCCTCTTTGTTTTCATATTTTTTGTGTATTAAGGATAAAGTTATACAATTTTATAATATCCGCCGACTTCGACGTTACGCATTTCTTTAAACTTAACCAGTAAGGAAAGGCAGAAAGTCGGGCGGGGCCGACTATATAATACCCTACACCTCCCTAACAATGCGATAAGGGTCATTGCCATAATAATTTGGAATAATTGGTAAATGGGTAGAAACGTATATCTAATTCTGAAACGATAATCGCTAAATTAAGCAATATTCGTTCCTAAAGTGAGAAACATCTTTCTGGAAAATTTTAATGTTCGGAAGTAAAATACAACTTCTATAGCAGTTTGATACAAAATCAGGAGGAACATATATATGGAGCTTTAATATAAATCTGAACCGATCTTCCCTGAATACTTACTCATGTAAAAAGACCTCCTTCTGCGAATTTCGTACTGATCGGATATAAAATACAGTCTCTACAGCGCTTAGATGTCAAATCGGGGGTAACATATATATGGGAGCTATATCTAAATCTGAACCGATTTTCTCTAAATTTGGCAGTATTCCTTCATGTAATAAGAAACCTCTTTCTTTCCTTTTCAATGCTCAGTCTTAGTTCCTCGATTCAATTAGCTTTAGCTTTATTTCATTTTTCTCGCACAAACTTTTTTGTACTGCTAGGTTGTGTAGCTGATCATTTTCAGCTTTTTTTTTCCAAAATATTCACCCCTATCGCGAATAATAAGTGGAATATTTGTTCCCTAGATTTCTTCACTTCACGGGAAGTGGAATATGCTATCGTGAATATTAGGGAACAGTTTGTTCACTTCGAATCTGTATGATGTATCGAAAACGAACAGCTGTTCAAAATTAATAAATTATCAGTGCACAGTGAGCGTAAAAAACAAGAAGAAGAGTTGAAAAGCATTTTGTTTTTCAGAGTTAAGGTTAAAATATTACTTAAATGTTAAAAAAAAGAATTATTCTTTTATTAGAGGAACAAGAAGTGTGTATAGAACAACGAGCGGTGAAGTTTGAGAGATGCATCAAATCCTTTGGAGTTGCCTGATATACTGTATTTGTCCTTAGTAGCATACTTTTTTTGTCTAAATTGTTTTTTTTAGATTTGTTCAACATTACAGGGTAAACAAGGCGGTTTTTACATACCACTTGAAAAATTCTAACCCTGTACTACAAAAAATCATTTGCGATTACTCCAATTGTGAAGCTGAGTGCCTGTCTAAAGTTCTTTGCAGATGGTGGGTATCAGAATGGATTCTGCAAAGATCCTAAAGTCGGCATGGCACAGTCAGTGAAGTACTCTTCCATGTTTTGATTCCATTAGAATCGAGAATTTGTCGCAAGTGGATAACTTGTCGAACTCAAGAGGAAGGGAATGTTATAGCACAAGATGTATGCACTAAATTTGGAATACCCGGTGTCCTTGGATGTATTGAAACGTGAAAATCTTATCACCAAAGACAAATAAGCACCTGTACTTTAACAGAAAAGGATAGTTTAGCTAAATGAGACAATCGTACGTCCCCCAATTTTATTTTATATTTTCCCGATTTGATCAAATATATTTTCAAAGATAAACGATAGTAAAATGAGGATACGACACCTTAATAGGACATATTACGGAGCTTGTCACGATTTCTTTGTGTGGAGTACGAGCTATTTCTGAAATGTAATGGAACAAGACTATTTATAATGTGGAAGCAAATTGTGATTATTAAGTGCGAATATATATACGTATACATATGTATGTATGCCATATATCATACCAACATTGTTAGACGATGGCGGATACCCACTGGAGCCCTGCAGCTGGCTCTGTCAAACAGAAATTTAATTATGTCCATGGTAAATGTCGAAACATTATAGAACGAACAAATGGAGTTCTTAAAAATAGATCACTTTGTTATTTTCTAACTGATCCACTCTTGTTAAATAAATATTTTTTTAGTTTTATTCGATATTTGAAGACAAAAATAAACACTTTCACGATGAGTCCGTTCTGTTCGCTAGCAAAAATAAAGTGAACAAATCGAAGTGAAAAGGGAAAAAAATTCCACACACAACAATAATTCACGATAGGGGGAATTTTTTCGAACAAGGGAATTATTTAGGGAACAAAATTGCAGATTGGAATTTGGTGGAAAGTGAACAAATTTTGAGGGAACATTTATTCGCGATAGGGGTGATTACATCGCCTATCCAGTTTGTCATTCATAATTTTGGATTCATTTTTGTGTTCCTTCAGATGTCTGCAAGTATTTTCTAAATATTTATTTTCTTCAGACAGAAGGCTACTGAAGTCCGGTTTTGGTGTATGGCAAAGGTTGCGTCCTTTTGGAGTGCTTGTAGTTTTTGGGACAATGTTTGAAGATGGAGTACATGCTCTGCTTCTTTTTGGACTTGGCTGACGCGAGGTGACCGAGTTTGATCAATTTGTAAGAAGCTCTGTAGAGCGTGGGGTGCTAGATTTGGCTCTTTTAGAATCGAAAGTGAGTGGGGATCTTGTTATTCGTCTTTTTGAATGAGTTATAGTGCCAGAGTTTGCTTGTTTTTATGTTGACGCAGAAAACTCAATTTCTTCATTCTCTTTATCACTATCTGATTCTCCATCATTCGAATTACAAAGCATATTCATACTTTGTTCGAAATCCAGCTCGTCAAAGCTTCTTCCACCATTGATTCCGTCTACAGGAGTGTAAAAGGCACAAATTCTGTCGATTCTCCTGATCAGACAAAACATACTGATTATATTCTCCTCTTGTTGTGATACATCCTTTTCTTTAGATTAGCCTTCCAATCCGCCCAGTTTTTTTCCATTCACAGACTTTTTGTTGGTGGTACGGCACAATTTAATTTGTTTGACAATTCTTTCCACAAAGACTCCACAACCACCTTGTCGCCTTTAACATACGCCCTGGCCATGTCTTGGTGGCATTCCATAAAATTGACCAAAATCTTGGCTTGATTACTGTTTCTGTGTTTGCCCCTTTAAATGTATAACAATTATTATTATTAAGTTTAACTTTAAAATAAAAACTTACATTTCATTGGTCGAATCTTCTTTTTTGATTTTTGTTTCTTTTTTTTTAGTTTCAGGGTTGCATTTTCTCTTATTTTTTGTTTGTTTTATGGTTGCTTTAGAGTGTATAGCACTTCGAAGATCAAAAGTATTAAAATTTTCGTACGAAAAATTTATTTTTTGATTGAAATTAATACAAGTATTATTCATACTTAATCCTTAGTAGATTTTCATTTTTTCTGTTTAAATTACTAAAAACATAAATTTCACTTCAGATTTTGTGAACGTTTTAAAAATATTTTTTTTCGTTTACGTTTTCTGTAGAAGCTAAAAACGTTTTCGATTTCAAAAACGTAAATTCTTGTACGATTTTGCACTCTGTGACATGCCTGATTATCAGTGGTGTACTTATTTGTATCAGTTTATATTTGATTGTTCAATAATTTTGTAGATTTTTGTTTCGGGGGGGAAAAATGTCTGCCGCTGAGTGCTTAAGTGTCAAAATAATTTTGGTTTAGTGTCAATTTAATTTTGTGCCTTTAATCGCGATTTTGTTTAAAATTTTCTTTGACACTTATATAAGTATTATTTTCTGTGTGTGTTTCTTAGGTTAGGTTGAAGAGAGCAGACGTTTAAACGTCTCATGTCCATGGACATACACTTAAGCCAGTGGTTCGGCCTGTTGTGCGCTCCTTATTTATGATCTTTTTATACCTCACGAGTTACAGAAAATCGGTACTAGGCACGAATTTTGTCAGTATCCTTCAGTCATATCCTCTGAGATGAGTTAAGTCTGGCAATATGTGGGACCCGAAATATCGGGATCTTGCATGTGTGAAAGCCGGGCAGTGACACAGAAAATGTTCCATCGTTTTGATGTTTTCCCTGTATGCCCTACATTCGTCGTTTTCCGCTTGAGTGTCCCGTTAAAACACTCATCATCTTACTAATCTCTATCTTGTAGTTTCAGAAAACTTCTTGTTTTCTTTTCATTTGGGTCACCCCACAGTATCTTTGCAGTTGCTTCTACTGTTGCGCTATTCCACACAGTTTTGTAAGCCATCACTGCCCAGTGATCATCCTTCGTGGCTTCGAAAGGTTTCCAATTTTCTAAGTTTACGAGGTATGTTCAAAAAATACCGCGAATTTTTAATTTCCGCGGTCTACGTGTATTTGATTTTTGATCTTTTTGTAGCGTTATTTTGGTACTCATGTCTCTTACTTCTGCTGACAAGGTCGGCCATTTTGAATGTTTAGTTAATTTTTGACAGCTGTTGTGCTTGGATGTGTTTTAACTTGTCTTCGATTTTTATCTATTTCAGAAAATGGATCAAAGAATCTGCATCAAATTTTGTGTGAAAAACAAAATAAAGTGCGCTGACGCATTCCGAATGTTGACTGTGGCATATGGTGAAGCTACCTTGGACCAAAGCAACGTTTATCGGTGGTACACAATGTTCTTAGAGGGCCGAGAAGATGCGAAGGACGAACATCGTGCCGGACGCCCGAGCACGTCAACAACAGACGAAAACACCACAGTTTTCTTTGTTTGCAGGGGCGTGGTGCATTATGAGTTCTTGCCACAGGGTAGTACGGTCAATAAAGAATATTACCTGCACGTTATCCGCCAAAAACGCACGGATTTGTGGAAGAACAAAAACGGGCTTTTGCACCATGATAATGCCTCTGCACACACATCGTTGCTTGTGCGCGAATATTTGGCCAAAAACAACACAGTAATGATGCCGCAGCCACCGTATTCCCCTGACATAGCCCTCTATTTTTTGTTCCCAAAAACTGAAAAACCCCACGAAAGGACGACGCTACGCCACGATTGAGGAGATAAAGACGGCATCGAAGGAGGAGCTGAACAAGATCACAAAAAATTACTATTTGAAGTGCTTCGAGGATTGGAAAAAACGTTGGCAGAAGTGTATTATATCCGAAGGGAATTACTTTGAAGGGGACAAAATGGATATTCATAAATAAATAAATACTTTTTGAAAAAATACAAAATTCGCGATATTTTTTGAACATACCTCGTATTACTCGAAGTTCTCTGCTCATTGAAGCCAATCACTCCGTTGTGTCCTGGTACCCAGCAAATACGCAATTGACCATGGGCTGAGTAAGCATTTAACCCTTTCCGATGTTATTGCTTTGATCGCCATTTGGCTATCTGTGAAGATGTTGGCATATTTAGGCTTTTGTGGTATTACTGAGTCAGTTCACACACTCCGTGATTGCTCGAACTTCTGCTT
The DNA here is from genome assembly GCA_963930755.1 of Eudasyphora cyanicolor. Classification (NCBI taxonomy): domain Eukaryota; kingdom Metazoa; phylum Arthropoda; class Insecta; order Diptera; family Muscidae; genus Eudasyphora; species Eudasyphora cyanicolor. The sequence goes on along the minus strand of OZ005734.1, from coordinate 151,293,268 downwards.
GAAATACTGTGTTATGGTCAGGGAGGCGGAAGTAAAGTTCGACTTCTGGTTCATCAATAAAAGGTCTCAGACCCGTCTTTCCTCCTAGCTTTGGCCCATCCGTGAAGCTGCTGGTTCCCACTGGCACATGAGCCAGTGCTCCGTTTTTCCAGGAGCGTCTGTCTGGCACAAACGAATCACAGATAGCTGTAAGCCGCACTTCAGGAATGCGGTCGGAGATTTCTGGCGTTTGAATGTGACCAACTAGAGATTCTAAAATCTTCTGATGGTACGACTTGTGGCCTTGATTTATCCATTCGCCCATCAATTGTAGACGTATTGCTGTGAGGGCTGCCTCATACTTTATATGGATGTCTATTGGTTGGATGTGCAGTATAGTCTCCAATGCTCTTGTTGGTGCAGTTCTAAATGCCCCGCTTATGCCTAAACAGCACATACGTTGAATTTTTTGCAAAGGTATTACGTTGCACTTCTGGTCCATTGATGTTCACCACACTACACAGGCGTAGGTTATTATTGGTCTAATCACGCTCATGTAAAGCCAGTGAGTCATATTTGGGTAGTCCCCATTTTAAACCTATAGCTCTTCTGCACAACGACCAACATCTGCGGGCCTTTGTAACTCTTTCTGCAAGATAATCTTTCAAGTACAGTTTCTGATCCAAGATTACTTCTAAGTATTTTACCTTTTTAGTTATAGCAATTGTCTTATTAAGGAATCGAGGCCGGGTAAAACGTGTGATCTACGTTTTCCTTGTAAATAGACATATTCCTGTTTTGTCTGGGTTAACATTTTCTCCCCACCAATGTCGAGGTGTTATGATCCTGTGCCTGTCGATGTTTATTTAAATTTCGTAGTCGGGGGTAAATGACTGTTTGAACGGAGCCTCGATGACACCTGGGCGCCTCATCGAGTACAAGGCTTCTTCGCCAAGTCCTTACCATAGTAATGGGGGCTATGCTATGGCCGACCTTTCTTCCCCTACACCAAACTATGAATTCTAATAAAACAACAAAAACAAACACAATGCCTACTGACCGTCATTCTGTTAGTCCGATCTCCATCTCAATCTGCTCCAGTCCTCTACTTAGCAGTTATATTGCCCGTCCGAATACAGTCTGTCATAACGTTACAAGTCCGTCACCTCTGAATCTCGTAATGGAAGAAATCATGTGTGGTGAACAATCCGTGCTCAGGGACATCGATTCGCTGAACAGAGAAATCTCCGCCCAATATGGTGAACTCTGTCAGGATTAGGGAGTGATGGATCTCTCATCGGACTCAGTCAGGAAAGCGTGCCTGCGGGATTGATGGATGACCATACCCTATCGGATGAGGATTAAGAAACTACGGTTATCTCTGCCCCGAAATTCGATAGTGGTAGGCAAGACAAATCTACACCGGTGGTAAACAAGGCTGTAGTCGCGATAAATGCCATTGCTATCTCACCGTGTCGGTGGCTTGTCTCTGACGCGACAAGCAGCTTTAGACTGTGAGTAAACTCCCTAAAAGCGGAAGAAGTAAGTCATCTGCAAAAAAGGCTCGCGATGCCTACCATAGGGCTTGTTCTTATCTTCGCAAGTTTGAAGGAAATTTAGCGACGAGAGATAAAGGTTTCATCACAACAAACTGGAACACGATTCTGAGCGACGACATCCCGCCATTGTGAAGAGATCGGTTCTGTTGAAATCCCCGCTGAAGCCTTCTTCTCTCATCTCTCTGGTTGAGACTGCAACCCCTATGCCCTCTGTGGTAGCGGTGACAGCAGCTCCCATCGATGTACCTCCAACGGTACAGATCAGTGTTGGCTCACAAAATACCACACATACTAACACACAAGATACTGGCAATAACTGATATGTACTCGTATGAAATATTATGACATGTTAAATTTCATAAATATACAATGCTCCAATTCAGTGTTATAGTCTGTTGAATTTTTGAGGACCCGCAATAATTTGCATGGCGTTACGAGACCCGCGGTCCGATTGGGTCCAAATTTAAAATTTTATAAACTATGACCAAATATAGCTTGGTACCAAATTTTATAATTCTGCAATTGCTCCTTCCATTTTTGTCACATCGATACATGAAGACAGAGCACTGTGCGCCGCCGCCTAAATAAAGCATCCGTCCAATCTTCATTAGAAAAAAGCACGCATGGACACACGCGGGTATTTAGGCTATTCGCTAGACGCTGAAAAACATCTGTTTTGTAGGGCAGCGTCTACCCCTCCGATTAAATACAGGCCTGAAATATTGCATTTTTGCACCGCGCAAAAAAAACGAAGCCCTATCAAAGTGCAACTTTTTTTACAAACGTAAAAAAGGCATTTTGGGGCGAAAGGCAGAAAAAATGTAGCATTTTTTGGCACAAAAGAAAACACAATTAGTATCACAAAAGAAAAGGGGCGCAAAAGTATCACGGCTGATAAATAGGGGCAAAATTGTGATTTTAGACTACCGACGGTAACGTTCGATCTTGGAACAACGAACCATGTGTTAACAGTGAGAGTGTGCATACCTAGTGAAGTGATCAATAAAACAGTGAAAAAAAATAAAAATACGAACTGCTACCTGAAATGGCGGATTTACCACCAAAAGCAGGAAGCGCCCACACGACGAAGATTTGGCCTGCATCTCAAACGCCGACCTTGCTGCTAGTCGAGCAAAACAAAAATCTCCACGCTCTCGCCCAGTCCTTATTTATGAGACTGCAAGAGCGCGAAACAACACCACGCCCTCCAGCGACAATGAATTCTCATCTGAAGAAGACCAGATGTCCGTGGGTGAAGAAGAGGATGAAGATGATGACAGCCGCACCTCAGAAGTGCAGCAGATCGGCGAAATACCGCCGGTGGCGAAGATGAGGATTGTGAGCGCAACTCCGGCCTCAGAGGCGGTTGCTACACAGCCGATACAACCACGAAAAGAAGGAAGGACGCCCTCAGATAGACCATCGACATCAGCAGCAGCCAACGAATGGATCCAGGTCCAGAGTAAAAAACTCGGGCCAAAAAGAAGACCCCAGACCAACCGAAATCAACCAAAGACGACAAACTCCGCAGCAGCTGTTGAGAGTATGTCCAAAACAAATATTAAGAAAAGTGCAAAGTCAGTTCCGATACTGACTATTTATAAAGAAAACGTTAAAAACATAACGGCCGAAATCGCGCGTAACCTCGGGCACCAAAACTTTGTGTGCAAACTCGCGTCGCAAACGGTGACGAACGTCGAAGTGTTCACACTCGACGATTTTTCGAAATTGCGGACTATGCTCCTAGAGCAAACACGCAATGTATACACCTCTCCGAAGGTCCAAAAGCCGTACGCGGGTGTCATTGAAGGTCTGTCCGATTCGAACGACGAAGCAGACCTACGCGCGCTCCTCGCAGGTACGAAACATTCGTTGGAAATCCTCAGGATTGCCAAACTCAGATATCACTGGTTTTTACAAACTGGAAGCCGTCCTCGGCTGCATTGTAAAAATCAATCGTGATAAAAAAAAGTGCTTCAACTGCCAACGCTTCGGTCACGTGGCTACCAATTGTGGTATGCCTTTCCGGTGCGTAAAATGCTGAGGCGACCAAGGCCCCGCAAAATGCAAAATCCCTTCCAAGGGACAATTCATCCCTAAAAAGGTAATTTCAACGGACCCGGCAACGAGTGCTGTTGTTGAAAACCCCGAATTTACGCTGCATTTCCTTAATTGTAAAATCGACGGGCATACGGCCAGTTCCAAGAACAGTCCGAAGCGTTTCTCGCTAAACGTGTTACTGGCATCTGCCAAAGTAGCACGTGCAGTACCTGCGCCTGAACCCCTCTTCTCAGGCAACCAGCACTGTCCGCAGCGGCGTCTCGTTCGCAGCTGCATCGACACAATAACCGAGTGTGAGCAGACCTCGGGAAAACCAAAACAATTTCAAGGTCATTGACGTTTTTAATAAAGAAAAAAAATCAAAAAACACGCGTCCGATAACAATTCCTTGTCTACCAAGGAGGCTAAACGTAACGTCATCCTCGCCGTGGCACAATCTATCGCTTTTAATATCTAGAGGCATTAAATGTATTTTCGTTAATGTCAACTCCATCATTTCAATGCATGGATACATCATCTTGATTTGTTTTTAAGGAAACACAAACCGGACGTTCTTCTGCTCGCTGAACATAAATTAAATCCGGTAAATAGAGTAAATTTTCGCGGCTATACTATGTATAAGACAGACTCGGACGTGGTGGCGGCACTGCGATCCCTTTCAAAGAAAAAGTTCAATCCCAGAGGGTTTCGAGAATACTTGCGTGCGTCTGAAAAAACTTAATGGGTCATGGCTGATAACTGTCGCCTTATACCACAAGCCTAATGCTACTCTATACGCGAATCAACTCGATCCGATACTCGACGCGTTGGGCCAAGCCGATATAATAACACTATGCAACAAAATTTTTGTCCGAGGAATGTGGACAACAGTTTCTGGTGCAATAAGGTGTCACAAATTCGAAAAAAAATGTTTATAGTAAATTTTTTTAATTCCAGCTTTCGTGGAAATTTCATTCAGTATTTGGACCATAAGACTGATTGAGCAGTGTTATGCCTCAAAATAAAGGGAATTATGAGGGCTACATATGCTGCAAATATCGCTTTCACGTACAATCTTTAGTTTAGTAACAGTCGTAAAAATATGAGAAAATTTTTTTTTTTAAAAACAAACACGAAAAAATATTAAACAATTTTTTTTATGGTACATTTTTTTAATATTCCTTTCGTGGAATTTACATTTAGTATTTGGACCATAAGTCTGATTGAGCAGTGTTATGCCTCAAATTAAAGGGAATTATGAGGGATACATATGCTACATATGCACGTAGAATCTTTGGCTTAGTAACAGTCGTCAAAAATATTTGAAAAAATGATTTTTTTTTTTAAAAAACACTTTTTCCTGGTACAAAAAAATAGAAAAAAATGGAAAAAAATATTTTATCACACCAGAATTCTAACGAAGAAAACACTGTCTATTTGAAAAAAATCTATGGATAGATGTTAAAGTTATGAGTCATTTTGTAGGTTAGGTTAGGTTGAAAGGGACGCCCGTCAGAATACAACTGACGAGTTCACTCGGGGCCGACAATTCGGTCCATTGTGTTTCCCGTGAGCAGAATAGAAGAAATAGCTGGAGGTTGACAGACTAGGAAGAGGGAGAGAAGGTTTAGGAAGAGGGAGAGCAGATTTAGGAAGAGGGACAGAAGATCTAGTGACTAGTGTTTTCGTTTGTCCTTGCGGCTTTACTAAACCAAAGAGATTTTCTGATGAATTTGAGAAGGGGTTTGAGCGGTGTATCTGCTAGGTCTAGGTTTTCGAAGAGCCTGTGCCCTAAATAGGCCAAACGGTACTCTTGCAGTCCTTTGCATGAGCATAGCAGGTGCTGTACTGACTCCTTCTCTTCTTCGTCCAAGCAGCTTCTACAGAAGTCTTCGTAAGGAAGCTTCATGCGTGTAGCCATATTACCTATCACGCAGTGCCCTGTGATGACTCCCGTGAGGATGCTAAGTGTGTTCTTCCTGAAGGACAGCAATTCTTCGGTACGGTTCACTTCAATGGATGACCAAAGGGTTCTTGCAGTCCTGCAGTTTTGTACGATATCCCACCTCGATCTGGTTAGTGCTGCTCCGCGTTCGTCGATTTGGTTTTTAAGTTCCACGAACGGAATTTGCACGTCCAGAGTAGCGGTTTCATTTCGCGCACCGGATCCTATCCTGGCACATTCGTCTGCTAATTCGTTGCCCTGTATGTTGCTATGTCCTGGCACCCAGCAGAGCGTGATTTCGTGCGCCTGAATATGGGTTAAGGCTAGAAAGCAGTCCATCGTGCAGCGTAATTTGATAGTTCTAGAGCCCAAGGCCTTGGTAGCTGCCATACTGTCGACGTAGATCTTGAATTTTTTCGGAGAAATATCCCGTTCCAAAATCTGTTTCGCGGCAATGTTAATGGCATAGATCTCTGCCTGGAAGACCGTGCATTCATCTGGGAGTCTGGTGGAGATCCTGAGATTAAGGGTATCGGAATATACTCCTGATTCCGTGCCCGTCTATATTTTCGATCCGTCCGTGAAGATTGAGATCTCGTCGTCCTCTATGACGCTATTTGATGCCCAATCTTCACGGCTAGGAAACGTTACATTAAAATTTTTACCTCGAATTGTTCTTGGTGCCAAGTAGTCCGTTGGCCTATTGATTTTGTCTGTTATGCCATGCTTTCCAGGATTATGCTTTCTTTCCCCTTTCCTCCAAATTCCTTTTCCAGGACAGCTAAGAGTCTAGGTTGATGCCTAAGTACTTAGCTTCTTTCGATAGTTCAAGTACCTTTCCCTGTAGTGTAGGGAGCTGATAGTTCGGAATAGTTCCGTCTTCTCTGGGTTAACTCCTAGTCCATTTTTATCTGCCCAACTTGATAATCGTTTTAGTGATCTTTCCATGATCTCGCTGACCGTGGGCATAAATTTGCCTCTAATCAAAATCACGACGTCGTCTGCATACGCTGTGATTTTAATTCCTGTATTACCGAGATCCATTAGGATTTCGTTTATCACTAGATTCCATAATATCGGTGAGACCACTCCACCAGGATTTCGTTTATCACTAGATTCCATAATATCGGTGAGACCACTCCACCTTGCGGAGTACCTCTCGTAACTCGATTTCTTGCCGAACCATTGCCCATGGTTGAGTTAATGATTATGCTTTTGAGCATGTTACCTGTCCACTTGGTTATGCCTGGGTGTGAGCCCATGCTGTCAAGTGCGTTGAGTATTGATGCTATTTTAACATTATTAAAAGCGCCCTCCACATCGAGGAACGCCGCCATGGTGTAATCTTTGTAAAAAAGGGAGTCCTCGATAAATCCTACCACTTCGTGTAAGGCCGTTTCCACAGATTTACTATCAGGTAGGCGTGTTGTGCCGTACTGAAGTTGTTTGATGTCAGTTTTCCCCTCATGTTTAGATCAACTAGTCTTTCCATGGTTTTCAACAGAAACGATGATAGACTGATTGGTCTATAGTCCTTTGTCCTACTGTGGTTTATTTTTCCCGCCTTGGGGAAAAAGACCACTTTGACTTTCCATGCCTTGGGTATGTGTGACCATTGCAAACTTGCAGAAGAAATTGCGTGTAGCCATGGTAGAATAAGTTCCAAGGATTCTTGTAAAAGAGCTGGAATGATGCCATCCGGGCCTGCCAATTTGAAAGGCTTGAAGGATCTCACCGCCCAGCATATTTTCTCGTCATCTATAACAGTTTTGATAAGTTTCTCCATGTTGGCCGTGGGGGTGTCCGCGTACACTTCCACTGCATCTGAAACTTCGCTACAACCCGGAAAATGGGTGTCCATCAGAAGTTCTGGAGTCTCTTGGTTGTTCTCCGTGAGCAGTCCGTCTGGTCCCATGAGGAAGTCTGGTGTGCTGGGGTCTTTGGACAGGACTTTGCGGAGTCTAGAGGCTCGTTAATGTCTACCAGTTCTTCAAAGAAATTCGTCCACTTATCCCAGTTGGCCTTCCTTAGTAGTTTCATGCTCTATGTTGAAGTGTATTATAAGATGATCCGAGAAGGAACATTCATTTGACACTCTCCACCAGGATATTATATTGAATCGCTAATAGATACTAAGGTTAAATCTATAACCTGTTCCCTGAAAGAATGTCGGCCTATTGCCCTTATTGCAGATAACTAGATAATAAGTATTCAAGTAGTGACTCACCTCGTTTGTTTATGTGTGTGCTGCCCCATATGGTATGGTGCGCGTTTGCATCTCCTCCGATGATTAGGTCGTTCCCTTTACTCTTACATCAACTTACCAGAGAACGTACCTTATCTGAGGGGGGATCGGCGGATTCATGCGAAAATCAGTGTTGGTTTACTCTGGCGTTCCATTGCTACCACTGTAAGGTCTTCATTGCTGTAGCGGGAGATCATTGTCAGAGTTATGTTTCTACAGGCTACGAATCTTACCTTCTGTCTTCGGGGAAATGAGCGTGAGATTACGTGACCTGAGACCGCGGACTTTGTTGCTCGACAACCAAGGTTCCTGTAAAATGGCCACGTCTATCCTTTCTTTCCCCATTACTCTCAACAGCTCGTCCTGCATCTCTCAACAGGCTTCATGCATCTTCAGCAGAATGCCTTCTTCTACCAACATCCATCTTTCCGTAGAGATCCTGCCTTCTGGATTACTCCGGTCAAGAATCGCTACTTGAAGTTCAGGCGCCGATGTCAGGCTGGCAGATTTTGTAATCCGTTTGCCTTCTGGAACCTGGGAGTCGTTTGGACGTTGTCTTTTGATAGCGTTCTTGTCATCAGTACGGCCAGAGGTGACTGCCGCGGCAGGTTGAACTTCTCTTTTGTGGCTAGTTTTCCTGCCTTTGGAAGGGCCTGGAGAAGTGTTTTTGCCATCATCCTTAGCTACCGGCGCTGGTGGATTGATGTCCTTTTTAAAAAGTTCGTCGCGTGTGTGTTTGTGTGCTGTATTGAGTGCGTTGGTATGTGTCTTAGTGTTTGTGTCAGTATTCCTGTCTTTTGTCGCAGGCGGAGGGCATACTTCCACGACCGTAGTATTTACGAGAGACTCGTACTTCCGGAAGTGGAATTTATGCTTCCGGATTAAGCGCTTGTCGCGTACTGTGAGGGATGCTGGGATTCCATCGTCGTGATGTCATCATCATCGGTTTCAGTTAGCTGGATTTTTCCAAGTGCAGAAAGTCCGTCATTTGTATCGTCGCTGAGGTAGAGTTCAATGCTGTCTTGTCTCGTTAGTCTTGTTTGTGTATCTGTAGCGTTTTGAGTGGTTGATGTTGTTTTTTGTACGTTTTTTGTTGTTGGGTCAGATGAGTTTGGGGCCTGCAGATATTCTGCCCCTGCCAAAGCATCATCGACAGATGATAAAGTGGGTGGATTACCAGTTCCCGCCTGGAGACCACCTGCAGAGTTAAAATTGGGTGGTCATTTTGTAAATGTTAGGGAAATTCAAAAAAATCTTGTTTCATATTTTTTCGTTTTTAAATGATGTTTTTGCTTATATTGAATTCGCCATATGTGAGAGTGACATATAAGAGACATTGCACTTGCATTTTATTTTATGAGGATTGATGTCAGACATTATAAAATTATAGAGAGGACGAGGTTTTATGGCCGTTCGTAACCCTCCATAAAACATTATATGCAATGTGAGAGCTATATTGGATGAGATCCGCTCATGTAGAGGGTCATTCAACAATATTTGTAGTTTTTAATTTATGAGGTTTCCATTCAGTGACGCCTTTTAGGGGCATGGACATTCCAGTCGTATATACAGCTAGTAACATTATATGTACGCAATACAAAGTAGTACGGGGCAGTCTTGAAAATATTGGGTGTCTACTTTCGAAGCAAACTGTGTATATGTCAGCTACAGGTACTGCAACTTATGAACCTTAAACCCGGACTTTATGAATGAAATTTCTTATTAATAAATTAGTGTAATTTAGCGCCTTAAAGAGATAAGTCGATTTTCTGAAAAATATTACAGTTATATTTCGAAGTATGAATAAAAGACAAAGAACTTTTCAATGTGTAAATGATCCCGACAATTTCTGCTACATCTGCGGAAAATATGTAGCGTCCTGGCAACCCTGCTTGTGTCAAGTTGTGTTATTTGTTGCTCCGTCAATATAATTTTTATTTTAATAAATTTTGTGGGAATAAAATCGATTTTTGTTCTAAATTTGGTTCAGATACGTATATAAGTATTAGTATCAGTTGTGTACTTATTGGTATCAGTTTATTTTTGGTTGTTGACTAAATTTGTTAGAATTTTGTTCCTGGAAACAAAATTGTCCGCCGCTAAAACAACAAGCGTTTTGTGCTTTAGTGTCAAAATGATTGTATTTTACTGTCAAATTCATTAATTAATTTGCTGTCTTAACACATTGAGTGCCATGGCTACACGTTTTCGTGCGACACCTAATACTTTCTGGGGTGCCACGTCGCACGTTTTCGTACGACAGGCATTGTCTGGCCTTAGATATTGTCGTGCGTTTCTGTGTGACTCTACAGGGTTTTTTTAATGTGTTTCTAGTACCCTAATGTTTGACCTAAATTTTGGTTCAAGTTTCATAGAGATATCTTCATTTTTTGCGGTTTTATCATAAAAACTCGGAGGTTCTTTTTAATTTTGAAAATTTATTGGAATTCATTCGATATTTCGGAAAAAAAAGTATAAAAAAGATACAAAAATATTAAAATTAGGATATGATAATTTCAATTTACATTAATTCTTTAGATGTGCATATTTCGGAAAGCAATCAATGCACAATTGGGGAGTGTTGGGGCATTGCGGACAGTACGTAGTTGTCCTTTTGATATTCTTTCTTGCTTCCTTTCGACTAAATTTTCTTTTTGCTTCAGCGTAGCATAAAGCGCAAGCACGTCGGATGGTTTTATTATTTTCATCTACTCTTTTTCTGATAATATGTTTTGATTGCGATACAGGCTGAGGGGATGTGAGATTTAGTAGGTCCTTAGCAATGCGTTCACGGAATGTTCGTATATTAATGTTTTTATTCGTAGCTGCTTTATACACAGTAAAGGCATTTACCACGGAAAGTCCGAGTAAAAGTTCAATTCCCAGCTTTCGATACCATTTTAACCCTTTGCGAAGGGTATTTGAGTAAGAAGCCATTTGGTCGGAAAGATCAATGCCTGCTTTCCCCTTATTATATTCTAGCACAGCCAATGGCTTTTCTGTTGCTCGTCTGTTACGTCTCGCTCCTCGACTCGACTAGTTGAAGGCTCTTCAGGATTACGTGCTCCATCTGTTGTGGATACCATTATCGGGGCATGTTTCGTAGATAGCATTCTGACGTCGCGTTTATCTTTCCACTTCAGAACAACTATACCATTGGGATCTTCTCTAGCCACTACTTCGCCTTTCTTTATAGGAGCAACCATAACTTCTTTTGGCAAATGTTTCTTGTTGGCACGGAGTGTACCGACAACATGTGTTTTTTGATCTAGCATTGAACGAGCCAATTCATAGCTTGTGTAAAAGTTGTCTACATATAAAGTTCGACCTTGACCTTTCAAATCAATGATCAGATCCTCGCAAACTCTTTTTGCCAAACCGACTTCTTTCAGTCCACTTGATGACTTTCCGGAGTATATTTGCAATGACCAGGTGAATCCTTCGGTAGAGCAGAGCTTAAAAAGCTTTATACCATAAGGATGAGCTTTATTTGGTATATATTGTCGGAATAATAGTCTGCCACGCCATGGAATAAGGGTCTCATCAATTACTATGTTTTCACCTGGAACGTAAATGCTTTGGTATCTCGTTTGTAACATGTCCAATAGTGGTTTTATTTTAGCAAGCCTATCACCTGGTACAATTGAGTTATTGTCTGAGAAGTGCATGAAACTAAGCAATAGTTGAAAGCGATTGCGTGACATTAGTTTCCCCGGAATTGAAAAGTTGTAGAGCGAATCTTTGGACCAATAGTCTTTTAAACACCCGACCTTCACCAAACCCATCCACAAAAGAAGGCCAAGGAACTTCTTCATTTCAAAATCTGTTGTTGGTATCCAATTTTTTTTTCGAGAAAATCTGGTAACAGCACCTTTATTTACATATTCCTCCGCATACTTATTTGTTTCTGATACAATTAATTCAATAACGTCCTTGTCAACAAATAGGAGAAATGCATCCACACAGGAAATATCTGTTGGAATAGACTGTTGCAAGCCTGATCGCCCAGTGAATGTAAAAGTTTTCTGACGAGAACTAAATTCAGTCCAAATGTTTGTTTCGGAAGAACCGACTACGTTTGACAATGCTGTTGGCTCGTCCTCATCCATGTCCCAGTCGTCTTCAGTATCGCTGTTATAAATGTTATCAATGTTATTAGTATCATTGTTATTATCAGAGTCAGTGTCCGAGTCATCTGGTAGCCAGTTCTCATCAATCAACTCATCGCATGAAAAATCACCATCATCACTTTCTTCCAACGCTTCACGTATTTCACGATCTCTAAGGTTTCGCTTCGCCATTTTTCTAATTCAAATCTACAAAAATAAAACAAAATAAAAAAAGATAAAAATAAAAAACAAAGAAAATAAAGAAAAATAAATATAAAGAAAACAAAAAAAGAAGACAAATAAAAATAAAAAATAGCACAAAATAAAAATAAAAACAGATATAATAAAAAATTTAAATAAATGTAAAGAATAATGCGTAAAAAGAAAAAAAATTAAGAAATAGCAAAAAAAAACGCGTCGCACATTTTCGTACGACAGTGATTTTTACGATTGCAATTCCGTCGTGCAGTGCCACGTCGTACAGAAACGTGCGACATAAAAAAACCGTTATAAAATCCAAAATAAACCACAAAATTATCCTGGATTGGCGCAGAACTGAATATTTTCTACTTTTACACCAGTTTATAGCAAAAAATGTGCTTGGCACCCGGGGAAGGTTTTCGTCAAAACCCCTTGGCACTCAATGTGTTAAATCGTGATTTTGTTTAAAGAAACAAATCTTTGTATTATTTTCTCTTTGTGATTTATTAGTTTTCCTTTAATTTTGTTGATTATTTGTTTCGGTGAAACATTCTTTGCCGCTATAACAACAAGTGTTGGTGCTTTTGTGTCACTGTGTTTGTCCTAGTTGATTACTGTTTTCTATTGTTGCTTTGTGTTTCTGTTTGTTTGAAATATTAACAGAGTTGCCAGTGTATTTTATTTTTCTGTTTGTGGGGATATATTTTTGCTCCTCATTTTAAAATAGTTGAGGGTTTCTATTAACTATTTGTTTGGATCTTATTTATTGTTTTGGTGCTATTTGTCTGTTTTTTGTGTATTTTACCTAACATAAAAATGACATGCAAATCGGGAAATTGTAAAATTACTTCCGACAAGGAAACACTAATTGAGTGCTGGCTATGCACTAACTTATGGCATGCCAAGTGTGCTGGCGTGACTAGGATAGTTGCTGTTTTATATGGTGAAAAGAATGATCTTCACTGGTGCTGCATCAATTTTTATTGAATTTTATAATTTCGTCAAATCGTATACGAATGAGGTTAATGATCTGAACCAAGACATTTTCAATGTCTATATGCGGTTCATGAATTTCTCTGCATTGATTAAGAATTATCCTAACCTAGACGAGAATGCTAGTTCGCGGGCTTCTTCTGAACAGAAACGAGAAAGGTTAATGAACAAATTAAACATTGATCAGCCTAATGTTTCTGATTCAAAAAAGCCGGACACGCCCTCAACTCCAACAGTGCCACCTAATCCTGTTGAGAGGGCAACTCCATTAACTGCTGCTGCAGAAACTTCACAGGAGGTAACTCAAATTCTACCTGTGGTTTCCCCCCTTGCGGTTCCCCCACCTGTTACTGGGAATACGACGCAAAGAGCAAATAGGAAAACGAAAACACTGACTGTGGTGCCAGTCAAGAAAGTAGTTTTTGTTTCACGTTTTGCTTTAGATACGTCCTCTGCAGATTTAGATGACTATATTAAATCCAAGATTGAGGGTGATTTCTATCTGAAGACAGTCAAGATGATATTACCTTCAACGGCAAGATCATCATTTAAGGTTATTGTTCAACCTGAAATCTTTGATAGGTTGCTAGATCCCAATTTTTGGCCTCCAAAGGCATTTGTGAAAGAATTTGTGGATAGGGTAGATAACCTGGCTCGTTTACCTGCGAGGCTATCTAATTTGCCAAAAAACTAATAAACTCTCTGGTCACAGCTTATCAGAATGTAAGAGGGCTTAATACCAAATTAACCCGCTTATTTTGACTTCGATTTCTCTGTTTTGTCTTTCACCGAGATCTGGTTAAAACCTAATATATTTGATTCGGAAATTTTATCTGATGAATATTCGTACGTGATATACAGAAAAGATCGTCTTAATAAAATTGGTGGTGGTGTCCTCATCGCTGTAGTTAGTTCGTTGTCGTCTGAACGTGTATATTTTGACATAACTAACGACATTGAATTAATTGTTGTCTCTGTTATTTTAGGGAAAACCAAATTATTCGTTAGTTGCTCTTACATCCCTCCAAACTCGGAATTATCTGTTTATGATAATCACTTATCGGCTATCGGCAGAGTTGTTTCGATGTTGAGAGATGTTGATCGAATTATCATTCTAAGTGATTTTAACTTACCCTCCGTTTCATGGCTTTCATTGCCCAATACTGACGTATTTATTCCCCCAAATTCTTCATCAACCTCTTTTGAGTGGGTGGTAATTATCCTCCTATATTGGAGGATAATTACCACCCTACGCTGGGAATTTCCCCAATTTCTATACCGGAGGATAATTACCACCCTACGCTGGATATTTCCATGACGTATGCCATGGTGAAGGCTCCCTGTGTACACACCCCACGTGGTGAGGGTGCAGTTTTTTGTTTTGACTATTTAAAAAATTTAAAAAATCGGGTTCGGAGACCGGTTATGCAAAGTATGCTATTGCCAGATCTCAATTTAATATTGAATCTAGCAGATGTTATGAAATCTATTTAGAGAAGTTAGCCCTCAATTTTAAGTCTAATCCTAAATCTTTCTACGATTTTGTAAATATGAAACGTAGATCTAATCCAAGACCTTCTATGGTTAGAATGGATAGTGAGGAATTCTGTGGTGACCAATCAATCGCAATGCTTTTGCAAAATTCTTTACATCAACCTATTCTCATCAACAGAGACAATTAGACGACCCCTACCCTTACAATATTCCGTCATTGATTTATACAGATTTTAGTAAAGCTTTCGATAGAGTCAATCACGAACTCTTGATACATAAGCTTGATCTTATTGGTTTTACTAATAGTCGTATTCAGATTGTGAAATTTGATATATCCTGCTCTGATCCGATCTTGGTTCCATCTGGGGTTCCCCAAGGTAGCCATATTGGCCCCATTCTATTTCTGCTATTCATCAACGATTTACCAGATTCAATTTCTAGTTCAAATTTACTGATGTATGCAGATGATGTTAAGATATTTTATTCTTATAAAACATTAATTTTGGAAATTGGTGTGATATAAATTACATGGACTTCAATCTTAAGAAATGTAAACATATGTGTTTCTCTAGGTCCAGGGCGATTCCATCCAGTTTTAGTCTTCATTGTTCCAATTTAGATACTGTTGAATCCTTTGTGGATCTTGGTATATTGATGGATCCTAAACTCAAGTTCAATAATCACATAATTACAATGGTGAATAAAGCTTATGGCGTGCTTGGTTTCATAAAGCGATGGGCGAAAGAATTCATAGATCCATATGTAACTAGGCAGTTATATACGTCACTAGTTAGACCTATTCTAGAATATGGGTCCGTAGTGTGGGACCCCCAGTATGGGACTTAGGTTAGGTTAGGTTGAAGAGAGGAGACGTTTAAACGTCTCATGTCCATGGACATACACTTAAGCCAGTGGTTCGGCCTGTTGTGCGCTCCTTATTTATGATCTTGTTATACCTCACGAGTTACAGAAAATCGGTACTAGACACGAATTTTCTCAGTATCTTCCAGTCATATTCTCTGAGATGAGTCAAGTCTGGTAATATGTCGGACCCGAAATGTTGGGATCTTGCATGTGTGAAAGCCGGGCAGTGACACAGAAAATGTTCCATCGTTTCGATGTAATGGTATGGGACTTACGTTGATAAGATTGAATCGGTTCAAAAACAATTTTTATTATTCGCCTTAAGACATCTTCATTGGAATAGTGATTTTAGTCTTCCACCCTATACTAGCAGGTTGAGTTTGATAAGACTGCCTACTCTCAAGAGTAGACGTATTATGCTGAACACAACCATGGTGCTGAAAGTTATAAATGGTGATGTGCCTTCTGATTTTATTTTGTCTAGGATTGGATTCAATGTACCTTGTAGACCTTCCAGATATTACCAATTATTACATATTGATTTTCAACGTACAAATTATGCTTCGGCAGAGCCCATTCGTAGAATGTGCATGGATTTTAACACTTTATATGAAGTTATTGACATTGATGTAGAAATTGATGCAGTTAGATCTAGAATAATATCTTTTTTAAATGTGTAAGTAGACTAATTTTATTGTTTGCATGTGCCGGCTGTTGAAATTTTTCTGTAGCTGGTATTTCCACCCTCTACTATTAACCCGCCATGGTCCGGATCATGGTGTGTACGCAATCCCTACGTCATGGGGATGTGGCCCCCTCGGTCGGAAGGGGCGGGTAAGAGTGGTTGTGTTGGAAACGTTCGTTAAAAAAAAAAAATAAATAAATCAAGTAATTTTCCAGACGAATTAGAAATCCCGTTAATCTGCAATAGTTCGAGATCGGAAAAACGCCTTACCACATCATAAGTCCACTCGAACGTGATCGAAGAAGAATTCAAGGGAGTAAATGCCTCAGTATCTGGCAATGAAAGCCAAGAAACAGAGGGTAAATTAAAATCCCCCAAGACTAAGATATGGTCCACATCCATCAATATCAAAACCAATCTGCCTATAGCCTTTAAGTGACCATCATAAACAGATAATTCCGAGTTTGGGGGGATGTAGGAACATGAAACCAATAATTTAGCTTTACCTAAATTAATAGAGACAACAATAAGTTCAATATCATCAATCTCATCAAGAATGACACGCTCAGAAGAAAGCGAACTTTTTACAGCAATAAGAACTCCACCACCAATTCTTTGAATGCGATCTTTTCTATATAGAACATATTCATTCGACAGTATCTCCGAATCAAATATTGAGGGTTTTAACCAGGTCTCAGTGAAACACAAAACTGAAAAATCAAAGTCAAAGCTATCAGCAAATAGTTGGGTTAATTTAGTATTAAGCCCTCTTACATTCTGATAAGCTATGACCAAAGAGCTATTCAGTTTTTTGATGAATTAGAGCGAGAAAATTCTTTAACAAATGCCTTAGGCGGCCAAAAATCAGAAGATATCAGTTTATCAAAGATCTTCGGTTGCACGATGATCTTAAATGATGACCTAGAATTAGAGGACGACGAACGAATCTTAAATGTCTTAAGATAAAAGTCACCTTCAATCTTAGATCTAATATAAAAGTCTATATCTTCGGTGGATGTGTCGGGAGCAAAGCGCGAAACAAAAACGACTTTCTTGGCTGGGACCACAGTCAGAGTTTTCGATTTCCCACCGGCTCGTGATGTTACATTTGCAGGAGGTTTAGGATTCATTTCAAGATTACCCATTGAATTTCCCTCCTGTATAGAGACAACCTTATCAACCCTTGGTGTTACAGCGAGAGCAACCCTCGGCTGATCAACAGAAACTGAACAAGGAGCACTGACAGAAGCTGATGATGTTGTAGGCTCATCCAACGACGTACGGTCAGAAGCACGGTCATCAATTACCTGGGAGGTAAATTGAACCAAATTTGTCATAGTCGAGAGTCACTTACGAAATCCATTTTGGAATGGACTAAGAATAGGTGAAACACTATGAGATAAAATCTCAGTGATCATTTTTTCAAAAAGTTTTGGAATTATACTTAATTTCGCAATTCCACTATAATTCATAACATCAATCAAGCTCCCAGATTTATGTAGTGGAGTTATAAAAGATTTTCTCCAAATGAATGGGAAATATCCATACTTCAACGAATTATTGAAAAACAATGTGAGCGGGACAGCAATACTCTGAGCACATAGCTTCAGGATTACACTCGGTATACCATCTGGGCCAGCGCTGTTAGAAGTCCTAAGCTTGCCTAAATTTGATGATACAAAAGATAAATCAAAATAAGGAATGTTCAAATGATTCAATGATGGAATATTGCAAGGATAGGAAACTAGGTGACACTGTTGACGAGAATAGGTTGATGCAAAGAACTTTGCAAAACAATCGGCGATTGACTGATCACCACAGAATTCTTCACCATCAATTCTAACTCTTGAAGGCCTTGGATTAGACTTACGTTTCATATTGACAAAATCATAGAACGATCTAGGGTTCATTTTAAAATTGTGAGCTAACTTCTCCAAGTAGAGCTCATAGCACTTACGTGATTCAATGTTATACTGTGATCTGGCAACAGAGTACCTGACGTAATCAACATCGGATCCAGACCTTTTGAATTTCTTAAATAGTCTGCTCTTTACGTTCCTGAGAGCAGTCATATTAGAAGAATACCACGGTGGTCTATTGGTATTCTTAATACGAATCTTTGGTACAGATTGTACCAAACATTCATTCAAGACATTGTAAAATCTATCAATAGATACATCAATATCAGTCAAAATTTGTTCTTTTGAAACAAAAAACTGTACCCTCGTCACGTGGGGGGTATATAGAAGAAGAGTCCGAAATGTCATACATCATGGAAATACCCAGCGTAGGATGGTAACCATCTTCCGGGGTAGAAACCGGATAAATTCTATGAATATCAAAAATCTGAGCGTTATTCACAAATACTAAATCCAATTCTCCCTGTGGTTCCCCCCTTGTGTTTCCACAAGTTGTTGTTCCGCCACCTCCTACTAGGAATACGACGCAAAGAGCTAATAGGAAAGCGAAAACTCTGACTGTGGTGCCAGTCAAGAAAGTAGTTTTCATTTCACGTTTTGCCTTGGATACGTCCTCTGAGGATTTAGACGATTATGTTAGATCCAAGATTGATGGTGATTTTTATTTGAAGACAGTCAAGATGTCTTAAGACAGACAGTCAAGTCTTAAGAAGACAGTCTTAATAACTCGAATACCTGGGTTTTTTGGGCAAAATGGTTTATATATTTCGATTCAGCATCGATTTTGCTATTTTAGCTGAATACCGGAATACTCCAACATTTTTGGTAGAGTCACAGTGGACGATTTTCAAAAACACATATTTAACTAAAAATTCTTAATAACTCGAATACCTGGGTTTTTTGGCCAAAATGGTTTATATATTTCGATTTTGCTATTTTAGCTGAATACCGGAATACTCCAACTTTTTTGGTTAAGCCACAGTGGACGATTTTCAAAAACACATATTTAACTAAAAATTCTTAATAACTCGAATACCTGGGTTTTTTGGCCATAATGGTTTATATATTTCGATTCAGCATCGATTTAGCATATTTAGCTGAATACCGGAATGCTCCAACTTTTTTGGTTAAGCCACAGTGGACGATTTTCAAAAACACATATTTAACTAAAAATTCTTAATAACTCGAATACCTGGGTTTTTTGGCCAAAATGGTTTATATATTTCGATTTAGCATATTTAGCTGAATACCGGAATACTCAAACTTTTTTGGTTAAGTCACAGTGGACGATTTTCAAAAACACATATTTAACTAAAAATTCTTAATAACTCGAATACCTGGGTTTTTTGGCCAAAATGGTTTATATATTTCGATTCAGCATCGATTTTGCTATTTTAGCTGAATACCGGAATACTCCAACTTTTTTGGTTAAGCCACAGTGGACGATTTTCAAAAACACATATTTAACTAAAAATTCTTAATAACTCGAATACCTGGGTTTTTTGGTCAAAATGGTTTATATATTTCGATTCAGCATCGATTTTGCAATTTTAGCTGAATACCGGAATACTCCAACATTTTTGGTAGAGTCACTGTGGACAATTTTCAAAAACACATATTTAACTAAAAATTCTTAATAACTCGAATACCTGGGTTTTTTGGCCAAAATGGTTTATATATTTCGATTCAGCATCGATTTTGCTATTTTATCTGAATACCGGAATACTCCAACATTTTTGGTAGAGTCACAGTGGACGATTTTCAAAAACACATATTTAACTAAAAATTCTTAATAACTCGAATACCTGGGTTTTGTTGGCCAAAATGGTTTATATATTTCGATTCAGCATCGATTTTGCTATTTTAGCTGAATACCGGAATACTCCAACTTTTTTGGTTAAGCCACAGTGGACGATTTTCAAAAACACATATTTAACTAAAAATTCTTAATAACTCGAATACCTGGGTTTTTTGGCCAAAATGGTTCATATATTTCGATTCAGCATCGATTTTGCAATTTTAGTTGAATTCCGGAATACTCCAACATTTTTGGTAGAGCCACAGTGGATGATTTTTAAAAACACATATTTAACTAAAAATTCTTAATAACGCGAATACCTGGGTTTTTTGGCCAAAATGGTTTATATATTTCGATTGAGCATCGATTTTGAAATTTTAGCTGAATACCGGAATACTCCAATTTTTTGGTTAAGTCACAGTGGACGATTTTCAAAAACACATATTTAACTAAAAATTCTTAATAACTCGAATACCTGGGTCTTTTTGGCCAAAATGGTTTATATATTTCGATTCAGCATCGATTTTGCTATTTTAGCTGAATACCGGAATACTCCAACATTTTTGGTAGATTCACAGTGGACTATTTTCAAAAACACATATTTAACTAAAAATTCTTAATAACTCGAATACCTGGGTTTTTTGGCCAAAATAGTTTATATATTTCGATTCAGCATCGATTTTGCTATTTTAGCTGAATACCGGAATACTCCAACATTTTTGGTTAAGCCACAGTGGACGATTTTCAAAAACACATATTTAACTAAAAATTCATAATAACTCGAATACCTGGGTTTTTGGCCAAAATGGTTTATATATTTCGATTCAGCATCGATTTTGCAATTTTAGCTGAATACCGGAATACTCCAACATTTTTGGTAGAGTCACAGTGGACGATTTTCAAAAACACATATTTAACTAAAAATTCTTAATAACTCGAATACCTGGGGTTTTTGTGGCCAAAATGGTTTATATATTTCGATTCAGTATCGATTTTGCAATTTTAGCTGAATACCGGAATACTCCAACATTTTTGGTAGAGTCACAGTGGACGATTTTCAAAAACACATATTTAACTAAAAATTCTTAATAACTCGAATACCTGGGTTTTTTGGCCAAACTGGTTTATATATTTCGATTGAGCATCGATTTTGCTATTTTAGCTGAATACCGGAATACTCCAACTTTTTTGGTTAAGCCACAGTGGACGATTTTCAAAAACACATATTTAACTAAAAATTCTTAATAACTCGAATATCTGGGTTTTTTGGCCAAAATGGTTTATATATTTCGATTCAGCATCGATTTTGCAATTTTAGCTGAATACCGGAATAATCCAAAATTTTTGGTAGAGCCACAGTGGACGATTTTCAAAAACACATATTTAACTAAAAATTCTTAATAACTTGAATACCTGGGTTTTTTGGCCAAAATGGTTTATATATTTCGATTCAGCATCGATTTTGCAATTTTAGCTGAACACCGGAATACTCCAACTTTTTTGGTTAAGCCACAGTGAACGACTTTCAAAAACACATATTTAACTAAAAATTCTTAATAACTCGAATACCTGGGTTTTTTGGCCAAAATGGTTTATATATTTCGATTCAGCATCGATTTTGCAATTTTAGCTGAATTCCGGAATACTCCAACATTTTTGGTAGAGCCACAGTGGACGATTTTCAAAAACACATATTTAACTAAAAATTCTTAATAACTCGAATACCTGGGTTTTTTGGCCAAAATGGTTTATATATTTCGATTGAGCATCGATTTTGCAATTTTAGCTGAATACCGGAATACTCCAACTTTTTTGGTTAAGCCACAGTGGACGATTTTCAAAAACACATATTTAACTAATAATTCTTAATAACTCGAATACCTGGGTTTTTTGGCCAAAATGGTTTATTTATTTCGATTCAGCATCGATTTTGCAATTTTAGCTGAATACCGGAATACTCCAACATTTTTGGTATAGTCACAGTGGACAATTTTCAAAAACACATATTTAACTAAAAATTCTTAATAACTCGAATACCTGGGTTTTTTGGCCAAAATGGTTTATATATTTCGATTGAGCATCGATTTTGCAATTTTAGCTGAATACCGGAATACTCCAACTTTTTTGGTTAAGCCACAGTGGACGATTTTCAAAAACACATATTTAACTAAAAATTCGTAATAACTCGAATACCTGGGTTTTTTGGCCAAAATGGTTTATATATTTCGATTCAGCATCGATTTTGCAATTTTAGCTGAATACCGGAATACTCCAACATTTTTGGTAGAGCCACAGTGGACGATTTTCAAAAACACATATTTAACTAAAAATTCTTAATAACTCGAATACCTGGGTTTTTTTGGCCAAAATGGTTTATATATTTCGATTGAGCATCGATTTTGCAATTTTAGCTGAATACCGGAATACTCCAACTTTTTTGGTTAAGCCACATTGGACGATTTTCAAAAACACATATTTAACTAAAAATTCTTAATAACTCGAATACCTCGGTTTTTTTTGCCAAAATGGTTTATATATTTCGATTCAGCATCGATTTTGCAATTTTAGCTGAATACCGGAATACTCCAACTTTTTTGTTTAGATTTGGTGCGTATACAACTTTGCGAGTTAGGTAACCTCTAGTTTTATAGGTTTTCGCTTATTTATTTATGGCCTGTGTTATATTGCATAATATACGACTTCTTCTATTCGTGTATTTTCATTATATTGTATTAAAATAAATATTAAGATTTGCTAAAATTTGCATTTTGTAAATATAGTCAGTATGAACATTTTTACTTTGCTCTGTTAACTTATAACAGCGCTCTGTTAAATTTATAACAGCGCTCTGCTGGCTCAGTAACAGTGCTCTGTTAATATAAGGTGGTTTGTGTCTTGGCTCATATTTATTTTTCAATGCATATTTATCTTCACGGACATGAGCAGTTTTATAATGTATTGGATAATTGTTTGCAACAATCTGTTCCGAAGGTTGGTGTTAAAAATTCTAATAGGCCACCATGGTATTCTCTTGCTTTGACTGTATTTAAAAAATTTAAAAAATCGGGTTCGGAGACCGATTATGCGAAGTATGCTATTGCCAGATCTCAATTTAATATTGAATCAAGCAGATGTTATGGAATCTACTTAGAGAGGTTAGCCCTCAATTTTAAGTCGAATCCTACATCTTTCTATGATTTTGTAAATATGAAACGTAAATCTAATCCAAGACCTTCTATGGTTAGAATGGATAGTGAGGAATTCTGTGGTGACCAATCAATTGCCAATGCTTTTGGAAAATTTTTTACATCAACTTATTCTCATCAACAGAGACAACTAGACGACTCCTACCCTTATAATATTCCTTTATTAAATCAGTTGAGCATACCTTATTTTGATTTCCCATTTGTATTTTCGAGTTTGGTCAAGCTTAAATCTTCTAATAGTGTTGGTCCCGATGGTATACCTAGTATAATCCTCAAAGTCTTGCTGTTCCGCTTACATTGCTATTTAATATTTCGTTAAAATTTGGCTATTTCCCATCCATTTGGAGAACATCTTACATTGCTATTAAATATTTCATTAAAATTTGGCTATTTCCCATCCATTTGGAGAACATCTTACTTAACCCCTCTTCATAAATCTGGAAGCCTCACTGATGTGGGGAATTATCGTGGAATCGCAAAATTAAGTATAATTCCAAAACTTTTTGAATGGTTGAAATGTTTACTGAGATTTTATCTAATAAAGTATTGTCTATTCTAAGTCCATTCCAACATGGATTTCGAAAAGGTCTCTCAACTGTGACAAATTTAGTGCAATTTTCTTCTCAGGTTATAAATGAGTTTGTTCTTGGTAATCAGACAGACGTAATTTATACAATCAGACAGACGTAATTTTACTAAAGTAAAGCTTTCGACAGAGTCAATCACAAACTCTTAATACATAAACTGGATCTTATTGGTTTTAGTAATAACTTATTGCGTTGGATATCGTCTTATCTTGATAGAGGTATTCAGATTGTGAAATTAGATAGATCCTGTTCTGATCCAATTTTGGTTCCATATTGGTCCCATTATGTTTCTGCTGTTCATCAACGATTTGCCAGAATTAATTTCTAGTTCTAATTTACTGATGTATGCAGATGAGGTTGAGATATTTTATTCTTATAAAACACCTGAAAATTCAAAATGATTTGGTTAGTTTTGGAAATTGGTATGATATAAATTGCATGGACCTTAATCTTAAGAAATGTAAACATATGTGTTTCTCTAGGTCGAGGGCGATTCCATCTAGTTTTAGTCTTCATGGTTCCAATTTAGATACTGTTGAATACTTTGTGGATCTTGGTATATTAATGGATCCGAAACTCAATTTCAGTAATCACATAATTACAGTGGTGAATAAAGCTTATGGCGTGCTCGGTTTCATTAAGCGATGGGCGAGAGAATTCGTAGATCCATATGTAACTAGGCAGTTGTATACGTCCCTAGTTAGACCTATTCTAGAATATGGGTCTGTAGTGTGGGACCCCAATACGGGACTTACGTTGATAAGATTGAATCGGTTCAAAAACAATTTTTATTATTCGTGTTTACTTACGAGTGTTTGTCTATGAGTTTGTTGTTGTAAGTAAATGAAGGTGAGATGTTTGTTTTGGTTGGTTTTAGGTAATATTCACTGTGTTTAGATTTTTGTACAATGTATGTAATTTTAATTCAATGTTCAATGTATTTTTCTCTTTTAACAAAAAGAGAGTTTATTGTTTTAACAAACGTAGTTTTTAATATGTAGGTTTTAACTAGATTGATGGTTTTAGTTAAGTATTTATTCTTAGTTTAGTTATTTTAATCAATTTTAATTTCTTTTAACACAACTTTATGGTAATATAGTAATAAGTTTTAACACTTGAGGGTTTTAGTTTTAACACTTTACTTAGCTTTATTTCCACTGATCACGGGAGGGTTCGATTCGTTCGGAAAGAATGTGTCTTGTTTGCTGTATGTCGCTGGTAACTTCGCCTGCAAGGCTGCCAGCAACATTCAAACAAAAAACAATAACAAAATGAGAAGGGCATGCACCTAACCGCCGTTGGATGTTTGTGTGTGTATGTGCATATGTGCTTTCGCACATAGGCTCAATTAGGTGCATCCCTGCTCACTTTAAAAAACACTCAATTTATGCAGTGCTGCTCAAACTTTAGCACAATGCTAAACATTCTGCCCCCCCGTGAAACTTATCCTAAACTTAATTTCTAGTTAAATTTCGGATGGGGCCCGAAAAGGTATAGCCTAGCTGTAGGCCTGGACATCCCCGATTCCAGAGAAGCTGCATCCCTCACGTCTGATGGCCGAGAATGTATCGGCACCATGCTCTACATCTATTGGGGTGTTGCTTCGTGGGTCTGGGTCGGCTAGGGCGCTTTCGGCAAAATTGCGGGTCGGGTCTTCAATCAGTGGGTGAGTAGGGTCTTGCAGGCAGCTCGTCTGATATTAGGGCATTCACCTTGAGGGCCCACGTACTGTTTGACTGACGGGGCCTAATTTTGAAGCTGGTGAAACGTAGGCCCTGGTGTAGAAAGGAGCGGAGTCCCAATCGTCGAAACGTCGAATAGCCAATCCTTGATATTGCTGCCGATTGACTGACGAGTGCTCTCACAAGTGCGTATAACTATCTTCTGTAACTATCTTCACCATGGCTGTGGGCACGAACACCAGATCCCACCTGTAAGGCACCGTGATCACCGGAGGTCGTTGCAGCGAGTTGTCGAGCTGGGGTGCGCCATAGAGAAGCGTATGGTGTCTGTATTCACAACGTCGGCACCCAGTCAAACAAGGGCAGTCTGGCGCTAAATGACTCCTGGCCAAACATATCGTTTCATATCGTTGCGTGTGAGTTTGTTCTCGGAACCGCCGGCAGGAGCTTATCGCGTGGTCCTCCTGGCAAATACCACAAGAATACTGCCACGCACCTGGACGCACTCGTCCTTCCGCTTGTCGCCCGGGTCTAGAGGCTGATCGGCTTATCTCATCGGCCTGGGGACGTCGCTGAGCGGGTTTCGCATTGGGTCGTTGGGGTTCGTTACCGTGCCGAGATCTCTCTTCATCACGCCAATCTTGTGAAGGGAGATATGCTGCCATTTCTGTAAATAAAAATTTGCGAGTACTATGTTTTTTGATTAAGATATACACGACTAGTCAGTCACAAAAAAGTTTGACAATTTTGGTTATGGGTCGGTTAACAATGCCACTTGCAGTTCGTATGTCCAAGAATCTAGCATTTTGATCAATTCCGGGGTAAGTTTTTTCGACCCGACCTAGTCTCCACTCATTTAGGGCTAATCTTTCGTCCTTAATAACTACTAAATCGTTAATTTTAATATTATCTTGTTGATACTTCCATTTATTTCGTCTGTGCAGCTCTTTAAGGTACTCTAACTTCCACCTTTGACAAAAATATTGTGAAATGATTTTGAGACGTTTCCATCTATTAACTAGGATTACATCCTGGTCAGATATGTCGGGTTCTGCCGGTGCAAGCATGGAACTACCAATCAAAAAATGACCTGGAGTTAGTGGGGAAAAGTCATTAGGGTCATTACTAGCTGAACTTAAGGGTCGAGAATTCAAACAAGCCTCAATACGAGTTAATATTGTCGAGAATTCCTCAAACGTAAAGTTCATTTTTGGAATGACCTTTCGCAAATGTGTCTTAAATGATTTAACTCCTGCCTCCCATAGACCTCCCATGTGAGGAGCGCCTGGGGTATAAACTTTCAACTAAGATTTTGATGAGCATTTTGTTGAACTAGAGATGATTTAAGGGTTTTTAGAAACTCGAATCGATCTTTCCTTAGAAGTTCTGCGGCTCACAAAGTTTGTACCGTTGTCTGAGAACATACAAGAGGGACAACCGCGACGACCTTAAAACCGTGAGAAGGCTGCTAGAAAAGATTGTGTCGATAGGTCACTTGTGACTTCCAAATGTATCGCTTTTGTCGCAAAACACACAAAAACGCATACATATCCTTTGGTTAAATTGTTAAATTGAAAGGACCTGCAAAGTCGACCCCGGTATTGTTGAAGGGTCTGGTAAGTAAAGTACGTTCTGGAGGCTGCAATGCCATAATTTGGCTTTGAGTGTGTTGTTTGTATAAAATACAAATTCTACAGTTATGAATGACTTTTTTACTAAAGGTTTTAATCTAAATATCCAGAATTCAGATCGTAAGACTCGGGTCATAAGTTGATTCCCTCCATGAATAGTTATTTTATGGGTGAATTCGACTAGTAACTGAGTCAGTTTAGCGCTATAAGGAAGAATAATAGGATGCCGTTCATTGTAAGTTAAAACTGGGGATTGAACAAGTCGACCGTTGGCTCTGATTACTCCCTTCGAGTCTAAGAACGGATTGAGTGACAAAAGTGTACTACTAGGATATATTCTCGTTTTTTGTTGCAAAGAGTGATATTCGGCGGCAAAGAAATGTTTTTGAGTTGATACGATAAGTCGCCTCTTTACGTCGTGAATTTCGTCTGAGGTAATTTCTAAAGATTGAATTCTTAAATGGGTACGATTTGTCCCAGTGTTTCTCCAAAAACGCAAAACGTAAGCTAAGACCTTATAAGCTCGTGGCAAAGAGGAAAAACGTTCTAAGGGATCTTCAAAGATTGCTGTTGCGAAAACTTTGACTGCTTTTGCCTCCAAACTCGTGTCTTCTCCAACTTCAGCTGCCGGCCATCTACTCCTGGGTAATTTTAACCACTGTGGGCCATGCCACCATAGTTGATGTGGCTTTAGATCCTCTGGTGAGCCTCCTCGACTTGCAATGTCGGCTGGATTATCTTCAGAGTCCACGTGGCGTCAGTTTTCATTACCTACATTCTCCAAAATTTCGGATACTCGATTTCCAACAAATGTATTCCAAGAACATGGGGGTTTCCTAAGCCAGGCTAAAACTATGGTTGAGTCCGTCCAGTCATGAGTGGGTATATTGGAAGGCTGAAGATTGGATATTGTGGAGGAGGCTAACTTGGAAAGCAGAACAGCCCCATATAATTCGAGTCTGGGTAATGAAATCTTTTTAATCGGAGCTAAGCGTGTTTTTGCGGCTAACAGAAAAGTATCTGTTTTATTATTGGTATGTTCCACACGGATATATAAAGACGCAGCATATCCGCTTTCTGACGCGTCACAGAAGCCATGAATTTCTATATGACAGGTCGGTTCAAATTGAATCCACCGTGGAATTTTTGTATTTGCGATTGCAGTGGAATTTTTGACGAAGTTTTGCCAATTCATCAAAGTTATAGTATTGAGTGGGTCATCCCAATCTATTTTGTCTAACCAGACTTGTTGCATGATTAACTTGGCAACGACTATTACTGGGGCTAACCACCCGCAAGGGTCGAATAATTTTGCAATTGTTGATAAAACCTCGCGTTTTGTATACGAAGTTTTATTGTCTATGGACGGTGGTGTAAAAGTGAAATGATCCCCTGAAATATTCCATCTCAATCCCAATGTTTTTGTGGACGAGTCTTCTGAAAGGTCTAGCCAATTTACTGGAAGTAATCTCTCAGGGGGTAAATCTTTAATAATTTGGGGTTCGTTTGACGTCCATTTCATGATCTGAAATCCTGCAGAGTCTAACGCCGTTATTAATTCTGTTCGAGATGTAATGGCTTCCTCTATTGTGTGTCCCCGTGATAATACGTCATCAACATACAAATTTTGTCGAATAATATTTAATGCTAGGGGGTAAGTATCTTTCACATCTTCCGCAAGTTGAAGAAGTGTTCGAAGAGCTAAAAAAGGAGCACAATTTACTCCAAATGTGACTGTTAACAACTCGAAATCTTCTATGGGCTCATTCTGAGATTTTCTAATGAGAATTCGCTGGTACTGCGTTTGGTTTGGATCCAATAAAATCTGTCTATACATTTTTGTGACATCGGCGTTAAAAACGTATTTAAAAAATCTCCATTTTTGAATTTGTAAAACAAAATTTTGTTGCGTAAAATCTTGGGTCTGCTAATTCAAAGTTAGCAGCTTCTCTATGTTGGGTTCTATCTAACGTATGTGGCGGTAAATTAGAAGGCAGCGTCTTCAAGACTGGCGCACAAACTTCTAATTCAAAACTAGGGTCTAATCGCGAACGTATGTTGAAGAGACAAGATTTGGTAGATGTTTCCGACACTACTTCACTAAGGCCTGTAACATGAACTAGGTTTCGTTTTGTTGGAAGATTCAAACTGTTTTTGAGTTTTTCCGATATAAAGGTTGATTGTGATCCAGGGTCAATGATAGCCCTGGCATCATAAAGCTGCCCATGAGCTTCAATTTGTATCATGGCAGTGAAAAGTAAAGTTCCTCGCGGGTTAGGTATGCCGGGCAAACCACCAATCTGCAACGATGCAGGATGGCATCAGGTGCCAGATCAGTGGACCTGTATAAGGCTGCTCTGAGTCGAGCGGGTGAGGTGTGGCCGGGTGCCCAGTTGGATGTTGTCGAAAAAAACAACATCCCCAGTCACCCTAGAGCTAACACCTGGGTTACAGAAGAGCCCTCCAACCCGGCTGACATCTTAGAAATAATAAAAGATTCCAATCCTGGTCTGCCGGCCCATAATTGGAGAATCAGCAAGGTGGGTGAGGCGGATGGTAAAAAGCGGCAGGTCAATCTTATCCTAAACGCTGAATCCACCTCCCATATACAAAGTGCGAGTGCAACCCTACAATATGGCATGGATATAGCTCCCACTGCAGAAGGTGAGTCGTCCACCGTGGCACTTTCTGGAAGTGCGGTGGTACCCACGCCTATTATTTCTGGTGACTCCAACTCTAACAGAAGATCTGTAACGTCCTTCTCTAAGGACAAAAGCTCTACTTCGGACACATAGAGGCTGAGGGGAGTCTCCGGACTCTTTGACGCATCTGGCGGGGACATGCTTCTCGACGATACGGACGAAGAGTTCGATAACACCCTTGTCGGGGTGGATGTTAATCTGTCAATTACCAATGATGGTAAGAATTCTACAGATTAACCTCCATCACGCTAAAGCAGCCTCAGCGGCTCTATTGCTGCGCCTGCCCACAGGCGCAGTAGACATCGTCCTGATACAGGAGCCCTACGTAGTGCGAGGAAGGGTGTGCGGTATTAGGACATCCAACTTTAAACTGCTTGTGGCCAACTGTGAAGGCACTCCAAGAACCTGCATTTTGGCCAGGAAAGATCTAAGTATCTTTCTCCTGACTAATTTAAGTGGTAAAGACCAAACAGCTGCTAGCCTGGAGATCGGTAATCGCATATATTGGGTGGTCTCCAGCTACTTGCCTTATGAATCTGTAGTACCGACTGCTCTATTCAGGGAAGTAGTGGAGGAAGCAACGTCTGACGAGCTCGAGCTGATTATTGGCGCAGACACGAACGCTCATCATACTATCTGGGGTAGTACGGATATAAACAATAGGGGCGATTCGCTTCTTGACTTTATTCTAACTACCAACCTTAGTATTTCTAACATAGGTAATAAACCGACCTCTACAATTAAAGACAGACAGGAGGTACTCGACGTAACGTTTGCTACTGACCGGCTGTCAGACAAAATTATTGGGTGGAATGTACTGGACGACCACTCATTCTCAGATCACCATTATATTGAGTTCAAACTCGCGGAAAAAGCGCCTAAACCTGCCGTCCACAGAAATGTAAGGAAGACAAAGTGGCACCTGTATGAGAAGAATTTCAAGATAGTCCTCAACTCTAAACTTCTGTACGAACCGAATGACAAAGCCGGTCTGGATAATCTGTTTGATCATATCACCATATGATTCAATAGATCCCTTGAAGAAGCCTGTCCAAAAACAAGGTACAAGGGTAAAACTAAACCCCAATGGTGGACTTCTGAGCTAACGGCTATGAAAAAGACCTGCAACAAGCTATTCAATAAGGCTAAATCTACTGGGGTCGCTAATGAGTGGGATGCCTATAAAGAGCAACTCAAGATCTATAAGAAGGAGCTTAGAAAGGCGCAAAGGTGCTCTTGGTATACCTTCTGTGGTGAAGTGGAAAAGGTCTCCGACGCCGCTAGGCTGAGGAAGATATTATCTGCTTCACCCTGTACAGTGGGATATTTACAGGATGAGGCAAATAACTGGACCAAAAACAGCGAGCAGTCGCTCAATGTACTGCTCGACACACATTTCCCGGGGAACTCTGTAACAGAACCCGAGGATCAGCAGGACCAACAAGGGTGCGAGTGGACTGCGAGCGTCGCTAGCTTCTTGACTAAGCTGGGCTATTAATACCTTTGAGCCCTTCAAGTCACCTGGACCAGATGGCATCACTCCAGCAGAAATGCAGAAAATGTTAAAGTACATTATCCCCTGGCTGGAGAAAATTTATGTAGGCTGTATCAGGCTTTCATACGTCCGAATCGATGGAGGGATACCAAAGTGGTATTCATACCTAAAGCGGGAAAGATATCACACACTAGGCCAAAAGACTTCAGACCAATTAGCCTATCCTCCTTCCTATTGAAAGGTCTGGAAAGACTTTTAGATTATTTCATTAGGGAAAACCTGGATACAAAACTCCTGTCAGTGAACCAGCATGCTTACAATAAGGGGAAGTCTACAGAATCAGCCCTGCACGAACTTGTGAGCACTATCGAATCGTCTCTGCATTTCAAGGAATTCACCATGATGGTATTTCTTGACATAGAAGGGGCTTTTAACAACATTCACTCAGATGCGGTAATTGCGGTACAACTCCACAACTCTAACAAGGTTTGTAAACAGAGGGACCCCGCAAGGAGGAGTACTGTCTCCACTAATTTGGAACCTAGCGGTGAATGAAATCCTGCTAGATCTAGAACGTTGTGGTTGCAAGGTCGTGGCATATGCGGACGACGTGGCAATCGCAGTGAGTGGCAAATTCGTAAACGTCCTCAGAAACATCCTACAGGTGGCTCTGAACAAGTTGGCTAGATGGGCCAGAAGCAGCGGTTTGGGCGTTAACCCCAACAAGACAGAATTGGTTCTATTTACTAGGATGAATAATGTCCCACATGTGGACCCTCCACCTCGGATAAATGGAACAGATCTAGTCTTTTCTGAAAGTGCAAAATTTTTAGGAATAATTCTAGATAGGAAAATGTTATTTAGACTTAAAGTATTGGAACGTGTAAGGAAGGCCAACGTCGCCTTATATTCCTGCAAAAAGGCTGTAGGGTCGCGGTGGGGACTCTCCTAAAATCGTCCACTGGCTATATATATATCAGTAGTTCGTCCAATACTGTTATATGGTATTGTGGTATGGTGGACGGCAACTGACAAACTAACCATCACCAACCTACTAACAAAGGTTCAGAGAACTGCCTGCCTGAGCATAAGCGGAGCCTTAAGGACTACAGCGACCGAGTCTCTACAAGCCCTACTCCATATACTGCCGATTAATATTGTTGCGAGAGAAGTTGCAACCAAATCGGCAATAAGATTAAACTGCCTATAAATGTGGAGGTACAATTTAATGCTGAATAAAGGAGACGTTGATTTTGTGAATTTGGTGGAAATTTGAGAAGAACGGGTCTTTAAATAAGGGTTTGTCCGTCCGAATTTACAGTTTTTGAACTCAATTGGTTCGTGGCAAATGGTTATGGGTATATGTATTTAAAATTCCAGAGTCAAACTTTTTCCAAATCGAACGGGGGATACAGGGTCAGACGGCAACCAGATTTAATGCTGCACCCAGTATTCCTCGTTTCTCATGTATATACAAAATTGCACGGGTACTCACCCTGAAGTTTGTATATACAAACTTTGATGTAGATTGTTGTGTGTGTGTATGTGTGTGTGGTGTGTCCGTCCTCTGGATTTGGCTGCGTACTTGTACCGTTACAACGATACCTGGTTTTTTGTAGTTTTTGTAAAAGTCTGTTTTGTTTCAAATTATGTGTTGTTGTTTTTTGCGCGTACCGTTCCACCGGTTTTTGTTAATTGATCTTGCTTTTTTAAAGCTCACAATGTTTTTGTAGTTAGCACTTTTTTTGTGATTTTTTACTTTAATTTTTCGTATTTAGCCCTTTTTTGTGTTTTTTAAATTTTCTGTAGTTAGCACTTTTTTGTGATTTTTTACATTTTTGTAGTTAGCACTTTTTTCACCTGATCCGGCTCGCATGGATAATATGTTTACTTACGAGTGTTTGTCTATGAGTTTCTTGTTGTAAGTAAATAAAGGTGAGATTTTTGCGTTTAGATTTTTGTACAATGTATGTAATTTTAATTCAATGTTCAATGTATTTTTCTCTTTTAACAAAAAGAGAGTTTATTGTTTTAACAAACGTAGTTTTTAATATGTAGGTTTTAACTAGATTGATGGTTTTAGTTAAGTATTTATTCTAAGTGTAGTTATTTTAACAAATTTTAATTTCATTTAACACAACTTTATGATAATGTAGTAATAAGTTTTAACACTTAAGGGTTTTAGTTTTAACACTTTACTTAGCTTTATTTCCACTGATCACGGGAGGGTTCGATTCGTTCGGAAAGAATGTGTCTTGTTTGTTGAATGTCGCTGGTAACTTCGCCTGCAAGGCTG
Organism: Eudasyphora cyanicolor; assembly: GCA_963930755.1. Classification (NCBI taxonomy): domain Eukaryota; kingdom Metazoa; phylum Arthropoda; class Insecta; order Diptera; family Muscidae; genus Eudasyphora; species Eudasyphora cyanicolor. Next base: position 151,259,838 of record OZ005734.1, on the reverse strand, counting down.
CCAGCAACATTCAAACAAAAAACGATAACAAAGTGAGAAGGGCATGCACCTAACCGCCGTTGGATGTTTGTGCATCCCTGCTCACTTTAAAAAACACTCAATTTATGCAGTGCTGCTCAAACTTTAGCACAATGCTAAACAATTCGCTTTAAGACATCTTCATTGGAATAGTGATTTTAGTCTTCCACCCTATAAAGCGTTTTCCAACAAGAGGTGTTATTTTGGTATTCAAAGAAAAATTCCATTTTTTTGAGATAAATGATCGGATGTTTATTTCATAATAAAGAGGAAGATATGCCGTTAATAATGAAAAACAGCATCAGCCAAATGGCCACCACGATCACGCTTACAGGACCATATCCTTTTCATGAAATTGTCCATAACCAAATCGCAAAGTGGCTGCCCTATATCCTCGATAGCCTCACGAGTTCTATCTCTGAGGTCTTGAATCGACGCTGGGCTGTTGGCGTAGACCTTATTTTGCACGTGGCCCCAAAGGAAGAAGTCGCAAGGTGTTTTTAGGTTTAGGTTAGGGTGGCAGCCGTATTTTTTTACAAGCTCACATAGACCATTTTAGGTCCCTAGTGTTACCACGGGCTGAAATGCCCCTCATCGAAACCAACCTGTTTGATATATAAATTTATCGATAGTACGAATATCAGTACTGGAAAGATCTGTTAGGCTGCCTAAAAAGCCCGACCCCCGTATGTCCAGTCGTCGTTTACTCAAAGCGGGACAGTCGCAAAGCAAGTGCTCAATGCTCTCCACTTCTTCCTCATCTCCACAGCTTCGGCAGAAGTCATTGGAGTCAATACCCAATCTTTTGGCGTGTTCGCCGATCAAGCAGTGTCTCGTCAGAACCTGTACTAACGTAGACAATCGTTTCCTCTCTAGTGCGAGGAGATATTTTGACCTTCTCAGGTCATACCTTGGCCAAATTTGTCTAGCTACCCTGCAGGTGCCGATTTCTGTCCATCTTTCGTTGGACTGCCTGATTGCCTCTTGCCTAAGCCAAAGCTTGCACGTGGATAGTGGCGCACCAATATATGCAAATTCTTCGAGAATTTGTAATGTCGTCCCTTTCGTAGCAAGTTCATCGGCTTTGCAGTTCCCCGGGATATCCCTATGCCCAGGCACCCATATGAGGTGTATATTAAACTGCTCAGCCATCTCGTTAAGAGATCTGCGGCAGTCGAGGGCTGTTTGTGAATTTAGGGATGTTGCCTCCAGATAATTGATGGCAGCCTGGCTGTCCGAGTAAATGACAACGCCAGTGTTGGTTACTATGTTGCGACTCAGCCACTTGGCGACTTCCCATATTGCCATTATTTCGGCTTGATAGACACTGCAGTTATCTGGTAGTCTGTGAGCTATATCCAGACTAAGTTCTTCACAGTGTACTCCGAAAGCAACCTTTTCATCAAGCTTCGAACCATCCGTGTAAAAGTGGAGATGGTTTCTATTACCCGTTATTCTGCCGACCCATTCATCTCTGGCGGGAATCATAGTGATGTAATTTCTCTCGAAGGTGTACACCGTTGGTATATAGTCCACTCGGTCGGTTACCATAGCACTACACTTTGATATCCTCTTGTGACCATAGTTCTTGTACCTCCACATTGATAGACAGTTTAATCTTATTGCCGCTTTGGTTGCAACTTCTCTCGCCACAATATTAATCGGCAGTATATGGAGTAGGGCTTGTAGAAACTCGGTCGCTGCAGTCCTTAAGGCTTATGCTCAGGCAGGCAGTTCTCTGAACCTTTGTTAGTAAGTTGGTGATGGTTAGTTTGTCAGTTGCCGACCAGCATACCACAATACCGTATATCAGTATTGGACGAACTACTGCTATATATATCCAGTGGACGATTTTAGGAGAGAGTCCCCACCGCGACCCTACAGCCTTTTTGCAGGAATATAAGGCGACGTTGGCCTTCCTTACACGTTCCAATACGTTAAGTCTAAATGACATTTTCCCATCTAGAATTATTCCTAAAAATTTTGCACTTTCAGAAAAGACTAGATCTGTTCCATTTATCCGAGGTGGAGGGTCCACATGTGGGACATTATTCATCCTAGTAAAGAGAACCAATTCTGTCTTGTTGGGGTTAACGCCCAAACCGCTGCTTCTGGCCCATCTAGCCAACTTGTTAAGAGCCACCTGTAATATGTCTCTGAGGACGTTTACGAATTTGCCACTCACTGCGATTGCCACGTCGTCCGCATATGCCACGACCTTGCAGCCACAACGTTCTAGATCTAGCAGGATTTCATTCACCGCTAGGTTGCAAATTAGTGGAGACAGTACTCCTCCTTGCGGGGTCCCTCTGGTTACAAACCTTGTTAGAGTTGTGGGCCCTAGACATGCTGTTATGCGTCTTCTGGTAAGCAGACTTTGAATTAGCCTAATCAAACTAGCGTTAACTTTTAGATGTGAGAGTGCCGCAATTACCGCATCTGAGTGAATGTTGTTAAAAGCCCCTTTTATGTCAAGAAATGCCACCATGGTGAATTCCTTGAAATGCAGGGACGATTCGATAGTGCTCACAAGTTCGTGCAGGGCTGATTCTGTAGACTTGCCCTTATTGTAAGCATGTTGGTTCCCCGACATTAGTTTTGTATCCAGGTTTTCCCTAATGAAATGATCTAAAAGTCTTTCCAGACCTTTCAATAGGAAGGAGGATAGGCTAATTGGTCTGAAGTCTTTTGGCCTAGTGTGTGATATCTTTCCCGCTTTAGGTATGAATACCACATTGGTATCCCTCCATCGATTCGGGACGTATGAAAGCCTGATACAGCCTACATAAATTTTCTCCAGCCAGGGGATAATGTACTTTAATATTTTCTGCATTTCTGCTGGAGTGATGCCATCTGGTCCAGGTGACTTGAAGGGCTCAAAGGTATTAATAGCCCAGCTTAGTCAAGAAGCTAGCGACGCTCGCAGTCCACTCGCACTCTTGTTGGTCCTGCTGATCCTCGGGTTCTGTTACAGAGTTGCCCGGGAAATGTGTGTCGGGCAGTACATTGAGCGACTGCTCGCTGTTTTTGGTCCAGTTATTTGCCTCATCCTGTAAATATCCCACTGTACAGGGTGAAGCAGATAATATCTTCCTCAGCCTAGCGGCGTCGGAGACCTTTTCCACTTCACCACAGAAGGTATACCAAGAGCGCCTTTCTAAGCTCCTTCTTATAGATCTTGAGTTGCTCTTTATAGGCATCCCAATCATTAGCGACCCCAGTAGATTTAGCCTTATTGAATAGCTTGTTGCAGGTCTTTTTCATAGCCGTTAGCTCAGAAGTCCACCATTGGGGTTTAGTTTTACCCTTGTACCTTGTTTTCGGACAGGCTTCTTCAAGGGAGCTATTGAATGATGTGGTGATATGATCGACCAGATTATCCAGACCGGCTTTGTCATTCGATTCGTACAGAAGTTTAGAGTTGAGGACTTTCTTGAAATTCTTCTCATACAGGTGCCACTTTGTCTTCCTTACATTTCTGTGGACGGCAGGTTTAGGCGCTTTTTCCGCGAGTTTGAACTCAATATAATGGTGATCTGAGAATGAGTGGTCGTCCAGTACATTCCACCCAATAATTTTGTCTGACAGCCGGTCAGTAGCAAACGTTACGTCGAGTACTTCTTGTCTGTCTTTAATTGTAAAGGTCGGTTTATTACCTATGTTACAAATACTAAGGTTGGTAGTTAGAATAAAGTCAAGAAGCGAATCACCCCTATTGTTTATATCCGTACTACCCCAGATAGTATGATGAGCGTTCGTGTCTGCGCCAATAATCAGCTCGAGCTCGTCAGACGTTGCTTCTTCTACTACTTCCCTGAATAGAGCAAGGTTTTAAATCACAAGATCTCGGTGGCCAATTGTGATCACCTCTTCGAGAGATAACACGGCCCGGAAACTTTTCCCGTAACAGAGCAATGGTTTCGTTGCAAGTGTGGCACGTAGCGCCGTCTTGTTGAAAGTAAACATTGTCCAGATCAATACCATCCAACTCCGACCATAAAAAATCATTAATCATCTCTCGATAGCGCAATCCATTCACCGTAACTGTTGATCCAACCTCATTTTCGAAAAAGTAAGGTCCAATGACCCCGCCGCACCATAATCCCCACCAAACAGTCACACGTTGAGGATGGAGAAGCTCCTCTACAATAACTCTTGGGTTTTCCGAGCCCCAGATGCGACAATTTTGCTTGTTGACGTAGCCACCGAGGTGGAAATGAGCCTCATCAGTCAAGATGATTTTGTATCGTTCGTATCGTTTTTTGATCGTTTTGTACGTTCGATGATCGTGTATCGTTCCATTTTTAGTAATGGCGTAGTTTCTACTTGTCAAAGAATAAAAGCTTCAAAAGTGACAGCTACCGAAATACCGGGTGATTCAAAATAACACCTCTTGTTGGAAAACCCGTTACTAGGAGGTTGAGTTTGATAAGACTGCCTACTCTTAAGAGCAGACGTATTATGCTGAACACCACAATGGTGCTGAGAGTTATAAATGGTGATGTGCCCTCTAATTTTATTCTGTCTAGGATTGGATTCAATGTACCATATAGACCTTCCAGATATTACCAACTATTACTTATTGATTTTCAAGGTACAAATTATGCTTCCGCAGAGCCCATTCGTAGAATGTGCATAGATTTTAACACTGTATATGATGTTATTGACATTGACATAGAAATTGATGCTGTTAGATCTAGAATAATCTCTTTTTTAAATATGTAAGTAGACTAATGTTATTTGTTTAGAGGTTCACTACATGTCTATATATAGCATGTGCCGGCTGTTGAAATGTTTCTGTAGCTGGTATTTCCACCCTCTACTATTAACCCGCCATAGTCCGGATCATGGTGTATACGCAATCCCTACGTCATGGGGATGTGGCCCCCTCGGTCGAAAGGGGCGGGTAAGAGTGGATGCGTTGGGACCGTTCGTTAAAAAAAAATCGACGTGCGTTTAGTAAAATAATAGAAGAAATATATGTGTAATATTTTGGTATACGAGTTAAAAATATGAACGAACCGTGGACACCTAGAATTTTGTGTAATTCGTGCCATGTAAATCTTACTCGATGGACTAGTGGAAGAATGCGGTAAGTACTTTAAAGTTAATGTATTACAATGTGGAATAAAACGTTTTAATTTTAGACTTCACGTGCAATTTGGAATGCCAATGATTTGGAGACAACCATTCATTCACGATACGGACTGCTATTTTTGTCTAAGTAAATAGATTGGAGTAGGAAGTGTCCAAGTATAGCTAACAGCCTAATAACGGAAACATCATCAAGTTCGACTGAGTACTCAATTCTAAGAGATTCAAGTTCGAGAAAATCAGAAGAGTACTTAAGAGAAAGAGGGGTACGGTAAGAAGGGGATTTGGTTACTACCACTTCCGCATGCAAACATAAAAAGGAAACTAGTTCAAGTAAGCTAAGAGTAATGCAGATTAATCTGCATCATTCTATAGCAGCCTCGAACAAACTTCTAATTGCCCTCTCTAACTCTATCGTTAGGTATAAGGTAACTGGACTGAGCAATTTCAATTTTATCACGTAATCACCTACCACTACAGATAGGGTGACAACTTCTATTGTAGGTAGGACAAATGTAAACCTAATCTTTCTACATAATTACAGCAATGGTGATCAGACAACTGTGAGGTTAGAGACGAAAAATAACAAACCGTGACTACCCGCATCAATTTATTTACCATTGGAGGAAATCAACCCGCCAAACGAGTTAGTGAGCAAGCTGGTGCACGACAATAGACGCTTAACAAGGTTGGTTTGGGATGCGACGCCAACGCCCACCACACTCTATGGGGAAGCTCTAACATTTACACTCGAGGTGAGTCACTTTATGATCTTATTTTAAATTCTGGTCTAAAGATCTGTAACGTTGGTAGTGATCCCAGTGGAGGTAATAGACATAACCTTGACTAATCTTGATGATAATGTTCTTTCAGGATGGAGAGTGTCCAAGGAGAATTCGTTCTCGGACCTCAGGTACATTCTTTTTACAATTAATATGGTAACTGCCAATGAACCCCCCTTCAGAAACCCAAAAAAGACTAACTGGGCTCAGTATAATGAACTTGAAGCATAACTGCACTGACAATACCGAGCTGGAAGTAGCAGTTGATGATTTTACTGCAGCCTTGGTAGTTAACTTTGAGAAATCATGTCTCCTTACGTACCCGGGTAAAAGGTCTCAACCTTCAACAAAACCAAATTGAGTGCATATTGGGATTGCTATAAGGAATCTTCCAAACAGTACAAGAATGAGGTAAAAAGGCTAAGCGAGTCTCTTGGATCAACTTCTGTGAAAGTACAGAAGGTGTGAACGAGTCCTCCAGATTCCGACGATTGCTATCAAAAGATCCAAAGGCGCTGGGTAGCATTAAGAAGGAAAATGGGGCTTGGACTGAGTCCAGCTCAGAAACTCTGGACCTTTTAGCGACGACACACTTTCCCGGGTGTTCGAATGTAGTCCAGGAGGAATTTCCCAATGTCAGTACTAGATCAAGTGCACCACATTGTGATGAAAGCGCGTCCACTGTGGTAAATGACTTAGTAACCGACAAGAAAATTCTGTGGGCTATTTACTCCTTCGAACCCTATTAAGTCTGCCGGACCTGATGGCATATCACCAGCCATGTCTGAAGTGGCTGGTGATGACAACTGCTCATCCATCTGCAAACGGCATTGTCTACTGCAGAAACTTCTCTACCCTCTCCTCCTTTAATTCAACATTTCTCTTTTCCGCTCTTCTCACTTATTATTGGGGTCCCCCTCTCATTTTTCAATCTATATTTTTTTTCTGCTGTTTCCTCCAAATCTTCAATGCTGTACAGGACTAATACAATGGACCTTTAGGTCTCCGAGTGGAGTGGTGCACGCCAAATTGGTAGTGTACTACGCGTCCCTTTAACCTAACCTAATCCCCTTGGTTGTGCCCAGTTATATGCTATGTTAAGTGCCTCCTCAGCTCTTCTGCATAATAGGTTTGGATGTGTGTATGCCCCTTAGAAGTATTACAACGTCGTCTGCATTACAGACGGGTTTAAGTTCTTGATTGGTGAGGGCTTTTAGGAGACTGTATCGTCGTAACCCATAGAAGAGGCGATAAAATGCCCTCTGACGTGTACCACGACATACCTTGCCTCTAATTTTTACGTCATATGACCCACAAATAATCCACCTATTCCTTAGCATATTGTTGATCCAGTCTTTCAGCGCCCGGTCAACCTGAAACTCGTCTAAGGACTGGATAAGTGTATTGGTCTGCATATTGTTAAATGCGCCCTCAATGTCATTGCACACATCCAGTGTATACATTTCTTTACTGAAAGACCCTTCTACGTGGTGCTCTACCTCATGCAAAGATGTTTCCACTGATCTTCCTTCGACATAGGCGTGCTGTTTTAATTTAAGCCTGTCATCCGCTATTTTACTTTTGACCATGTCATCAATTATTCGTTCCATTGTTTTTAACAGGAAATAAGTTAGGCTAATGGGTCGATAAGACTTTGGGGTCGTATAACTCGCCTTGCCAGGCTTGGGTATGAAAACCACCCTTGATTCCTGCCAGTTTTTTGGGGTATAAACGTGTACCACGACATACCTTGCCTCTAATTTTTACGTCATATGACCCACAAATAATCCACCTATTCCTTAGCATATTGTTGATCCAGTCTTTCAGCGCCCGGTCAACCTGAAACTCGTCTAAGGACTGGATAAGTGTATTGGTCTGCATATTGTTAAATGCGCCCTCAATGTCATTGCACACATCCAGTGTATACATTTCTTTACTGAAAGACCCTTCTACGTGGTGCTCTACCTCATGCAAAGATGTTTCCACTGATCTTCCTTCGACATAGGCGTGCTGTTTTAATTTAAGCCTGTCATCCGCTATTTTACTTTTGACCATGTCATCAATTATTCGTTCCATTGTTTTTAACAGGAAATAAGTTAGGCTAATGGGTCGATAAGACTTTGGGGTCGTATAACTCGCCTTGCCAGGCTTGGGTATGAAAACCACCCTTGATTCCTGCCAGTTTTTTGGGGTATAAACATGGGTTTTGGATGCAGTGAACTCTCCAGCCAGATGAGTTGATACCAAATCCACCTCATTCTGCAGAAGTGCTGAAAATATTCCACCCGGTCCCGCAGCCTTGAAAGGAGAGAAGCTTTTTATCGCTTCTTTAACCATACCACCTGTTATATCCGTAATAGGTACTTGATGCAATACATTTACATTCTGTAACTGTTCCCATGTTGGTCTAGCATTACCAGTCGGAAAATGAGTTTTCATCACGAGCCTAACGGCATCCTCTATAGTTTCCACCCTTTTACCAGTGTCATCCACCAGTGTTGGTCATCGTTTGACATGCGTTTTTGAGAGGAATTTTTTCATTATTGTTTTTTACGGAAACTTATTGGGTTTGGTGGTGGCCGTGCAATTTTAAACCTTATATAACGGTGGTCCGAATAGGAGTGTTCATCTGAAACCCTCCACTCATGGATCTCATCAATAAGATTTTCAGAACATATCGTTAAATCTAATACTTTTTCCCTAATTTTGTTAACAAAGGTTGCATTGTTTCCTATGTTAAGAGTTATGAGGTCGTTCGTTTTCAAAAATTCTATAAGGGCGTGTCCCCTTTTATTGGTGTTAGTTCTACCCCAAGCGATATGATGGGAGTTGGCGTCACAACCAGCTAATAACTCATTACTTGTGTGTTTGGATTCCCTCACCAGACGTTGTAATTCGACGTAGGTGGCAATGTCGGCGCATCGAATGGCAGATATATTGACTCCAGGTACATATTTCTATTACCTTGCCTCAGCACCGTTGCGTCCGATTTTGGAGAGAAAATAAATCAAATTTTTATGGCACAAAATAAAAGTCCTTGGGCGAGCACCTGTGTTAGCGTAAAAAAATTTGTAGTTCACATGGTTTGATCCAGTTACCTTGTTGGTAGTTGTCCATGGTTCCTGGATTCAAGCAATGTGAAACCTGCCTTTATTTATGAAGTCCATTAGCGCGTTGGATGCTGTCTGGCTCCAGTGGAGGTTTATCTGAATGACCTCAATCATTGTCTTTCCAGTAAAAGTTTATTTTGGGAGTCTATCCTATCTGTTGGCACTCCCTCATCATTCTCCTCCTTTCGTTCACTACCTATTACACCATCTTCCAGTAGACATTTTTGGGAGGCGGTGTTAATTTTTGTCGCTCCCTCATTGTTTTTAATCGCTGTGTGGCTCTTTTTAGTTTGATCACCACCTTTGCTGGGAACTTCCAGCAAAAGGCGGTACTATTGGTAAACTGGTGGTTTTATCTTCCACATCAGTTTTTGGCAGTGCCTTACTTATCTCCATCCCTTCACTACCAGTGTTTGCCTCTTCAGACAGTATATTTGGACTCGATTCATCTGTCCTGCCAATCGCGACATTTCCAATTTTGAAAAAGACTGTCCAGATCAAGAAGTACGCCATGACAAGATTGTTCTTGGATTCTGGGTCTATACCCAACACGAGGAGAGTACCCTCGTTATTACCCTTCATATAGAAGACTTCCCACTTTATCGCGGAAAGTTTTGAATTCTGTTTGCCAATGATGTCGAGTTTCCTTACCAATTTCAGCTTTGCGCCATCCCAATGTGAGGGGAAGCTATCCACAAGTTTTACGAGGACACCAGCACAGCGTTGTGATGCCAGCCTTAGCATCAAAACACCCCTCTCAAACTTACAACTCATTACTTCGATTTGTGGTTCATTCTTAGATTCGGGGACGAACTCCGCTACCCTCGTATAGACCAAATCTTCGAAGTTACTCTTTTGGTCTTCGGGGATTCTTCAAGATGTACTACTGCTATCAATTATGGTGTTTCTTAGTTTTCCTTAAATATTTTGTTGATTATTTGTTTCGGTAAAATATCCAGCATACCAAATAGAAATAAAACTGCGATACAACTTGGGAACAATATTGAAAATAATGGATTAACAATCAGATTTTAACAATGCTTAAGGAACTCTTATGATACGCAATAGTTTCTTAAGTATGCACACGAAAACTATCAACAAGCACCGCTATGCTTGAGAAACTTTTAACACACAACCGTTTAAGTATGTAAGAGAAATATGTCAACAAGTGCCGCTTCATTTGTTGACAAATTAGTTCGGTGTTTTGCTTTTATTATTGGATTTGGTGAAAACTGTTAACAAGGCTCGCTTCATTTTTGGATACATTTCTTTGTGGTTTGTATTGAGTGTTCGATTTCAAAGTGAGTTCAAGTACAGCCATGGTAATAAATATACTACCACACGTCAATGTTGTTCTAAAAAGTCACCTATGCCCAACAATGCAACTTTGTTTGTTAATATTTCTTTATTTACCAACAAGATAAATTCCATCGGTTACGTTGAATTTTTGAATGATGTCCTTATCTCCTTTTTGGACGATATTTATGAGTCGTCGATTATTTTTCAACAAGATTAAGTCCGAATACATAAACCTAAAATTGTGACGGACTGGTTTAACGCCAAAAATATACTACTGCTGCGATGACCTGCGTTAAGTATAGATCTAAATCCGATTGAAAAAGAAGAATATTTATTACCAATGAAGCACTTTTAATTTTTCTTTTAGGTTAGGTTGAATAGAGGAGACGTTTAAAACGGTTTCTTATCTAATATATATAGGGGTTTCCAATAAGGTGATATGATTTCTTTGAAAGAAACACACTTATTGTTAAGGAAATTCAAAAGTTTTTTATTTAATGTGAAGTACAATCGATACAATTAAGTTCTAAATACAACGTCATTCAAATGGCCTCCACGACTTCTTCTGCAGGAACGAATTCGATGAACCCAATTTTCGAGCACTTTTTCCACTAAATCAAGTCGTATGTCATGAATGGCACGTTCAATATTGACTTGTAAAGCTTGAAGAGAGTCTGGTTTATTTCGAAAGATCAATGACTTAAATAACCCCGCAAGAAATAGTATAATGGTTTTTAATCACAACTTCTTGGAGGCCATTCAATATCACAATTTCTTGAAATAATAGAATCTTCAAACTTTTCTCGCAAAAATTCAATTGTTTCATTTGCTGTGTGGCACGTAGTCACAATCGGTCAATGGCAAAGAGATAGCTCTTAACGAGAGCTAATATATTGCTCAGGGGGTCAAGGTCGTAAGTCGACTGGAAAGTGTTTTTTTGCATTTTAAGCTTAGCGCACGAAAAGTCGCAATTGGAGAACAATTATTTTGATAATAAAACTTAAGAATTTGTAATCGTTGCTCTTGCGCATATCTCTTCATGATGAAATTTTAAACACTACTGAATACAATGAAAAACAAATGACAGATCATGACATATTACAAATGGCCGAAACGTCACTTCAAAATCATATTATTCCTGTTGGAAAACCCATTATTTCTGCTAATTTTATTGTTTAAAATAAATTAAATCATTCTTAAAGGCATCCTTATTGCATTAAACTGCAACAAAGCTGCCTGAATCTTTGGCGCCTGACATGGAATGTGATGTAGCAGAAGAGATAGCTACAACGTCAAAACAGGCCGTAAGCCAACACACAGCCAGAACAAGAACAAGTTGGGATCCTCTGCGGACATAGAAATTGAGACAACCCCTCAAGTAAACAGGAACCAGTAACCTCAAGTGCCACTGCACATGCCTCAATGATGGCTATTCTCCAGCCAAAAACATACACTCATACACCTTCACCCCGAAGGAACTAAGACAAGAAGCATTAGTAATTTAAACCTCCATAATCTATTAAAAAAAATATTGATACGGCGTCACGCAGATTCATGATTTACTAAATCAAGCAATTAAGTGGGAGAAGCCCAAGAAAAAAGATGGTGAAATTCAGTGTCATAGGTGCCAAAGGTTGGGTCACATTGCAAAATTTTCACTCTCAAATGTGACAAATTCACAAAAAAATGCACCCTCAAATGTGACACCCAAGATAAACCCGGTAAATGCACACGCATACCCAGCAAAAAATAAAAGAAGTACTTCCAAAAGAATAACATTATAAGTACTTCCAATTCATAAGTATGAACATTTTTCGGCATTTAATGAAGTTCTTCTAAATAACTAACCAAAATGTAATTTCGGAATATAAATTATTAACCCAAGAATGCATAATTTTAAAACGATTGGATGTAAAATGAATCTTGTGAAGTGATAAAAGTCCAGATCGGAAGGAACATATGTATGAGGGCTATGATATATATGTAAAATACTGCGTTTATAGTGCTAAAGGGAAGAAATATATATTTATATGGCGGCTATATCAGAATTAGTGAATGGTTCTGGAAGCTAGTCGACTTTTTCATCAATTAAATTTCGTTTCAGTCGACTAGGTCGATAAATCGGACCTACAAGTCGACTTTTTCATTGCCGATTAAAAAAACATAAAGTCATTTCAAAGTTTGCTGATTTTCTTCGAAATATGTTAAATTTTGGAATTGTAGTACATTGGATTGCGATAAAAACTGAATTTATGAACAACACTTTATACTTTCCAAAAATGTTAATATAGCGTCACCAGAAATGCCCAAGAGCGTAACCCTCAAAAAATTAAAATTCGTTTTTCGTCACGATTTTATTCAAGAAAAAAAGACGTAACATCAAGTGCTCGTTTTTGATAAAGAACAAAAGGCGTAACTCACATTGTATTAGACAGAACGTACTGTATTCATCTATTTAACCTTTGTAGTTGTTCTCTTTTTGCTGTTTTGATTTTTATAAATCGTGTTTGACACCTATTTTAAATGCAAAATTCTATATGGGTCTGTATTTAAATTTGGCCTTTATCTGAAGGGTGTAATACAAGCGAGTTCAGTTTTTCAAATGATCCTTTATTGATAAAATTTGATGGCTTATATACTAAAAGTTTTACAGTTACTTAACATAATTTTACAAACAAAGACTTCTAATTCTCGATTACATGTAAAAGTAATGTTATTCTAACATTACTCTGTAGGCAGGGGGAGAGTGTTTGATTTTACTGGTGTTCGACTCACAAGAGTTCCCTTCAACTCTTTCTTCAGCACTTCTCTGTTAATACTCACTCTCCGTTACAGTTCATTTCAGTTGCAAACGGGAGGATTCAAATTACGTTTTGAAATTGGGAACGACCAAATGTCATTGTTCTATTGTTCCACATTTGTCGCTATTCGTCACCAGTGGGCGCTAGGCAGAGTTAAAACACTTGGTGTGGATTTGTGATCATATTACATCAATGGACGCGAGCCAAGTCAATGTACGGGATCTGCTCTACTTATACCATTCGTTGCTCTACTTCTTGCTTTCGTCGTAAATGTGAGTGGTGCTACTCGAAATATGCATACTCAGTGTATGTGTCCGTACATACACTACACCTCCGCCCTTAAGAAAATCATGCAACTTTTTGTGTTGTATGATTTTCATAATTACTTATGTGTGTAACCTTATACTCTATTTTACAATTAGTGTTTACAATTAATGTTCTGTTTTAAGTGTTTCTCTTTTCTTTTTTTTAGACATACAATTTCTTTCTTGACAAAATTCATTTCTGATATACGATATTCCTTTAAAGTGATTTGTAATTCTTTAATACATTGTTATGAACTTATGTGTGTAACCTTATACTCTATTTTACAATTATTGTTCTGTTTTAAGTGTTTCTCTTTTTTATACATAAAATTTCTTTGATTACAGAATACATTTTTGATATACGATATTTCTTTAAAGTGATTTGTATTTCTTTAATAAATTTTTATGAAGAATTTTTTCTTTAGAATTTATGATTACTGTTACGTTTGTGTCATCGACATGGACAACTTTGTATGGCCCATGATATGGAGGTTCATGTTTTCTTCTATTCTCTGATCTAACTAGCACTAAATCGTTTACATCTATATCTATTCTATTGGATTTGCTGTATGACTGTGTACTTCTTCTTCCCTTTGTCCTTTCTATGATTTTCTTTGCATTATTCAAGGAATACCTCAATCTTATTCTTAATTCGTTGGCATAATTATCTAAATCGTAGATCTTATTAGTGTGTTTCTGTATCTGCTCACCTGGCATACTTGGAAGTTTTCCAAAAATTAGTTCAAATGGAGAGTATCCTGTGTCAACATGAGGTGTTATACTATACGCAAACGCGTAATATGGTACCCACTCTGCCCAATCGCCATCACTCACGAATGACAAAAAATATTCATTCAAAACACGATGATTCCTCTCAACGGTGCCTACTGTCTCATGGTGATATGGTGTTGAGAATCTTTGGGTTACTCCTAATAGGTTACATATCTCTTTCATCAACTCATTTGTGAACTCAGTTCCTCTATCAGACTTCAATATCCTAAATATTCCGTATTTCAAAATCAAATTCTCCACGAGTGTCCTCGCTATAGTTCTCGCCTCTTTTGTCTCCATAGGCGCTGCAATAACATATTTTGTCAACTCACATTGCATTGTCAATATATATCTGTTATTCATTGAGGGGCGCAGTGGACCCACTGTATCAATCACAACGGTGCTGAAACCCTCCGTTGGTGTGTCAGTTATGCATAATGGTTCCTTCGTATGTCGCACTTGTTTATTCCTTTGGCAAAGATCACATCGTGAAACGTATGCCTTTATCATCTTGGAGATACCCTTCCATAAGTATTTCTGTCTTAATCTCATTAAAGTCTTCCTTACCCCAAAATGTCCTCCACATGGTGTATCATGGTATAAACATATCAATCTCAACTTCTCGTCGTCGTCCTCTATCCTCGTTGGTTCCTCATACAAGAGGATTGTTATATTACTTGGGCATTTCTCATTCACTTTCTTTTTCATGTCCTCATGGGATACTATATCAAATATGTTATCACTTTTCTGTAGTGCATAACGTCTGTAATCCATCTTCTCCAATCCCAGAAATAGCTTCTCCACGATATTATCTAAATGATCAGGATTATCGCTACATCTGACTAATGTTCCCCCAAGACTTCTGTCGTCTTGGATGCGTATTTCCTTTGAATACGCTCTGTCTAGCATAAACGTCAACTTTCTTGCACGTTTTATGTCTTCCTTCGAGGTACATTCCTATATCCTGAGTTCACTCAACTCAGTGGGAAATGTCCTTATTTCTTCTGTTTCTAGATCTTTGCCCATTATCTTCCTGTTCATACCTCTTGTTACCACCAGTGTCTTCTTAACAGATTCATCTGTGTCCGTCGGAATCATTTCCTTCAATGTTTCAGAGTCTATTCTAGAGAGTGCATCCGCATTCACATTATCCCTACCTTTCTTATATATTATCTCGAAATCATAATCTGCCAGTTCGAGCCTAATCCTTGTTAATCTCGAAGTTGGATTCTTGTGTGTAAATAGAGCTACCAATGGTCTATGGTCAGTCACCACGATGAATCTTCTGCCATATAAATAAGGTCTAAAAAACTGTATGCCGAAATGAATACCCAATAGTTCCTTCTCTATTACAGATTTATTACGCTCATGTTTATTCAGTGAACGACTTGCATAGGATATTGGTTTATCCTCTCCAATCTCTCCTTGGGACAGTATAGCACCTAACCCAATGTTCGATGCATCCGTTGTTAGAATAAATGGCTTCTCAAAATCAGGATATTGTAAAATTGGTGGATTCATTAACTTATGTTTGAGTGTCTCAAATGATGTCTGACATTCGAGTGACCATTCAAAATTCTGACCCTTTCTTACCAATCTGTTCAACAAACCTTCTGACATCATCTGAGTTCCTGGGAACCGGATATTCCGTTATGGTCCTGAATTTATCGGGATCGGGTTTTACACCCTCGGCTGTTATCAAATGTCCCAAATATATAACCTCTGGTCTTAAGAAGCAGCATTTACTTGCGTTTAGCTTCAAGTTGTAATGTTGTAAACGGTCAAGTACCCCAATCAGGTTTGTATTATGGTGTCTCAAACTACTACCAAAAACTATTATGTCGTCCACATAAAGAAACGCCTCGGATTCCAAACCTGATAGTGCTATAGTCAGCATACGTTGAAAACTATTAGATGATATCTTCAACCCGAATGGTAATCTTGTGTATTGGTAATGCCCATTTGACGTTGAAAAGGCCGTATATGGGCGTGATTCCTCATCAAGTTCAATTTGATGGAACGAACTTGTCATGTCCAGCGTCGAGAAATACTTGGCTTTCCCCAATTTGTCCAAGATATCATCCAATCTTGTCAGAGGAAATTTATCATTGATTATCCTGTCGTTCAATCTCCTGAAATCAACTACCAATCTCCACTTCTTGATATCGTCGTGGCCTTTCTTTGGTACTAACAATAGTGGTGCATTGTAAGGGCTAACAGAGGGTTCAACTATATTGTCCTCCAACAAATCCTGGACCTGTCTGTTTATCTCTGCCGCATGTGAATGTGGTAAACGGTAGTTCTTAACATATACCGGATCGTGGTCATGTAGATGTATGTTCTGTCTGTAGAAATTATTCGTTCATGATCTAAATGATCATGATCTAAATGATAGTGGTTCATGATCTAAATGAAATACTGACTGATATTTGCTTAGGATTCTGCACAGATCCTCCCTATCTTTATCAGCTAAATTGTCTAAATTAAACTTTTCTAACAATTCCTCAAAACGAGCTTTCCTATCTGACTCGTTTGATTCCCTGCTAAATAAACAAATATCATAATTCCTTAATGGCTGTGTCCTTACCCTAAAATTTGCCAACAGGACAGGGCGGTCTGTAACGTTCAGTAGTCTCAAGTGCTTATTCCCTTGATTCGGTAGTATTGCGTTTGCCAAATATACACCCTTCATTATTTCTCTGTTAAGAACAACACTATCTTCCTCCAGTGTAATATTGAAAGGAATGACTATTTCACTTCTTGCCTGAATTTTGATCACATTCACTCCAAATGAACCATCACGTATCGGAAGTATGATCTCCTCGTCATTCAACGTGAATGATAACGCGAAATTGTCATAGTCTATAATGCATCCATATTCTGAAAAAAAATCTCTACCAAGAATTCCATCTGTAGCGATCGGAAAATCATCAATATCTGTAGATCCTAACGATTTTATCACGCCCTTCGATATCTCTGTCAAATTACAAAAGTCTTCCGAATCCTCAACATAATTCCTCATAACGCTCTTTTTACACAATGACACATCAGCCCCTGTATCTATCATAAAAGTCAACAGTTCTCCTGTTTTTACTACATCCAAAACTACGTAATTCTTCAGGCTTGATGAAATGCTAAAAATTTGTCTTTCCTCTATTGTCCGTCCCCCGGAGTTCCTTGGTCCTCGAACTCCGGTACCTGCGAGTTTCCCTGGTTGCTGATCTGATTAATATTTCTTACCATATCCCTATTGTACCTCGTGTTG
Source organism: Eudasyphora cyanicolor (assembly GCA_963930755.1). Lineage (NCBI taxonomy): Eukaryota > Metazoa > Arthropoda > Insecta > Diptera > Muscidae > Eudasyphora > Eudasyphora cyanicolor. Next base: position 151,242,393 of record OZ005734.1, on the reverse strand, counting down.
GCACTATTACCTGTATACCCTTGATTCCTATTGCCATTGTTTAAGTTTCCTGTCCTACACATCCTGGCATAATGATTGGGTTTGCCACATTTCCTGCATTCCTTGCCCATAGCTGGACATCTATTGCCATGTGTGAATCCACAATTACCACATGGACCGTTGTTATTCCCAACATTTCGACTTGTCTGTACAAATACCTGCTTATTCTGAAGTCTTGCGAAAGCCCTTTCCGCTACCCGCAAAGCCTCTGGGAATGTGTCCACCCGGCTGGCGTCTATCGTCGAGATGACCTGGGGATCTGTCAGTCCGTTCACAAATGAGTTGAATGCAAGTTTGTTATTCGTCCTAACAATATATTCCCTGCATTCCTCACCCTCCTCAGAGATCTGTACCGCATTAAGTTCGCTAACCAACTCCTCAATTTTCGTCGCAAAACCCTGTAAGTTATTGTTCCTCTGCACAATCTTTGTCAGCTCACCCAGAATAGTGTTCGATGTCCTCTGAGGTTTGTATGCGTCCTTCAGCTTTGCAATCAAATCATCAATATCCTTCGGTACCCCAAGCTGGTTCACTCTATTCTGTACCTTCCCATCGAGCCTAGTATTAACAATAAACTCCAAAAATGCCACCTTCTTCTCAGCTGGCATCGTTAGAGAAACCGTTCTAAGTTTCGTGGTGAATCCATTTATCTCATCCTTCCTCCCGGTGAATTCGGGAACAAGTTTTGTGATTATGGATAGGTCGTTCAGATCGAAATTCCCCATGATTTGCTCCTGCATAGTCTTTTTCCCTGATTCTCCCTCCAAAGGACGTCCTGTCTTATGTTGTTCTAAAACCCCAAAAAGTTCCGCCTTCAAAACTGTGAATAATTTAAGTTCTTCCTCACTTGGAAGCAATTTCCTGATTTTATCCTCTAATTCTCTAAGCAACTTCTTTTTTTCCTCTATAGTACCATCCGAGTAGGGGCGTCCTATTGATTTTCTAGCATTAGATAATAGTTTGTTCAATGACTCAATTATTGCTTCCATCTGCGTCTCCTCTATCTTTTCCATGACACGTAACGTAACCTTACAAGTATTGACTTTAATTTTACAATTTTCTTTTATTTTCTGTTTTTATTGAACATTCTTCTGAAAGTAATGATTTTTTCCATAATGTTAAAATCGAATAGATTTTCTAATGTAAATTTTCTGACATTCTCCGCTTATCTATCTATATAGTTGATAAATACCGAAACAGTAATTTTAAAAATTGTAACTACAATAAGGCTTACAACTAGAAAAAGTATAAATTTTCGGTGTCTGCACAAACATTCCTTGTACCGATTAACCATCTTCAACTTCTATATTCTATAATAATTTTTGCCACGAGCGGTGAACGCTTATTGGCTCCTAAACGTGCAACAAATGAGCGCACTGTTTGTATGTAATCTACCTGATATTCTTTCGCCTTTCTCGGTCCTGCTTCATTAGGAACTCCACATTACTTCTATGCTCCCAGAGCTCGCAGGATCTCCCGTACGGCGTCTCAGATGTGATCCCGTCGATCAATCGTTTTACGATGGCAAGCTCCCTTTTCAGCTTCTGGTATTTGCCTCCTCTCCTTGTAGGTTTCTTTACCAAAAATTGTCAATTTTTTTGGACCCTCGTTCATTGCCCGTGTTCTTCTCTGGTGCAATCAAGCAACTTATTCCAAACCAAGGCGGTTTTTTTTTCACAGGATCAAAGAAAAAAAGGAAACTAGTCCTGTAGCAGTTTGCACTTAAGCAACTTATTTCCACACCAAAGCGGATTTGGCAGGATCGCCATGTAATACAAGCGAGTTCAGTTTTTCAAATGATCCTTTATTGATAAAATTTGATGGCTTATATACTAAAAGTTTTACAGTTACTTAACATAATTTTACAAACAAAGACTTCTAATTCTAGATTACATGTAAAAGAAATGTTATTCTAACATTACTCTGTAGGCAGGGGGAGAGTGTTTGATTTTACTGGTGTTCGACTCACAAGAGTTCCCTTCAACTCTTTCTTCAGCACTTCTCTGTTAATACTCACTTTCCGTTACAGTTCATTTCAGTTGCAAACGGGAGGATTCAAATTACGTTTTGAAATTGGGAACGACCAAATGTCATTGTTCTATTGTTCCACATTTGTCGCTATTCCTCACCAACCAAAAGTCATTGCTCTACATATGTCGCTACTCATCACCAGTGGGCGCTAGGCAGAGTTAAAACACTTGGTGTGGATTTGTGATCATATTACATCAATGGACGCGAGCCAAGTCAATGTACGGGATCTGCTCTACTTATACCATTCGTTGCTCTACTTCTTGCTTTCGTCGTAAATGTGAGTGGTGCTACTCGAAATATGCATACTCAGTGTATGTGTCCGTACATACACTACAAGGGTATCAATTTTTTTTTTATCAAATTTCGCAGTGTTCGTGATTCTATAAACTAATCTCTGCCAAATTTAATAAGGCTCTGATGTAAAACATGAAAACACATTTTTCCAACCTTGCTAGTGACAGTTTATTCTCGGATTATAAAATTCTTTGTGCAAAATATAGTACATTTGGCTAAAATATGACTTCTATGGAGCTTAGATGCTAAATCGGAAGGTACACATCCATGCGAGTATGTGGGGCTATATGTAAATTTGAACCGATATTGTTCACACAGATATTAACTGTTAAAATAAGACACTCTTTACCAAATTTCATGAACATCGAAAGGAAATTATATCTTCTATAGAGGGTATAAGCTAAATCGAAGGTACATTCATATATATTACGATATCTGGTTCTAAACTGATATTCAAATAGTTAAGAGATTTTTGATCGTTCGCCGTAGACGAAAGAAATACGGATTGTCTTTCAATTTCAATACGAATTGTCTTGTCCCAAAATAAAGATATGTACAAAATTTCTTTGAGATCGGACTATATTTGTGACCTGCACATAGATTACAAGAACGCATGCACAAACTGACATAGCTAAATCGGTTCAGAAAGTGATTCTAAGTCGATCGGTATAATAAACGATGGTTCTATATATCTCTTCTCATTTTTGGTGTTAGAAACAAATGCATAAAATCATAATAAATTGTACCACAGTGTCGTGTAGGTTATAATTAAATAATTTTAAAAGAAATTATGGTAATTAAATATACCATACCATACATACTGTACCACACTGTGTACTTTACTACTCTCTGAACCGGGGCTACGGAAAACTTTTTTTTGTGAGAATGTTAATTACACTATGGGGTCACACTTTTCAAGAGCCATCTACACCATACAGATTACAGACATCTTCAAATGTCCTACCATACATACATATGTAGATATGATCGTTAATCTCTTTGGCCAATAGTATATTATTTATACGTTCCCTTCCCTATGTCAACATTTGTATTCCTTTAAAATATGAAATCTCTGGACCCAAAGATGTTAATAAGAACGACATACATTCATCAAATAAATACAACACCAAAAAAGCAGATCTTACAGTGATTTAAAAGAGTTGTGCAAAAGTGGTGACAAAGAAGTACTTCCCCGGCGCGACAACCCCTTGTTAAATTCATTGGTGAAAATCCTTGCTTCTTTGGGTGCTCTTTTTTTGCTGGGTAAGATCCGATTCCTCTGACCCGTACTGTGTAAACTGCGGTGAAATTGGCCACCCCACAAATTGGAGGGGATGTCCAACATATAAAAAATACCTTGCCGCTCGTCAATCAAAAATTGACAATGCAGTGGAGGAAAAAGCTACAGTGAGAAAAAATACCAACAGAGTCATAAATACTATATCCCCTGGAAAGTCATTTGCAATCTATTCCAGCATCGTGCTGATCATAACAGAAAACCGACAATTGTTCAGCAATGTTTAAATCTTGCCAAATATTTTCTAGAGCCGGAAGAGCTAATTATAGAGGAGGAGGAGATCAGCGTATTTCTCACACGATACAAAAACATGTCCACGTCCGAAGCCGTCTTCTAAATAACGTAAGTAATCATTATGGACCATAAGTCAATAAAATTTTTAACATACAACGCTAGATCACTTGTTGAGACAAGTCGTCAAATTGATCTATGCGACACATTGCATCAAAACAAAATCGATATTGACTTTATACAGGAATGTCATCTACGCAGAAATAGAAGAGTGAAAGTAAATGGCTACAATTTTATTTATGATGATTCACCCATTGGTGCTATCCTTATTAAAAATAACATCAACTACAACCGTGTAACAATACAATACTCGTATTTGGGTCTTAACTGCTCTCTAATAAAAATTAAATTTACTTTATACAACACCCGTAAAGAAATACTCATGCAATTATTCAACGCAGGGACTAAATACAGATTTTAATAAGCTCATTGAATTTGCTGGTAATTTCGATGGATTCATACTTAGCGGATACTTAAATTCCAGAAATCAATCTTGGGGTGACTCAACTGAGAATTCAAATGGTCGAACACTGCACAATTCCTTGGATGTCACATGTCTCTGCGACACAACACCTTCATCTCCAAATGGGCCTTCATTTCTTGACCACTATCTTATTAGCTCACATCTATTATATGGAAACACCAACTACACCATATCTGCCATACCAAACTTCTTCGACCACTTCCCAATTAAATTGGATCTAAAATTACATAATTCAGGATTGGGCATGAAAAATCCCCGAATGTTAACATGTTATAAAAATACCAATCGAAGTTTGACGCCCGCTTCGAACAGAAACCTAGATACCCATTAAATACATGAAATAATTGAAGATGCAGAAAGACTAATATTAAATTTGTTAATTTCGCCAAATCGTATACGACTGAGGTTAATGATCTGAACCAATATCCAAAAAAAAACCGGACATGCGCTCGACCCCAACAGTGCCACCTAATCCTGTTGAGAGGGTAACTTCATTAACTACTCCTGCAGGAACTTCGCTGGTAACTCCCATTCTCCCTGTGGTTCCCTCTTCGATTTCTCTGTTTTGTCTTTCACCGAGACCCGGTTAAAACCTAATATATTTGATTCGGAAATTTTATCTAATGAATACGTAATATACAAAAAAGATCGTCTTAATAAAATTGGTGGTGGCGTCCTTATCGCTGTAGTTAGTTCGCTGTCATCAGAACGTGTCTGTTTACTCACGTTTATTTGCCTGTGGGTAAATGAAGAGAGTTTGGTTTTGTGGAATGTTCAAATTCAATGTTGTTTGTTTATTTAATGTTCACTTATGGTTTGGGTTTTTGTACAATGTAGTTTTGTTATAAATTCAATGTTGTAGGTTTAAGTAGCAAAATTTAAATGTGAATGTGTAAATGTGTGTAAATTTAATTTAGTTTATTTCAAGTTAATTTTAGAATTAAGTAGGAAATTTAAGCTTTAACTTTTGTTTACTAAGTTCACTTTAAACTATTTCAATTTTAAACTTAAACTTTTTTCACTGTTCACGGGGAGACGAGTTGTACGCAGGTTAAAGGTTCGTTCGGAAAGAAAATCTTGTGTTTGTTGAATGTCGCTGGTAACTTCGCCTGCAAGGCTGCCAGCGACATTCAAACAAATAACAATAACAAGGCACTAAGTGAGAAGGACATGCACCTAACCGCCGTTTCGTGTTTGTGTGTATGTGTGTGCGAGCTTATGTGCTTTCGCACATAGGATGAATTAGATGCATTCCTGCTCACTTCAAAAAACACTCAATTTTAATACAGTGCTGTGCGATAGTTTAGCACAATGCTAAACATTCTGCCCCCCCGTGACATGTGATACTTATCCTAAACTTAATTTCTAGGTAAATTTCGGATGGGGCCCGAAAATGTATAGCCTAGGGCAGTTTTGTAGGCTTGGACATCGCCAATTCCCGAGAAGCTGCATCCATCACGTCTGATGGCCGAGAATGTGTCGGCGCCAAGCTCTACGTCTATGGGGGTGTTACTTCGCGGGTCTGGGTCGGCAAGTGCGGTTTCGGCAAAGTTGCGGGTCGGGTCTTCCATAAGAGGGTCGGAATAGGGTCGTGTTGGGAGCTCGTCTGTGATGAGGGCGTTTACTTTGAGTGCCCAAGTGCTGTTGGGCTGACGAGCCATGATTTTGAAGCTCGTAAAACGCTGGCCCTGATGTAGAAACGAGCGGAGCCCCAGTCGCCGGAAAGTTGAGTAACCCATCCGTGACATCGTGGGTGATTGGCTGACCAAGGCTCTCACAAGGGCATATGAGTCCACATCGTCTCGCAAAATCTTTATCATGGCTGTGAGAATTCCTCAAATGTAAAGTTCATTTTAGGAATGACCTTTCGCAAATGTGTCTTAAACGATTTTACTCCTGCCTCCCATAGACCTCCCATATGAGGAGCGCCCGGGGGTATAAACTTCCAACTAAGATTTTGATGAGCATTTTGTTGAACTAGAGATGATTTAAGGGTTTTTAGAAACTCGAGTCGATCTTTCCGTAGAAGTTCTGCGGCTCCCACAAAGTTTGTACCGTTGTCTGAGAAAATACAAGAGGGACAACCGCGTCGACCTATGAACCGTGAGAATGCTGCTAGAAAAGATTGTGTCGATAGGTCACTCGTGACTTCCAAATGAATCGCTTTTGTCGCAAAACACACAAAAACGCAGACATATCCTTTGGTTACACTAGCCAACAGTCGTTTTGTTATTTGGTTGTAGCATAGTTTTTCTCATTGATTTTGACCTACTGAACACGAAAATGAGTTTTAAAAAATTTTCTGTCGATTGGTTTTCGAGATACAAATTTTTGAACTTTTTTTTTAAATTTTTGGAGGTACACTTACAATTTTGAGCATATCTTTCGTCTTCTTTGACTTATTTGATCCTACTACTACTCAAATTAAAGCAAATTGAGCCGTCTACAACTCATTCTCAGAAAATTTTCAAATCGGGTGAGTAGTTTTGATGTTGGCGGCTTAAAAAGGTTAAAAAACTGCGTTTTTTTAGTAAAAATGTGGCAGAAAAATTCATATAAAAATTCATATAAAATATAAAACGCGATGCTAACAGCGATTTTGGGTTTTTTACGTATAGCTGGCATTTTTCCAAAGAAAATAAGCACTTACTTAACAAAATCTGACAACAAATGGCGGACTTATACTTTTTTTGGTATAAGACCGAAATTCCGCTATTTCACGATATTTTGATTTTCATTATTTGCACAGCTAACCTACTAGGAGGGATCGAAAAAGCAAGTTTTTTATAATCCTTTTGGAATAGAACGGAACAGTTGCTCCTATACATAAGTTACTTCTGTTCAAAATTTCACCACCCTGGGTTAATGTTTTCTGTTCTGGCAAGGGACGTGAAATTTCAAAAATTTAGTGAAATCAGCAATTTTTTTCAAATGTCACAGTACTTTGCAGTTTTGATAAAATTTTTAAATTAATATTAATAACACAAATATTTCATAATTGTAAAAAACCTATTTACAATACCGTAGGGACGTTTCGTCGAAAATGGTATAATGAAAATGCAGAACATAGAAACACAGGTGCATTTTACGATACGAATTTTGGCAAACCCACTTTACATGTACAAAATTGTTTGGAAAAAACGTTTACGTAATTTTTATGATTCTCAGAATTAAAAAAAATAAGTAATACACAAATAGTTATTTAATTTTTATGATTGTGGTTGCAGAGTAATATACGCTTCTGAATGTGCGTGGACGCTCTTCGTGTTCCTTTATGACTGCTACTCCGTTCACAGTCAATTAAAGGGAAGAAAGGGAATTACACTTTTTTATTGATGTGTGTTTTCCCGATGGCTACCTGTATCGGATTTTTTTACAGAAATTCCCCCCACATTCGTGAGTGGTCATTATTTGGAAACTTTTCCACAATTTTAAACGCACACTTGCTGAATCAGGTATATAGCCACCCTTAAAAGATGCGCCCATTCATAAGTACCTGTCAGTAAAATATTGTAACATACTTAGTATTTATAGGTGTTCATTTATCGTTTTGTGTCATTCAACAAGTGTCTACGAACGCGAGTAGTACGAGTAAAAAGTGAAACAAATTGAATTTAAGTGCATATAATACCTACCCAACAAGTGAGACAATGAGTAAAAGACTACGTGTGTTCGAGTGTTTGAACAATCCAGACAATTTCTGCAATGTTTGTGGCGAGTTTATAAAGAATAATCACGCACACACGTTTACTCCAGCAGTGCAATTGCACTATTTGAATTATTTTGGTATTTCACCAAATATCACAGAACCATGGACACCTAAGTCGCTATGTGATCTTTGCTATATAATCCTAACCAACTGGGCAGCTGGCGGAAGGTAAGAATTTTTATTTAAACACATTAAGCAAAGCAAATATAGTAATTTATTTTAATTTTAGGCGCCATATGAAATTCTATACACCAATGATGTGGAAAAAGCCGCTATGCCATTCCACAGACTGTTATTTTTGCCTCACCACAAACAGTGGGGTAGGGAGATTTTTAAAATGGAACTACGCTCAAGTGGGATCGTTTGCACTTCCAGTACCACATTCGAATGATGTACCATATCCAGTGTGCCCTGGTGCATCTCTTCAAAAAGCAGAATCGTCAGATCAAGAGTCCGAGTCAAGTGCAAGCGAATTTGGGGCGTGCAGAAAGCGAAAATTACTGTCACAGGCCGAACTAAACGATTGGGTGCGCGATTTTGGTCTCACTAAGGAGAAATCCGAACTTTTTGCGTCTCGGATGGTACAGTGTGGATTTGCGGATTCAGAAGTGAAAGTAACAGCGTACAGGAAGCGTCACCAGCAGTATGCAAAATTTTATACAAAGAAAGACGAAATATGTTTTTGCAGCGACATTTCCGGCTTGTTCCAAGAGCTTCACCAAATTCACAACCCCAATGAATGGAGGTTGTTTATTGACAGCAACAAAGAGAGCTTGAAGGCAGTTCTCTTACATAATGGGAATGAAAAGCCATCTCTTCCTATTGCTCATGCGGTTCATTCAAAGGAGAACTATGAAACTATGAACATTTTGCTGAAATGCATGACCTCAAAGTTGTGGCCATTCTGTGTGGACTCCAAGGAGGCTATACGCGACATTGCTGTTTTCTGTGCCTTTGGAATAGCCGCGCTGATGATCAGCATTATATTCAAAAAAAATGGCCGGAACGAACGAAACCTGTAGTTGGAGAAGCGAATGTTCTGCGCAAACCACTAATAGAGAACCGTGAAAATATAATACTTCCGCCGCTGCACATAAAATTGGGTTTGATAAAAAATTTTGCCAAAAAATTGGACAATGAAGGTGAAGCTTTTGCCTATTTACGGTCAATTTTCCCTTACCTTTCGCTGGCAAAAATTATGAAAGATGAAACATTCCCGAAGCTGTTATCACCCATCGAAGCCGCAGCATGGAATTCCTTCAGGCTTGTTGTGGAAAACTTTTTAGGAAACAACAAAAGCGATAATTATAAGGACATAGTTGAGGATCTGGTAAAGAACTATGAAGCAATGGGTAGGTTTTTTTTGAAACAAATGTTAATTTAAATAGCGTTTTAATTCTCGTTTTTTTTCATTTTTGGGTAGGAGTGCACATGTCACTTAAAATACACTTTCTGCATTCTCATTTGGTATTTTTCCCTGAGAATTTAGGAGACGTGAGCGACGAACACGGCGAGCGCTTTCATCAGGAATTGAAGGCTATGGAACGACGCTATCAGGGCATCTATGACACGGCTATGATGGGTGACTACATATGGACCCTAATACGTGAGACCAATTGCAGCGAATACAAAAAACAAAGAAGAAGTCAGCTGTTTTTCCACATGGCATAAAATGTACAGTTATATCTTTGTTTCTACTCATTTTTTGGCCGTTGATTTGGTTAATTTCGTTAGTTTAGCTAACCTGGCACATCCATTTCTAATTGTGCCATACATTGAGTATGTAGTGCTCTAAATAAATTAAAAAATAATATACTAAGACTAATTTGTTTATTTTAAATTAAGTTCAAATGTATTTATTCGTTTGCGTTGGGTAGGTAAGCTGTGCAAATAATGAAAATCAAAATATCGTGAAATAGCGGAATTTCGGTCTTTTACCAAAAAAATTATAAGTCCGCCATTTGTTGTCAGATTTTGTTAAGTAAGTGCTTATTTTCTTTGGACAAATGCCAGCTATACGTAAAAAAACCAAAATCGCTGTTAGCACCGCGTTTTATATTTTATATGAATTTTTATATGAATTTTTCTGCCACATTTTTACTAAAAAAAAGCAGTTTTTTAACCTTTTTAAGCCGCCAACATCAAAACTACTCACCCGATTTGAAAATTTTCTGAGAATGAGTTGTAGATCAATTTGCTTTAATTTGAGTAGTAGTAGGATCAAATACGTCAAAGAAGACGAAAGATATGCTCAAAATTGTAAGTGTACCTCCAAAAATTTTAAAAAAAAAGTTCAAAAATTTGTATCTCGAAAACCAATCGACAGAAAAATTTTTAAAACTCATTTTCGTGTTTAGTAGGTCAAAATCAATGAGAAAAAGTATGCTAGAAACAAATAACAGAGAAAATTTTGTTATTTGTGACCTAGTGTTATAAGACACGCTCTGCCAGTGAAGCTTTTTAGATTGAAAGGCCCCGCAAAGTCGACCCCTGTGTTGTTGAAGGGTCTCGAAAGCAAAGTACGTTCTGGAGGCAGTGATGCCATAATTTGATTTTGAGTGTGTTGTTTGTATAAAATACAAATTCTACAGTTATGAATGACCTTTTTTAATAAAGGTTTTAATCTGAATATCCAGAATTCAGATCGTAAGACTCGGGTCAAAAGTTGATTCCCTCCATGAATAGTTACTTTATGGGTGAATTCGACTAGTAACTGAGTTAATTTTGCAGTATAAGGTAGAAGAATAGGATGTCGCTCATTATAAGTTAAAACCGGTGACTGAACAAGTCGACCGTTAGCTCTGATTATCCCCTTCGAGTCTAAGAACGGATTGAGTGATAAAAGGGTACTACTAGGAGATATTCTCGTTTTTTTTGCAAAGCGTGATATTCCGCGGCAAATAAATGGTTTTGAGTCGATACTATAAGTCGCCTTTTCACGTCGCGGATTTCATCTGCGGTAATTTCTAAAGATTGAATTCTTAAATGGGTACGATTTGTCCCAGTGTTTCTCCAAAAACGTAAAACGTAAGCCAAGACCTTATAAGCGCGTGGTAAAGAGGAAAATCGTTCTAAAGGGTCTTCAAAGATTGCTGTTGCGAAAACTTTGACTGCCTTTGCTTCCAAACTCGTGTCTTCTCCAACTTCAGCTGCTGGCCACCTGCTTCTGGGCAATTTTAACCACTGTGGACCATGCCACCATAGATGATGTGACTTTAAATCATCGGGTGAACCTCCTCGACTTGCAATGTCGGCTGGATTATCTTCAGAGTCCACGTGGCGCCAGTTTTCATTACCTACATTCTCCAAAATCTCGGATACTCGATTTCCAACAAATGTATTCCAAAAACATGGGGGTTTCCTAAGCCAGGCTAAAACTATGGTTGAATCGGTCCAGTATTGGGTGTATATAATGGAAGGCTGAAGATTGGATATTGTCGATGAGGCTAATGTGGAAAGTAGAACTGCCCCACATAATTCGAGTCTGGGTAATGAAATCTTCTTAATCGGAGCAACGCGTGTTTTTGCGGCTAATAGAAAAGTATCTGTTTTGTTATTGGTATGTTTGGGTCCAACAAAATCTGTCTATACATTTTTGTGACATCGGCGTTAAAGACATATTTAAAAAATCTCCATTTTTGGATTTGTAAAACCAGATCTTGTTGTAGAATGGGTCCTGCTTGACGCGTTGAAGACTACTCGAAGTTTAGTGGTTAATCTATCAGGCTTAATGACTGCATGGTGTGGAAGATAATAATGTGGGGTTTTAAAAATCTCATGCTGTGAAATTTTCCTCATGTGCCCTAATTCCAGATATTCTAAAATTGATTTGTCATATTGTTCTTTGATTTCCGGCTTTTTTAACAATTTCCTTTCCATTCTATGAAATTGAGCCAGTGCAATATTCCTAGAATTTCCTAATTCCTCACAATTTTTTAAAGGTAGAGTCACAATATATCTACCGTCTTGATTTCTTCGAGTAGTTTCTTTGAAATTTTGTTCGCAAAATGAATCTTCTTCTGACCGCAAAATCTTCTTTGGGGTCTCTTCCACCTCCCAAAAACGTGTAAGTATTTCTTCGATGGAAATTGTATTATATAACGAAATTCGGTGATCCTTTTGAGTCCCTTGTTCTATTGGTCCTCCAATAATCCATCCGAATACTGTTCTTTGTGCTAGTAATGTCCCAATTGACTTCGTTGGGACTCCAGTGGTAAAAATGCAAGGTCCTATGTCCATTCCAATCAATAAGTCTACCGGTTGACTTGCGTAAAATCTTGGATCCGCTAATTCAAGGTTAGCAGCATCCCTAAGTTGTGTTCTATCTAAGGTATGTGGTGGTAAATTAGAAGGCAGCGTCTTCAAGACTGGCGCCCAAACTTCTAATTCAAAACTAGGGTCTAATCGCGAACGTATGTTGAAGAGACAAGATTTGGTAGATGTTTCCGATACTATTTGACTAAGGCCTGTAACATGAACTAGGTTTCGTTTTGTTGGAAGATTTAAACGGTTTTTGAGTTTTTCCGATATAAAAGTTGATTGTGATCCAGGGTCAATGATAGCCCTGGCATCATAAAGCTGTCCATGAGCTTCAATTTGTATCACGGCAGTGAAAAGTAAAGTTCCTCGCGGGTTCGGTATACTAGGGTGATTTTCCCGGAGGGTCAAGGTGGTAACGTTTGTTGGTTCTAAGTTTTGTGTGGACTGTATAAGTGTAGTTAGAGCTGCGGCACTAGTACTAGGGCGTGCCTCATCTCTCGCTGGGTCTTGACTAGACGTTTGGGTCTCATTACCCTTGTGGAGCAAGGAATGATGTCGTAAATTACACTCCCTGCAAATAAATTTGCTTTTGCATTCTCTCACTCCATGATTGGATGAGAGACAATTATAACATAAGTTCGAAATTTTGACGATATGAATTCTATCATTCACGCTTTTTTCTAAGAACTGTTTGCAATCACGAATAAAATGATTGGACTTGCAAAGTGGATAACATTGTTCAGTTTGGAATTTACTCCCTGTTTGTGACCTAGTGTTAAATATATTTTTTTTCCCGCAAATTGTGCCTTTTGTGAAATATTTGTTTGAAATGAATTAAGGTATCTTTCCTTTTTATTTAAATCGTGTTTATTATAATTATTTTTTGAAGTGGATGGTCGGATATTTCCAACAGATTCTAGTGTCTTAAATTTATGAGTCAAAAAATTATCAAACTCCGTCCAAGTGGGAAGTTTAGTACAATCCTCCAGTGAGTTTTCGAAATCTTCCAGAAAGGATCGCGGCAGCTTTGCAGAACTTAAGTATATCAAGATCGGGTCCCAATCCTTTACAGCTATCTTCAAAGTTTCCAGAATTTTGATGCAGCTATTTACTGTACGTTGTAATTTCTGGATTGATGAACTCGAATCAGAGGTCACATTCGGCAAATTGAAAAGGATCTTCAGCTGCTCATTGACTTGCATCCGTTTATTCTCGTATCGATCTATCAGATTCGTCCAGGCCAACTCAAACCCATCATTTGTTAAAGGAACATTGCTGATTATTTCTCGTGCCTCACCTGCTGTCTTCTGAGTCAAATGAAAGAGTTTTTCCACATTCCTTAGTTTTGAATTTTTTATGTATATCGCAGAAAAGAGGTCGCGGAACGGTGGCCATGCATTGTATCCTCCTTTAAAAGTGTCAGTGTCGCACGGTGGTAATCTCGAAATTGGAGTGAAGTTTGCCTCGGATACCTCTTCTTGCTTCTCTGAATCCCTGGGCGACAGTTTGGGTGTTTGTTGCTCCGAAAGGCTCCAAATGTCAGCATTCAAAGCACTCAAAACTCGTTTGTAGCTTGTAAGGGCATCCTTATAGTGTGTTCGCAGCTTCGATTTATCAATAGGCTTTTCCTCGCCTGTTGGTACATGATCTCGACAATCCAAATAGGCTCTTTTTACTTGATCCCAGAGCGAATTCAGTTCCACTCGCGATATCTCCAATGAATGTATGTTGTCCTCGGTGCTTTCAACAGAGTAGACATTTTCGAAGTCGGTGAGATCGTTTACACAATTGGCAAATTTATCGCATTTAACCTTGTCCATCGTTAGATCAACTTTTAACGTCTTTTTAAAATTTTTGTTCCAGCCAAAAAAGGTAAGACGGTTTTGAATGAAGGATCAAGTTTTATAATTGGATTCTAGGCCCCAAATTCAAAAAAGAACTCTTATCTTTTTTGATGTGCCTTATACCAAATTTTCCAAATTAGAGTAAGCGTAAATTTTACAAATTCAATCTTTTTAGAATGTCGAAACGAGGGTGGGTATTTGGCCAATTTGCAGATGAAAATATACAATTTTTCTCTGAAATTGCCAATTTATAGTTTTTTGTTGTTTTATTCCAAGAGCCCGAACACGAAAACAATTATTTCCAATACTAAATTTGACGAACCACGTCAAATTCGTATAAAAATAGCAGCAAATTTCAAAAATTTTCGAACAAGTACAAATATAAATTTGACGAAAGTGCGTCAAATTTGTTCAAACAGCAACAAATTTCAAGAAAGTTCCGAACGAGGGTGGGTCTTAGGCCAATTTGCAGATGAAAAATATAAAATTTTTCTCTGAAATTGCCAATTTATATTTTTTTGTTGTTTTCCAAGAGCCCGGACACGAAAATAATTATTTTCAATAATAAATTTGACGAACCACGTCAAATTCGTATAAAAATAGCAGCAAATTTCAAAAATTTTCGAACAAGTACAAATATAAATTTGACGAAAGTGCGTCAAATTTGTTCAAACAGCAACAAATTTCAAGAAAGTTCCGAACGAGGGTGGGTCTTAGGCCAATTTGCAGATGAAAAATATAAAATTTTTCTCTGAATTGCCAATTTATATTTTTTTGTTGTTTTCCAAGAGCCCGGACACGAAAATAATTATTTTCAATAATACATTTGACGAACCACGTCAAATTCGTATAAAAATAGCAGCAAATTTCAAAAATTTTCGAACAAGTACAAATATAAATTTGACGAAAGTGCGTCAAATTTGTTCAAACAGCAACAAATTTCAAGAAAGTTCCGAACGAGGGTGGGTCTTAGGTCAATTTGCAGATGAAAAATATAAAATTTTTCTCTGAAATTGCCAATTTATATTTTTTTTTGTTTTCCAAGAGCCCGGACACGAAAATAATTATTTTCAATAATAAATTTGACGAACCACGTCAAATTCGTATAAAAATAGCAGCAAATTTCAAAAATTTTCGAACAAATACAAATATAAATTTGACGAAAGTGCGTCAAATTTGTTCAAACAGCAACAAATTTCAAGAAAGTTCCGAACGAGGGTGGGTCTTAGGCTAATTTGCAGATGAAAAATATACAATTTTTCTCTGAAATTGCCAATTTATATTTTTTTTGTTGTTTTCCAAGAGCCCGGACACGAAAATAATTATTTTCAATAATAAATTTGACGAACCACGTCAAATTCGTATAAAAATAGCAGCAAATTTCAAAAATTTTCGAACAAGTACAAATATAAATTTGACGAAAGTGCGTCAAATTTGTTCAAACAGCAACAAATTTCAAGAAAGTTCCGAACGAGGGTGGGTCTTAGGCCAATTTGCAGATGAAAAATATACAATTTTTTTCTGAAATTGCCAATTTATATTTTTTTTGTTGTTTTCCAAGAGCCCGGACACGAAACCAATTTTTCGATTTAACACTTTTCACTTTGATCCGGCTCGTATGGATCATATGTTTACTCACGTTTATTTGCCTGTGGGTAAATGAAGAGAGTTTGGTTTTGTGGAATGTTCAAATTCAATGTTGTTTGTTTATTTAATGTTCACTTTTGGTTTGGGTTTTTGTACAATGTAGTTTTGTTATAAATTCAATGTTGTAGGTTTAAGTAGCAAAATTTAAATGTGAATGTGAAAATGTGTGTAAATTTAATTTAGTTTATTTCAAGTTCATTTTAGAATTAAGTAGGAAATTTAAGCTTTAACTTTTGTTTACTAAGTTCACTTTAAACTATTTCAATTTTAAACTTAAACTTTTTGCACTGTTCACGGGGAGACGAGTTGTACGCAGGTTAAAGGTTCGTTCGGAAAGAAAATCTTGTGTTTGTTGAATGTCGCTGGTAACTTCGCCTGCAAGGCTGCCAGCGACATTCAAACAAATAACAATAACAAGGCACTAAGTGAGAAGGGCATGCACCTAACCGCCGTTTCGTGTTTGTGTGTATGTGTGTGCGAGCTTATGTGCTTTCGCACATAGGCTGAATTAGATGCATCCCTGCTCACTTCAAAAAACACTCAATTTTAATACAGTGCTGTGCGATAGTTTAGCACAATGCTAAACAGTGTCTTTTTTGACATAACTAATGACATTGAATTCATTGTTGTTTCTGTTAATTTGGGGAACACCAAATTATTCGTTAGTTGCTCTTACATCCCTCCAAACTCGGAATTATCTGTTTATGATAATCACAGAGTGGTTTCGATATTGCGAGATGTTGATTGAACTACACAGGTCTTCAAAAAAGAAATAATTAGATCCAGTAACCTTGTTGATAGTTGTCCGTGGTTCCTGGATTAAAGCAATATGAACCCTGCCTTTATTTATGAAGCCCATCAGGGCGTTGGATGCTGTCTGGCTCCGGTGGAGGTTTATCTGGATGACCTCAATCATTGCCTTTCCAGTAAAAGTTAATTTTGGGAGTCTATCCTATCTGGTGGCACTCCCTCATTATTTGGTAGTGTGTAATTCTCCTCCTTTTCGATATTTTTGGGAGGCGGTGTTAATTTTTGTCGCTCCCTCATTGTTTGTCATCTTTATCGCTGTAGTTAATTCGCTGTCATCAGAACGTGTCTTTCTTGACATAACTAATGACATTGAATTCATTGTTGTTTCTGTTAATTTGGGGAACGCCAAATTATTCGTTAGTTGCTTTTACATCCCTCCAAACTCGCAATTATCTGTTTATGATAATCACTTATCGGCTATCGGCAGAGTGGTTTCTATATTGCGAGATGTTGATTGAACTACACAGGTCTACAAAAAGAAATAATGATTTTATTTATTATTTTAACGCGGATTTCAAAACTGAATTCGATTTTTCCCTAGCAGCTCTAGTTTTTGAGTTACAGAAATATCCAATTTACCCTACTATGTATTTAAAAAGTGAATATGATTTTCTGATATACACGTAACAAACGTGTGTTTACATAATTTTCTTCTCTGTTACAGGTAGTGTTCATTTTCTTATCTTATTTTATATTTATGATAATTAATTGCTGTTAAATCATCTTATTACTACTCGTAATACTGTAAGTGATTGAGAGTTAAATTGTAAGGGCCGATGTTGAATGTGAACCACACCTAAACGTCAAGTTTTTTTCTGCATTTCATTTTGCATTTCTCAATTTCAGACCAACTCAAGTTGAACCAGGGAAAGATACACAATCGAGCAACGCGTTAAAGTTATTTAAGCCTTTTACGAAAATGGGCGTTCAAATCAAAATGCACTTCGTGATGTTTTTTTGATCAGCATAATCGACCAAATGTGTCCACAATCGGGAGAATTGTGCGCAAATTTCAGCAAACCGGGTCTGCAGGAGATGTGAAAATACCTGTGGCTGGCGACGTCATCGGGCCATACTTCTTCGAAATGAGGCCGGTCAGGCAGTTACTGTGAATGGTGTTCGCTATCGTGAGATGATAACGAACTTTTTATGGCCCGAATTGGAAGATATGGATGTGGATAATATGTGGTTTCAACAGGACGGTGCCACTTGCCACACAGCTAACGAAACAATGGCTCTTTTGCGCAACAAATTCAATGGCCGTGTTATCTCACGTCGTGGCGATGTCAATTGGCCGCCAAGATCATGTGATTTGACACCGTTGGACTTCTTTCTTTGGGCTTATTTGAAAGAAAAGGTGTACGTCGATAAGCCAGCAACAATTCAAGAACTAAAGGATGAGATAATTCGGCACATTAACGGCATAGAACCTCAATTATGCCTCAGCGTCATCGAAAATTTGGACCATCGTATGGAGGTGTGCCCGCGAGGTCGCGGCGGCCATTTGGCCGATATTTTGTTCCATACATAATTGAACCATACCAATATTATCATAATAAAAAGAAATGACAATAATTTCCTAAATAATTTGTGTTTTATTCAAAATCAACATCGGCCTTTAAAATTTAACCACCCTTTATATGTGGTGAATACACGACAAAAAATTGCCATCCGTTTCTTGGCTTTTATTGCCCGATCCTGAGGCATTTATATAAATTCTTCATAAATCTCTTTTGAGTGGACCAGCGATGTAGTCCGGCGTTTTTCTGATCTCGATCTATTCCAGATTAATGGTATTTCCAACTCAACTGATAAGTTACTTGATTTAGTATTTGTTGATAATTCCCAATTGTTCGATGTTTACAGAATTTCCCCAATTTCTATATTGGAGGATAATTACCACCTTACGCTGGGAATTTCCGTGACGTATGACATGGTGAAGGCTCCCTGTGTACACACCCCACGTGATGAGGGTGCAGTTTTTTGTTTCAAAAGAACGAATTTTGATTTGTTTAATGCTCTGCTTTTTGACGTTGATTGTGATTGTATCTGCTGTTCTGATCATTTAACTGATATTGACACAGCTATTGAGCAGTTTTATAATGTATTGAATAATTGTTTGCAACAATCTGTTCCGAAGGTTGGTGTTAAAAATTCTAATAGGCCACCATGGTATTAACTTGATTTGACTGTATTAAGATCTTGAAGAGCAGACTATTTACAAAATCGGGTTCGGAGACCGATTATGCAAAGTATGCTATTGCCAGATCTCAATTTAATATTGAACCTAGCAGATGTTATGGAAACTACTTAGAGAACTTATTAATTTTAAGTAGAATCCGAAAATTTTCTATGATTTCGTAAATATGAAACGTAAATCTAATCTAAGACCCTCTATGGTTAGAATGGATAGTGAGGAATTCTGTGGTGACCAATCAATCGCCAAAGCTTTTGCAAAATTTTTTACATCAACATATTCTCATCAACAGAGTCAACTAGACGTCTACTACCCTTACAATATTACTTCATTGAATCAGTTGAGCATACCTTATTTTGATTAACCATTTGTATTTTCGAGTTTGGTCAAGCTTAAATTTTCTAATAGTGTTGATCCAGAGGGTTTACTTAGTATAATCCACAAAAATTGTGCTTAAAGTATTGCTGTTCCGCTTACATTGGTATTTAATATTTCGTTAAAATATGGATATTTCCCATTCATTTGGAGAACATCTTACTTAACCCCTCTTCACAAATCTGGAAGCCTCACTGATGTGGGGAATCATCGTGGAATCGCAAAATTAAGTATAATTCCAATACTTTTTGAGAAAATGCTTACTGAGATTTTATCTCATAAAGTATCGTTTATTGTAAGTCCGTTCCAACTTGGGTGTTGTAATGGTCTTTCAACTGTGACAAATTTAGTTCAATCTTATTCTCAGGTTATAAACGAGTTTGTTCTTGGCACACTGGGGACCTAAATTGGTCTATGTGAGCTTGTAAAAAAAATACGGCTGCCACCCTCACCTTGGTAATCAGATTTTTACAGATTTTAGTAAAGCATTTGATAGAGTCAATAACAAACTCTTAATACATAAGCTGGATCTTATTGGTTTTAGTAACAACTATTGCTATGGATATCGACTTATCTTAATAGACGTATTCAGATTGTGAAATGTGGTAGATCCTGCTCTTATCCGATTTTGGTTCCATGGGGTTCCCCAAGGTATCCATATTGGTCCCATTCTGTTTCTGCTATTCATCAACGATTTGCCAGATTCAATTTCTAGTTCAAATCTACTGATGTATGCAGATGATGTTAAGATATTTTTTTCTTATTACACATCTGAAGATTCAATGCTCCTTCAAAATGATTTGGTTAGTTTGGAAATTGGTGTGATATAAATTGCATGGACCTTAATCTTAAGAAATATAAACATATGTGTTTCTCTAGGTCGAGGGCGATTCCATCTAGTTTTATGGTGTTTTCTTTTCCGAAAAAAGAAAACGAAAGCCTATCGCATTGCAGAATTTTTTTTACAATCGAAAACAAAAAAGCAATTTTGGGGCGAAAAAAAAATTAAGCTTTTTTGGCACAAAAGAAATCACCATTAGTCTTCATGGTTCCAATTTAGATAGTGTTGAGTCCTCTGTGAATCTTGGTATATTAATGGATCCTAAACTCAATTTCAATAATCACAAAATTACAATGGTGACCAAAGCTTATGGCCTTCTTGGTTTCATTAAGCGATGGGCGAACGAATTCGTAGATCCATATGTAACTAGGCAGTTATATACGTCTCTAGTTAGACTTATTCTATAAGAAGAATATGGGTCTGTAGTGTGGAACCCACAGTGCGGGACTTACGTTGATAAGATTGAATCGGTTTAAAAACAATTTGTATTATTCGCTTTAAGACATCTTCATTGGAATAGTGATTTTTGTCTTCCACCCTATACTAGCAGGTTGAGATTGATAAGACTGCATACTCTTAAGAGCAGACGTATTATGCTGAACACCACCATGGCTAAAATTTATAAATGGTGATGTGCCCTCTAGTTTTATTCTTTCTATGATTAGATTCAATGTACCATATGGACCTTCCAGATATTACCAATTATTACATATTGATTTTCAACGTTCATATTATGCTTCGGCAGAGCCCATTCGTAGAATGTGCATATATTTTAACACTTTATATCGTCTCCTCAATAAAAGAATAGTGTATACTTTGTTTTTGTAGTTTGGAAAAAATCATATTTGAAGTTTTTGTGAAATTAGACTTCTTGAAAGATAAATATGTATATTTTAGAAGAGAAACGATGTTTTCAATTTCTTGTCATTTTAATATTTGGTGAAATAATCAGGCTACAGCCAGATGATTTTCTATTATTCTAAAAGTGCGTTAATTCTATATAAATGAGATCAATGTACCATACTACATATATACACGATTTTTTTTCAATTAACGAAGCTTTAAGTTACAAATACACGGTACAATCATCGTAGCGATTGCACCACCAATATTTTTGATTTGATTTTGTTTATTACAACGTCTGGTAAGGGAATCCAAAAATACAAGTAATGTGTTACTAGCTGGTTGTGATGCCAACTCACATTTTTGAATACTACCGATCTACTCTCAACATAGGGAACAAGGCGACTTTTGTTAACAAAATTAGGGAAGAAGTATTAGATATAACGATATGCTCAGAAAACCTCATTGATGAGATCCATGAGTGGAGGGTTTCGGATGAACACTCCTATTCGGACCACCGTTATATAAGGTTTAAAATTACACGGCCACCGCCTGACCTAATAAGGTTCCGTAATAAGGCTAAAACCGACTGGACCAAATTCGGCAATCTACTAAGAAATCGATTGGGCCAAGTACAGAAGACTTTGATATCAATGTGAGGAGGATTACGGAGGCTCTTGTAAAATCATTCGAAGATAGTTGCCCGCTTCGAGAAAGGAAATCTGCCTATGAGAAACCCTGGATGACAGGTCAAATTCGCTCGATTAGCAAGGATGTTCGCAGACTTTACAACAGAGCTCGACGTAAAAAGCTATCAGTATATTGGGATGAATACCACAGAAGACTCAAAGAATACAATAAAATTATTAGACTGGCGAATCGTAACTCCTGGAGGCTTTTCTGTGAGCAGGTAGACAGCGTGAACTGCATGTCTAAAATAAAAAAGTTCCTCTCAAAAACTCATATCCAAACCGAAACACTGCACAGTGGGCTAAAATGGAAAAAAATTGACATAATTCTGCCATTTCAAAACCACTTATGGTATGGCGATGAAATTTTAAGTGTGTATACTAAAGGTGTTACAGAGTTTAAGTTCGGAACTTGGGCCCCCTATCTCATACAGGGGCGGAGCTACAGCGCCCTAAAGTTGACCACCTCGGGTATACAAAATTTTCATTTTATAGGTTGAAGATATCTTGCATAGTTTCCGAGATATGTCGATTTTAAATTTGTATTTTTAATTTTTTCGCCGACTTTGCCTTGCCAATATCTCAGTCAAAGGTTTACCGATTTTGTTCGCGTGTTTTTTATGGATTGCCAATAAAATTTACAATATCATGGAAAAAATAATCGATAAGATATGTGAAGAAATAAGAAAGTTATGGCCCTATAAAGTCAATTTTTCGAAAAAAAATTCATTTTTGGAGATTTTTTGGTGAAAAAAGTCCAATTCGTATTTAGGTCTTGTAGAAAAAGTTTGTTACACAAAGTATATCAAATTTATACTCATTTTAAAGCAGAAGTTTCACAGAATCTGCTGGAGAAAATCCGAAGACAAAATTTTAATTGGTGTGGTTGCCACCTTCTCCGATTTGGACCTTTTTTTTACATAAACTTCAAAAGTTTGATCGATTTTCTCCAATCGCAAAGCTAAATTGTAAAATTTTTCTTTTTATTTATTTGTTAGGGTGTAACAAAATCGACTGCAAAGGGAATCCCGAGCGCGGCTTTTCGTATCGAAGATATAGGACTAAAAGTAAAAATCCCATTTTTGGGGATTTTTGATGTATTTTTGGGAATTGGGGGATTTTCCATTAGAAATTTCCACATGCTGCGTTCGATTATTATTTCTAATATCAAAATAAATAACTAAAGAAAATTCATCGAAATATATACATTTTTAAGAATTTTATGCCGTATTTACGTTTCTGTCTATATGTTAGCCCCCATTTGATATGTAAGCGCTGTAAAAACTTTATTTTATATCCGATCAATATGAAATTCGGCAGAAAGAGGTTTCTTCTTTTTTTGCCAAAAAATCTCCAAAAATGAAATTTTTTCGCAAAATTGACTTTATAGGGCCATAACTTTCTTATTTCTTCACATATCTTATCGATTCCTTTTTTCATGATATTGTAAATTTTATTGGCAATCCATAAAAAATACGCGAACAAAATCGGTAAACCTTTGACTGAGATATTGGCTAAACTCCAAATCAAAGTCGGCGAAAAAATGAAAAATTCAAAAGTTAGAAGCCGATGAAAATTTTGTATACCCGAGGTGGTCAAGTTTAGGGCGCTGTAGCTCCGCCCCTGTATGAGATAGGGGGCCCAAGTCCCGAACTTAAACTCTCTAACACCTCTTGTATACACACCTTTGAAATGGCAGAATTATGTCAATTTTTTCCATTTTAGCCCACTGTGCACTGGTGGATGAAACGGGTAAAAGGATGGAAACTGTAGATGTTACCGTAAGGCTGCGGGACCGGACGGAATATTTCCAGCGCTTCTTCAGAATGAGGTGGATCTGGTATTAACTCATCTGGTTGGAGTTTTCACTGCATGCCTAACTCAAGCATATACCCCAAAAAATTGGCAGGAATCAAAGTGGTCTTCATACCCAAGCCTGACAAGGCGAGTTATACAATCCCAACGGCTTATTGGCCTATTAGCCTAACTTCTTTCCTGTTAAAAACAATGGAGCGAATAATTGACGACATGATTAAAAGTAAGATAGCCGATGACAAGCTAAAATTCAAGCAACACGCATATGTTAAAGGAAGATCATGGAAACAGCTCTACATGAGTTAGTACACCACATAGAACAGTCCTTCAGTGAAGAAATGTACACACTTGCCGTTTGTATAGACATTGAGGACGCTTTTAACAACGTTCAGACCGATACACTTATCCAGTCCTTAGACGAGTTTCAGGTAGACCGGGCGTTGATAAACTGGATCAACAATATGCTAAGGAATAGGTGGGTTATTTGTGGGTCATATGACGTAAAATTCAGAGACAAGGTAAATCGTGGTATACCTCAGGGGGGCATTTTATCGCCTCTCCTATGGGTTACGACGATACACAGTCTCCTAAAAGCCCTCACCAATGAAGGTCTTAAACCAGTCTGTTATGCAGACGACGTTATAATACTTTTAAGGGGCACACAATCAAACCAACTATGCAGAAGAGCTGAGGAGGCAATTAACATAGCATAAAACTGGGCACAACCAAGGGAATTAAATGTCAACCCAGATAAAACAAAAATATGTCTATTTACAAGGAAAAGGAAGATTCATCCTTTTACCGTGCCTCGATTCCTGGATAATAACATTGCCATATCTAAAAGGGAGTATCTTGGGAGTAATCTTGGATCAGAAACTGTACTGGAAAGATCATATTGAATAAAGAGTTACAAAGGCCCACAGATGTTGGTCTTTGTGCAGAAGAGCTATAGGTTCAAAATGGGGACTACGTCCAAATATGACACACTGGCGTTACATGAGCGTGATTAGACCAATAATAACCTACGCCTCTGTAGTGTGGTGGACATCAATGGACCAAAAGTACAACGTAATACCATTGCAAAAAGTGCAACGTATGTGCTGTCTAGGCATAAGCGGGGCAATTAGAACCGCATCAACAAGAGCGTTGGAGACTATACTGCACATTAGGCCGGGTCGATTTGTGGGGAGGCAAAAAAAAGTCGCCATTGCTCAGTGAAAATCGTATTCTAGGATCAAAATAAGAAACTTTGCCGAAGGAACCATACCTCTAAAACGAATTCTGATGTCCCGGAATTTGGGTCGAACATTTGGGTAGGGGCAAATTTTGAAAAATCCCACTTTGACCCATTTAGAGTGCTCCAATCGAGTCCAAATGTATGACCGACCCCACCAACTTTGGAGGCCCGACCCACCCATGCCAGTGGCACATGGGTGGGTCGGACTCGATTGGAGCACTCTAAATGGGTCAAAGTGGGATTTTTTCCGGGACATCAGAATTCGTTTTAGAGGTATGGTTCCTTCGGCAAAGTTTCTTATTTTGATCCCTAGAATACGATTTTCACTGAGCAATGGGCGAGTTTTAAATCGACCCGCCCTACTGCACATCCAACCAATAGATATCCGTATAAAGTATGAGGCAGCCCTCACAGCAAGACGTCTACAAGTGAAGGGATAAATCGAGACCACAAGTCTTACCATCAGAAGATATTACAATCACTGGTTGGTCACATTCAAACAACGGAAATCTCCGACCGCATTCCTGAAGTGCGGCTTAAACCTACCTGTGATTCGTTCGTGTCAGACAGACGCTCCAGGGAAAATGGAACACTAGCTTATACGACAGTGGGAACCAGCTGCTACACTGATGGGTCCAGGCTAGGAGGAAGGACGGGTCTGGGACTTTTTATTGATGAACCAGAAGTCGAAAATTACTTCCGCCTCCCAGACCATAACACAGTATTTCAAGCAGAAGTTCGAGCAATCACGGTGTGTGTTAACTGGATCAGTAATACCACAAAGCCTAAATATTCCAACATATTCACAGATAGCCAAATGGCGATCAAAGCAATAACATCGGAAAAGGTCAAATCCAGAACAGTGTTAGACTGTAAAAGAACGATAAATAATTACTCAGTCCATGTACCGGGACACAACGGTGTGATTGGAAATGAACGAGCAAACAGCTTGGCTTCAAAGGGCAGAGAACTTCGAGTAATAAACTTGGAAAATTGAAAACCTTTCGAAGCCACGAAAAATTAGTTGAAGCACTGGGCAGTGATGGCTCACAAAACTGTATGGAATAGAGCAACTGCAAAGATACTGTGGGGTGACCCAAATGAGAAGAAAACAAGTAGTTTTCTGAAACTAAACAAGATCGAGATTAGTAAGATGATGAGTGTTCTAACGGGACACTCAAGCCTACAGGCACATCTTCATCGCATAGGACTAGCAGAAAACGACGAGTGCATGGCATGAAGGGAAAACATCGAAACAATGGAACATTTTCTGTGTCACTGCCCAGCTTTCACACATGCAAGATCCCGATATTTTGGTTCCGACATATGTAATGTCCCTGCTAGGATGGATGCATTTTTTTGTTTTGAATTCCTTGGCATCTTAAAATTTATATCGCGAAAGGACTGCGGGAGCAATTGATGTGCTGGCAGTCAGCCGGGCGGGGGGATTCGGTCCTTTCCCTCAATAAATCGAGTATCCCACTACAATTAATTAATATAGACTCCCTATTTTTAACCATAACTATTTACATTAACTTAGACTTGAATGACTAGTTCTAAAATTGCCTTAACTAATCATTATTATGCAAAAGAAATCAAACGATGTGTTACCTGTCGCTGTCGTCTGCCCACAAAACATATCTCACGGGTGTTAATGTGAAATTTCGCCTCACTACCCTCGCCTTCCATTGTCCTAGTAGCGATACATTTGTTATCTAGGACCCCTAACATACTTACCATTCCTTCATGGCTTCATTCGGCAAGAAAACACCTGTCTTAACAGGCCATTATTCGGCTTACAATACTAAATTTATTCATGACATAATCCATTATATTCAAGAATAAAAAAATAATATAATTATTCAATTAATGTGAAGCTTGTTACTACTGGATAACACAAACATTGTATTCAAATAATTGTATCATTTCAAAATATATATATATATGTATGTATCCCCTAAAGGGTTAATCTTTACTCATGAATATCTTTTTTTTATGAGTAGCTATCCAACTATGACAAAAAAAGGAAATGTTAATCAAAACAAACTGAAAAGTAATTCTTTTCTGTTTTACTTTCTCAATACAAAAAAGAACACTGTGAACAAAACAAACTAGAAAGATACTTCAATTCTTTCTTTTTTTTGTGTTCCAGAGTCGAAAAAACTAAGATCAAAACAAACAAAAAAAAAATACATACATTCCTATATTTCCACGAGAGAGCCGTACGTGAGCGTATCACTGAAACCAACTCTTATACTCACGAGTAATCTCAGTTATCATGATAGATAAGAGAGTGATGCTCAAGAGTATCAGAATGGTGGGCAGCGTATGACTCTCCCCCTATACTAGTTGGAGATTATGTCGGTTCAAGAGAGTAGAGAATGGAGCATCAATCAATATCAGCTGCTTTATAACTTACCACCATTACGATGTAGAAGGCCTCCTGCACGAACTCGGTGGTGATTGTGGCTGTAAAAAGAACAAGAATGTTGCAAAACCTGGAACTATCTCTTGCATCGAATGCTAATTCTCCAAATGTTCGAGTATCTGTCTACAAATAGGAACAGTGCTTGGGTATAAAATATTTTTTTAAGTCTAAAGAAAAATGTTAATCTAATTGAATTGATACTTATATATACATGTTGGTATGTGAAATTCTTTTGGTGGAATCCATTGGAAATAACATTGGTCGTGACATCTCAGAGGTTATGCCTTGTTCGCTTCGGATTCATGAAGACGACCCGTGTGTAAGAGTAGGTAGAACGATGACTGCAAGTGGCAGACTCTAAACTGCTTCCTTCTGATGGATTGAAGAACATTAATTTATTTGTGCTGCCGCTACAAGTTGTTGTCTTGTGTAGTCTTGTGTATTTTAAATATCTGGACAATTATTCGAACAATAGTCCAAGTAGCACCAAAGCCTCCGATGGATTTTACGAAGCGGCTAAATTGGAGCTTTCTATAATGGCGTCCAAGCCATGTATTTCCAAAGGGTAAAGATGCAGTTTTGGCAAACACGAAAAAGAGTTTCACGCTACACAGGTAGCGTAGGTTAATTGGCTTGTTTGTGGAGGTGAATATTTCTGTGGAGGTTTTTATTCTCCTTTATAGAAATAATGACGGTTTATGGAAACAGATTCGTGTGACAATCTTTGAGAAAACGCAAAAAAATCAGATATTTTATATCTATTTTAAAACTTTAATTACTTATATCTCACCTTCAAAGATTTGGGAAACACAATATTTATGAGGATT
Source organism: Eudasyphora cyanicolor (assembly GCA_963930755.1). Lineage (NCBI taxonomy): Eukaryota > Metazoa > Arthropoda > Insecta > Diptera > Muscidae > Eudasyphora > Eudasyphora cyanicolor. The sequence continues at coordinate 151,214,435 of OZ005734.1, read as the reverse complement.
ACCTCAAAAAAAATATTGACTAAAACAGTAATTCAAACACACTTCACAATTCAAAATTTTCAACTTCGCTTTGTAACTTTAATCGATGTTGTCGTTTTTGTGGCTGCCAAGAAGTTATTAAGTTATTAAGTTGCTGTTCTAACTTGAAACCTCGTTTTGTTAAATTGGCAAAAACGAAGCAAGGAAAACGTCATGTTTAGAAAAGTTTTGCAAAGCTGCAACCATGTGTAGTAGATAATCCTACTAGATACATACATAATTTTTCAAATGAATTTTGCGATTATCTAAATATTGCATAAAATTTCCGGTAAAAACGTAATTTCTAATAATAATCGGTTTGTGTTTGTGTGTACTATGTACGTACATGCATAGTTATGTTATTCAGTCTAGATACAAACCATATTTAATTAGATGTTGAGTGAAACTCACCACCTGTTGAGTTCGAACCGAAACAAACAACTTTTATGAGCTGCCTTTATATTAAAAAACACTTTGAATTATTTTTCATTTAGTTAAGTATTTATTAATATTTCGTTAATCCGATGGCGTTTCGCTTAAAAACAATTTGTTCACTCCGTATTAACATTAGAACTGAACTCAGCTTTCGCCTTCGTTGACCTTTACAACTTCTTTTCCAAAAGAAGACACTGCCGTTATTAAACTGCATACAATGTATATCAAAGGGCTACGCACATACATACACACATGTATGTACGTACATATGACCGAATTGGTAAACAAACAAGAGGGCAACGAAGGAATAGAAAATAAATAGATTTGTAAAATGAGAGTAATGACTACATAAACAAAGCATGAAGATTTGAGGACATAAGAAATTTGAATGTAGTATTAGAAAATAATTGAAAGTAATAAATAAGACAGTGGCGGCGGTAACATTCCCCCCCTCGTAAGCGAATTAGGTCTTCATGAGCTTGCTGTCATCCTTCTTTATACCGACGTCTAACACTGCAACTTTAGCTACGGGCCTCTCGTACGTACTGGAACTCGTTCTGACTTTGACACTGCGGACTTGACCATCTTTAGCGGGGAACACGTTGGTAACAATACCTTTGGGCCAACTATTGCGAGGAAGTGTGTCGTCAACTATGACGACTATATCGCCAACTGATGGTGGTTGTACTTTATCGAACCACTTCGCCGAACCAAAGTTGGACCATACTCACGAACCCATCTTCGCCAGAAATGATTTGCAAATTTCTGCGTTTGGTGCCATCGTTGTCGCAAATTGTAGTCGAACTCAACTAGAGGTTTTTGCCCGGCTGCTGAACCAAGTAATAAATGGTTTGGTGTTAGGGCATCGTCGTCACCTGAGTCTAGGGCCACAAATGTCAATGGACGAGAGTTGATCATAAATTCAATTTCGTACAGGGCACATCTTAGGGTCTCGTCGTTAAAATTGAAAGCTGGACACATTGAGTAGAGGATAGACTTTACTGACCGGATTAAACGCTCCCATGCACCGCCCATATGCGGGGCTGCCGGAGGGTTGAATCGCCACTTGATTTCATCGTAATTGGAGAGAGCTTTTTTAAAGTCGATATTTTGTTTCTCTTCACGAAGAATTTTCTCCACTGATTTAAAATTAGTCCCGTTATCGGTGTATACCTCTTTCGGAGAGCCACGACGACTGATGAAATTTTGTATACACATTATACAAGAACTGGTGTCATGACTATGAGCTACTTCGATGTTTATTGCGCGTACTGCAGGCACGTAAACAGAACACCCCACCTTTTTTCCTTATGTCTTCCTACGGTAACGTATAAGGGTCCAAAAAGTCGATACCGACGTAGGTAAATGGACGTTCAAAACTGGAAAGTCTCGCCAAGGGTAGAGTTGCCATTTGTGGTGGTCTGGGTACGGCTGCTGCATTCTTACATCGTTGACATTTGCTTCGTACATTTTTGTAGAGGACTCTCAATTTGGGGATATAAAATATGGACTTTATTCTGGATACTGTTGCTTCGTGTAGACAATGATGGAAATTTTCATGATAATATCGGACCACAAGGCAAGTAATGTAGTGACTGTGCGGTAAAATGATTGCATTATTGCAGCTTAATGTGTCGGCTCTGCCTGAGGCACGAATTACACCACGTAGAGAAATCTGCTGGGTTGGATTTCGATGGGACCCATTTCCATTGAGTCACATTAGTCGATTCTAAAATCTCGCCAACTCTGTACATCACAAACGCCTTAAAGTTTTTCGGATCCATGGACAACCATTTCAAAACCGTTTTAGAGTCGGACCAGTAAAAACATTCTGAGCAGTGTAGACGTGTCGTATTTTTGATTTTCGTGGCGAGGCGCGTTCCAATTAAAGCTGCTTGGAGTTCCAATCTAGGTATTGATACAGGTTTCAGTGGGGTGACCTTGGACTTGGCTGCTACGATACTGACGTCGACCTCATCCTTGTGTTGAATGCGAAATAGCATACAGCAGCGTATCCATTTTCACCAGCGTCGACGAGTGTATGCAGCTGCACATCAAATGTAAATTTCAGTAAGGAAGAGTAACACCTTGGGATCTTGATGGAGGATATTTTTTCCAGATTTGACAGCCAAGAGGACCACTTCAGATTCAATTCTTCATTTAGTTCGTCGTCCCACTTTATGGCGGAACGCCATATGTCTTGAAGTAGAATTTTCAGTCCAATTGTGTAGTGGGAGACGAACCCGAGTGGATCGAAGATGGACATCAGGACTTGGAGGACTTCCCTCTTAGTGGGGACCACGTCGTCTTGGAACACATTTCTTCTGAGCCTCGAGAATCTAGAATTATACTGAAACACGTCATTATTGGACTCCCAATACATACCGAGAATTTTTTCAATAGCTCCAAAACTGTTTTCCGTTACACCGCCTTCACCCAATTGTTGTCGTACTATTTTCGAATTTGAGGCCCAGTTCCTCATATGGAAACCGCCCGCAGCATGGATGCTTTTAACATGAGAAGCTAACTCCACTGCTTCTTCTTCCGTCTGCACACTGTCGATAAAATCGTCCATATAGTGGTAAGTCTCTACCGCTTTGACCGCTCGAGGATATATATTTCGAAATTCGTCCGCATTTTTATTACGAACAAAATGAGCGATACAGGGGGCGCAGCTTATACCAAATGTTAGGGCCTTCATCACAAATACACTCGGCTTGGTTACCCCATCATTTTCGAGCCACAAAAATCGTTGAGCATGCATATCTTCGTCTCTGACGTTTATGCGGTGAAACATTTCAGCGATGTCACCACATACTGCAATTTGGCCAACTCGAAATTCGATTAAAATATCCACTAGTGATGTAAGCAAGTCAGGGCCACTCATTAAAAAATCATTGAGCGACTTATCGTTGGATTTGGCTGCTGCATCCCACACCAGACGAATTTTACCAGGTTTGTTTGGGTTTAGGGCCACAAAAATCGGAAGATACCACGTACGACTGGGATATGAATTCAATTCTGTGTCCAAAACCTTTCTAGCATATCCTTTCATGAGAAGTTTGTCGATCTCCTTTTGCATAGTCTGCTTTAATTCAGGGTCCTTCTTGAACTTCCTTTGGAGACACTTCAATCTATGACACGCGACATCATAACTTCCAGGCAACTCTTGCGTGTCGTTTTTCCACAGCAAACTTACTTCAAATTGTTGTTTTCTCCTTACACAATTATTCTGAAGAATTTCTAAGGCCTTTTGATTTTCCGATGACAAAATATTCTTCTCTTGGGCCACTTCCAGGGCGAAATACTCCTTTACTTCGTTATGTAAACTTTTATATCCGTCTTCACAATCACACGTGTGAATATTTAACGAAGCACTTCTTCTAAAGTCAGAGCCACTACCTTGAAGGGTCCACCCCAGACGAGTTTTTGTTGCAATCAGTTGATTGCGTCCACCTTCTCGAATTTTCATAGGGACGGCCATCCTCCAGTTGTTGACACCAATTAAAATCATCGGTTTGGCATTGTCGTAAGATTCAATGGGCAACCCTTTTAATTATGGATTGACCTTGACGATGTCTTCGAAGTTTAGGGACTGTCTGGGCAGACCAAGATTATTTACCGTATGCACATCGTGGAGTGTAAAACGCGATTCGCTTTGTGTACCGGAAACTTCCAAATTAATTTTTACCGATTCGTCTTCACATCTTGTCGTATTACCGGTCCAGCGCAACTCAAGGGGCTCCTTTTTACCTTTTAGGTCAAGCTTGTTGAAAAACTCCTGATCCATTAGGGTCACTGAAGATCCTTCATCCAGAAAGGCAAACGTTTTAATTGAACCACCGTTGAAGAAAACACGAATTGGTAAAATCCTGAAACACGGTCCTTTTTCGTCACTGTCATGCGCAGTTACACTGCCACTACGATCTTGTGTTGATACATTGCTCGTACTCGGGCTAACCGTTGTGGCATATTTATGTAATAACGGGTGATGTTTTGCTGCACATCCACTAACTCCACACTGTTTATTCGAGAAACACTTTCGACGATGTAAATTCAAGCACTGGCGACACAATTTGTTTTCCTTTACCACATTCCACTTGGCGTCCAAATTCATGGATTGAAACTCACCACAGTTCTGGATTTTATGAGCCTCACTCTTGCACGAAAAACATATTGGTCTGCTTGGGCTACTTTCTCGATGTGTGTTCACTGATGCTCCTTTTTTACTGATTACAGGGGACACGACTTGGCTGGCAGCAGCTGCTATAGCATATATCCAATCACTGAACACTTTCACAATGGGAACCGTATCATTTTTAACATACATGGCCCAGTTAAGCTTATGATTATTTGGCAATTTATCGACCAAAGTCTTCACAAGCATCGGATTATTTACATGAGCCACCATATTACAGGCCTCCATTGTTGAACAAATATTTCTTATAGTTAGCGCGTATTCAATTATACTGTCCAGTCTGTCCTTCAATGGGGGAATACGGGTGGCCTTCTCAATCATGCTGTCCAGAATATGCTCTGGACGACCGAAACACATTTCCAGAGTCTGGATAATTTCACCCACCATTGAAGGAATTAAGAGTTTACTTTTTACTAACTCTTTTGCACGACCACGGAGACACGACTGCAAACGCATTAAATTTTCACCATCAGTGTAACCAGCAATCTCAGTACTATTCCTATAGTTGCTGATGAACAGGGGCCAATCCTCTGGATTTCCATCGAAATTAGGCAAATCCTTTGGAATTACTTGCCTGGCTGCAATCTGCGACGCTGTCGGTTGGAACGACGTGAAGCTGTTCGAAAAAGAACACGATGGCTGGCTTATGTTGCCTTGAGAAAGAATTTTGTATTTCTTTTCCAAATACTGCCGTTGAAGTTCTTTTTCTTCTTCCAACATTTGCAACTGCAACTGGGTCTGGGACAACATGTTGGATTGGGCCACGTTCGATCCGTTAGGGTTAACAAAATGGCGAGGATCATACTGATTTTTATGCTAGTCGGTTGGTAGCGTCATCGTTGTTCTTGTTGGCGGAATTACGGTGGTTTGTGACATCGTTGTTGTAATCGACGAAATGGTGCTGGAGCCATGACTGCTTAAAATCGGGTTATGTGCTTTTTTATATGCACCGTTGTCATGTCCCGCATCCATTTGTCTTTGTGGTGGTGCATTTCCAGAAAACGACGGACCGGGCATTCCCATCACACCTTCTGCTGGAACTATGTTTGCTGGTGATGAGGAAGCCTGCCTACCGGCGGAGAAATCTGCGGTGTTGTTAACGGGGGGCATCTGCTGTGCTGCATTAAACTCGTCACTTTGGACCACGGGTTGTTCACCACAGCACGAGCAACTCCAGCTGACGTTGGCTACGTTACTGTCCACCTTAACACACTCGAAATGGAACCACTTGTCACAGGAATCACATTGCACCATACGTTCGGTGTCTTTTAAATCGCACTTGTTGCAATTAAAATCGGTTTCTGACATTATTGTGTCTATTTATGAAACACGATTTATTTATTTATTTCTATTTTTTTTTATTGTTTTGCTTATTTAATCGCGCACTCTTGGTTTATATAAATCACCGTATAGTTTTAACTCTGAACAACTTTTAATCGAAACAAACAATAACAATTCTTCTGTTAGTTTCTTTTGTAGCACAAAGTTAAAAGACTTTACTAAAACCGCGATTAATGTTCACTTTTTTTCTAAATTGTTTTTAAGAATGTTGAGTTCGAACCGAAACAAACAACTTTTATGAGCTGCCTTTATATTAAAAAACACTTTGAATTATTTTTCATTTAGTTAAGTATTTATTAATATTTCGTTAATCCGATGGCGTTTCGCTTAAAAACAATTTGTTCACTCCGTATTAACATTCGAACTGAACTCAGCTTTCGCCTTCGTTGCCCTTTACAACTTCTTTTCCAAAAGAAGACACTGCCGTTATTAAACTGCATACAATGTATATCAAAGGGCTACGCACATACGTACACACATGTATGTACGTACATATGACCGAATTGGTAAACAAACAAGAGGGCAACGAAGGAATAGAAAATAAATAGATTTGTAAAATGAGAGTAATGACTACATAAACAAAGCATGAAGATTTGAGGACATAAGAAATTTGAATGTAGTATTAGAAAATAATTGAAAGTAATAAATAAGACAGTGGCGGCGGTAACACCACCTTTGTATACGAAGATTGCAACAAAGAAAATGTGAGCAGTTAACCATATACTCACAAGTGTCATTGCTCAATTTTCTTTAACTATCATTTCTAAACAGTGGATGTGTTTTACACATGGATTTAATTCCAAATAAAAAAACTACAAAGGGAATAACTAGATGACTGTTCAAAGAATTTGGAATATGATACAACTAAACACGGCTCCGAATCTGAAAGTATTTTGTAAGGAAAGAACCTCAGCACTATGGATTAAGCGTCATGAAGAAAAAAAAAAAGGAACAATTTATCAGTACTGGAATAAGTCACCATCTGATGGAAGATGCGAGTTGTAAAAATGTCAGTGACAAGTTTTTGCTAAGGTAATGGTTAAGTTCGGATATCTTTTGCATGAAAAGTTCCTACTAATTTCCCTTCCAAATTCTCTAGTACGTAGTAATGGCTTCCCAGTTTCTCTCGAATTCGTGCTTTTAGAAAAACTGGAGCTAGTTTCGCATTGAATCCTTTCTCCGTACTGCTTTGGGCGAAGTTACGCCTAAAGACTTCCTGTCCTACAGTAAAAGTTTGTTGCCTTACTCGGAGATTGTAATGCTTTTGGTTTCTATCAAAAGCTTCTCTGATGTGCTTTCGTAAGTCGTGTCTTATAAGCTGTAGGTTATCGTCTCTGGACAGCGCGGCTGTAGGCTCATTGAGTAATGTCAGTTTTTTCAGAATATCGTAAGACGAGGCATGTGTTATCATGTCGAAACCGAACATAGCGTGATATGGTGAACTACCAATGGATTGATGGTAAGCGTTTCTAAGTGCACAGCTGATAGCAGAGAGGTTTTCGTCCCATTGCCTTTGGTCATTTTTCAGATAGGCTCGAATGCCTGCTATCAGTGACCTGTTGACTCTCTCACTCGCATTTTTTTTTTTTCCAATTCATTACATTTTTTTATTGAATCTTTCATTATTATAAAATGAAAATAACAATAAGTGGACAAATCTTAACCTAAAATACTAATCTCTGGGTTATTGCCATTGCGAATAAACCATTGAGACTTTACACGATTTTTTACTTAAACAAAAAGTTAACATTTCAAATTTAGGAATTCATAATTTAATTTCATTTTTTTGTTTTTGATTAGGATTTGTTTTAATTTATATCATGTCTCTCCTTCTAAGGCGGTCATGACCTTCAAAATTTAGTAGTTCTCGAGCCAGGATGTTTGGATGATTGAATAGTTTACCCACGTAACACCGGCAATATTTTTCAATTTCCTCTTTTACTGTTGGCATGTTGAGATCCTTATGGATTTCTTATATACCATGGTGCACCTGTAATTAAACGAAGAATATTCGATTGTCTTCTTTGTAATTTGCATACATTCGAAGCGCACGCTGTACCCCAGAGCTGGATACCATACGTCCAAATTGGCTTCAATACCGTTTTGTATAAAATAACTTTATACTCTGGATCTAGGGCAGATCTTTGGCTGATAAGCCACTGAAGTTGATTAGTTTTGAGTTTTATTTGAGTTACTTTAGAGTCTATGTGGCGCGACCACGTCAAACGCCGATCTAAGTGGATTCCAAGGTATTTTACATGATCCTTTTGGGGAATCTGTGAATTGAAAATAGAAATTGGAGGACTTGCATCCCTTCGCAGGGTAAAAGTAACATGAGTACACTTTGAGGCATTCACCATTATTCTCCATTTTTTTAACTATTCTTCTAGGATTCGGACATGAGACTGCAGTTGATCGGACGCAACTGAAGGGTTTTTGTGAGTACTGACGAAAGCTGTATCGTCCGCAAAAGTAGACGTGAGCGTAAAGTTGGTTATGGGCATATCTGCCGTAAAAATAACGTACAGTATAGGGCCAAAAATGCTCCCTTGTGGGACACCGGCATTTATTTTCTTAGGGCTAGAAAAAATGCCATTTGATTTAACTTGAAAAGACCGGTTAGTCAAATAACTCCTGAACAGTTTATGCGTGTTGATTGGCAGAAGGTCGCATATTTTGTACAAAAGTCCTTCGTGCCAGACTTTGTCAAATGCTTGGGAAATATCTATGAATAACGCCGAACAGTATTCTTTATTCTCAAAAGCTCTTTTGATGCAGGTTACGATACGGTGTACCTGTTCTATAGTATTATGACGTTTCTAAAACCAAATTGATGGTCAGGTATAATATTGTGAGAAATTATATGAGGTGTGATTTTCTTCATGAGAATGGACTCAAACATTTTTGAAAGTATCGATAGTAAGCTTATAGGGCGATAGGATTTGACTTGAGTTGGATCTTTGCCTGGATTCGGTATCATCACGATTTCAGACCACTTCCAAGATAGGGGGAAGTAACCTACACGGAGAATTGCATTGAATAAAAATAACACAATTTTCAAGGCTGAAAATGGAAGTTCTTTAATCATTTTCGCTGTTATACCATCTCATCCGGGCGATTTCTTTAATTTTAGTTCTTTGACAGATTTTTCAACATCCTTTATTCTAAGCTTGATTGGGCCAGGAATTATATCATCTATCACGGGCTGATAGATTGGGCGACGAATTAAATCATCTATCACGGGCGGATAGATTGGGCGTGGAGTTATATCGTCTATCACGGGCGGATAGATTGGGCGACAAGTTATGTCATCTATCACGGGCTGATAGATTGGGAGAGGAATTGAGTCATTTATCCCGGGCGGATAGATTGTGTGAGAAATTGTATCATCTATCATGGGCGGATAGATTGGGCGAGGAATTGTGTCGTTTATCACGGGCGGATAGTGTGGGCGAGGAATTATATCTATCACGGGCGGATAGATTTCAGATGTATCACTGTTGGGTGTAAAAACGGACTCGAGGTAGTTTGCGAATGCATTTACTTTCTCTTCTGTGCTTTTAGCCCAGTTCCCATTTTCAAAGCGAATTGGGGATTCATGCGCAACAGGACCTCGCATATTTTTTGTGGCCTTCCAGAGACTATAATCTGTTTTCTGGGTTGGATCCAGAGATTGCAAATATATTTTTAGATCACTTTCCTCGGCTGATTTTAGGGCTGATTTCAATCTCTTCTGGCAATTTTTTAGTTTTGTTCTCAGTGCTGGGGAGCGATATTGTTGCCACTCTCTTCTTACGCTTCTTTTTTCATTGATTAACGCTTGGATGCCTATTGGGTTATTGGAGTTATCTCTTTTGAATGCGCTTTTTCGAGTAGCCACTTTAACAGCACTGTTTACAACGTCTGTGAGTAGGTTTACCGCGGATTCAATTTCATCCGTTGTACGTAACGATACACCATCGGATAGGTGTGAGCTAACGTATTTTTTATATTTTAGCCAGTTGGTATACTTATTGGGCAAACTGTCACACCCATTTTCATGATTGTTGTAAAGCAGTGTCAAAATGGTAGGCGAATGATCCGATGATAGATCAAGTGATGGACATAGAGATAATTGTTCACGCCTTATATTTTTTATTATAGCGAAATCAATAAGGTCAGGCGTTTTGTTCAGATCTGAGGGCCAATATGTTGGGTGACCGCTCGAAGCTAAATCTAGTTTAGCAGATGTTATGGCTTTAAGTAGTTGTCTACCTTTGGGAGTAGTGAGGCGAGAGCCCCAAAATGTGTGCTTGGCATTGTAGTCACCTGCTACCAAAAACTTTGTGCCAAGAGTGGAGAAGAACTCCATGAATTGATCTTTGTTAATATTGTGCCTAGGGGGGCAATATATCGACGATATCACCAGATTAGTGCCTGTGATAGCGATAGAAGTTGCTTGTATATGCTCAGTCCTATATTTGGGCATAGGATAATGTTTGATTTTATTTTGGACAATAAGAGCTGTACCACCACAGGCTCTCCCGCTAGGATGTTTAGTATCGTATGTGGAATAACGTATCCTAAAACAATTTCTGGTTGAAAAATGTGTCTCAGAGACTAATAAAATATCTATACAGTGGTTTCGGAGAAAATTTTCTACCTCATTTCTGTGTTGGCTCAGGCCGTTTGCATTCCAATAACAAATTCTCATTGGATTTATTTTTGATTTAACACGAGTTGCATAAGCATACTTTGATTTCTCATCATTTCTTGCATCATGCTTTGTATATTCAACATGAATGAATTCATAGTTTCTATTAATTTTTCTATTGAGTTTTCGAGGGGAAATTGGGGGGGTAACGAATTACCATTTCTTGTCATACGGGCGTATGACATATTTGGATGAATTGTATTCTTTGGGATTCGGTTTACGTTTGGGACGCTAGAACTAGCATTTTCCGTAGGAGATACAGTTCTTAAGCCTGGGAAAGGCGATGGAATATTGCTTGCATATGTTGGAGTTTTATTAACATTGTTTGATTTTTTCATGTGCTTATAGACAGGGCAACCCCTGTAGTTTGCTGTATGGTTCTCACCGCAGTTACTACATTTTTTACGCCGGTATCTGTTCTAGGATGGGGACAGTCAACGGACTTGTGCACATCGCCACATCTGACACAAACGGCCGGTAATTTACAGTATGCCTTGGTGTGTCCAAATTCTTGACAATTTGTACATTGGGGAGGATCGGCTCGTTTTAAAGGTTCCTCGACTCGAATTCTACGGTTGCACAAATATCTTAGGTCGTAAATAGGATGAGGTGCGCCTTTTTTCTTTATTCTTGAAGAATCAAATGTTAGTTCAACCTTAAACATGGGCTGAGGAATTTTCTTTTTATTTATAATGTTTATTATGGATTTAACTTCGTAACCCTCTTTAGCAAGTTCATCGATTATTTCAGCTGTTGAAACTGTACTATCAATACCCTTAATTACTACCACAAGACCTTTTGAACTCTTAAGCTGGTAAGTGTAGTAATTCTCTGTCTCGAGATCGAGCAACCCAACCACCTTTCTATAAGACACTTCGGTGTATGTCTGAATTTTTGTTTCGTATACATTGCCTCTACGAAGTGAAGCAACATAGAAGTTTTCTTTGCCTAGTAGCTGGGACAGCTTATTTACCAACGCGTTATTTGTTTGTTCCCGCAAGAAAAGCGGAGGTGGTTTGGGTTCTCTTTTAGTTTCATTTGTTTCTTCATTACTATCCTCAGGGCGGAGAAAGGATTCAACTCGCATTTGACTGAGGGGAATATAGGGCAGTATAAATGTGACTTATACCAAGTGTCGTGAAAAACGCATTCAAGTCGTTTGCTCGGAACTGACTTCCATTGTCGCTTACAATGGTTTCCGGGACGCCATAAGTATGGAAGATTTGTTTCTGCAAGAAGTCCTGTATTGCAGCGGAAGTGAATTTCTTCAATGGACAAAGCCAATGAAACTTCGTCAAATGATCTAGAACGATTAGGAGACCAATGAAACCGGACTTACTACGGGGATATGGACCAAGAATGTCAATATATAACCTTTGGAATGGTCTCATTGACACCGAGGGATTCCCCATAGGTGGTTTCATTGTCATATTAGGTGCTTTCGTCTGCTTACACACATCACACTCCCGTACATACTTTCGGACGTCTCGGACCATACCGGGCCAAAAGAAATTTCGCCTTAGTAAGTCAATCGTCTTGGCCATACCACCGTGGGCGGATACAGGGATATCATGAGCAATCGATATGGTTTTATTTCGTAGTCTGACGGGTACCCATAGCTTCCACGCCTCTTGTTCCTGTGATGTATCCCCTGTGTAGTGCTGCGTGCGATAATACACATATTTATCCACCACTTTTACATCAGGATACTTTGCAAAGTTTTGAGCGACTTTTTCTCTGAGATTTACATATTCGTCATCCTCAAAGAACGGAGAGTTAAGATCAATTTCTGGTTCTGAAATTTCCAAACCAGATATCTCTTCCAAAGGGATCCTCGATAGGGCGTCAGGGACAATGTTGTCTTTGCCTTTTCGGTGACTGATTGAAAATGTATAGCTCTGGAGCTTAAACACCCACCTAGCTAAGCGTCCGTTTAAGTCTGGCTGACGCATTAGCCATACTAAGCTAGAGTGGTCCGTGATAACCTCGAATTCGTGTAACTCCAGGTAGCAGCGAAACTTTGTTATCGCCTCTATAGCTGCTAGACACTCTCGTTCTGTGACGCTGTAATTACGTTGCGCCGAGTTGCTCATGTATGCAATGGGCTTCTCATGACCATCGTCATCTAGCTGAACAAGAACTGCCCCGACGCCGTAATCACTGGCGTCACAGTGGAGATAGAATTTCTTTGCAAAATCTGGGTTGGCCAGAACAGGAGCTGAGATGAGCAATATTTTTATTCTTTCAAACGATTTTTGAGCATCCGCAGTCCAAAGGAATTTCTTTTTTGTTGACACTACATCCGATTTAGGTGCAACCTCCGATGAAAAATTCTGAATAAACCTGTACCAACCTGCCAGGCCGAGGAATCCTCTGACCTGCTTCAGAGTTTTTGGTACAGGCCATTGAGTTATCCAATATCGGTAGTAATGCCACCATTTCCGATGACATAGCCAAGGTAGTTCACTTTTGTGACACAAAATCGGGTTTTTGACACATTTAGGGTGAGGTTGGCCCTTCGAAACTGTGACGATATCCGCATTAGTACTTCCATATGAGTATGGAAATTCTCGGAAACGATGACTAAGACATCCAAGTATCCGAAGACACTATGTCGAAGGTCAGGAGGGATAAGTTCGTCCATAAGACGACACATTGTTTGTGCTGCGTTGCACAGCCCGAATGGCATGACCACAAACTGGTACAGAGGCCTTCCCGAGACTGTGAACGCAGTCAAGTGTTTTGATTTTTCGTCCAAAGAGACTTGCCAAAAGGCGTCTTTTAGATCCAATTTGGATATGATATTGGCCTTTGGTAATCAGGAAAATATGCCCTCAATATTCGGTAACGGGTATGCGTCTTTTTCTGTCACTGAATTTAATTTACGGGCGTCAAGACAAAGCCTGATCTTGTTAGGTTTCACAACCAACTCATCGGAGAACTCCAAGAGGAATTTGAGGGTTCTATGACCCCTAGTTTGAGCAATCTGTCAACTCAATCGAACATCAGTTTTTCCACTGCAGGGGATACAGGGTAAAACCTCTGTTTTATCGGTTGAGCAGAACCTACGTTAATGGAATGCTTTAATAGACTTGTTCGACCCAATCCTTGGGTTTCAAAGTTTGGAAAGAGTTCAATTACCGTTTGTAATTGTCGACGCTGCATTTCTGATAGCAATCAGGATCGGTCGTTTCTGAAGATTTTAAAATATCATTGTTAGGACTTACAGCAGAAAAGGTTGTGTTCCCGAGTGATTCGCTGGGATTGGATAATGAATCAAATGAAAGCATATCCACGGAACCAACTATATTTGGGATAAGATGGAATATCTTCCAAAAGTCAATTCCTAAGATCACCCTTTGGGAGATACTTGGGATTATGAACAGCCTCAACTGTCTCACTAAGTCCTTAAAGGAAACATTGACGTAGATCCATCCACGCACGTCCTGTTTACTACCATCTGCGGTACGTACAACAGATTTTATTTTGGTAAAATTTGGATATTTGGTAAAATCGTGAAGTGCTAAATCCGACCCTAGGCAACATACGTTGGCACCAGTATCTAGCAAGCCAAATTCATCAAAATCCAGGAAGGTTATTTTTGCGTAATAGCGCATGTCCTTCGGATTGGATATTATTGTAGAAACTAATAATTTCCTAATATTCTGCGCATTTTGAAAAACTGTCTATATCGAATTGTAGAACGCTTTGGCTTATTAACCACAGTAGACGCAATAATCATGTCATTGAAAATTTCGTTCCTTCTCTTACAGTACAATGCCCATCGCTGGTGATAGGGTAACTTTGGGTAGATAATTCGAAAAAGCTCTTTCACCTGTTTCGACTGGAGAATGTTTTTTCAAAATTGAAATTGGATTTGTTGTTATGTGGTTGTAACAGTTGGTTAGATTATTTGTTTTAGCCGTGTTTAAGATTTCGTTCTCATTTATGATTGCATTTGGTACGGGGTCAGAAGTTAGACTTTGTCCACTTGTGGACCCATATTCTTCAAGTTTTTTGAAACTGACTGCCTTTTCATTAAACACTTTGTACAATTCGGTTTATAAGTGTTTTTGGCGCCACACCCATAGCAAAATATGGTACGGTCTTGTAGGCAGTCTTGCCAGTGGTGGCCTACTTCGTCACAATTCCAACAAGTGGAAATATTCGGTGACTTTTGCAGAGCGTCGACTACTCGTTCAAGGTCTTCATCCGGCAATCTTTCGTCCTGCTCGCCGGTAGCGAGCTCTGCTACATTTCTACGAGGCATCTGAAATGGATTTAAGTTTTTGTTGGGAAGGTTCTTACGAACATATTCATCACAGAAAAAGTTTTCTCGCATCTGGACGAGGCGTCGTAGGTGCGATATCGAATGAATAGGGACGTAAAGTAGATCCTGTCGTATATCGGGGCGCAGATTTCTGGCCAAAATTTCGATTAATTCGGCTTCCGACATGGCCCCTGGAAGCTTGTCCATCATAGCCGACACAGACTCAAAAAAGACATCGAACGTATCATGGGGCTTCTGTTTTCTAGCCCGGATTTTTTCCCTAATGTCACACGAGGATTTAAATTCTTTGTATTGGTTTCTTAACGCATCGCAAAAAGAACTCCATTCGATGTACTGGACCTGCTTATGATACCGCCAGTACCAATCTCTGGCTTTTCCTGTCAATAAACTATTTAGATTACGGCATATGACGCTATAATCACCGTTAAAGTAATCGGTGGTAAGAGAACCTAGCCGGTATAAAAATTCCTCGACATTCAACCCATTCGAAGAACCGTCGAAATTAAGGTTCCAGTTCTGAACGATGAAAGTTATTTTGTCTAGGGGCATGTTAGTTAAATTCGAATTTAGGAACGAGTTATTCGATAAATTCGACATTGGTGGATTGAAATGCCCTTGCGAATATTGTGGGAAGTTATTGTTAACCTGTGTATGATTGCTTTGTGCACGTCTTTGCTGTGCGTTCGATTGGGTTTGGGTGGGACGAAGAGGAAGATTGAAATTCAGTTGTCGATGACCTGATTGGGTTGCATTATTTAAGGATATGTTATGGCTTGGTCTCTGGACTTCATTGATACAATGTTGCCGCTGTGTAGTAAGGTGAGTATCTGCAGCTATCTGATGTGGGTTATTATTATCCACATTGGGCAATGGAGGATTGAAGTTATTGTTGATACTATTCAGATTTAAATGTTGATTATTTGAATTATTACCATTGCCGGGCAGGTTTATACCTTGTAGTATTCTTGAAAGACTGCTTTCAATCATCCTATTAATCTCTTCATAACTAACTGGATTTGGATTAAATGCAGTGTTGATATTGGCGCCATGATAGGAGAAAATGTTTCATTATTGTTTGACGTTTCTGTAGGTCTATTTGGGGTCATAAGAGGGTTAACTGAATTACCACCAGGAGGATCGTGAAAAAGGTTACGACTGGTGCTCCTGGTGTTGTATTGCCTGGTCATTGTACCTCTTGCCTTTCCGCGAGCAGTTGGGGGCTTAACCGGTGGCATAGATTTTGGCACGATGTTTAAGTCCTTTAACTCACTGAGCTGGCATGGCCGCTTGCAAGTAGGACATTCTGAGGTTGTGGACATATATGGCTCAATGCAAGATCTATGGAAAGGGTGAGAACATGTTAGTATGATGACGCAATCATCGCCTTCTACCATATTTTCTCTGCATATCTGACAAGAAGTTGGATCTGTGGTAATTGGTGCCGGAAGAGGTGGTGGTGGCACAGCTGGTGGGGGCGAATTTTCCACAGACATGCTGAAGTCTTCAGATTTAGAAAGGTTAAGTTAATACAAAAACAGTTAGTCAAAAGTTTGGAATTATATTGTAAACAAAATCTAGTACAGAGTGCGATGACGTTAGTGGTTTTAATATTATATAATCTTTTTATCACGAATAATAAAAACTTTGATTAAATGAGAGGGTAATGTAAAAAGGAGTTAATATTTATTATTAACAACTTTTTGATGAAATTTCATACAAAAAAATGATTTTAGAGATTTGAAAGATAGTAGATAATTTCCAACAACTAAATACCAAAATATTGAATATGTTGATACAATTAATTTGTTTGTTATTTCTTGGTTTGTGAATAAATTTTCATAAATGATGATGTTTTCTTACCAATGACGTGAAGCCGATGAAGGAAGGTATAAAGAGACTATGAGTTCGACTGGTAAAGTGTATCTAACTGGTTTATGGACTTGATTAGAACGTTAACATTATCATATTAGGAACAAAACCGACTGTGTACTGGACATAGCTTTTCCCTACCCATTAATAGTGGTTACTAAAATGCATCTAGCTAAATTAATAAATTCCTGCCTAACTAACGGGGTGCCGATGACTATATTCTACTAATCTAAACCTGATAAACGTCCTAACAAGTACTTCCAGAGAGTGGACTACCAATAAACACTTCCATCGATTCTACGAAAGTGCTAGCGAAGACAAGCGGTTAGCCAATTCGGACTGGAAGAACGCCAAGCTGCTAAATTGTCCAGCAAGACTTCGGCAACTATTCGTAGAATCGATATCCCTGCCAATAAGGTGTCCTCTTTCTGCAAGAATATGAACTCTAAAGGGGGAAAAACAAGTTATAAAAATAATAAAAAAATTACTAATGACTGAAGATCGGACCAAAAGGATGTGTCTTGTCCTTTGGCCCCACGTTGGGCGCCAAATTTATTGTAATGTCCCTGCTAGGATGGATGCATTTTTTTGTTTTAAATTCCTTGCATCTTAAAATTTATATCGCGAAAGGACTGCGGGAGCCATTGATGTGCTGGCAGTCAGCCGGGCAGGGGGATTCGGTCCTTTCCCTCAATAAATCGAGTATCCCACTACAATTAATTAATATAGACTCCCTATTTTTAACCATAACTATTTACATTAACTTAGACTTGAATGACTAGTTCTAAAATTGCCCTAACTAATCATTATTATGCAAAAGAAATCAAACGATGTTCACTAAGTGTTACCTGTCGCTCTCGTCTGCCCACAAAACATATCTCACGGGTGTTAATGTGAAATTTCGAATTTATCACTGAATCCAACTCTTATACTCACGAGTAATCTCAGTTATCATGATAGATAAGAGAGTGATGCTCAAGAGTATCAGAGTGGTGGGCAGCGTATGACTCTCCCCCAATGCTAGTTGGGGATTATGTCGGTTCAAGAGAGTAGAGAATGGAGCATCAATCAATATCAGCTGCTTTATAACTTACCACCATTACGATGTAGAACAGTGTTCGGCGTAAAGAGAACGTGCCAAAATTGTGTTTGTATTAGTGTGTTTGCACTGAACAAAATTGTTGGTTTTGTTATTATGTGCTGTGTTATACAGAGTGGACAATTATTTTTTTACTGACTAAGTATAATGTGAATTGATGTGAACGTTTTAATAACGCAAATGTTGCAAATTCGAATCAAAGTTTTTATTTTAAAAGAATTGAAAAATATATTTTAATTAAATAAAAATAATTTTCATTCCAGTTGATTACTACCAATGATTTCGACAAACAAAATTTTATTGACTAAAATGAAAAATTTTACTAATATGTAATATTAATGTACAAGTTTATTTTTTCCGTTGATAAAAATTAGAAACAATGTGAATGTTTTAATAAAGTAAATGTTGAAAATTCAGTTTATTAGTCCTTCATTTTTAAATAGAAGTAAAGTTAATGTGCAAGTTTATTTTTGCCATAGATTAAAATTTGAAAAAATACGAATGTTTTAATAAAGTAAATATGTATAATTTCTCAGTGTACCAACTTTCCGATAAAAAGCGTCATGAACCTGCTTTGTTGAACGCTGATGAGCTACTGACACATTTTTTTCTTACTTTTGTGCTCTTTGTTATGCTGTTCGGGTTGTGTACGTGTGAAAACCCGATTGCGTTCGGGGCTCGGCCTAACCAGCCGCCGAACACTGATGTAGAAGGCCTCCTGCACAAACTCGGTGGTGATTGTGGCTGTAAAAAGAACAAGAATGTTGCAAAACCTGGAACTATCTCTTGCATCGAATACTAATTCTCCAAATGTTCGAGTATCTGTCTACAAATAGGAACAGTGCTTGCCCTGCAGCCAAAAAGAACTAGTTTGTATATAGAAATATACTAGTTGCTTTGTACTTTAAACTATTAACATATCTGTCCTTTTTTCATATAACGAACTATCGATTTTAACATTGGCTTTGTTTACAATTCAGCACTAGTTAATATCTAGTTCAGTTATTACTATATTTGAGAATAAGATAGTACAAGAGAATTGTGGTGGGAGAGAGACACATTTACTCTGCCACCACCAAGCGAGTACTTGCTCGTAAAGCAGTTCAGACAATCGTTTTTGATTATTTCTCTGCTGCTGACGACAGAGAGGCGAACGTTTCGATCTGCAACCACCATGTATGTAGGTACCATGCAAGTACTGTAAAACAGCTCAGATAAAAGTTTTTGCTGGCAGAGATGCGAATGGGTTTGCATAGGTCACATTGCAACTAGCTTATGACTGGTTCAATACGCAACTAGAAATGATTTTAGCTGCAGGGTGAGTACAAAATATTTTTTTAAGCCTAAAGAAAAATGTTAATCTAATTGAATTGATACTTATATATACATGTTGGTATGTGAAATTCTTTTGGTGGAATCCATTGGAAATAACATTGGTCGTGACATCTCAGAGGTTATGCCTTGTTCGCTTCGGATTCATTATGACGACCCGTGTGTAAGAGTAGGTAGAACGATGACTGCAAGTGGCAGACTCTAAACTGCTTCCTTCTGATGAATTGAAGAACATTAATTTATTTGTTCTGCCGCTACAAGTTGTTGTGTTGTGTAGTCTTGTGTATTTTAAATATCTGGACAATATCCAAGTAGCACCAAAGCCTCCGATGGATTTTACGAAGGGTGGCAGCCGTATTTTTTTACAAGCTCACATAGACCATTTTAGGTCCCTAGTGTTACCACGGGCTCAAATGCCCCTCATCGAAACCAACCTGTTTGATATATAAATTTATCGATAGTACGAATATCAGTACTGGAAAGATCTGTTAGGCTGCCTAAAAAGGTCGACCCCAGTATGTCCAGTCGTCGTTTACTCAAAGCGGGACAGTCGCAAAGCAAGTGCTCAATGCTCTCCACTTCCTCCTCATCTCCACAGCTTCGGCAGAAGTCATTGGAGTCAATACCCAATCTTTTGGCGTGTTCGCCGATCAAGCAGTGTCCCGTCAGAACCTGTACTAACGTAGACAATCGTTTCCTCTCTAGTGCGAGGAGATATTTTGACCTTCTCAGATCATACCTTGGCCAGATTTGTCTAGCTACCCTGCAGGTGCCGATTTCTGTCCATCTTTCGATGGACTGCCTGATTGCCTCTTGCCTAAGCCAAAGCTTGCACGTGGATAGTGGCGCACCAATATATGCAAATTCTTCGAGAATTTGTAATGTCGTCCCTTTCCTAGCAAGTTCATCGGCTTTGCAGTTCCCCGGGATATCCCTATGCACGTCTTTGCTGTGCGTTCGATTGGGTTTGGGTGGGACGAAGAGGAAGATTGAAATTCAGTTGTCGATGACCTGATTGGGTTGCATTATTTAAGGATATGTTATGGCTTGGTCTCTGGACTTCATTGATACAATGTTGCCGCTGTGTAGTAAGGTGAGTATCTGCAGCTATCTGATGTGGGTTATTATTATCCACATTGGGCAATGGAGGATTGAAGTTATTGTTGATACTATTCAGATTTAAATGTTGATTATTTGAATTATTACCATTGCCGGGCAGGTTTATACCTTGTAGTATTCTTGAAAGACTGCTTTCAATCATCCTATTAATCTCTTCATAACTAACTGGATTTGGATTAAATGCAGTGTTGATATTGGCGCCATGATAGGAGAAAATGTTTCATTATTGTTTGACGTTTCTGTAGGTCTATTTGGGGTCATAAGAGGGTTAACTGAATTACCACCAGGAGGATCGTGAAAAAGGTTACGACTGGTGCTCCTGGTGTTGTATTGCCTGGTCATTGTACCTCTTGCCTTTCCGCGAGCAGTTGGGGGCTTAACCGGTGGCATAGATTTTGGCACGATGTTTAAGTCCTTTAACTCACTGAGCTGGCATGGCCGCTTGCAAGTAGGACATTCTGAGGTTGTGGACATATATGGCTCAATGCAAGATCTATGGAAAGGGTGAGAACATGTTAGTATGATGACGCAATCATCGCCTTCTACCATATTTTCTCTGCATATCTGACAAGAAGTTGGATCTGTGGTAATTGGTGCCGGAAGAGGTGGTGGTGGCACAGCTGGTGGGGGCGAATTTTCCACAGACATGCTGAAGTCTTCAGATTTAGAAAGGTTAAGTTAATACAAAAACAGTTAGTCAAAAGTTTGGAATTATATTGTAAACAAAATCTAGTACAGAGTGCGATGACGTTAGTGGTTTTAATATTATATAATCTTTTTATCACGAATAATAAAAACTTTGATTAAATGAGAGGGTAATGTAAAAAGGAGTTAATATTTATTATTAACAACTTTTTGATGAAATTTCATACAAAAAAATGATTTTAGAGATTTGAAAGATAGTAGATAATTTCCAACAACTAAATACCAAAATATTGAATATGTTGATACAATTAATTTGTTTGTTATTTCTTGGTTTGTGAATAAATTTTCATAAATGATGATGTTTTCTTACCAATGACGTGAAGCCGATGAAGGAAGGTATAAAGAGACTATGAGTTCGACTGGTAAAGTGTATCTAACTGGTTTATGGACTTGATTAGAACGTTAACATTATCATATTAGGAACAAAACCGACTGTGTACTGGACATAGCTTTTCCCTACCCATTAATAGTGGTTACTAAAATGCATCTAGCTAAATTAATAAATTCCTGCCTAACTAACGGGGTGCCGATGACTATATTCTACTAATCTAAACCTGATAAACGTCCTAACAAGTACTTCCAGAGAGTGGACTACCAATAAACACTTCCATCGATTCTACGAAAGTGCTAGCGAAGACAAGCGGTTAGCCAATTCGGACTGGAAGAACGCCAAGCTGCTAAATTGTCCAGCAAGACTTCGGCAACTATTCGTAGAATCGATATCCCTGCCAATAAGGTGTCCTCTTTCTGCAAGAATATGAACTCTAAAGGGGGAAAAACAAGTTATAAAAATAATAAAAAAATTACTAATGACTGAAGATCGGACCAAAAGGATGTGTCTTGTCCTTTGGCCCCACGTTGGGCGCCAAATTTATTGTAATGTCCCTGCTAGGATGGATGCATTTTTTTGTTTTAAATTCCTTGCATCTTAAAATTTATATCGCGAAAGGACTGCGGGAGCCATTGATGTGCTGGCAGTCAGCCGGGCAGGGGGATTCGGTCCTTTCCCTCAATAAATCGAGTATCCCACTACAATTAATTAATATAGACTCCCTATTTTTAACCATAACTATTTACATTAACTTAGACTTGAATGACTAGTTCTAAAATTGCCCTAACTAATCATTATTATGCAAAAGAAATCAAACGATGTTCACTAAGTGTTACCTGTCGCTCTCGTCTGCCCACAAAACATATCTCACGGGTGTTAATGTGAAATTTCGAATTTATCACTGAATCCAACTCTTATACTCACGAGTAATCTCAGTTATCATGATAGATAAGAGAGTGATGCTCAAGAGTATCAGAGTGGTGGGCAGCGTATGACTCTCCCCCAATGCTAGTTGGGGATTATGTCGGTTCAAGAGAGTAGAGAATGGAGCATCAATCAATATCAGCTGCTTTATAACTTACCACCATTACGATGTAGAACAGTGTTCGGCGTAAAGAGAACGTGCCAAAATTGTGTTTGTATTAGTGTGTTTGCACTGAACAAAATTGTTGGTTTTGTTATTATGTGCTGTGTTATACAGAGTGGACAATTATTTTTTTACTGACTAAGTATAATGTGAATTGATGTGAACGTTTTAATAACGCAAATGTTGCAAATTCGAATCAAAGTTTTTATTTTAAAAGAATTGAAAAATATATTTTAATTAAATAAAAATAATTTTCATTCCAGTTGATTACTACCAATGATTTCGACAAACAAAATTTTATTGACTAAAATGAAAAATTTTACTAATATGTAATATTAATGTACAAGTTTATTTTTTCCGTTGATAAAAATTAGAAACAATGTGAATGTTTTAATAAAGTAAATGTTGAAAATTCAGTTTATTAGTCCTTCATTTTTAAATAGAAGTAAAGTTAATGTGCAAGTTTATTTTTGCCATAGATTAAAATTTGAAAAAATACGAATGTTTTAATAAAGTAAATATGTATAATTTCTCAGTGTACCAACTTTCCGATAAAAAGCGTCATGAACCTGCTTTGTTGAACGCTGATGAGCTACTGACACATTTTTTTCTTACTTTTGTGCTCTTTGTTATGCTGTTCGGGTTGTGTACGTGTGAAAACCCGATTGCGTTCGGGGCTCGGCCTAACCAGCCGCCGAACACTGATGTAGAAGGCCTCCTGCACAAACTCGGTGGTGATTGTGGCTGTAAAAAGAACAAGAATGTTGCAAAACCTGGAACTATCTCTTGCATCGAATACTAATTCTCCAAATGTTCGAGTATCTGTCTACAAATAGGAACAGTGCTTGCCCTGCAGCCAAAAAGAACTAGTTTGTATATAGAAATATACTAGTTGCTTTGTACTTTAAACTATTAACATATCTGTCCTTTTTTCATATAACGAACTATCGATTTTAACATTGGCTTTGTTTACAATTCAGCACTAGTTAATATCTAGTTCAGTTATTACTATATTTGAGAATAAGATAGTACAAGAGAATTGTGGTGGGAGAGAGACACATTTACTCTGCCACCACCAAGCGAGTACTTGCTCGTAAAGCAGTTCAGACAATCGTTTTTGATTATTTCTCTGCTGCTGACGACAGAGAGGCGAACGTTTCGATCTGCAACCACCATGTATGTAGGTACCATGCAAGTACTGTAAAACAGCTCAGATAAAAGTTTTTGCTGGCAGAGATGCGAATGGGTTTGCATAGGTCACATTGCAACTAGCTTATGACTGGTTCAATACGCAACTAGAAATGATTTTAGCTGCAGGGTGAGTACAAAATATTTTTTTAAGCCTAAAGAAAAATGTTAATCTAATTGAATTGATACTTATATATACATGTTGGTATGTGAAATTCTTTTGGTGGAATCCATTGGAAATAACATTGGTCGTGACATCTCAGAGGTTATGCCTTGTTCGCTTCGGATTCATTATGACGACCCGTGTGTAAGAGTAGGTAGAACGATGACTGCAAGTGGCAGACTCTAAACTGCTTCCTTCTGATGAATTGAAGAACATTAATTTATTTGTTCTGCCGCTACAAGTTGTTGTGTTGTGTAGTCTTGTGTATTTTAAATATCTGGACAATATCCAAGTAGCACCAAAGCCTCCGATGGATTTTACGAAGGGTGGCAGCCGTATTTTTTTACAAGCTCACATAGACCATTTTAGGTCCCTAGTGTTACCACGGGCTCAAATGCCCCTCATCGAAACCAACCTGTTTGATATATAAATTTATCGATAGTACGAATATCAGTACTGGAAAGATCTGTTAGGCTGCCTAAAAAGGTCGACCCCAGTATGTCCAGTCGTCGTTTACTCAAAGCGGGACAGTCGCAAAGCAAGTGCTCAATGCTCTCCACTTCCTCCTCATCTCCACAGCTTCGGCAGAAGTCATTGGAGTCAATACCCAATCTTTTGGCGTGTTCGCCGATCAAGCAGTGTCCCGTCAGAACCTGTACTAACGTAGACAATCGTTTCCTCTCTAGTGCGAGGAGATATTTTGACCTTCTCAGATCATACCTTGGCCAGATTTGTCTAGCTACCCTGCAGGTGCCGATTTCTGTCCATCTTTCGATGGACTGCCTGATTGCCTCTTGCCTAAGCCAAAGCTTGCACGTGGATAGTGGCGCACCAATATATGCAAATTCTTCGAGAATTTGTAATGTCGTCCCTTTCCTAGCAAGTTCATCGGCTTTGCAGTTCCCCGGGATATCCCTATGCACGTCTTTGCTGTGCGTTCGATTGGGTTTGGGTGGGACGAAGAGGAAGATTGAAATTCAGTTGTCGATGACCTGATTGGGTTGCATTATTTAAGGATATGTTATGGCTTGGTCTCTGGACTTCATTGATACAATGTTGCCGCTGTGTAGTAAGGTGAGTATCTGCAGCTATCTGATGTGGGTTATTATTATCCACATTGGGCAATGGAGGATTGAAGTTATTGTTGATACTATTCAGATTTAAATGTTGATTATTTGAATTATTACCATTGCCGGGCAGGTTTATACCTTGTAGTATTCTTGAAAGACTGCTTTCAATCATCCTATTAATCTCTTCATAACTAACTGGATTTGGATTAAATGCAGTGTTGATATTGGCGCCATGATAGGAGAAAATGTTTCATTATTGTTTGACGTTTCTGTAGGTCTATTTGGGGTCATAAGAGGGTTAACTGAATTACCACCAGGAGGATCGTGAAAAAGGTTACGACTGGTGCTCCTGGTGTTGTATTGCCTGGTCATTGTACCTCTTGCCTTTCCGCGAGCAGTTGGGGGCTTAACCGGTGGCATAGATTTTGGCACGATGTTTAAGTCCTTTAACTCACTGAGCTGGCATGGCCGCTTGCAAGTAGGACATTCTGAGGTTGTGGACATATATGGCTCAATGCAAGATCTATGGAAAGGGTGAGAACATGTTAGTATGATGACGCAATCATCGCCTTCTACCATATTTTCTCTGCATATCTGACAAGAAGTTGGATCTGTGGTAATTGGTGCCGGAAGAGGTGGTGGTGGCACAGCTGGTGGGGGCGAATTTTCCACAGACATGCTGAAGTCTTCAGATTTAGAAAGGTTAAGTTAATACAAAAACAGTTAGTCAAAAGTTTGGAATTATATTGTAAACAAAATCTAGTACAGAGTGCGATGACGTTAGTGGTTTTAATATTATATAATCTTTTTATCACGAATAATAAAAACTTTGATTAAATGAGAGGGTAATGTAAAAAGGAGTTAATATTTATTATTAACAACTTTTTGATGAAATTTCATACAAAAAAATGATTTTAGAGATTTGAAAGATAGTAGATAATTTCCAACAACTAAATACCAAAATATTGAATATGTTGATACAATTAATTTGTTTGTTATTTCTTGGTTTGTGAATAAATTTTCATAAATGATGATGTTTTCTTACCAATGACGTGAAGCCGATGAAGGAAGGTATAAAGAGACTATGAGTTCGACTGGTAAAGTGTATCTAACTGGTTTATGGACTTGATTAGAACGTTAACATTATCATATTAGGAACAAAACCGACTGTGTACTGGACATAGCTTTTCCCTACCCATTAATAGTGGTTACTAAAATGCATCTAGCTAAATTAATAAATTCCTGCCTAACTAACGGGGTGCCGATGACTATATTCTACTAATCTAAACCTGATAAACGTCCTAACAAGTACTTCCAGAGAGTGGACTACCAATAAACACTTCCATCGATTCTACGAAAGTGCTAGCGAAGACAAGCGGTTAGCCAATTCGGACTGGAAGAACGCCAAGCTGCTAAATTGTCCAGCAAGACTTCGGCAACTATTCGTAGAATCGATATCCCTGCCAATAAGGTGTCCTCTTTCTGCAAGAATATGAACTCTAAAGGGGGAAAAACAAGTTATAAAAATAATAAAAAAATTACTAATGACTGAAGATCGGACCAAAAGGATGTGTCTTGTCCTTTGGCCCCACGTTGGGCGCCAAATTTATTGTAATGTCCCTGCTAGGATGGATGCATTTTTTTGTTTTAAATTCCTTGCATCTTAAAATTTATATCGCGAAAGGACTGCGGGAGCCATTGATGTGCTGGCAGTCAGCCGGGCAGGGGGATTCGGTCCTTTCCCTCAATAAATCGAGTATCCCACTACAATTAATTAATATAGACTCCCTATTTTTAACCATAACTATTTACATTAACTTAGACTTGAATGACTAGTTCTAAAATTGCCCTAACTAATCATTATTATGCAAAAGAAATCAAACGATGTTCACTAAGTGTTACCTGTCGCTCTCGTCTGCCCACAAAACATATCTCACGGGTGTTAATGTGAAATTTCGAATTTATCACTGAATCCAACTCTTATACTCACGAGTAATCTCAGTTATCATGATAGATAAGAGAGTGATGCTCAAGAGTATCAGAGTGGTGGGCAGCGTATGACTCTCCCCCAATGCTAGTTGGGGATTATGTCGGTTCAAGAGAGTAGAGAATGGAGCATCAATCAATATCAGCTGCTTTATAACTTACCACCATTACGATGTAGAACAGTGTTCGGCGTAAAGAGAACGTGCCAAAATTGTGTTTGTATTAGTGTGTTTGCACTGAACAAAATTGTTGGTTTTGTTATTATGTGCTGTGTTATACAGAGTGGACAATTATTTTTTTACTGACTAAGTATAATGTGAATTGATGTGAACGTTTTAATAACGCAAATGTTGCAAATTCGAATCAAAGTTTTTATTTTAAAAGAATTGAAAAATATATTTTAATTAAATAAAAATAATTTTCATTCCAGTTGATTACTACCAATGATTTCGACAAACAAAATTTTATTGACTAAAATGAAAAATTTTACTAATATGTAATATTAATGTACAAGTTTATTTTTTCCGTTGATAAAAATTAGAAACAATGTGAATGTTTTAATAAAGTAAATGTTGAAAATTCAGTTTATTAGTCCTTCATTTTTAAATAGAAGTAAAGTTAATGTGCAAGTTTATTTTTGCCATAGATTAAAATTTGAAAAAATACGAATGTTTTAATAAAGTAAATATGTATAATTTCTCAGTGTACCAACTTTCCGATAAAAAGCGTCATGAACCTGCTTTGTTGAACGCTGATGAGCTACTGACACATTTTTTTCTTACTTTTGTGCTCTTTGTTATGCTGTTCGGGTTGTGTACGTGTGAAAACCCGATTGCGTTCGGGGCTCGGCCTAACCAGCCGCCGAACACTGATGTAGAAGGCCTCCTGCACAAACTCGGTGGTGATTGTGGCTGTAAAAAGAACAAGAATGTTGCAAAACCTGGAACTATCTCTTGCATCGAATACTAATTCTCCAAATGTTCGAGTATCTGTCTACAAATAGGAACAGTGCTTGCCCTGCAGCCAAAAAGAACTAGTTTGTATATAGAAATATACTAGTTGCTTTGTACTTTAAACTATTAACATATCTGTCCTTTTTTCATATAACGAACTATCGATTTTAACATTGGCTTTGTTTACAATTCAGCACTAGTTAATATCTAGTTCAGTTATTACTATATTTGAGAATAAGATAGTACAAGAGAATTGTGGTGGGAGAGAGACACATTTACTCTGCCACCACCAAGCGAGTACTTGCTCGTAAAGCAGTTCAGACAATCGTTTTTGATTATTTCTCTGCTGCTGACGACAGAGAGGCGAACGTTTCGATCTGCAACCACCATGTATGTAGGTACCATGCAAGTACTGTAAAACAGCTCAGATAAAAGTTTTTGCTGGCAGAGATGCGAATGGGTTTGCATAGGTCACATTGCAACTAGCTTATGACTGGTTCAATACGCAACTAGAAATGATTTTAGCTGCAGGGTGAGTACAAAATATTTTTTTAAGCCTAAAGAAAAATGTTAATCTAATTGAATTGATACTTATATATACATGTTGGTATGTGAAATTCTTTTGGTGGAATCCATTGGAAATAACATTGGTCGTGACATCTCAGAGGTTATGCCTTGTTCGCTTCGGATTCATTATGACGACCCGTGTGTAAGAGTAGGTAGAACGATGACTGCAAGTGGCAGACTCTAAACTGCTTCCTTCTGATGAATTGAAGAACATTAATTTATTTGTTCTGCCGCTACAAGTTGTTGTGTTGTGTAGTCTTGTGTATTTTAAATATCTGGACAATATCCAAGTAGCACCAAAGCCTCCGATGGATTTTACGAAGGGTGGCAGCCGTATTTTTTTACAAGCTCACATAGACCATTTTAGGTCCCTAGTGTTACCACGGGCTCAAATGCCCCTCATCGAAACCAACCTGTTTGATATATAAATTTATCGATAGTACGAATATCAGTACTGGAAAGATCTGTTAGGCTGCCTAAAAAGGTCGACCCCAGTATGTCCAGTCGTCGTTTACTCAAAGCGGGACAGTCGCAAAGCAAGTGCTCAATGCTCTCCACTTCCTCCTCATCTCCACAGCTTCGGCAGAAGTCATTGGAGTCAATACCCAATCTTTTGGCGTGTTCGCCGATCAAGCAGTGTCCCGTCAGAACCTGTACTAACGTAGACAATCGTTTCCTCTCTAGTGCGAGGAGATATTTTGACCTTCTCAGATCATACCTTGGCCAGATTTGTCTAGCTACCCTGCAGGTGCCGATTTCTGTCCATCTTTCGATGGACTGCCTGATTGCCTCTTGCCTAAGCCAAAGCTTGCACGTGGATAGTGGCGCACCAATATATGCAAATTCTTCGAGAATTTGTAATGTCGTCCCTTTCCTAG
This sequence comes from Eudasyphora cyanicolor, assembly GCA_963930755.1. Classification (NCBI taxonomy): domain Eukaryota; kingdom Metazoa; phylum Arthropoda; class Insecta; order Diptera; family Muscidae; genus Eudasyphora; species Eudasyphora cyanicolor. Next base: position 151,185,112 of record OZ005734.1, on the reverse strand, counting down.
CAAGTTCATCGGCTTTGCAGTTCCCCGGGATATCCCTATGCCCAGGCACCCATATGAGGTGTATATTAAACTGCTCAGCCATCTCGTTAAGAGATCTGCGGCAGTCGAGGGCTGTTTGTGAATTTAGGGATGTTGCCTCCAGAGAATTGATGGCAGCCTGGCTGTCCGAGTAAATGACAACGCCAGTGTTGGTTACTATGTTGCGACTCAGCCACTTGGCGACTTCCCATATTGCCATTATTTCGGCTTGATAGACACTGCAGGTATCTGGTAGTCTGTGAGCTATATCCAGACTAAGTTCTTCACAGTGTACTGCGAAGCCAACCTTTTCATCAAGCTTCGAACCATCCGTGTAAAAGTGGAGATGGTTTCTATTACCTGGTATTCTGCCGACCCATTCATCTCTTTCGGGGATCATAGTGATGTAATTTCTCTCGAAGGTGTACACAGTTGGTATATAGTCCACTCGGTCGGTTACCATAGCACTACACTTTGATATCCTCATATGACCATAGTTCTTGTACCTCCACATTGATAGGCAGTTTAATCTTATTGACGCTTTGGTTGCAACTTCTCTCGCCACAATATTAATCGGCAGTATATGGAGTAGGGCTTGTAGAGACTCGGTCGCTGTCGTCCTTAAGGCTAGATCAATACCATCCAACTTCGACCATAAAAAATCATAAATCATCTCTCGATAGCGCAATCCATTCACCGTAACTGTTGATCCAACTTCATTTTCGAAAAGCAAGGTCCAATGACCCCGCCGGACCATAAACCGCACCAAACAGTCACACGTTGAGGATGGAGAGGCTTCTGAAAAATAACTCTTGGGTTTTCCGAGTCCGAAAAAAAGTGCATAATCAGTCCCGATTATTGTCGCGTACTATATACGGAATTCAGTCGCCGCCAGTCGTAGCGAACGGACGTGTTATCGCAAAGCGGCTAGTTTTTAACCTTTTACGCAATACCTATTCACCTACCTACTACACAACCACGTGGTTTGTTGTTTTTTAAGCGTAGGTTGAATTGGATGCATCGGTCTCTGCACAGAAATTTCTGAGCTCAGTCTGAAAGGCCTATATCGACGTACCTATTACGGGCTAATACTGGCTATGGGGGTGTCTCCCCCAACCAATTTATGATTAAACCAAAAAAGCAGGGCTGTGGAGTCGAGCCAAAACTACTCGACTCCGACTCCCGGAGTCGAATTTTAAAATCATTCGACTCCGACTCCGGCAGTTAAATAACATAAATTTCTGAAATTATATATACATAGCTTTGTTGAAAAAGCACAAAAAGTAGGTATTCAATATCAGTAATTAAATAAAATTGTATTATTTACTTATCGACGCTTGACTTGCAAGTTGCAACTAATATGACAATTCTTTCAGCATGGAATCATGATAAAATTTTCATCAATCACTGCCTCTGTTTTAATACACCGCAATTTTTTTGAAATTATGTTCGCCACAGGCAACCAGTTTATTCGTTATTTATTATACTGTACTCCACACTATGGTACATGAGGTTATAAATTAATTTTTTTTTGCAGATTTGCAAAAAATACTACAGCTAGACAAACTTTAAAATATACCGTTTTACTCAGAATTACTAGCTGCCCGTCTGTCCATCTTATGTTGTTCGTTAAGTACATGTCGAAATTTTACTACGATCCTGCTAAAATTTGGCAATAAGAACCCTTTCACATTAGGGAGGAAACCTATTGGAATTGGTGTAAATCAGTCCAGGTCGATACTTCCCCCAGATATAAATGCTTCTTTCGATTTGGCCTTGTAACGTTATGGAAGCAGTATTTAATATTCAATCATTTTTTTAATTTAGTATGCTAGAATTTATTTCTCGAAAAACTCAAATTGTCGAATTTTAACAAATTCTGTTTAGATTTAGACTTATAATCTAATTATCTCATATTTATATTTACAATATCTCTGCTTATTCTGCTCTAAGAAGGTGTTGTACGGTATCATATAGTTGGCTTCGCTTGCCCTTTCCTTAGTTGTTTTGTACTCGCTTAGGAATAGTGTATAGTCTTACAAAAATACTTATTTTGTTAGGTAAATATAATCAGAGCTTTCCTAAAACTGTTTTACATAAGAAATCGATAGTTGGGTTAACATTATAGCTATTTTTGGCATACTTAAATATTTAGTTAAAAGCTGCGAATATTTTATCCTATTTTTACCAAAATTGTTTTCCCAACATTTTTTGAATGCAAAAGTTCTATCACATAATTGGTACATTTTGCACAATACATGTCGGAGTCGACCATAATTTTTCGACTCCGGGCAAATTTCACAGACTCCGACTCCACAGCCCTGCAAAAAAGACAAAGGCGATTACGGCACAGGGGAGGGAAAACCCAGTTCCGGCGACAAGCGTTGATTCACTCACGACTCATGTGTCGTCGTTATCGAACAATCGTGAGCATGCAACTTCTACGAGCTTTGGTGCCTTGGATCCCGTAGTCGAAAATGAAACAAGAGCACATCCAGCCGCAGGCAAAACAAATGATAAGACATATGAAACAGAACCCAGATGGGGGTCTAAGCAACCCCAGCCTTTAAAAGCCAGTGGGGTCTCTGACTCTGAATCATCAAATGAAAACTATATCAGTATTGTTGCTAACTCAAAGAGACTGTCAGGGGCACAAAGAAGGAAACTGAATAAGTTGAACCGACAGAACCTATTACGGGATGAACCTGACAATTCTAACTCCAACACATGCATGGAGGCCGCTAAAAGAGTAAGGTCTCCCGAAGAACGCTGTGAAAGTGACTAATAGTGATTTCGTTTCTGAAAAAAATAATATCATCACATCATGTTGCGACATTTTAAAAATTCTCCCGGCACCCTCTGCTAATTTTGCTTTTAGCTTGCGCACAATCGGACAAAAATCGTGCGGTGAGTAAAACCCATACCTACATTACTGGGCACCCATTTGGTAGTGCATTTTAGAATATACGCTTTCAATTAGGTTTGGTTTTGAACTCTGCTTTTTGTCGGTGCAACCAAAGACACAAATCCTAAAGATGCAACAGATGGTTTGCATACAATATACCTCAGATGGTGCTGTTTCATTGGGCCTCAACCTTTTACCCATAAAACGACAACAACAGATGTAGTTAGTGCATAAGGGTCCAATCTTTTATTCCAAAATCGGCTGAATGGCACAATCTTCCTCATAATTCTATCTAATGGCGAATTCTTTTCTGTAAAAAAGTGCAACATTTTCGTTGCCCTTTTTCCGAAAACGGCACTTTTGTGATACTTTTTTGAAATTTGGTAATTAAGTTACTCGAATTTAGCACAACTAAAATTTCAAAATTTCAAAAAAGCGATATAATAGTGCAGTTTTCGGAAAAAGGGCAATGTAAGTGTTGCACTTTTTTGCAGAAAAGAATTCGCCATAAGAGGCTTGGCATTATTAAGAAATTTATGAATATCATTGAAACTAATGAACATTAAATCGTATTTTATTAAAATTAGCAATTGATATTTATGTTCTGTAAACATGTGTTTCAAGAAAAACCAAGCTCCATCTATGCGGTTAAAATTATCCCTACTGCATTATTTGATTTGCCTCATTTTTAGGATTTTTGTCTTTGGTGCAAAACTCCACACCGTAAACTCCACACCGTGGACTGGGCTGAGTGTGCCCAGCGATATTTTCGCATTTGCGGAGTGTAATAATTTTACAAACGAAATTAAAACCCGTTCATATGGCTGTATTTTTTCTACAAACGAATTTAAAAATACGGTTTCAGTGTAAAATTTAGAAAAAAAGTTTACATTTTTTTCCAAAAACGAAATCACCATAAGAAGAAAATGGGCTCGCCGTCTTCCAGTAATTAGGAGAAACCTAACGTAACCACACAAAAGGAAGTCTCTAGTCGGGGTCCTTCGATCGTGGGTGATAAAGTTGATCCAGAAACGCAGGTCAAGTCAACCAAATCATCCGTTAAGGATGATACTTTAAAAGAAGAATAATAAAGAAGGGTAAGAAGCCACCATCTTATTCTAATATAGCTAAACAACATTTTCGAGACGATCTATGCTATGCCATAATTGATAGCAGTAGTGCATCTGGCAGAATTCCCAAAGACCAAAAGAGTAACTTCGAAGATTTTGTCTATGCTAGGGTAGCGGAGTACGTCCTCGAATCTAAGGATGAACCACCAATCGAAGTAATGAGTTGCAAGTTTGAGAGGGGTGTTTTGATGCTAAGGCTGGCATCACAACGCAGCGCTGGTGTAATCATAAAATTTGTGGATAGCTTCCCATCACCTTGGGACGGCGCAAAGCTAAAATTGGTAAGGAAAAGCGACATTCCTGAACTCATAAAGACGACCCTATATGTTAATGGATGTCCCAGTAAGTTCTCATCAAAGTACATACTCGACATCATTGGCAAATAGAATTCAAAACTATCCTTACAAAGTGGGAAGTCTTCTATAGCAAAAATGATACCGAGGGTACTCTCCTCGTGTTGGGCAGAGACCCAGAATCTATGAATCTTGCGTTGGCGAAGGGCTTGGCGTACTTCTTGATCTGGACAGTCTTTTTCAAAATTGAAAAGGTCCCGATTGGCAGGACATATGAATCGAGTCCAAATATACTGTCTGCAGGGGCAAACACTGGTAGTGAACGGATAATGTGGAAGTAGTCACAAACTCCACCAGTTCCAATACCAATAGTACCGCCACTTTTGCAGGAAGTCCCAGCAAAGGTGGTGATCAAAATAAAAATAGTCACAAAACGATTCAAAACAGTGAGGGAGCTACAAAAAATAACACCGCCTCCCAAAATTGTCGACTGGAAGATGGTGTAATAGGTAGTGAACGAAAGGAGGAGAATGACGCACTACCAAAAAACGAGGGAGTGGCACCAGATAGGATAGATTCCCAAAAGAAACTTTTACTGGAAAGACAATGATTGAGGTCATACAGATAAACCTCCACCGGAGCCAGACAGCATCCAACGCCCTGATGGACATCATAAATAAAGGCAGGGTTCATATTGCTTTGATCCAGGAATCATGGACAACTAGCAACAAGGTTACTGGATTAAACCATGTGAACTATAACCTTTTATATGCTAACACAGGTACTCGTCCAAGGACTTGTATTTTGTGCCATAAAATCTTATGTTTTCTTTTCTCTCCAGAGTTGTCAACATCGGACACAACGGTGCTGAGGCAAAGTAATGGAAATATGTACTTGGCGTCAATATATCTGTCATTCGATGCGTCGACAATGCCACCTACGTCGGAATTACAACGTTTGGTGAGGGAATCTAAACACACAAGTAATGAGTTATTAGCTGGGAGTGACGCCAACTCCCATCATATTGCTTGGGGTAGTACTAACACCAATAAAAGGGACACGCCCTTATCGAATTTTTGAATACAAATGACCTCATAACTCTTAACATAGGAAACACTGCAACCTTTGTTAACAAAATTAGGGAAGAGTATTAGATATAACGATATGTTCATGAAAATCTTATATAAGGTTTAAAATTGCACGGGCACCGCCAAACCCAATAAGTTTCAGTAATAAGGCTAATACCGACTGGACTAATTTCGGAAATCTACTTAGAAATCGATTGGGGCAGCCTACACGCGATTATATATGTGCAGAAGACATTGATATCAATGTGAAGAACATTACAGAGGCTCTTATAAAATCATTCGAAGATAGTTGCCCACTTCGAGAAAGGAAATCTGCCTATGAGAAACCCTGGATGACAGGACAAATTCGCTCGATTGGCAAAGATGTCCGCAGACTTTACAACAGAGCTCGACGTAAAAAACTATCAGTATACTGGGACGAATACCGCAGAAAACTCAAAGAATACAATAAAATCATTAGATCGGCGAAACGTAACTCCTGGAGGCTTTTCTTTGAGCAGGTAGACAACGTTAACTCGTGTCCAAACCGAAACACTGGTGGATGATACGGGTACAAGGATGGAAACTATAGAGGATACCGTAAGGCTCTTGATGAAAACTCATTTTCCGACTGGTAATGCTGGTAATGCAGAGAAACAGTTACGGAATGAAAATGTATTGCATCAAGTACCTATTACGGATATAACAGATGGTATGGTTAAAGGAGCGATAAAAAGTTTCTCTCCCTTGAAGGCTGCGGGACCGGATGGAATATTTCCAGTACTTCTTCAGAATGAGGTGGATCTGGCATCAACTCATCTGGATGCCTAACTCATTCTTATACCCCAAAAAACTGGCAAGGCGAGTTATACGACCTCAAAGGCTTATCGACCTTTTAGCCTAACTTCTTTCCTGTTAGAAACAAGGCATCGAATAATTGATGACATGGTCAAAAGTCATACGCTACACAGGCTAAAATTCAAACAACAAGCCTATGCCATAGGAAGGTCAGTGTAAACAGCTCTGCATGATGTAGTGCACCACATAGAAGTGTCCCCTGCAGCTAAAATCATTTCTAGTTGCGTATTGAACCAGTCATAAGCTAGTTGCAATGTGACGTATGCAAACCCATTCACATCGCTGCCAGCGAAAACGATTTTCTGAGCTGCTGAACAGTACTTGCTTGGTACCTACATGGTGGTTGCAGATCGACTCGTTCGTCTCTCTGCCGTCAGCAGCAGAGAAATAAGCAAACACGATTGAACTGCTTTACGAGCAAGTACTTCCTTGGTGGTGGCAGAGTAAATGTTTCTCTCTCCCACCACTATTCTCTTGTACTCTCTTATTCTCAAATATAGTAATAACTGAACTAGATATTAACTAGTACTGAAGTGTAAACAAATGAACTAGTTGGGTGCCTATGACAAGCCAATGTTAAAATCGATAGTTCGTTATATGAAAACCAGTAAGGAAAGGCTAAAGTCGGGCGGTGCCGACTATATAATACCCTACACCACTCTCGTAATATTGAATATTTCTGATATATAAATTTTGTTATTCATGTATAAATTGTTTACATAAATTTACTTTTGGGACATTTTATACTTAAATAATACCCTGTACCACAGTGTGGTGTAGGGTATAAAAACGATTGGATCTAAAGAGCAAAATCGGACGAAACATATATATGGGAGCTATAGCTAAATCTTAACCGATTTTCTTCAAATTCGGCAATGTTGGTTCATGGATCAAGAAACTCTACCATTCTAAATTTAAAAACGATTGGATGTAAAATACAGCTTTTATAGGACTAAATGGCCAAATCGGACGAAACATATATATGGGAGCTATAGCTAAATCTTAACCGATTTTCTTCAAATTCGGTAGTGTTGGTTCATGGATCAAGAAACTCTACCATTCTAAATTTCAAAATGATTGGATGTAAAATACAGCTTCTACAGGACTAAAGAGCAAAATCGGACGAAACATATATATGGGAGCTATAGCTAAATCTTAACCGATTTTCTTCAAATTCGGCAATGTTGGTTCATTTTCTGAGCTGCTGAACAGTACTTGCTTGGTACCTACATGGTGGTTGCAGATCGACTCGTTCGTCTCTCTGCCGTCAGCAGCAGAGAAATAAGCAAACACGATTGAACTGCTTTACGAGCAAGTACTTCCTTGGTGGTGGCAGAGTAAATGTTTCTCTCTCCCACCACTATTCTCTTGTACTCTCTTATTCTCAAATATAGTAATAACTGAACTAGATATTAACTAGTACTGAAGTGTAAACAAATGAACTAGTTGGGTGCCTATGACAAGCCAATGTTAAAATCGATAGTTCGTTATATGAAAACCAGTAAGGAAAGGCTAAAGTCGGGCGGTGCCGACTATATAATACCCTACACCACTCTCGTAATATTGAATATTTCTGATATATAAATTTTGTTATTCATGTATAAATTGTTTACATAAATTTACTTTTGGGACATTTTATACTTAAATAATACCCTGTACCACAGTGTGGTGTAGGGTATAAAAACGATTGGATCTAAAGAGCAAAATCGGACGAAACATATATATGGGAGCTATAGCTAAATCTTAACCGATTTTCTTCAAATTCGGCAATGTTGGTTCATGGATCATGAAACTCTACCATTCTAAATTTCAAAACGATCGGATGTAAAATACAGCTTCTATAGGACTAAAGGGCCAAATCGGACGAAACATATAAATGGGAGCTATAGCTAAATCTTAACCGATTTTCTTCAAATTCGGCAATGTTGGTTCATGGATCAAGAAACTCTACCATTCTAAATTTCAAAACCATTGGATGTAAAATACAGCTTCTATAGGACTAAAGGGCCAAATCGGACGAAAGATATATATGGGAGCTATATCTAAATCTGAACCGATTTCAACCAAATTCAATAGCGATCTTAACAGCCGCGAAATACTCTAAACTGCAAAATTTCAGAACGATCGGAGTGAAATTGCGACCTGTAGTCGACGAACAACTTTACATGGACAGACGGACGGGCATCGTTAAATCGACTAAGCTAGTGATTCTGAGTGACAAAACAGAAAGATGTCTATTTACAAGGAAAACGAAGATCCCACGTTTTACCCGGCCTCGATTCCTGAATAAGAAAATTGCTATAACTAAAAAGGTCAAATACTTGGGAGTAATATTGGATCAGAAACTGATTTGGAAAGTGCAGAAGAGCTACAGGTTCAAAATGGGGACTACGTCCAAATATGACTCACTGGCTTTACATGAGCGTGATTAGACCAATAATCACTTCAATGGACAAGAAGTGCAACGTAATACAATTGCAAAAATTCAACGTATGTGCTGTCTAGGCATAAGCGGGGCATTTAGAACTGCGCCAACAAAAGCATTGGGGACTATACTGCTACATCCTATACTATACATCCAACCAATAGACATCCGTATAAAGTATGAGGCAGCCCTCACAGCAAGACGTGTACAAGTGATGGGTGAATGGATAAATCGAGACCACAAGTCGTACCATCAGAAGATTTTAGAATCTCTAGTTGGTTACGCCAGAAATCTCCGACCGCATTCCTGAAGTGCGGCTTACAGCTACCTGTGATACGTTTGTGCCAGACAGACGCTCCTGGGAAAATGGAACTTTGGCCCTTGTGCCAGTGGGAACCAGCTGCTACACTGATGGGTCCAGGCTAGGGGGAAGGACGGGTCTGGGACTTTTTATTGATGAACCAGAAGTCGAACTTACGGAACTGTGTTGGCCTATAAAAGAACGATAGATGATTACTCAGTTCATGGTAAATTGCGTATTTGCTGGGTACCAGAACACAACGGAGTGATTGGAAATTAACGGGCAAACAGCTTGGCTTCAAAGGGGAGAGAACTTGAGTAATAAACTTGGAAACCTTTCGAAGCCACGAAGAATTAGACAATATCCGGAATCCCGTCAACCCCAGTTGATCGGCGGTTGGGTTTACCTCTCAAGGCCTATCCGACCTTTTGAGGTATCACCAAGCCATCGTTTCGCCAGATCGTTCCCTCACCGCGGATTGAAGCACCCGCAGTGAGTTCATCATCGAAGTTGAGGTTTGGGCTCAAGTCGTTCAGTTCGGAGACTTCACTATCAATGAAATCATTGAAACGCTGTCAGCGAGAAGATTAACTTTACCCACATCATCGGATATGAGAATGCCATTAAAACGATTTCGGTTTATTTTTATCGAAGTCAAAGTATTCTCGTCTTCTGTCGTCAGACGCGTGTCCACTTTGCCTTAGTACGATCTCCACAGCTTTGTGGGCAGATTCGTAATCGAGAGTTCAGAGGCCTCAGTCTCTCCCGCGTAGGATATTCCCGAGGAGACCATGACGCTATGCAATAAAAAAAAATTTTTTTTGTTACCTAGACCTAAAAATTATTTTTTGTTACCTAGACCTAAAAATTACTTTTTTGTATAGATTGAAGCATACTGTTGTATAAAATCAATCTTTTTTTTTAATTTCTGTTTAAATAGCGATTTTATTTATTAATTTTTTTATTATATTATGTACATTTGAGTTTATTTACATGAACAAGTTTCATTAGAAGTAATTGTGAGTTCTTTGTTGACGTTTTGTACATTTCGGAATCGGTTTCTCTAATGAGGAACCAAATATAATCTCCCATCATTCATTACGTCGCCAAGATTCCCGGGGAAAAAGTTTAAATGAGAATGCAAGAAATGAATTTTGAGGGACATATTTACACCTGTTGGAATACATAATGCGAAAAATCAGTTGGAAGAATACATACATATGCGAAAAATCAGTTGGAAGAATACATACATATGTGTTATATACATAAATATAAAAATATATATTTCTAACCAATTTTTTCATAATTTTTTATCAAATCATTAATCATTGTTTCATATTGCGGGCTTTTATTGGATCCAAGGAAATTTGAAACAACAAGCTTAAACGACCTCCATGCTGCAATTTCATCCGACGTCAAATATGATTCGAAATTCACATCTTTCATCAGTTTATTTAGGCCCATCAAAAACTCCTTCTTCGATTTTTTGAAAACAAAGACTTTTTAAATATGAGAGTGAATTGCATCTTACCTTAAGCTTTTACAAAAATTTTAAAGAGCAACAGCTTAATATGCAGTTGTGGCATAATGTCGGCTATCCCAAAGGCATAACATACCAACTACTTTTAAATCGCAACAAATTTTCCAGTCATGTTCATTTTTTATCAATAGCCATTGTTGCGTGTGATTCCTTAGTGTTGACAGCATGAGCAATGGGAATCCACGGTTTCTGATTTCCGTTGTGTAAAAGTACTGCTTTCAAACTTTCTTTACTGCTGTCAACATTTAACCGCCGTTCCTTTGAATTGTATGTTTGATTAAGTTCCTCGAACAATCCGGGAACGTCCTTGCAAAAGCATCTGTTATCCACAGTTGTATAAAATTGTTTGTAAGGTATATCACGGACTCTATAATATGATATGTTAACATCTGGGGCCAAAATATTGTACTGTTTCACCCCAGATGCAAGTAGTTCTGCCTTATCTTTGGTCAGTTCCAAATCTCTCACTAGATCAATGAGTTGAAACTGAGTTAAAAGCGATGACTTCTGACTCGAACTTGAATCTCTTAGAGTTGAGTACTCAGTTGAACCTGATGATGTTTCCGTTATTAGGCTGTTAGCTATACTTGGACACTTCCTACTCCAATCTATTTACTTAGACAAAAATAGCAGTCCGTATCGTGAATGAATGGTAGTCTCCAAATCATTGGCATTCCAAATTGCAAGTGAAGTCTAAAATTAAAACGGTTTATTCCACAAAACATTGTAATATATTAATTTTAAAGTACTTACCGCATTCTTCCACTAGTCCATCGAGTAAGATTTACATGGCACGAATTACACAAAATACTATTTCTTACATATTTTCCGCAAATGTAGCAGAAATTGTCGGGATCATTTACACATTGAAAAGTTCTTTGCCTTTTACTCATACTTCGAAATATAACTTTGTAATATTTTTCATGAAATCGACTTATCTCTTTAAGGCGCTGAATTACACTAATTTATTAATAAGAAATTTCATTCATAAATTCCGGGTTTAAGGTTCATAAGTTGCAGTCGAAAGTAGACACCCAATATTTTCAAGACTGCCGCGTACTTCTTTGTATTGCGTACATATAATGTTACTAGCTGTATATACGACTGGAATGTCCATGCCCCTAAAAGGCGTAACTGAATGGAAACCTCATAAATAAAAAACCACAAATATTGTTGAATGACCCTCTACATGAGCGGATCTCATCCAATATAGCTCTCACATTGCATATAATGGAGGGTTACGAACGGCCATAAAACCTCGTCCTCTCTATGATTTTATAATGTCCGACATCAATCCTCATAAAATAAACTGCAAGTGCAATGTCTCTTATGTGTCTCCCTCACATATGGCGAATTCAATATAATCAAAAACATCATTTAAAAACGGAAAAATATGAAACAACATTTATTTGAATTTCCCAACATTTACAAAATGGGTCATAACTTTTACATCTATCCATAGATTTTTTCAAATATACAGTGTTTTCTTCGTTAGCATGCTGATGTGATAAAATAATTTTTTTGATTTTTTTTCTATTTTTTATGGTTTTTTGTGGTACCAGGAAAAAGTGTTTTTTTTTTAAAAAAAATAATTTTTTTCTCATATTTTTGACGACTGTTACTAAACCAAAGATTCTACGTGAAAGCGATATTTGCAGCACTGAATGAAACCTCCACAAAAGCTGGAATTAAAAAAAAAATTTTACAAAAAAAATTTACCATAAAAATTTGTTTAAATATTTTTTTCGAGTTTGTGACACCTAATTGCACCAGAAACTGTTGTCCACATCCCTTGGACAAAAATTTTGTTGCATAGTGTTATTATATCGGCTTGACCGAACGCGTCGAGTATCGGATCGAGTTGATTCGCGTATAGAGTATCATTAGGCTTGGGGTATAAGGCGACAGTTGTCAGCCATGACCCATTAAGTTTTTTTACACGCACGCAAGTATTCTCGAAACCCTCGCAGTGCCGCCACCGCGTCCGAGTCTGTCTTATACATAGTATAGCCGCGAAAATTTACTCTATTTACCGGATGTAATTTATGTTCAGCGAGCAGAAGAATATCCGGTTTGTGTTTCCTTAAAAACAAATCAAGGTGATGTATCCTATGCATCGAAATGATGGAGTTGACATTAACGAAAATACATTTAATGCCTCTAGAAATTAAAAGCGAAATTCAAAGCGATTGATTGTGCCACGGCGAGGATGGCGTTACGTTTAGCCAGTAACACGTTTAACAAGAAACGCTTCGGACTGTTCTTGGAACTGGCCGTATGCCCGTCGATTTTGCAATTAAGGTAATGTACCGTAAATTCGGGGTTTTCAACAACAGCGCTCGTTGCCGGGTCCGTCGAAATTACCTTTTTGGGGATGAATTGTCCCTTGGAAGGGATTTTGGGGGGCCATGGTCGCCTCAGCATTTTACGCACCGGAAAGGCATACCACAATTGGTAGCCACGTGACCGAAGCGTTGGCAGTTGAAGCACTGCGCGATTTTTTTCTTTTTATCACGAGTGATTTTTACAATGCAGCCGAGGATGGCTTCCAGTTGGTAAAAACCAGTTATATCTGATTTTCGGGACAAATTAATTAACAATTTGCCCCATCCGAGTTTGGCAATCCTGAGGATTTCCAACGAATGTTTCGTACCTGCGAGGAGCGTAGGTCTGCTTCTTCGTTCGAATCGGACAGACCTTCAATGACAGCCGCGTACGGCTTTTCGACCTTCGGAGAGAAGGTGTAGAAATTGCGTTTTTGCTCTGGGAGCATAGTCCGCAATTTCGAAAAATAGTCGAGTGTTAACAGTACGACGTTCGTCACCGTTTGCGACGCGAGTTTGCACACAAAATTTTGGTGCCCGAGGGTACGCGCGATTTCGGCCGTTATGTTTTTAAAGTTTTCTTTATAAATAGTCAGTATCGGAACTGACTTTGCACCTTTCTTAATATTTGTTTTGGACTTACTCTTAACAGCTGCTGCGGAGTTTGTCGTCTTTGGTTGATTAGCCGGAGTTTTCTTCGGTTGGTCTGGGGTCTTCTTTTTGGACGAATTTTTTTACTCTGGACCTGGATCCATTCGTTGGCGGCTGCTGATGTAGATGGTCTATCGGAGGACGTCCTTCCTTCCAGCAAGGTCGGCGTTTGAGATGCAGGCCAAATCTTCGTCGTGTGGGCGCTTCCTACTCTTGGTGTGTAAATCCGTCATTTCAGGTAGCAGTTGGTATTTTTACTTTTTTCACTGTCTTATTGATCACTTCACTATGTATGCACACTCTCACTGTTAACACATGGTTCGTTGTTCCAAGATGATTCCATTGCACCACCAACCATATCGTTTGATCGAACGCCCCGGATCGTTTGATCAAACGTTACCGTCGGTAGTCTAAAAGCGCAATTTTGCCCCTATTTTTCAGCCGTGATACTTTTGCGCCCCTTTTCTTTTGTGATATTAATGGTGTTTTCTTTTGTGCCAAAAAATGCTACATTTGTTCTGCCTTTCGCCCCAAAATCCCTTTTTTCGTTTGTAAAAAAAGCTGCACTTTGATAGGGTTTCGTTTTATTTTTAAATATGTCCTGCGCGGTGCAAAAATGCAACATTTCAGGCCTGTATTTAATCGGAAGGGTAGACGCTGCCCTACAAAACAGATGTTTTTCTGCGTCTAGCGAATAGCTTAAATACCCGCGTGTGTGCATGCGTGCTTTTTTCTAATGAAGATTGGACGGATGCTTTATTTAGGCGGCGCCGCACAGTGCTCTGTCTTCATGTACCGATGTAACAAAAATGGAAGGTGCAATTGCAGAATTATAAAATTTGGTACCAAGCTATATTTAATCATAGTTTAAAAAAATTTAAATTTGGACCCAATCGGACCGCGGGTCTCGTAACGCCAAGAGTGGCGCTGTATTTCGACCAAAGTTTGTAAATCGTAATACGCTTGCTGTGAGTAAATGTGTGCACAAATTTGGGAGGAATTGTTTCAGTATCCCTCAACACCGCCTCCTAGAAGATCTTGAAAATAGGTTTTTGGTCCATTTACTCATCAACTTAAAGGGAATTTTGCGTAGATTACAAATGTGGTGAGAAAAAGTTGAAGACTCAATAGAAAATTTCTGTATGTCAAACGTCTGGTACGTGGACCAAAGAGTTTTTGCACAGTTTTTTTAAAAAGTTTAATGCATGTGTATGTCAGAAGAGTCAACGAAGGGACTTCTAAGATAATATTATCATCTTTGTCATAAATGTCATCAAAAATACCGCATAGATATATTTTCGTTTAAAGGCTACTTGATATAATACTCTTAAAAATATTGCCAATGTTAAGATTTTTAAGCCGTATTGAACTTATAATAGGATCAGAATTTATTGTAAGGTACGTTATTAAATCTTTTTTGTGTTGTTAGGAAAATTTTTTCCTGGTATGGAACACGAGAGCTTCTCGAATATTTTTGTGACTGGCTTCCCCAGATAAGCAACCTTAAATTAAATAAATGTTTCCGGAAATAAAATTGTTAATATTTATATACACTGAAAAAAAAAATAGTAATAAAATTTATGAAGACACATTCTTAAATTAAGTATGCGACCTCGGCATAAATTCAATCACAATTTTCATTAAAATAATGAAAATTTACTTGTTTTTTTACGAAATTTTCCTTAATCTAAAGTTTTTTGAATTTGAATTAATGACTATCTAATCATTAGTTTTGCGTACCCCCTGTTTCCTTAAAAACAAATCAAGGTGATGTATCCTATGCATCGAAATGATGGAGTTGACATTAACGAAAATACATTTAATGCCTCTAGAAATTAAAAGCGAAATTAAAAGCGATTGATTGTGCCACGGCGAGGATGGCGTTACGTTTAGCCAGTAACACATTTAACAAGAAACGCTTCGGACTGTTCTTGGAACTGGCCGTATGCCCGTCGATTTTGCAATTAAGGTAATTTACCGTAAATTCGGGGTTTTCAACAACAGCGCTCGTTGCCGGGTCCGTCGAAATTACCTTTTTGGGGATGAATTGTCCCTTGGAAGGGATTTTGGGGGGCCATGGTCGCCTCAGCATTTTACGCACCGGAAAGGCATACCACAATTGGTAGCCACGTGACCGAAGCGTTGGCAGTTGAAGCACTGCGCGATTTTTTTTTCTTTTTACGAGTGATTTTTACAATGCAGCCGAGGATGGCTTCCAGTTGGTAAAAACCAGTTATATCTGATTTTCGGGACAAATTAATTAACAATTTGCCCCATCCGAGTTTGGCAATCCTGAGGATTTCCAACGAATGTTTCGTACCTGCGAGGAGCGTAGGTCTGCTTCTTCGTTCGAATCGGACAGACCTTCAATGACAGCCGCGTACGGCTTTTCGACCTTCGGAGAGAAGGTGTAGAAATTGCGTTTTTGCTCTGGGAGCATAGTCCGCAATTTCGAAAAATCGTCGAGTGTGAACAGTACGACGTTCGTCACCGTTTGCGACGCGAGTTTGCACACAAAATTTTGGTGCCCGAGGGTACGCGCGATTTCGGCCGTTATGTTTTTAAAGTTTTCTTTATAAATAGTCAGTATCGGAACTGACTTTGCACTTTTCTTAATATTTGTTTTGGACTTACTCTTAACAGCTGCTGCGGAGTTTGTCGTCTTTGGTTGATTAGCCGGAGTTTTCTTCGGTTGGTCTGGGGTCTTCTTTTTGGACGAATTTTTTTACTCTGGACCTGGATCCATTCGTTGGCGGCTGCTGATGTAGATGGTCTATCGGAGGACGTCCTTCCTTCCAGCAAGGTCGGCGTTTGAGATGCAGGCCAAATCTTCGTCGTGTGGGCGCTTCCTACTCTTGGTGTGTAAATCCGTCATTTCAGGTAGCAGTTGGTATTTTTACTTTTTTCACTGTTTTATTGATCACTTCACTATGTATGCACACTCTCACTGTTAACACATGGTTCGTTGTTCCAAGATGATTCCATTGCACCACCAACCATATCGTTTGATCGAACGCTCCGGATCGTTTGATCAAACGTTACCGTCGGTAGTCTAAAAGCGCAATTTTGCCCCTATTTTTCAGCCGTGATACTTTTGCGCCCCTTTTCTTTTGTGATATTAATGGTGTTTTCTTTTGTGCCAAAAAATGCTACATTTGTTCTGCCTTTCGCCCCAAAATCCCTTTTTTCGTTTGTAAAAAAAGCTGCACTTTGATAGGGTTTCGTTTTATTTTTAAATATGTCCTGCGCGGTGCAAAAATGCAACATTTCAGGCCTGTATTTAATCGGAAGGGTAGACGCTGCCCTACAAAACAGATGTTTTTCTGCGTCTAGCGAATAGCCTAAATACCCGCGTGTGTGCATGCGTGCTTTTTTCTAATGAAGATTGGACGGATGCTTTATTTAGGCGGCGCCGCACATTGCTCTGTCTTCATGTACCGATGTAACAAAAATGGAAGGTGCAATTGCAGAATTATAAAATTTGGTACCAAGCTATATTTAATCATAGTTTAAAAAAATTTAAATTTGGACCCAATCGGAACGCGGGTCTCGTAACGCCATTCAAATTATTGCGGGTCCTCAAAAATTCACCAAACTATAACACTGAATTGGAGCATTGTATATTTATGAAATTTAACATGTCATAATATTTCATACGAGTATATATCAGTTGCGGTACAAAATTTGGACGGGATATAGCGAGTCCTTTTGGTACCTCCTACACGAAAGGTTCAAAGGACTTAAGAATAAATATATAAAGAACGCTCAAGAGTGGCGCTGTATTTCGACCAAAGTTTGTAAATCGTAATACGCTTGCTGTGAGTAAATGTGTGCACAAATTTGGGAGGAATTGTTTCAGTATCCCTCAACACCGCCTCCTAGAAGATCTTGAAAATAGGTTTTTGGTCCATTTACTCATCAACTTAAAGGGAATTTTGCGTAGATTACAAATGTGGTGAGAAAAAGTTGAAGACTCAATAGAAAATTTCTGTATGTCAAACGTCTGGTACGTGGACCAAAGAGTTTTTGCACAGTTTTTTTAAAAAGTTTAATGCATGTGTATGTCAGAAGAGTCAACGAAGGGACTTCTAAGATAATATTATCATCTTTGTCATAAATGTCATCAAAAATACCGCATAGATATATTTTCGTTTAAAGGCTACTTGATATAATACTCTTAAAAATATTGTCAATGTTAAGATTTTTAAGCCGTATTGAACTTATAATAGGATCAGAATTTATTGTAAGGTACGTTATTAAATCTTTTTTGTGTTGTTAGGAAAATTTTTTCCTGGTATGGAACACGAGAGCTTCTCGAATATTTTTGTGACTGGCTTCCCCAGATAAGCAACCTTAAATTAAATAAATGTTTCCGGAAATAAAATTGTTAATATTTATATACACTGAAAAAAAAAAATAGTAATAAAATTTATGAAGACACATTCTTAAATTAAGTATGCGACCTCGGCATAAATTCAATCACAATTTTCATTAAAATAATGAAAATTTACTTGTTTTTTACGAAATTTTCCTTAATCTAAAGTTTTTTGAATTTGAATTAATGACTATCTAATCATTAGTTTTGTGTACCCCCTTCTTTAAATGTACACCTTTAAATTAAAGAACAAAATCATTATTTTTGTGACAATCCGCATTATTTTATGTAATATTTCAATACTTTTAAGGATTTTCTACATTAAAACTATGACGTAGACATGTTACAGTTTTAATGTCGAATCGGACTTAATTGACAGTATGAGATATTTAAGTAATAAATTTAAGGCTATGCTCCCCTTTAAAGAAAAGTTGTCTTGGTAATAAATTTTATGATTATTGCCATTATGTTTAAGAATACATACGAGAGAATTATGTTATCTCTCTCTCTCTCTTTCGGAGAATTAAAGTTGTTTGTTAACGTGTGGATAAATTATTATTATGGAATGTTAGAAGAGCCCTCTGAGTATAGAGAATATTCTGTTGTTCGTTTTCTTTCAAATCAGTTACTTGGAAGCTATGGAGGGAAGTGGTTGCGTGTTTTGAGACGCGGATTGTACAAAAATTAAATTGCGGTGAATATGTAAGTTTACGTGCATGTTGCTTGGCACCATACCATAGCAACAACAAGAACTGAAACTCAAAATAACGGCAGTTGTGAATTACGAGTATTCGTGTACATGTGCGTATGTATGTGGTTATGCCGTCGGCGTCTCCATCGATCTCGGTTATAAGGGAGTGCGTTCATCGTAGTTATTTTTGCTGTATGTTTTATATGGTGATGTATGTACATACATTTTTGAAGTGATCTTGTTAGAAAGTCCTGTGAAGAGATTTATGCGAACATTAAAAAATGGACAATAAAAATGCGGGTTTTGTAATACTGAAAGAGGCAATAGGAAAATGTTTACACGAGTGAAATATAATATATTGTCCTGAAATAAACAACCTATTGGTGATTACAAAATTAACAAAACTCATTTCAATTGGAAATTATATATTTATTAAAAATAACTGCTAACAGCGCATAAAGCAGAAATGTAAAATTATTTCTGGCAATATAGAAATTTGTAATTAATAGTATTTTATACAACTATATTTTTATTTTTTAGTAAAACAATTTTAGAATGGGTCTTTTAGAAGTATTTCTGACGTAGAAAAGTGACAAATTCTACCAAATATTTCAACGTAAGTATTATATAAGAACGATTGAAATATTTCTCTTAGTTTTCAGCATTTTCCTATCGTGATATGATGACATTTATTTGTATTTTCTTTAATCATTCTATTTGATTTCTTTTCAGAACAATTTTAATTTTATATCGCGAAATATTTGAAGATAAAAGATAAATGTAATTATTTGTTGTAAATTACAACAAATAATTCATAAATTCAAACATCCCCCTACACAGGGGAACGAAAATATGCTTGGAAACAAAATTTGTAAGTATTATGTATTTGTGAACAAATTTTATTTGAAAATCAAGAAACTTAGTTTGGAACGCATATATTAATAGATTACAACGAAATACATCTGCGAACTGACTTCCACAAATAAAAGATGTAAAATCACACCAACAATGTTATTGTTTTACGAATCTATTTTATTTAAAAAAGAGTTACAACTTTTGACTTTTTCTAAAGCTGAGTATAGACGATTGCCAGATCGGCAAACGTTATCAACCCTGTTAAAGTTCTGCAAATACACGGACAATGTCAGATTGTTAGGCAAAGGTGAATTGACAGTTCAGACGATTGCAAGAAAACATTACAATTACATGTATTTACAATATATTTTGTAAATATTTATATGCAGGATTGCCAATAAAAATACATTATATACAGTGTTGCAAATAAAATGTTTTTCTGGCAATGGCGCCGTTGTCACATGCATAAACTTCGCACATATAACAATCAGCAAATTATCTCGCAATGACTTTTCTGCTAACGTTGCAAAAGAAAAATTGTATGTTCACACGGTTGTAAATTCACAGGGTTGCATTTTTCCGCCATTTTTCTGGCAATGTTGTCCGATCAGCAAATCGTCTGTACTTACCTTAAGTTTAATTTAAATACATACACAAACGAAATACCAAAACAAACGAAAATACAATTTAATTTTTTTTAGATTTCGTGTTATACTTTATAGTTAAACCTGCTGTTACATTAGGCCAAATTGGTTAAATTTTTGCATCGTTTCCTTTATGAACGGTAATATATATTACCTTATAATTTGGTATAAGGGATATTTTTGTTTTACTGAAATCAAAATAATAAGCCTTTTTTGCTTAAAAATAATTTGTAAATAAGCTGCTTTCTTATCGCGATGTTTTGAATTAAAATAAATATAAATTATTGGGTTGTATGGACCAAATAGTATCTTAATATAGGATTCGTACATATTTGCTAATCTAACAGCAGAGTTAAGAATGTCATAAGCAGCATTTGTTTTTGGTTTACAGAGCTAATTTTTAATTAATAAATATACCAATTCGTGAATAATAAAATTTAAATATTTATATTCAGCTCATCGCAGGACTTCAAAGTTCTGTATGGTGTAAAATTGTTCGCGTTTAAGTTCTATTAACTCGTTTTTTTCAATGGTAAATGTAATTAAGCCACATTCAAAACAAACTTTTTAAATTAAATACGTCAGTGAATCATTTTAAGTAACTTGGGAAATGTTCCTGGTGGTTTGTTTTCCGCTTTTAATAAAATCTTACATAAGATAAATATGTATTACCTACCTGAGAATAATCCTTAATAAGCAACCTCATGGAATAGTACAATATTATGATGCTTTCTTTTCTAAAAAATTATGGTGTCCTGTCAGAGAGCAGCATTTTAAACCCCTTTCGCATTGCAGTATTTTCTCATAAACGAAATCAAAAAATCGTTTTAGGGCGAAAGGCAGAAACAATTTACCATTTATTGGCACAAAAGAAAATACCATTATTTTTATTTAAATTAATGTTTATAAAAAAAGTGTAGATACAATTCAATTTTAAATGAAAACCCTTTTTTAATTTGTGTTTCAGTTATATGTATTTTTAAGAAGAAGTTGCATTTTATTTCAGCTGAATAATGATCAAAAGTGCATAAAATTGTAGTAGTATATTAACAATATTTTAAAAATAAATCATATGTTCTGCAAAACAATCCACGGTTTTTTAATATTTTAAATATTCACCGTACTTAAAAAAAACGTTTTTGTGGTTTTGTTTGCTAACAAAACTTAAGGTTTTAAAATCTAAGTCACGTTTGACTTTTTAAGAAAATTATTTTTGATAAAATCTGATGCCGAGTCCATCCCTAACTCAATTTATATGTAAAAATGTCGCTGACGTCACTTTCAAAACACACAGTCCAAATAATTTATAATATATTATATAAATTTTTTTTTTAAATTTTTAGTAAAGCAATTTTTGAATGGATCTATTTGAGAGTATTTGTATCGTAGAAGAGTGACCAATTGTACCAAATATTTCACTGTAAGTATTACATGTCAAAGATTTAAATATACCTCTTATTTTTCACATTTTGTTACAGTGATATGATACAATTTATTTTTATACTTTTCCGTATATAAATCATTCCGTTTGATTTCTTTTAAGATTATTTTATTTTAGATCGTGTAATGAACTTTATTTGGATATATGAAAAATTCAGTGGGGAATGAAATTTACAAATTGCAGCAAATAAGTGAGCATACAAACTATATGATATGTAAAACTAATTATATAACAATTATTTTATACAATTTATATTTAAATTCCAGCCAAATTCCATGTTAAAAATTAAAGTCAGTTCAAAGGAAAATTGTTCTTGGTCAACAAATGGAGAACGAATCCCACTATAGATTTTCAAATCGATACATACCAATAATAACAATATTACGTTGTATTTTGAATTTATAAGTTAACACTATAACTTGCATGAAACATATTTTTTATGAATATTAAATGATTTCAAAGAAAACCACACATTAATGAGTGTAACATTATAATAAATACAATGTAACGAATTTTCAATACATATTTTAAAAAACTATATTTAAATCCATGTATGCCTTAAATTAATACCAGTATATTCTTATATCAAGGACAGACATTTTAAATTTTATTACGATAATGTTTTAAATTATATGATATTTTACTACAAAAAAGCACGCGGCAAACTTAAATTTACGCCAAAATGTTCTTAGTTTAAAACCAAACATAATTATTTTTATTACCCAAAATTCTTAATTCTATGAAATGCATCCTCATACCATGTACTATTGACGTCTTTAAATTAACTATAAAACCTTCTTATTTTTATAGCGATTGTCTTTGGCTCGAAATCATTGCCGAAATCTTAAACTTTACGACAAATTCTTTGATTTTCAGTACGCTTTTTTTTAGTGTACCTACTGGCAAATTTAAATAACTGATAACATCGTAACCATGAATTGGTACTTTATGTACACTACTGGCATGAAATATCATTGGAAGCGCATCAAACTATTATCCTTGTTACTATTAGGAACTCCCTAAATGCATTACTGTTAATTTTTTGTCTTTTTTTTTGTACTTTTTCGTAATTTTGTGCACGAATAATTGGAACTTTTATATTTTATTTTTAAAACCTCCTACAAATTATATTTGAAAATAACGTTTTTATTCAGTCAGAATTTATTTGGTTTGAGACCATATGTTCCATTTACTTTCTGTCTATTCCAAGAAAGTAATAGAAACAAATACAAAAATTGGTAGAGAGTTTTAATTGCTTGGTAGAATTGACTGCAGTTTCGATAGACACCACTCTATCATCTTCAGAATTCAGTAGCAATAGTGTATGTCTTTAACTTAAATCAGCTGAAATACTTGAGGAAGCAGTAAATTGAATTTAACAAGAACTGCTAACCAAACCCGTATTTTGCCGAACTAAGTCAACATACTAAAACTCTCATACCAATACATTTTTGTTTTTTGCTTGGGTTCGCATCGCGAACCACGAAAACAAATGTAGTTTTGTCAACGGCTAATGCCGACGTCATCGTACCTCATGTGTTTGTATGTGTTGTTGTTATTTATTGTTGGTCTGTGCTTTTGTTATTCAGTCAGAATTTATTTGGTTTGAGACCATATGTTCCATTTACTTTCTGTCTATTCCAAGAAAGTAATAGAAACAAATACAAAAATTGGTAGAGAGTTTTAATTGCTTGGTAGAATTGACTGCAGTTTCGATAGACACCACTCTATCATCTTCAGAATTCAGTAGCAATAGTGTATGTCTTTAACTTAAATCAGCTGAAATACTTGAGGAAGCAGTAAATTGAATTTAACAAGAACTGCTAACCAAACCCGTATTTTGCCGAACTAAGTCAACATACTAAAACTCTCATACCAATACATTTTTGTTTTTTGCTTGGGTTCGCATCGCGAACCACGAAAACAAATGTAGTTTTGTCAACGGCTAATGCCGACGTCATCGTACCTCATGTGTTTGTATGTGTTGTTGTTATTTATTGTTGGTCTGTGCTTTTGTTATTCAGTCAGAATTTATTTGGTTTGAGACCATATGTTCCATTTACTTTCTGTCTATTCCAAGAAAGTAATAGAAACAAATACAAAAATTGGTAGAGAGTTTTAATTGCTTGGTAGAATTGACTGCAGTTTCGATAGACACCACTCTATCATCTTCAGAATTCAGTAGCAATAGTGTATGTCTTTAACTTAAATCAGCTGAAATACTTGAGGAAGCAGTAAATTGAATTTAACAAGAACTGCTAACCAAACCCGTATTTTGCCGAACTAAGTCAACATACTAAAACTCTCATACCAATACATTTTTGTTTTTTGCTTGGGTTCGCATCGCGAACCACGAAAACAAATGTAGTTTTGTCAACGGCTAATGCCGACGTCATCGTACCTCATGTGTTTGTATGTGTTGTTGTTATTTATTGTTGGTCTGTGCTTTTGTTATTCAGTCAGAATTTATTTGGTTTGAGACCATATGTTCCATTTACTTTCTGTCTATTCCAAGAAAGTAATAGAAACAAATACAAAAATTGGTAGAGAGTTTTAATTGCTTGGTAGAATTGACTGCAGTTTCGATAGACACCACTCTATCATCTTCAGAATTCAGTAGCAATAGTGTATGTCTTTAACTTAAATCAGCTGAAATACTTGAGGAAGCAGTAAATTGAATTTAACAAGAACTGCTAACCAAACCCGTATTTTGCCGAACTAAGTCAACATACTAAAACTCTCATACCAATACATTTTTGTTTTTTGCTTGGGTTCGCATCGCGAACCACGAAAACAAATGTAGTTTTGTCAACGGCTAATGCCGACGTCATCGTACCTCATGTGTTTGTATGTGTTGTTGTTATTTATTGTTGGTCTGTGCTTTTGTTATTCAGTCAGAATTTATTTGGTTTGAGACCATATGTTCCATTTACTTTCTGTCTATTCCAAGAAAGTAATAGAAACAAATACAAAAATTGGTAGAGAGTTTTAATTGCTTGGTAGAATTGACTGCAGTTTCGATAGACACCACTCTATCATCTTCAGAATTCAGTAGCAATAGTGTATGTCTTTAACTTAAATCAGCTGAAATACTTGAGGAAGCAGTAAATTGAATTTAACAAGAACTGCTAACCAAACCCGTATTAGACATAATAATATATATATTTTTTTAAGTTTGTGCGCTTTTATTTTATATTTTTATATAATAGTAATAGTACATATATTGTTCCTGAAGAATAAAATTTTAGGGATATGTTCCAACTTTTTTTTCGCATTCCAATTAAAATTGCAACTTTTTTCACTTTAACAAAAAATACGAATTTTCAAAAGCAATTTTGAATAGTACAAATGAAATTTTTCCCGACTTGACACTTTTGTATTATTAGTAATTTGATTAACTATCATACACCAAAAGTTTGGTTTAATTTCCCTAATAAACGAATTTTATACAGCTATTTTACAACGTACATTTAAGGTAGTTTATTTTTTGGTCGATTTGCATACAATAAAAAAAGCGTACTGAAAATCAAAGAATTTGTCGTAGAGTTTAAGATTTCGGCAATGATTTCGAGCCAAAGACAATCGCTATAAAAATAAGAAAGTTTAATAGTTAATTAAAAGACGTGAATAGTACTTGTTTTGAGGATGCATTTCATAGAATAATGAATTTTGGGTAATAAAAATAATTGTGTTTGGTCTTAAATTAAGTACATTTTGGCGTAAATTTAAGTTTGCCGCGTGCTTATTTGTAGTAAAATATCATATAATTTAAAACATAATCGTAATAAAATTTAAAATGTCTGTCCTTGATATAAGAATATACTGGTAATTAATTTAAGGTATACATGGATTTAAATATAGTTTTTTAAAATATGTATGGAAAATTCATAACATTGTATTTATTAAAATGTTACTCTAATTAATGAATTATTTTCTTTGAAATCATTTAATATTCATAAAAAATATGCTTCATGCAAGTTAAAGTGTTAACTTATAAATTCAAAACACAACTCTTTCTCTTTCTAAAGATTGGATTTATTATATTTTATATTGGAAAGTACAAAAAATGTATAATACGTATTACGGATAACATTGGACATTTTACAATTTAAAACAATATTTTAGTTGTATATAAAGACAAACCGGCCAACACACTATGATAATATAGGTTACTACTGGTATGCATCGATTTGTAAATCTATAGTGGGATTCGTTCTCCATTTGTTGACCAAGAACAATTTTCATTGGAACCGACATTAATTTTTAACATGGAATTTGGCTTTAATTTAAATAGAAATTGTATAAAATAATTATTATATAATTAGTTTTACGTATCATATAGTTTGTATGCTCACTTGTTTGCTGCAATTTGTAAATTTCATTCCCCACTGAATTTTTCATATATCCAAATAAAGTTCATTACACGATCTAAAATTAAAATAATCTGAAAAGAATTTATATGTACAGGGTTGCCCATATTCGACGGACCCACGGACTCGTTGGGCCCATTCCAATCGACGAGGCTTGTCCGCAGGCAACAATCTTTGCGTCAATTGAATTTTGTACGGGAACAAATGCAAATCAACGCGAATAATCCGTTGTAAAGTGGACCGAGCCATGCCCAACTGCTGAGAACGGCGTTTTTGGGATGTTCTTGGGGACCTCTCAACACTGGCTCGTACGGCAGCGATATTCTCGGCCGATCGCCTTGGTCGACTTTTATTTGGCCTCTTCGGATTAGAAAGAGCCTCACCAGTCGAAAATTTTTCGTATAAACGCTTAATGGTGTTCTTAGAAGGCGCACTTCTCACATTTTTTAATATTTTAAAAGCACGTTGACTTGACTTCTTCTGTTGAATGTAAATTTCAACTATTTCAGAGCGCTCGCGTGGCGTGTATTGTTCCATGGTAAAAATCTGCTTGGACTGACGCTTCAAACGCGGTATGTCATCAAGCGATCTGACATCTCTGTCAAAAGTTATGGCGTTGCCAGATGGGTCCGTCGAATATGGGAGACCCTGTACAATTGGTACAATTGGCCACTCTTCTACGACACAAATACTCATAATAGATCCATTCAAAAATTGCTTTACTAAAAATTTTAAAAATATATTTATATAATATATTATTAATTATTTGGACTGTGTGTTTTGAAAGTGACGTCAGTGACATTTTTACATATACATTGAGTTAAGAATGGACTCGGCATCAGATTAGCCGCAATATAATTTTATCAAAAACAAGTAAAAAAGTTTCGGTCGTGTAAACCGACTAAGGTATACCCTCACTTTGTGAGTACTGTAATATGGGAGGTACCAGAGGGGGTTTAACAAATACTCCTATTTTTCGCTAATATATATATTTTTCAAATATATTGCACTGTACCGAATTGTAAGCGTTTATGTGAACTGGTATATTAAAGTTATGATATATGGGCATTTCCGCGGGTCACGAACGTACGTTCATACGCTTTTGATGTACAAAAAATATAGAAAACAAAAATTTCTCCCGCATTTTTGTTGGTGATTTGATAGCATATTGGTAGCTCTATGTTAGGTGCAAAAGATGGGTTTCATCGAGTTTTAGTTTTCATAATGATAGCAATAAACATGTGGTCACGAACGTACGCGAAATAGAAGTCAACTTTGGCTGAATTTAGTAACATGCAAAAATATGCGGAAAGGAACGGAATATTCTACAGCTATTACTTTATTTTAAAAGAGGATTAATGTAGATTTCTATTGAGTATTTACACAATAAATTATCTCTATTGGTTTTTTTCTAATTGGCTTAGGTGCCGGTCGCGAACGTACGATTTTTCCATCTGTTTTAACCGTTAAATTAATCGTTAATCGAACTTTTTTTTGGTCTCCTTGCATTGTTCTCTTCTTACTTGATTGTAATAGAGTAATTTTGTAGAAAGAGTGCAAGCATAACATGTTTTTATATGTAAAATAATTAAATATAAAATTGTCTGTAAAAGTAGCTTAAAATGGAAAAAATAATTTTTTTCAGTTTTTACGCAAATTTTCTCATGAAAACATCTGAGATATGCTATGAAACCATTATATTTTAAAAATTTAGACATTTTCTACTCATTTTTTTATAATTTCTTATATATAATTCTTTATATTCACAATAAAATACGATGATTACCAACATTTTATTTTTCGGCCCTGGTCGACCATTCGGCGGAAGTGCCCATATTCAATTTTGGTATGATTTCGCCATTTTGTGTGGGAGGTACCAAAAGGAGCGTGTTCATAACGCCCATTTTACAAAGGGCTATAAGTTCTTTAAAAATATTACACTGTGCAAAAATTTGTTGTGTTTTCGTGCATTTGTACTTACGGTATAAGCTCTTACTTTTTGTATAAAATTTTACATTTGTGTGAGAGGTACCAAAACGGGCGTGGCAATAACCACCGTTTTTAACAGGACTGTAGGCACTATAAAAGCATAACTCTGCACAAAATGTCAAGTATATTTATGCACTGGTATTCAAATTATAAGCTGTTAACTTTTAATGCAAAATAGTACATTTGTGTGGGAGATACCAAAAGGGGCGTGTCAACTACGCCCAATTTTCACTGGACTATAGGTACTATAAAAGTATTACACTGTACAAAATTTCAAGTATTTGCATGAAGTGATATTATAGTATTATATTATAAGCAGTTAACTTTTGGTGCAAAATGGTCCATTTGTTTGGGAGGTCCAAAAAGGTGTGCGGCAACTTCGCCCATTTTTCTCGAGGTGATAGTGACTAATATACTAATATTATGTGTAGAATTTGAGAAGATTCGAATTAGTAGTATAGAAGTTATTAAAGAATCAATAGTTCACTAAAAGTTAACCCTTTGTGGGGAAGGTACTAGGAGGAGTGGAAAAATATTACCACATACCAAATTTGAAGTCAATCGGTTACTCCTTTCGAGAGTTATCGTGCGCACCAGCCAGCAGACAGACGGACAGGCAGACCGACAGACGGACAGACGGACAGACGGACGGATATTGCTCATTCGACTTAAAATTACCGAAAACGAATATCCGCCGAACATACTTGGGGTCTTTGGTCACTCATTCGATGTGTTACACTTTTTTCGTAGCAAATGATATATACCCTCGTATCACTAAAGTGAGGGTATAATAATTTTCTCAAAAAAGTCAAACGTGACTTAGAATTTAAAATCTTAAGTTTTGTTAGCAAACAAACCTACAAAAACTTTTTTTTTTAAGTACGGTGAACATTTAAAATATTAAAAAAACGTGGATTGTTTTGCAGAACATATGATTTATTATTAAAATATTGTTAATATATACAATTTTATGCACTTTTGATTATTATTCAGCTGAATTAAAATGCAACTTCGTCTTAAAAATATAACTGCGACAAAAATTAAAAAAAGTTTTTCATTTAAAATTGAATTGTATCTACACTTTTTTTCATAAACATTAATTTAAATAAAAATTAATGGTCTTTTCTTTTGTGCCAAAAAATGATAAATTGTTTCTGCCCTTCGTCATAAAACGATTTTTTTTCGTTTATGAGAAAATACGGCACTGCGAAAGGGGTTTAAAATCCTGCTCTCTGACAGGGCAAAATAATTTTTAGAAAAGAAAACATCATAATATTATACTAGACCATGAAGTTGCTTATTAAAGATCATTCTTAGGTAGGTAATGCATATTTATCTTATGTAAGAACATTTTATTAAAAGCGGAAAATAATCCACCAGGAACATTTCCTAAGTTGCTTCAAATGATTCACTGACGTATTTCATTTAAAAAGTTTGTTTTGAATGTGGCTTAATTACATTTACCATTAAAAAACGAGCTAATAGAACTTAAACGACACCATACAGAACTTTGAAGTCTTGCGATGAGCTGTATATAAATATTTAAATACTATTATTCACACAGATTTTTAAACGAAAAGAAAAGATGCGATGGATTGGAATAAATTTGCTCTGTAAAACAGAAACTAATGCTGCTTATGACATTCTTAACTCTGCTGTTAGATTAGCAAATATGTATGAATCCTAGATTAAGATACTATTTGGTCCATATTACATTTTTCATACAAAATAAATCTTTAACCCAATAATTTATATTTATTTTTATTCAAAACATCGCGATAAGAAAGCAGCTTATTTACAAATTATTTTTAAGCAAAAAAAAGCTTATTATTTTGATTTCAGTAAAACAAAAATATCCCTTGGACCAAATTATAAGGTAATATATATTGTCGTTCATAAAGGACGCGATGAAAAAATTTAACCAATTTGGCCTAATATAACAGCAGGTTTAACTATAAAGTATAACATGAAATCTAAAAAAATTAAATTGTATTTTCGTTTGTTTTTGTATTTCGTTTGTGTATGTATTTAAATTAAAATTCGAAAAAGTCAAAAGCTTTAACACTTTTTTAAATAAAATATATTCGGAAGACTTTTTGAACAATAACATTGTTTGTGTGATTTTACATATTTTATTTGTGAAAGTCAGTTCGCAAATGTATTTCGTTGTAATCTCTTATTATATGCGTTCCAAACTAAGTTTCTTGATTTTCAAATAAAATGTATATGTTCACAAATACATAATACTTACAAATTTTGTTTCCAAGCATATTTCCGTTCCCCTGTGTAGGGGGATGTTTGAATTTACGAATTATTTGTTGTAATTTACAACAAATAATTACATTTATCTTTTATCTTCAAATATTTCGCGATCTAAAATTAAAGTTGTTCTGAAGATAAATCAAATAGAATGATTAAAGAAAATACAAATAAATTTCATCATATCACGATAGGAAAACGCTGAAAACTTAGAGAAATATTTCAATCGTTCATATGTAATACTTACGTTGAAATATTTAGTAGAATTTGTCACATTTCTACGACAGAAATACTTCTAAAAGACCGATTCCAAAATTGTTTTATTAAAAAATAAAAAGATAGTTGTATAATAATATTACATTTCTAAAAATTTTACATTTCTACTTTAGCAGTTATTTTTAATAAATATATAATTTCCAATTAAAATGTGTTTTGTTAATTTTGTAATTACAAATAGGTTGTTTATTTCAGGATTATATATTATATTTCACTCATCTAAACATTTTCCTATTGCCTCTTCCAGTATTACAAAACCTATTACCCGCATTTTTATTGTCCATTTTTTAAAGTTCGCATAAATCTCTTCACAGCACTTTCTAACAAGATCACTTCAAAAATGTATGCACATCACTCTTATCACCGAGATCGATGGAGACGCCGACGGCATAACCACATATGTACATACACACATGTACACGAATCCTCGTGATTCACAGCTGCCGTTATTTTGAGTTTCAGTTGTTGTTGTCGCTATGGTATGGTGCCAAGTAACATGCACGTATAATATGTAAATATTCACAGCAATTTCATTTTTTAATTTTTTTCACAATCCGCTTATCAAATCACACAATACACACATTTGAAAGAAAACGAACAACAGAATATTCTCTATACTCAGAGAGCTCTTCTACATTCCATAACAATTATTTATTCACACATTAACAAACAACTCTAATTCTCCGAAAGAGAGAGAGATAGCATAATTCTCTCTTATGTATTCTTAAAAATAATGGCAATAATCATAAAATTTATTACCAAGACAACTTTTCCTCAAAAGGGGGCATAGCCTTAAATTTATCACTCAAATATCTCATACTGTCAATTAAGTCCGATTCGACATTAAAACTGTGACATGTCTACGTCATAGTTTTAATGTAGAAAATCCTTAAAAGTATTGAAATATTACATAAAATAATGCGGATTGTCACAAAAATAGTTATTTTTTTCTTTAATTTAAACGCGTACATTTAAAGAAGGGCGTACACAAAACTAATGATTAGATAGTCATTAATTCAAATTCAAAAAGCTTTAGATTAAGGAAAATTTCGTAAAAAACATGTAAATTTTCATTATTTTAATGAAAATTGTGATTGAATTTATGCCGAGGTCGCATACATAACACTAGGTCACAAATAACAAAATTTTCTTTGTTATTTGTTTCTAGCATACTTTTTTTCATTGATTTTGACCTACTAAACACGAAAATGAGTTTTAAAAATTTTTCTGTCGATTGGTTTTCGAGATACAAATTTTTGAACTTTTTTTTTTAAATTTTTGGAGGTACACTTACAATTTTGAGCATATCTTTCGTCTTCTTTGACGTATTTGATCCTACTACTACTCAAATTAAAGAAAATTGAGCCGTCTACAACTCATTCTCAGAAAATTTTCAAATCGGGTGAGTAGTTTTGATGTTGGCGGCTTAAAAAGGTTAAAAAACTGCGTTTTTTTAGTAAAAATGTGGCAGAAAAATTCATATAAAAATTCATATAAAATATAAAACGCGATGCTAACAGCGATTTTGGTTTTTTTACGTATAGCTGGCATTTTTCCAAAGAAAATAAGCACTTACTTAACAAAATCTGACAACAAATGGCGGACTTATAATTTTTTTGGTAAAAGACCGAAATTCCGCTATTTCACGATTTTTTGATTTTCATTATTTGCACAGCTTACCTACCCAACGCAAACGATTAAATACATTTGAACTTAATTTAAAATAAACAAATTAGTCTTAGTATATTATTTTTTAATTTATTTAGAGCACTACATACTCAATGTATGGCACAATTAGAAATGGATGTGCCAGGTTAGCTAAACTAACGAAATTAACCAAATCAACGCCCAAAAAAATGAGTAGAAACAAAGATATAACTGTACATTTTATGCCATGTGGAAAAACAGCTGACTTCTTCTTTGTTTTTTGTATTCGCTGCAATTGGTCTCACGTATTAGGGTCCAAATGTAGTCACCCATCATAGCCGTGTCATAGATGCCCTGATAGCGTCGTTCCATAGCCTTCAATTCCTGATGAAAGCGCTCGCCGTGTTCGTCGCTCACGTCTCCTAAATTCTCAGGGAAAAAATCCAAATGAGAATGCAGAAAGTGTATTTTAAGTGACATGTGCACTCCTACCCAAAAATGAAAAAAAACGAGAAGTAAAACGCTATTTAAATTAACATTTGTTTCAAAAAAAACCTACCCATTGCTTCATAGTTCTTTACCAGATCCTCAACTATGTCCTTATAATTATCGCTTTTGTTGTTTCCTAAAAAGTTTTCCACAACAAGCCTGAAGGAATTCCATGCTGCGGCTTCGATGGGTGATAACAGCTTCGGGAATGTTTCATCTTTCAACATTTTTTTTATCTCGGGTCCTGCGAAAACTCCTTCTTTAATTTTTGCCAGCGAAAGGTTAGGGAAAATTTACCGTAAATAGGCAAAAGCTTCACCTTCTTTGTCCAATTTTTTGGCAAAATTTTTTATCAAACCCAATTTTATGTGCAGCGGCGGAAGTATTATATTTTCACGGTTCTCTATTAGTGGTTTGCGCTGAACATTCGCTTCTCCAACTACAGGTTTCGTTCGTTCCGGCCATTTTTTTTTGAATATAATGCTGATCATCAGCGCGGCTATTCCAAAGGCACAGAAAACAGCAATGTCGCGTATAGCCTCCTTGGAGTCCACACAGAATGGCCACAGCTTTGAGGTCGGCGCATATTTTCCAATTATATTTGCTATACTCTATGCATTTCAGCAAAATGTTCATAGTTTCATAGTTCTCCTTTGAATGAACCGCATGAGCAATAGGAAGAGATGGCTTTTCATTCCCATTATGTAAGAGAACTGCCTTCAAGCTCTCTTTGTTGCTGTCAATAAACAACCTCCATTCATTGGTGAAGCTCTTGGAACAAGCCGGAAATGTCGCTGCAAAAACATATTTCGTCTTTCTTTGTATAAAATTTTGCATACTGCTGGTGACGCTTCCTGTACGCTGTTACTTTCACTTCTGAATTCGCAAATCCACACTGTACCATCCGAGACGCAAAAAGTTCGGATTTCTCCTTAGTGAGACCAAAATCGCGCACCCAATCGTTTAGTTCGGCGTGTGACAGTAATTTTCGCTTTCTGCACGCCCCAAATTCGCTTGCACTTGACTCGGACTCTTGATCTGACGATTCTGCTTTTTGAAGATATGCACCAGGGCACACTGGATATGGTACATCATTCGAATGTGGTACTGGAAGTGCAAACGATCCCACTTGATGTAGTTCCATTTTACAAATCTCCCTGTTTGTGGGGAGGCAAAAATAACATTCTGTGGAATGGCATAGCGGCTTTTTCCACATCATTGGTGTATCGAATTTCATATGGCGCCTACAATTAAAATAAATTACTATATTTGCTTTGCTTAATGTGTTTAAATAAAAATTCTTACCTTCCGCCAGCTGCCCAGTTGGTTAGGATTATATAGCAAAGATCACATAGCGACTTAGGTGTCCATGGTTCTGTGATATTTGGTGAAATAGCAAAATAATTCAAATAGTGCAATTGCACTGCTGGAGTAAACGTGTGTGCGTGATTATTCTTTATAAACTCGCCACAAACATTGCAGAAATTGTCTGGATTGTTCAAACACTCGAACACACGTAGTCTTTTACTCATTGTCTTACTTGTTGGGTAGGTATTATATGCACTTAAATTCAATTTGTTTCACTTTTTACTCGTACTACTCGCATTCGTAGACACTTGTTGAATGACAAAAAACGATAAATGAACACCTATAAATACTAAGTATGTTACAATATTTTACTGACAGGTACTTATGAATGGGCGCATCTTTTAAGGGTGGCTATATACCTGATTCAGCAAGTGTGCGTTTCAAATTGTGGAAAAGTTTCCAAATAATGACCACTCACAAATGTGGGGTAATTTCTGTAAAAAAAATCCGATACAGGTAGCCATCGGGAAAACACACATCAATAAAAAAGTGTAATTCCCTTTTTTCCCTTTA
The DNA here is from genome assembly GCA_963930755.1 of Eudasyphora cyanicolor. Classification (NCBI taxonomy): domain Eukaryota; kingdom Metazoa; phylum Arthropoda; class Insecta; order Diptera; family Muscidae; genus Eudasyphora; species Eudasyphora cyanicolor. The sequence continues at coordinate 151,150,683 of OZ005734.1, read as the reverse complement.
ATTGACTGTGAACGGAGTAGCAGTCATAAAGGAACACGAAGAGCGTCCACGCACATTCAGAAGCGTATATTACTCTGCAACCACAATCATAAAAATTAAATAACTATTTGTGTATTACTTATTTTGTTTAGTTCTGAGAATCATAAAAATTACGTAAACGTTTTTTCCAAACAATTTTGTACATGTAAAGTGGGTTTGCCAAAATTCGTATCGTAAAATGCAGCTGTGTTTCTATGTTCTGCATTTTCATTATACCATTTTCGACGAAACGTCCCTACGGTATTGTAAATAGGTTTTTTACAATTATGAAAAATTTGTGTTATTAATATTAATTTAAAAATTTTATCAAAACTGCAAAGTGCTGTGACATTTGAAAAAAATTTCCAAAAAAAAAAATTGCTGATTTCACTAAATTTTTGAAATTTCAAAAATGCCAGAACAGAAGACATTAACCCAGGGTGGTGAAATTTTGAACAGAAGTAACTTATGTATAGGAGCAACTGTTCCGTTCTATTCCAAAAGGATTATAAAAAACTTGCTTTTTCGATCCCTCCTAGTAGGTTAGCTGTGCAAATAATGAAAATCAAAATATCGTGAAATAGCGGAATTTCGGTCTTATACCAAAAAAATTATAAGTCCGCCATTTGTTGTCAGATTTTGTTAAGTAAGTGCTTATTTTCTTTGGAAAAATGCCAGCTATACGTAAAAAAACCAAAATCGCTGCTAGCATCGCGTTTTATATTTTATATGAATTTTTATATGAATTTTTCTGCTTTTTAAGCCGCCAACATCAAAACTACTCACCCGATTTGAATGAGTTGTAGACGGCTCAATTTGCTTTAATTTGAGTAGTAGTAGGATCAAATACGTCAAAGAAGACGAAAGATATGCTCAAAATTGTAAGTGTACCTCCAAAAATTTAAAAAAAAAGTTCAAAAATTTGTATCTCGAAAACCAATCGACAGAAAAATTAAAACTCATTTTCGTGTTCAGTAGGTCAAAATCAATGAGAAAAACTATGCTAGAACCAAATAACAAAACGACTGTTGGCTAGTGTAATTTAAGAATGTGTCGTCATTAATTTTATTACTATTTGTTTTCAGTGGCTTTGGTGCCATCTCGCGGTGTCAAAAAGAGCTAAATAAAAAGATATTGTTATTATTTATCTTAATTGGTTTGTTAAGATATGATGAGTACCAATTTCATCATTATTTGAGCTAGTACATTATTATCGAGTTTAGTCAATGGGACAGAGCACTGTGCGCCGTGGAGTATTCTTTGTTTTTAGTTTTTTAGAGAGTTAAAAGGCTAATTTTTGCATTTTTGTTTTTAAATGCTTCTCTTTGACAGGGCAACACCTTTTTTTAGAAAAGAAAACACCATAAAGTGCAACTTTTCACATTTTTGGTGCCACCTTTTTACTCTTTTGCCACTTTTTTCTCATTTGTAATAAAATATTTTTACAATATTTTAGCAGCATTTAAGTATTAATATACGAAAAGAACCGTATGAAGAAAATAAGTTATTAAAAAAGTAACGATAAACAGACAAATCATCATACAAATTGATTTACAGTGAGTTTTTACAAGGAATATTTTTGCCGAATACATCCTCCAAAAAATTCATCGCATGCTACGACTTTTGATATATCATTCATTTTGGTAAGGAGAAATACTTCTATTTAGTACTTCTAGTGTTTTGCGAGAATTACTTCTAGAAGTGTCTCTTTATTTCGTTATTTGACGTAGAACGTGTAGTTCGAAGCCTTATACACTAAAATTGTGTCTGAACTTACCATCCTCTTTGTTTAACCAGCAAACTTTGTGGATAAATACGATATTTATAAAACACCACTGAGTTGCATTACAGTGTGTTGTGGGTACCCATAGTCATTTTACAGGGAAGATTTTTTTCGAATACATCACCTAAAAATTCATAGAATGTTTATTGTATATGGGCATTTCCGCCGAATGGTCAACCACGGCCGAAAAATAAAATGTTGGTTATCATCATATAATATCATAATATCATCATGAATAATTATAAAAAAATTAATAAAGAATGTCTACATTTTTTAAATACAATGGTTTCATAGCATACCTCAGTTGTTTTCATGAGAAAATTGGCCTTAAAACTGAAAAATGTTATTTTTTCCATTTTAAGCTACTTTTAATGACATTTTTATATTTAATTATTTTACATACAAAACATATGTTATGTTTGCACTCTTTCTACAAAATGTCTCTACTACAATCAATTAAGAAGAGAAAAATGAAATGAGACCAAAAAAAAGTTCGATTAACGGTTAAAACATATGGAAAAATCGTACGTTCGCGACCGGCACCTAAGCCAATTATAGAAAGAACCAATAGAGAAAATTTATTGTGTAAATACTCGATAGAAAGCTACATTATTCCTCTTTTAAAATAAATTAATAGATTTAGAATATTCCGTTCCATTTCGCAGATTTTTGCATGTTACAAGATTCAGCCAAAATTGACTTCTATTTCGCGTTCGTTCGCGACCACATGTTTATTGCTATCATTATGAAAACTAAAACTCGATGAAACCCATCTTTTACACCTGACATAGAGCTACCAATATGCTATCAAATCACCAAAAAAATGCGGGGAAAATTTTTGTTTTCACGGTAGGGAAACGCTGAAAACTAAGAGAAATATTTCAATCGTTCATATGTAATACTTACGTTGAAATATTTGGTAGAATTTGTCACATTTCTACGACAGAAATACTTCTAAAAGACCGATTCTAAAATTGTTTTATTAAAAAATAAAAAGATAGTTGTATAATAATATTACATTTCTAACAATTTTACATTTCTACTTTAGCAGTTATTTTTAATAAATATATAATTTCCAATTAAAATGTGTTTTGCTAATTTTGTAATTACCAATAGGTTGTTTATTTCAGGATTATATATTATATTTCACTCATCCAAACATTTTCCTATTGCCTCTTCCAGTATTACAAAACCTATTACCCGCATTTTTATTGCCCATTTTTTAAAGTTCGCATAAATCTCTTCACAGGACTTTCTAACAAGATCACTTCAAAAATGTATGTACATCACCCTTATCACCGAGATCGATGGATACGCCGACGGCATAACCACATATGTACATACACACATGTACACGAATCCTCGTGATTCACAGCTGCCGTTATTTTGAGTTTCAGTTGTTGTTGTCGCTATGGAATGGTGCCAAGTAACATGCACGTATAATATGTAAATATTCACAGCAATTTCATTTTTTAATTTTTTTCACAATCCGCTTATCACATCACACAACCACTTCCCTCCATCGCTTCCAAGTAACTGATTTGAAAGAAAACGAACAACAGAATATTCTCTATACTCAGAGAGCTCTTCTAACATTCCATACCAATTATTTATTCACACATTAACAAACAACTCTAATTGTCCGAAAGAGAGAGAGATAGCATAATTCTCTCTTATGTATTCTTAAATATAATGGCAATAATCATAAAATTTATTACCAAGACAACTTTTCCTCAAAAGGGGGCATAGCCTTAAATTTATCACTCAAATATCTCATACTGTCAATTAAGTCCGATTCGACATTAAAACTGTAACATGTCTACGTCATAGTTTTAATGTAGAAAATCCTTAAAAGTATTGAAATATTACATAAAATAATGCGGATTGTCACAAAAATAGTGATTTTTTTCTTTAATTTAAACGCGTACATTTACAGAAGGGCGTACACAAAACTAATGATTAGATAGTCATTAATTCAAATTCAAAAAACTTTAGATTAAGGAAAATTTCGTAAAAAACATGTAAATTTTCATTATTTTAATGAAAATTGTGATTGAATTTATGCCGAGGTTTTTATTTTATTACTATTTGTATTCAGTGTATACAACAATTGGCTTTGGTGCCATCTCGCGGTGTCAAAAAGAGCTAAATAAAAAAATATTGTTATTATTTATCTTAATTGGTTTGTTAAGATATGATGAGTACCAATTTCATCATTATTTGAGCTAGTACATTATTATCGAGTTTAGTCAATGGGACAGAGCACTGTGCGCCGTGGAGTATTCTTTGTTTTTAGTTTTTTAGAGAGTTAAAATACTAATTTTTGCATTTTTGTTTTTAAATGCTTCTCTTTGACAGGGCAACACCTTTTTTTAGAAAAGAAAACACCATAAAGTGTAACTTTTCACATTTTTGGTGCCACCTTTTTACTCTTTTGCCACTTTTTTCTCATTTGTAATAAAATATTTTTACAATATTTTAGCAGCATTTAAGTATTAATATACGAAAAGAACCGTATGAAGAAAATAAGTTGTCAAAAAGTAACGATAAACAGACAAATCATACAAATTGATTTATAGTGAGTTTTACAAGGAATATTTTTTCGGAACACATCCTCCAAAAAATTCATCGCATGCTACGACTTTTTATATATTATTCATTTTGGTAAGGAGAAATACTTCTAGTGTTTTGCGAGAATTACTTCTAGAAGTGTCTCTGTATTTCGTTATTTGACGTGGAACGTGTAGTTCGAAGCCTTATACACTAAAATTGTGTCTGAACTTACCATCCTCTTTGTTTACCCAGCAAACTTTGTGGATAAATACGATATTTATAACGGACGTATGGCAGGGTTACCATACGTCCTCCTTTCGGAGGACATGTCCTCCTTTTTTTCCGTTGTCCTCCCTCCTTTTTGAAAAATGTGGGATTTGTCCTCCTATTGTTACAGCTTGTATCAAATGTATTTTTATAGTTCCACCAATCGTGGTTTTGGGTGGACTTTATCAACAATAATGAACCTCAAGCTGAAGTATACTTTCAACCACTGAATGTTTGTTAGTTTTTTTGATTTTACCAGCACAAACAGCAGTGATTAACGCTCAATGGACATATGAATGGAACCGTCTACAAATTGATTCTACTAAAACTGTAATTTGCACTAAATTTTATTTCAAGAACTAGACTGCCCTCCTAAGAAAGTCACATCTCCATTTTAGTTGTTTTGAGATATTTAGCTTTAACGTTGTTTAACTTTCGCGCCTTCAGTTGTATGTTATGGTTGCAGCTTGTTTTATCCGCTCACATTGTCCAATTTAGGTTCCTAACCTAAACTTAATAGTAAAAGGCTTGAAATTTAAAAAACGTAAAAGCTAAATATCTCAAGACTACTAAAATGGTGTATGATTTTTTCTTAGGAGGGCAGTACTCCTCTTTAGAATTTTATAAGTATTTGTCGGCAGCCGGAAGTTGGACCCCAAGGAAATGCAGCCAAATTGAAAATGAAAGTGCGCCCCAAATTTGGGGCCTGTTTTCGTTACAAAACGATCTTTAGGAAATTACATCCCCATTCAAGGAAACAGAAAAGACACATACTCTTTTTTTGCGCGGTCGGCCTACTCCTTTTGTTACATTTGCAAATTTATTGTTAAAATTCTCAATATATACTATATGTAAAAAATTTAGGACTATGGCACTTTTTAAAAAAAAAATTTTTTATCAAAACAAAATGTATATTTTTTCAAATTACTGATATTTTTCACTTTTAAAAATGTCCTCCGAAGGATCCAAGGGCTCTTGTAAATGTCCTCCTTTTCTGACACAAATGTCCTCCTATTCGAAAAATGTTTATGGTAACCCTGGTTGTGGGTATTCGCGCCAGAGTGGCGGGAGATAAAAAAAAGAAAACTCAAAAAAAAAAAAAAAATTATTTATTTTTAAATTGTATAATTTTTGCATTTTTGTCCTCCTTTTCTGACACAAATGTCCTCCTATTCGAAAAATGTTTATGGTAACCCTGGTTGTGGGTATTCGCGCCAGAGTGGCGGGAGATAAAAAAAAGAAAACTCAAAAAAAAAAAAAAAATATTTATTTTTAAATTGTATATTTATTTTGGCCGTGAGCCTTAAGCGGTGCGGTTGAGTTTAGAACTAAAAAAAACACTGACGGCGTTACCATCACGTAGGGAGTTCTGCGGCGTTTGGGGTTAGCGAACGGCTCCAAATCTGACTTAGGTGGCGATGGAGTCGACTGTCAGCTGTTGTGACTTCAACACCTTATATTAGATGACCCAAACAATCGTCTAATATACCTATCGACCTAGAATCTCTTTCTGAATTGGTTTGGTTTTGTCCTTCCGCCTGTTTGTAAATGTATCCTTGTTACCAAGTACAGGTCACAATTATGCTCAGATCACTATGAAATGTAGGAAGAACTGTCTTTTTAACTCAAGGACTTACTTTTCGGTTGTTTGTCTAGAATCAGCTGTTGCTACTATTACAGCTGATGGATAGGGTTGCCCCCTTTCTGATATTTTCTTGTGGAAAAAGCTTTAAGTTTCAATAAAAACATGAATGTTATATTCGTCCTTGACAGGAAGACGATGAAGAAAAGAGCTTTCTTACCCAAACGATAAGTGACAATGAACCAAATTAAAAACATGATTGCTTGGGTGAGAATAAGAAGAAGAAAATTATTGCTTGGGTATCTATCGCACGTCTGCCTTTTTGTACATTTAGCTGAACAGGCTGTTAATGTAAAAAAATAAAAATGTTCTGCCTACAAAAAGACTATATTTCCATGTAAATTTTAACAACGAAAACAAATAAATATTTCAAGCTTTTCATACATCATAAAGCATGTGTGGCAGCACCAAGACCGCCGTGTTCGAATGACAAACAATCTGGCAACGTTGTAACGAACCAGAGGAGGAGAAAACAACAGCTGATTCCTAGAGAAGTCTTCGCCGTCAACGGTAGCATTTTTAGTAATACTTCGTAAGATTTTGTGAACTAGTTTTAGTAATAATAAATAGAATTACATAGTTGTTAAATGTAAATACGAACGTCTTTATACTACATCGGCAACTATACATGCCTTAAGTTGATATGTATTTTGATCCAATTATTTCTATCTTCTCAACAGTTCAAATTCCAGCAAACTGTAGTATAAATGCAGATACAAATATAAGCCTAAAGCTAAGTATACACACGGGCAAAATCGCCTTTTTTGATATGTTTGAATTGAAAGAAAATATATTTGGAGCACAAATTTTTAAATGTTATATATTTCTGAGTAAATAAATTTTATTTGAAAATCAATAAAATTTACTTGGAACGCATATATTAATATATTACAACAAAATATGTTTGCAAATTAATTTTCTCAAATAAAAATGTATTTATATACAAATAAAATTATTGTTTAGGAATATCTTCAAATATATTTAATTTATAAAAGATTTTCAAAACTTTGGTGAATTTTTCTAATTTCCATTTTTATTTTTCCTTCGTTTCGAATTATTTCTCCCAGTTAAAATACCATTAGCGGCATTAAATTCTGTTTTAAGGGACTCATTTAAAATTTCTGAGTATTTCATGTCAGTCCTTCGAGTAAATTATTGTTATCCAAAATTATACGATTTTAATTTACGAACATTAAAAATTTCTAGAAAATTATCATTAAATTGCTGTAAAACTTAACACAATCAAGGTTCGATATATTTTTGGAATACCTAAATTTAAATAAATCTTTGTTTCGGAATTAATAATCCTAAATAAAAAGTATTATGATGGAAACAAAAATTAGTTTAGAACAACATCTTCCCAAATATATAATTTTTGTGTGTACCAAGTATTATACAAGGTGGCGCAAAAGTAATACTCCTATCAGAAAATGCTATAAATTATGCGATTGGCCCCTAATGTCAGTTCTGTTTTGACATTTGTGTAGTAAACACATGCGAAATACACGTTAATAAACAATGTTACGCTACACTGCTCCAGAACGCGAAATATTGCTGACTATTTATTTGACCAATAATCGGTCGGTGACTTTGGCACAACGTGAGATTTCGCAGATTTCCTGGCCGTCCAACGCCTACTGGTGAAACACTGCGACGTTTAGCCGCTCGCCTCGAAGAGACTGGCACAACACGAGATGCTGCCAGGCGTGGCAGACCCCGGAGTAGCCGTTCTGCAGAGAATATTGCTGCTGTAGCCGAGGATGTCATGGAAGCGCCGTCGACATCGACCAGACGACGTGCCACGCAAATGGGTATCAGTCGACGGTCTCTACAGCGAAGTTTGGTACAAGATTTGAAGATGTTTCCGTACAAAGTCCAGACGGTGCATCAGCTGTTAGCTGCTGACCGCCAATCGCGTCTAACATACGCTCAAGCCATTCTTAATCACCACCAAGAGGAAGATGATTTTGCATCAAAAATAATCATGAGTGATGAGGCCCATTTCCATCTTAGCGGGTACGTAAATAAGCAAAATTTACGCTTCTGGGGCACTGAAAATCCGCGTGTAACCCACGAAGAGCCATTACACCCGCTCAAAGTCACTGTATGGTGTGCTGTTTTCGCTGGAGGAGTCATCGGACCTTTTTTCTTCGAAGACGTCGCGGGCCAAACGGTTACTGTGAATGGTGAGCGCTACAGAGCAATGATCAACGAGTTCTTTTTGCCGCAACTTGATGAATTGGGATTGGAAAACATGTGGTTCCAACAGGACGGTGCAATGGCACACACTGCACGTGCCACAACCGATATGCTGAAGGATGCATTTCCCGGGCGCCTAATCTCCCGTTTTGGCAATTTGCACTGGCCAGCAAGATCGCCTGATTTGACCGCTCCAGACTTCTTTTTGTGGGGCTTTTTGAAGTCGCGGGTTTATGTCAACAAGCCTCAGACTCTTGCAGCTCTTAAAGACAATATCCGTCAAGAAAGTGAGGACCTATCGCCGGAAGTTTTGGCCAAAGTGATGGAAAATGCCATAAAAAGGGCTCAAATGACAATCAACTGTGGCGGCGGCCATTTACATGACATCATATTCTCGACTTGATGTAAACAAAATTAAAAGACCAAATAAAAATAATCCACAAGAAGAATCAAAGTTTTTCATTTTTTTTTTAATTACAGCCAAAAAACATCGAAAGGTTACTTTTGCGCCACCTTGTATATCTAGAGTGTACCATAAACATTTATATGTTTCAAGCCGAATAGACAGTGTTGCCAATAAAATGTTTTTCTGACAATTGCGCCGTTGTCACATCCATAAACTTCTAACAACCTGCAAATTATCGCGCAAAAACTTTTCTGCTAACGTTGCAAGACAAAAAATGTATGTTCACACGGTTACATTTTTCCGCCATTTTTCTGACAATATTGTCCGATCTGCAAATCGTGTGTACTTAGCTTAACTTTAGGTAGTCATTTGATCATCTGAATATTAATATATTTTGTTTATATTTGGGATACAATATTTTCGACCATTTTTTCAATATTACAGTGTCATAAAATTTGAGTTTTGGCCGTATTTTTTAATTTCCGTCCATAGTGCGCCGCACAGTGGCGCCATTTGAATTTTTTTCGTTGCAAAAATCATATCTTTTGAACCGAATAAGATAACACTATGCAACAAATACAATTTTTTTTCTGCCCCAGACCTAAAAATTATTATTGTTTGTATAGATTGTGGCATACTGTTATATAAAATCAAAACTAAATTTTTTTTATGGATATATTTACATTACATTTGAGTTTATTTACATGTACAAGTTTCATTAGAAGTAAATGTGAGTTCTTTGGTGACGTTTGTAGATTTCGGAATCGGTTTCTCTAATGAGGAACCAAATATAATCTCCCATCATTCTTTCATACCAGTGCCTTGGTGACGCCCCTCGAAGGACTTCATTTCTTCGTGAAACCTTTCGCCATGTTCGTCGCCAAGTTTCTCGAGGAAAAAGTTTAAATGAGAATGCAAGAAATAGTTTTTAGGGACATATTTACACCTGTTGGAATGCATAAAGCGAAAAATAAGTTAGAAGAATACATACATATGTGTTATATACATAAATATAGAAAAATATATTTCTTACCAATTTTTTCATAATTTTTTAACAAATCATTAATCATTGTTTCATATTGCGGGCTTTTATTTGATCCAAGGAAATTTTAAACTACAAGCTTAAACGACCTCCATGCTGCAATTTCTGTTTGCTCTTTAATTATTTTTTAAGATTAAACAACAAAACATTTTTTTCTTAAATTTATTTTTTTTAAATTTCTGGAACCATGTCTTTTTACCTCTAGAAGCCAAAGTGGCTCCTAGATGCAGATAAAACCTTTTGAACTATGTAAAGCAATAATTAAAGAATATATTTTGAAAAAATTGCAAATATAGAAAAATATAGATTTTTCTTGTTTCCGTCAAAGTTGAAAAATAGCTTAGTTATGGGTTATCAAAGTTAAATTTGTGGAAAAATAAATTTTATGTTAACTAAAAACATTATGTTTACCAATAGATGTTTTTTAGTTATTTTTTAAGGCTTTTATTTTATAAAATTATTACCCAACAAATAAAATGTTTTTCTTTCAGTGGAAACATATTTGCATGAGATAGTGCACCACATAGAAGAGTCCTTCAGTAAAGAAATGTATACACTTGCTGCTTGCATAGACATTTATGGCGCATTTAACAATGTACATAGCGATACACTTATCCAGTCCTTAGACTAGTTTCAGGTTGACCGGGCGCTGAAAAACTGGATCAACAATATGCTAAGAGACAAGATCGCCTCGTCTATGGCGATACACAGTCTCCTAAAAGCCCTCACTAATGAGCTGAGGAGGCACTTAACATAGCATATAACTGGGCACAACCAAGGGGATTATATGTTAACCCAGACAAAACAGAAATATTTCTATTTACAAGGAATACGAAGATCCACCTTTTACCCGGCCTCGATTCCTTGATAAGACAATTGCTATAACTAAAAAGGTAAAATACTTGGGAGTCATTTTGGATCAGAAACTGTACTGGAAAGACTATCTTGCAGAAAGAGTTACAAAGGCCCACAGATGTTGGTCGTTGTGCAGAAGAGCTATTGGTTCAAAATGGGGACTACGTCCAAATACGACTCACTGGCTTTATATGAGCGGATTTAGACCAATAATAACCTACGCCTGTGTAGTGTGGTAGACATCAATGGACAAAAAGTGCAACGTAATATATTTGCAAAAAATTCAACGTATGAGCTGTCTAGGCATAAGCGCGGCATTTAGAACTGCACCAACAAGAGCGTTGGAGACCATACTGCACATCCAACCAATAGAGATCGGTATAAAGTATTAGGCAGCCCTCACAGCAAGACGTCTAGTGATGGGTGAATGGATAAATCGAGACCACAAGTCGTACCATCAGAAGATGTTAGAATCTCTAGTTGGTCACATTCAAACACCAGAAATCTCCGACCGCATTCCTGAAGTGCGGCTTACAGCTATTTGTGATTCATTTGTGCCAGACAGACACTCCTGGGAAAACCGAACACTGGCCATTGCCAGTGTGAATCAGCTACTACACGGATGGGTCCAAGCTAGGAAGAATGACGGGTCTGGGACTTTTTATTGATGAACCAGAAGTCGAACTTCACTTACGCCTCCCTGACCATAACACGATATTTCAAGCAGAAGTTCGAGCTATCACGGAGTGTGTGATCTGGCTTAAACGTCTCATCGCTTCAACCTAACCTAACCTAACCAATGTCTGTTTTACCGCTAGAAGCCAAAGTCGTGCCTGAATTATTCAAAGGAATATTCGGAGAATAAGTTTTGAAAATATGACAAATATAGAAAAATGTAGATTTTTGTTATTTTCCGTCAAAATTGAAAAATAGCTTAGATATACCATAACCATGGAAACATGTTTTTTTACCTCTAGAAGCCAAAGCAAATCAATCCTATTAATTATGTTAAGGGGTACTCAAAGAGCATGTCGCTCACTTACTTCAAGACTGTCGTAACTCAAAATTGAAAATTGTCGAGATGTGTAACTTTAAGTCCGTATAAAAAGATAAATAAGATGAAATAGGAAGTTTAAAAATTTAAATTTCGTTGAGATTAATTTATGGATATTTTCAAAATTCCCATTTCTGTAAGACAACCTCAAAAAGTTATAACAGTCTTGAAGTTAGTGAGCGATATGTTCAAAGTATAGCAAATATAGAAAAATATAAATTTTTGTTATTTTCCATTAAAGTTGAAAAATAGTGAAAAAAAATGGTAGTTTTTAAATAGTGATTTACATGGAGAGACACAAAGCAATCAATATTTTTTTATTTCATTATACATTTAATAAATACATCAATCAATAGAAATATTAAAAGACAATTATTTACCGAGATTCCTGATATTACACGTGAAATCGGTCCAAATTACCTAAAAATGGTCTGTTTTTTTGAAAACCGAAAAATCGGTCAATTTGAACGGTTTACGTTTAAAAAAAAGATCGAAAACGTTTTAGCTTCTACAGAAAACGTAAATCGAAAAATAAATCGTTCACAAAATCTGAAGTGAAATTTATTTTTTTTGTAATTTAAACTCCAGAAAAGTAAAAATCTTCTAAAGAGATTAAGTATGAATAATATTTGAGTTAATTTAAAAAAAATCTATTTTAAATACTTTTCGTACGAAAATGTTAATACTTTTGGTCTTCGAAGTGTTATATCCCCCAAATCAACCATAAACCAAAAAAAATAATAGAAAATGCAACCCTGAAACTAAAAAAAGAAACAACAAGCAAAAAAGGAGATTCGATGAAAGAAATGTAAGTTTTTATTTTAATGTTCAATTTAATAATAATAATTGTTATATATTTAAATAATTGTTATATATATTAAAAAATCAGAGACATTAATCAAGCCAAGATTTTGGTCAGTTATATTTTTTTGGCTTTAATATGTTTTATTTAGTTTCACTAACGCCAATCAGAATCTGGAGTCGAACCGATATTGTTCAAGTCGGTGGCTGAAACAGCTGTTTCTGATTCCTATGCTACCATATTTTTGATAGATTTTCGGTTTACATTTTCTTTTGGTTTCATGAAAACGTACAAGAGCTGTAGAAGCAAAAGTAAAACGATACGATTTTGAAAAATGAACCAATTTCGTACAAATTTGTGACATGTCTGTATATCTTCTAAACTAAAAATCTGACATTATTAAGGAAAAGTTTCCTATAGACAGTGCTCTGTCTTCATGTATCGATGTGACAAAAATAGAAGGAGTAATTGCAGAACTATGAAATTTCGTACCAAGCTGTATTTGGTTATAGTTAAGAAAAATTCCAATTAAAATTGTAAATTTATTTCATTTTAACAAAAAATACGAATTTTCCAAAGCAATTTTGAATAGCACAATTGCAATTTTCTGCCGACTTGGCATTTTTGTATTATTACGAATTCGATTTACTATCATATACAAAAAGTTTGGCTTAATTTCTCTAATAAACTAATTTTATACAGCTATTTTACAACAAACATTTATGGTAGTTTATTTTTTGGTCGATTTGTGTATACAACAATTGACTTTGGCGCCCTCTCGCGGTGTCAAAAAGAGGCAAATAAAAAATATTGTTATTATTTATCTTAATTGGTTTGTTAAGATATGATGAGTACCAATTTTACCATTATTTGAGCCAGTACATTATTATCGATTTTTATCAATGGGATAGAGCACTGTGCGCCGTCGACAATATCGGTAGGACTTGGTGGCGCATTCCATAAAATTAACCAAAATTATGACTACTGATGTTTTTGTGTTTGCCCCTTTAAATATATAAGGGTGATTAGGACATTACTGGATAACTTGCTGTCTGCGTGTATTTAAATTAGGGGAAATAAAATATATTCCACCATGGTATTTACTTTATTACAATGCTTTATAGGTTATTTGCATTCACTAAAATATTTTTTTGAAAAATTTATTTTTATGAAAAATTGTCTACCAAAGTGCTCAAATGTCATTCTTATGGCTGTCCCTAACCCTGCGTTTACACGGGACAATTGACAGAAAACAATTTAGAATATGCATTGGTTGAAAAATGGAAGAATTGTTTGTGGGATGTAGGCGTCCAGACAAAATGATGACAATGTAATTTTTTATGCACTACCGAACAATATTTCTATAATATTTATCAGAATCTCAGATAAAAATAAATTTTATTTTGCGACTATTTTTTTTTAAATTACAACGAATCGTTATCGGCAATTGCCGAATTAACTGTCTTCAAAAAATCAGAGACAGTGAGAAGACAATGAGAGATGTGTATGTGTATTAGTAAAAAAGTGTACATGTATTGCTATTGTCTTCGCAAAACTGTCTCGTGTAAACCCCCGTCAGTCGCCGCTAATCGAAGCGAAAGGACGTGATATTGCAGAGCGGATAGTTTTCCAACCTAATACGCAGTACCTATATTTATGTTGTTTTTAAACTGCGGGTTGAATTGGTTCCATCGGTCTCAGGACAGACATTTTGGAAGTAGGCCAACATCTGATCTCTCCCAAAAATTAATGATTAACCCAGACGAAGTAAACGATATTACTGTGCAGGGAAAAAAACCCAGTGCTGGCGGAAAGCGTTGATTTACTCGCGAGTCACGTGTCGTCGTTATCAAACAATCGTGAGCCAGTAACTTCTACGGGGTTGGGTGCCTCGGATCCCGTAGTCGCACATCTAGCCGTTGGAAAAAGAAACGATGAGGATGATGAAGAAACCCCAAGGGGGGCTCTAAGCGACCCCAGCTTTTAAAAGCTAGTGCGAACTCAGACTGAAAATCGGAAACGACTGCCAGGGGCACAAAGAAGGCAACTGAATAAAATGAACCGGCTGAAGATATTACAGGATGAATCTGATTCTTCTACAGCTACTAAAAGAGTCCGATCTCCCGAAGAGCATAGCGATGCAAAATCAATTAAGAAGAAAAAAAGCTCACCGACAACCAGCACTTCGGAGAAACCTATTCAATGTACCAAAAAATGAGTCTATAGTCAGAATCCGTGAATGGTGGGAGGTGAAGTTGATCCTGTTGTGGAGAAGGCTAGAAAATCAACCACACCATCCATAAAGGAGGGGGCCTCTAACAAGAAGAACTATCCTAACGGAAAAAGCAAGATGGCTATAAAAAAGGGTAAGGAAGCACCATCTTATTCTCAAATAGCCAAAAAACATATCCAGGACGAACTATACAATGCCATAATTGATAGCAGTAGAGCGTCTGGCAGAATTCCCGGATAGCAATGGAGTAATTTCGAAGATTTATTCTACACAAAGGTATTGGACTAATTTTCGAATTTAATGATGGACCAAAAAACCAAGTAATAAGTTGAAATTTTGAGAGGGGCGTTTTGATGCTGAAACTGGCATCACAATGCTGCGTCGATGTCCACGGAAAACTAGTGGAGAGCATCCCCTCACATTGTGACGCGACCTGAAACTGGTAAGGAAAAGCGACATCCCTGTACTCATATAAACATCTTTCTATGTCAGAGGATGTGCCAGTAAGGTACCGTCAGAGCGCATACACTAAAAAAAAGCGTACTGAAAATCAAAGAATTTGTCGTAAAGTTTAAGATTTCGGCAATGATTTCGAGCCAAAGACAATCGCTATAAAAATAAGAAGGTTTTATAGTTAATTTAAAGAAGTCAATAGTACTTGGTATGAGGATGCATTTCATAGAATTAAGAATTTTGGGTAATAAAAATAATTATGTTTGGTTTTAAACTAAGAACATTTTGGCGTAAATTTAAGTTTGCCGCGTGCTTATTTGTATTAAAATATCATATAATTTAAAACATTATCGTAATAAAATTTAAAATGTCTTTCCTTGATATAAGAATATACTGGTATTAATTTAAGGCATACATGGATTTAAATATAGTTTTTTAAAATATGTATTGAAAATTCGTTACATTGTATTTATTATAATGTTACTCTCATTAATGTGTGGTTTTCTTTGAAATCATTTAATATTCATAAAAAATATGTTTCATGCAAGTTATAGTGTTAACTTATAAATTCAAAATACAACGTAATATTGTTATTATTGGTATGTATCGATTTGAAAATCTATAGTGGGATTCGTTCTCCATTTGTTGACCAAGAACAATTTTCCTTTGAACTGACTTTAATTTTTAACATGGAATTTGGCTGGAATTTAAATATAAATTGTATAAAATAATTGTTATATAATTAGTTTTACATATCATATAGTTTGTATGCTCACTTATTTGCTGCAATTTGTAAATTTTATTCCCCACTGAATTTTTCATATATCCAAATAAAGTTCATTACACGATCTAAAATAAAATAATCTTAAAAGAAATCAAACGGAATGATTTATATACGGAAAAGTATAAAAATAAATTGTATCATATCACTGTAACAAAATGTGAAAAATAAGAGGTATATTTAAATCTTTGACATGTAATACTTACAGTGAAATATTTGGTACAATTGGTCACTCTTCTACGATACAAATACTCTCAAATAGATCCATTCAAAAATTGCTTTACTAAAAATTAAAAAAAAAATTATATAATATATTATAAATTATTTGGACTGTGTGTTTTGAAAGTGACGTCAGCGACATTTTTACATATAAATTGAGTTAGGGATGGACTCGGCATCAGATTTTATCAAAAATAATTTTCTTAAAAAGTCAAACGTGACTTAGATTTTAAAACCTTAAGTTTTGTTAGCAAACAAAACCACAAAAACGTTTTTTTTAAGTACGGTGAATATTTAAAATATTAAAAAAACCGTGGATTGTTTTGCAGAACATATGATTTATTTTTAAAATATTGTTAATATACTACTACAATGAATAATGTCCCACATGTGGACCCTCCACCTCGGATAAATGGAACAGATCTAGTCTTTTCTGAAAGTGCAAAATTTTTAGGAATAATTCTAGATAGGAAAATGTTATTTAGACTTAACGTATTGGAACGTGTAAGGAAGGCCAACGTCGCCTTATATTCCTGCAAAAAGGCTGTAGGGTCGCGGTGGGGACTCTCTCCTAAAATCGTCCACTGGATATATATAGCAGTAGTTCGTCCAATACTGTTATACGGTATTGTGGTATGGTGGACGGCAACTGACAAACTAACCATTACCAACCTACTAACAAAGGTTCAGAGAACTGCCTGCCTGAGCATAAGCGGAGCCTTAAGGACTACAGCGACCGAGTCTCTACAAGCCCTACTCCATATACTGCCGATTAATATTGTGGCGAGAGAAGTTGCAACCAAAGCGGCAATAAGATTAAACTGCCTATCACTGTGGAGGTACAAGAACTATGGTCACATGAGGATATCAAAGTGTAGTGCTATGGTAACCGACCGAGTGGACTATATACCAACTGTGTACACCTTCGAGAGAAATTACATCACTATGATTCCCGCCAGAGACGAATGGGTCGGCAGAATACCAGGTAATAGAAACCATCTCCACTTTTACACGGATGGTTCGAAGCTTGATGAAAAGGTTGGCTTCGGAGTATACTGTGAAGAACTTAGTCTGAATATAGCTCACAGACTACCAGATACCTGCAGTGTCTATCAAGCCGAAATAATGGCAATATGGGAAGTCGCCAAGTGGCTGAGTCGCAACATAGTAACCAACACTGGCGTTGTCATTTACTCGGACAGCCAGGCTGCCATCAATTCTCTGGAGGCAACATCCCTAAATTCACAAACAGCCCTCGACTACCGCAGATCTCTTAACGAGATGGCTGAGCAGTTTAATATACACCTCATATGGGTTCCTGGGCATAGGGATATCCCGGGGAACTGCAAAGCCGATGAACTTGCTAGGAAAGGGACGACATTACAAATTCTCGAAGAATTTGCATGTATTGGTGCGCCACTATCCACGTGCAAGCTTTGGCTTAGGCAAGAGGCAGTCCAACGAAAGATGGACAGAAATCGGCACCTGCAGGGTAGCTAGACAAATCTGGCCAAGGTATGACCTGAGAAGGTCAAAATATCTTCTCGCACTAGAGAGGAAACGATTGTCTACGTTAGTACAGGTTCTGACGGGACACTGCTTGATCGGCGAACACGCCAAAAGATTGGGTATTGACTCCAATGACTTCTGCCGAAGCTGTGGAGATGAGGAAGAAGTGGAGAGCATTGAGCACTTGCTTTGCGACTGTCCCGCTTTGAGTAAACGACGACTGGACATATTGGGGTCTTCCTTTTTAGGCAGCCTAACAGATCTTTCTAGTACTGATATTCGTACTTCGATAAATTTATATATCAAACAGGTTGGTTTCGATGAGGGGCATTTCAGCCCGTGGTAACACTAGGGACCTAAACTGGTCTATGTGAGCTTGTAAAAAAATACGGCTGCCACCCTAACCTAAACCTAAACCTACTACTACAATTTTATGCACTTTTGATCATTATTCAGCTGAAATAAAATGCAACTTCTTCTTAAAAATATATATGTTTACTGAAACACAAATTAAAGAAGGGTTTTCATTTAAAATTGAATTGTATCTACACTTTTTTTATAAACATTAATTTAAATAAAAATAATGGTATTTTCTTTTGTGCCAATAAATGGTAAATTGTTTCTGCCTTTCGCCCTAAGACGATTTTTTGATTTCGTTTATGAGAAAATACTGCAATGCGAAAGGGGTTTAAAATGTTGCTCTCTGACAGGACACCATAATTTTTTAGAAAAGAAAGCATCATAATATTATACTATTCCATGAGGTTGCTTATTAAAGATTATTCTCAGGTAGGTAATACATATTTATCTTATGTAAGATTTTATTAAAAGCGGAAAACAAACCACCAGGAACATTTCCCAAGTTACTTAAAATGATTCACCGACGTATTTAATTTAAAAAGTTTGTTTTGAATGTGGCTTAATTACATTTACCATTGAAAAAAAACGAGTTAATAGAACTTAAACGCGAACAATTTTACACCATACAGAACTTTGAAGTCCTGCGATGAGCTGAATATAAATATTTAAATTTTATTATTCACGAATTGGTATATTTATTAATTAAAAATTAGCTCTGTAAACCAAAAACAAATGCTGCTTATGACATTCTTAACTCTGCTGTTAGATTAGCAAATATGTACGAATCCTAGATTAAGATACTATTTGGTCCATACAACCCAATAATTTATATTTATTTTAATTCAAAACATCGCGATAAGAAAGCAGCTTATTTACAAATTATTTTTAAGCAAAAAAGGCTTATTATTTTGATTTCAGTAAAACAAAAATATCCCTTATACCAAATTATAAGGTAATATATATTACCGTTCATAAAGGAAACGATGCAAAAATTTAACCAATTTGGCCTAATGTAACAGCAGGTTTAACTATAAAATATAACACGAAATCTAAAAAAAATTAAATTGTATTTTCGTTTGTTTTGGTATTTCGTTTGTGTATGTATTTAAATTAAACTTAGAAAAAGTCAAAAGTTGTAACTCTTTTTTAAATAAAATAGATTCGTAAAACAATAACATTGTTGGTGTGATTTTACATCTTTTATTTGTGGAAGTCAGTTCGCAGATGTATTTCGTTGTAATCTATTAATATATGCGTTCCAAACTAAGTTTCTTGATTTTCAAATAAAATTTGTTCGCAAATACATAATACTTACAAATTTTGTTTCCAAGCATATTTTCGTTCCCCTGTGTAGGGGGATGTTTGAATTTATGAATTATTTGTTGTAATTTACAACAAATAATTACATTTATCTTTTATCTTCAAATATTTCGCGATATAAAATTAAAATTGTTCTGAAAAGGAATCAAATAGAATGATTAAAGAAAATACAAATAAATGTCATCATATCACGATAGGAAAATGCTGAAAACTAAGAGAAATATTTCAATCGTTCATATATAATACTTACGTTGAAATATTTGGTAGAATTTGTCACTTTTCTACGTCAGAAATACTTCTAAAAGACCCATTCTAAAATTGTTTTACTAAAAAATAAAAATATAGTTGTATAACATACTATTAATAACAAATTTCTATATTGCCAGAAATAATTTTACATTTCTGCTGTATGCGCTGTTAGCAGTTATTTTTAATAAATATATAATTTCCAATTTGAAATGAGTTTTGTTAATTTTGTAATCACCAATAGGTTGTTTATTTCAGGACAATATATTATATTTCTCTCGTGTAAACATTTTCCTATTGCCTCTTTCAGTATTAGGTTAGGTTTAGGTTTAGGTTAGGGTGGCAGCCGTATTTTTTTTTTTACAAGCTCACATAGACCAGTTTAGGTCCCTAGTGTTACCACGGGCTGAAATGCCCCTCATCGAAACCAACCTGTTTGATATATAAATTTATCGATAGTACGAATATCAGTACTGGAAAGATCTGTTAGGCTGCCTAAAAAGGCCGACCCCAGTATGTCCAGTCGTCGTTTACTCAAAGCGGAACAGTCGCAAAGCAAGTGCTCAATGCTCTCCACTTCTTCCTCATCTCCACAGCTTCGGCAGAAGTCATTGGAGTCAATACCCAATCTTTTGGCGTGTTCGCCGATCAAGCAGTGTCCCGTCAGAACCTGTACTAACGTAGACAAACGTTTCCTCTCTAGTGCGAGGAGATATTTTGACCTTCTCAGGTCATACCTTGGCCAGATTTGTCTAGCTACCCTGCAGGTGCCGATTTCTGTCCATCTTTCGTTGGACTGCCTGATTGCGTCTTGCCTAAGCCAAAGCTTGCACGTGGATAGTGGCGCACCAATATATGCAAATTCTTCGAGAATTTGTAATGTCGTCCCTTTCCTAGCAAGTTCATCGGCTTTGCAGTTCCCCGGGATATCCCTATGCCCAGGCACCCATATGAGGTGTATATTAAACTGCTCAGCCATCTCGTTAAGAGATCTGCGGCAGTCGAGGGCTGTTTGTGAATTTAGGGATGTTGCCTCCAGAGAATTGATGGCAGCCTGGCTGTCCGAGTAAATTACAACGCCAGTGTTGGTTACTATGTTGCGACTCAGCCACTTGGCGACTTCCCATATTGCCATTATTTCGGCTTGATAGACACTGCAGGTATCTGGTAGTCTGTGAGCTATATCCAGACTAAGTTCTTCACAGTGTACTCCGAAGCCAACCTTTTCATCAAGCTTCGAACCATCCGTGTAAAAGTGGAGATGGTTTCTATTACCTGGTATTCTGCCGACCCATTCATCTCTGGCGGGAATCATAGTGATGTAATTTCTCTCGAAGGTGTACACAGTTGGTATATAGTCCACTCGGTCGGTTACCATAGCACTACACTTTGATATCCTCATGTGACCATAGTTCTTGTACCTCCACATTGATAGGCAGTTTAATCTTATTGCCGCTTTGGTTGCAACTTCTCTCGCCACAATATTAATCGGCAGTATATGGAGTAGGGCTTGTAGAGACTCGGTCGCTGTAGTTCTTAAGGCTCCGCTTATGCTCAGGCAGGCTGTTCTCTGAACCTTTGTTAGTAGGTTGGTAATGGTTAGTTTGTCAGTTGCCGTCCACCATACCACAATACCGTATAACAGTATTGGACGAACTACTGCTATATATATCCAGTGGACGATTTTAGGAGAGAGTCCCCACCGCGACCCTACAGCCTTTTTGCAGGAATATAAGGCGACGTTGGCCTTCCTTACACGTTCCAATACGTTAAGTCTAAATAACATTTTCCTATCTAGAATTATTCCTAAAAATTTTGCACTTTCAGAAAAGACTAGATCTGTTCCATTTATCCGAGGTGGAGGGTCCACATGTGGGACATTATTCATCCTAGTAAAGAGAACCAATTCTGTCTTGTTGGGGTTAACGCCCAAACCGCTGCTTCTGGCCCATCTAGCCAACTTGTTCAGAGCCACCTGTAGGATGTCTCTGAGGACGTTTACGAATTTGCCACTCACTGCGATTGCCACGTCGTCCGCATATGCCACGACCTTGCAGCCACAACGTTCCAGATCTAGCAGGATTTCATTCACCGCTAGGTTCCAAATTAGGGGAGACAATACTCCTCCTTGCGGGGTCCCTCTGTTTACATACCTTGTTAGAGTTGTGGACCCTAGACATGCTGTTATGCGTCTTCTGGTGAGCAGACTTTGAATTAGTCTAATCAAACTAGTGTTAAATTTTAGATGTGAGAGTGCCGCAATTACCGCATCTGAGTGAATGTTGTTAAAAGCCCCTTCTATGTCAAGAAATGCCACCATGGTGAATTCCTTGAAATGCAGGGACGATTCGATAGTGCTCACAAGTTCGTGCATGGCTGATTCTGTAGACTTGCCCTTATTGTAAGCATGTTGGTTCCCCGACAGGAGTTTTGTATCCAGGTTTTCCCTAATGAAATGATCTAAAAGTCTTTCCAGACCTTTCAATAGGAAGGAGGATAGGCTAATTGGTCTGAAGTCTTTTGGCCTAGTGTGTGATATCTTTCCCGCTTTAGGTATGAATACCACTTTGGTATCCCTCCATCGATTCGGGACGTATGAAAGCCTGATACAGCCTACATAAATTTTCTCCAGCCAGGGGATAATGTACTTTAACATTTTCTGCATTTCTGCTGGAGTGATGCCATCTGGTCCAGGTGACTTGAAGGGCTCAAAGCTGTTAATAGCCCAGCTTATTCTGGATCTCTCAGTCAAGAAGCTAGCGACGTTCGCAGTCCACTCGCACTCTTGTTGGTCCTGCTGATCCTCGGGTTCTGTTACAGAGTTCCCCGGGAAATGTGTGTCGAGCAGTACATTGAGCGACTGCTCGCTGTTTTTGGTCCAGTTATTTGCCTCATCCTTCACTGTACATGGTGAAGCAGATAATATCTTCCTCAGCCTAGCGGCGTCGGAGACCTTTTCCACTTCACCACAGAAGGTATACCAAGAGCGCCTTTGCGCCTTTCTAAGCTCCTTCTTATAGATCTTGAGTTGCTCTTTATAGGCATCCCAATCATTAGCGACCCCAGTAGATTTAGCCTTATTGAATAGCTTGTTGCAGGTCTTTTTCATAGCCGTTAGCTCAGAAGTCCACCATTGGGGTTTAGTTTTACCCTTGTACCTTGTTTTTGGACAGGCTTCTTCAAGGGATCTATTGAATGATATGGTGATATGATCGACCAGATTATCCAGACCGGCTTTGTCATTCGGTTCGTACAGAAGTTTAGAGTTGAGGACTTTCTTGAAATTCTTCTCATACAGATGCCACTTTGTCTTCCTTACATTTCTGTGGACGGCGGGTTTAGGCGCTTTTTCCGCGAGTTTGAACTCAATATAATGGTGATCTGAGAATGAGTGGTCGTCCAGTACATTCCACCCAATAATTTTGTCTGACAGCCGGTCAGTAGCAAACGTTACGTCGAGTACTTCTTGTCTGTCTTTAATTGTGAAGGTCGGTTTATTACCTATGTTACAAATACTAAGGTTGGTAGTTAGAATAAAGTCAAGAAGCGAATCACCCCTATTGTTTATATCCGTACTACCCCAGATAGTATGATGAGCGTTCGTGTCTGCGCCAATAATCAGCTCGAGCTCGTCAGACGTTGCTTCTTCTACTACTTCCCTGAATAGAGCAGTCGGTACTACAGATTCATAAGGCAAGTAGCTGGAGACCACCCAATATATGCGATTACCGATCTCCAGGCTAGCAGCTGTTTGGTCTTTACCACTTAAATAAGTCAGGAGAAATATACTTAGATCTTTCCTGGCCAAAATGCAGGTTCTTGGAGTGCCTTCACAGTTGGCCACAAGCAGTTTAAAGTTGGGTGTCCTAATACCGCACACCCTTCCTCCCACTACGTAGGGCTCCTGTATCAGGACGATGTCTACTGCGCCTGTGGACAGGCGCAGCAATAGAGCCGCTGAGGCTGCTTTAGCGTGATGGAGGTTAATCTGTAGAATTCTTACCATCATTGGTAATTGACAGATTAACATCTACCCCGACAAGGGTGTTATCGAACTCTTCGTCCGTATCGTCGAGAAGCATGTCCTCGCCAGATGCGTCAAAGAGTCCGGAGACTCCCCTCAGCCTCTCTGTGTCCGAAGTAGAGCTTTTGTCCTCAGAGAAGGACGTTACAGATCTTCTGTTAGAGTTGGAGTCACCAGAAATAATAGGCGTGGGTACCTCCGCACTTCCAGAAAGTGCCACGGTGGTCGACTCACCTTCTGCAGTGGGTGCTATATCCTGCTTGTATATCTTCAAGACTATAGTCTCGAAGCCATATTGTAGGGTTGCACTCGCACTTTCTCTTTCAGTATTACAAAACCCGCATTTTTATTGTCCATTTTTTAATGTTCGCATAAATCTCTTCACAGGACTTTCTAACAAGATCACTTCAAAAATGTATGTACATACATCACCATATAAAACATACAGCAAAAATAACTACGATGAACGCACTCCCTTATAACCGAGATCGATGGAGACGCCGACGGCATAACCACATACATACGCACATGTACACGAATACTCGTAATTCACAACTGCCGTTATTTTGAGTTTCAGTTCTTGTTGTTGCTATGGTATGGTGCCAAGCAACATGCACGTAAACTTACATATTCACCGCAATTTAATTTTTGTACAATCCGCGTCTCAAAACACGCAACCACTTCCCTCCATAGCTTCCAAGTAACTGATTTGAAAGAAAACGAACAACAGAATATTCTCTATACTCAGAGGGCTCTTCTAACATTCCATAACAATAATTTATCCCCACGTTAACAAACAACTTTAATTCTCCGAAAGAGAGAGAGAGATAACATAATTCTCTCGTATGTATTCTTAAAAATAATGGCAATAATCATAAAATTTATTACCAAGACAACTTTTCTTTAAAGGGGAGCATAGCCTTAAATTTATTACTTAAATATCTCATACTGTCAATTAAGTCCAATTCGACATTAAAACTATGACATGTCTACGTCATAGTTTTAATGTAGAAAATCCTTAAAAGTATTGAAATATTACATAAAATAATGCGGATTGTCACAAAAATAATGATTTTGTTCTTTAATTTAAAGGTGTACATTTAAAGAAGGGGGTACACAAAACTAATGATTAGATAGTCATTAATTCAAATTCAAAAAACTTTAGATTAAGGAAAATTTCGTAAAAAACAAGTAAATTTTCATTATTTTAATGAAAATTGTGATTGAATTTATGCCGAGGTCGCATACTTAATTTAAGAATGTGTCTTCATAAATTTTATTACTATTTTTTTTTCAGTGTAAAAAGTGAAGTGAAAGTGGTCGATAACATCGTCAAATTGCCGATAACATCATCAATTTTGCAGAAAGTTCCCATCAAATGTGGGGGTAATAATATGAAGAGGGACACAAAAACTCAAAACAAAGAGGAAGCGACAAAAAACAACACCGCCTCCCAAGAAGTGGTCGATAACATTTCCAAATTGCAGATAATATCACCAATTTTGCCGAATGTTCCCAGCAAAGGTGGTGATAGGAATAGGTACATAAAGAATCAAAACAAAGAGAGAACGACAAAAAGTAACACCGCCTCCCAAAGAGGTATACTTGAAGAGTGTGTAATAGGTACGAGGGTTGCTATATATGTGGATGGCGCGAGGCACACTTATGGCGAATTCGTTTCTGCCAAAAAGTGCAACACTTGTATTGCCCTTTTCCTATAAACTGCACTATTGTATCACTTTTTTGAAATTTGGAAATTGTAGTTGTGCTAAATTCGAGTAACTTAATTACCAAATGTCAAAAAAGTAACACAAAATGCAGTTTTCGGAAAAGGGCAATGAAAATGTTGCACCTTTTTGCAGAAACGAATTCGCCATTAGTGTGCCTGACGCTATCTGAAATTTCCATTGGAAAGTTTGACATTTTTTAGCATAAACGTACTCAGAACGTTTTGACGTACGACCATCATTTGTGTTGTTTACAGTGACTTGAAAAAATCAATTTGGCAAAAAAATGGAATTAACTCGTGAACATTTTCGTGAGATCATTTTTCACAACTTTCGACGTGGATTACACTCTTGTCGTGTGCATCGATGAACTTAAATCTTTGGTCGTCGTCGGCCAGAGAACATTGATGCCGTGCGTGAACTGATAATGCAAGATCGTCATGTGACATACCGTGATATAGAGGCATCCTTGGGCATTTCTTCCACCAGCATACATTCGATATTGCATAAACACCTTGCCGTAAAAAAGTTTTTTTCACGTTGGATCCCGCACAATTTGACAGTCGCTCAAAAAAAGGCTCATCCGCCGTACAGCCCTGTCTTCTTTCTTTTACAGCCCAATGACTTCTTTTATTCCCGCAAACTAAACAAGATCGAGATTAGTATGATGATCTAACGGGACACTCAAGCTTACAAGCACATCTTCATCGCATAGCACTAGCAGAAAACGACGAGTGCAGGGCATGCAGGGATAACATCGAAACGATGGAACATTTTCTGTGCCATTGTCTGCTTTCACACATGCAAGATCACGATATTTCGCGTCCGACATATTGGCAGACTTGACTCATCTCAGAGGATATGACTGGAAGATACTGAGAAAATTCGTGTCTAGTACCGATTTTCTGTAACTCGTGAGGTATAAAAATTGAATAAATAAGAAGCGCACAACAGGCCGAATCACTGGCTTAAATGTATGTCAATCTCTATACTTTCACTTACTTTTTTAAATTTTTTTACAAAAATAGTAAATATTTAATAAAATTGGTTCAATGTAAAATATAATATTTAATGATTTATGTTTTCTATTAATGTTTATAATTTTTTATCGATTATTAAATTTTTTATCCCTGAAGATTTGCGTCATTCCCCTGTCAAATCGTATATCGTAAATTTTCAAACCATTCTAAATTTCCAATAATTAAAATTATAAAGAGTATTAAATCTAATACATATATCTGTGGTTAGATTTGCGCCAAGAATAGTCGCTCTTTGTCTTCCGAAATGAGCTTTAACACTCACGAGCGTCATTCCCGCGCTGCTTTTATTTTTAAAGTTAAATTTTTTGAGCTTTTTAACTTCATTGTGAAAGCCAAGTTTCGATCCATCCGAGATGGGCAGTCGGAAAGGGCAGTGAAAATGATTTTGATATTTCGTTTAATGTAATATTCGTTGTTTTGTGTTCGGTTGGTTGTACTAGCAAAGGAAAAAATGTTATTTATTAATAAAATAAAAACAATAATAATTTCACAACTATATTCATACTTTTAAAGTGACAGAATGTAGAATGACAGAAGAAGCAACAATGATAATTATCGCAGAAAAAAAGTACGTCGTGTGAACGCAAACACAAGTTTAAAAGACAATTATACGAAAATTTACTTATAAAAAAGTATCGTGTGAATCAGGACTCAGACGAAAATTTAACGGACATTTTATCGATATCTTGCCTAGTTGTCGAGTTATCGGACGATAAAGTTTTAAAAATTCACCTCCGTGAAGTTCGTCCCTATTTAGACACGCTGAATGTTCAGCCGATTATCGGTGATTTGTAGGTGAGAGAGGCAGTCGGAAAAGGGGGGAAAAAATTTCCCGTACTCGGCTGAACCGTTTTGTGTCTCTTATCGGCAGTGAAGTTGGCCGCAGATTATTTTGAAGTTTTGACATTACTTTTTTTATATTCGTTGTTGTGTGTTCAGCTCGAGTGTTGTTTTTAGAATTAAAAGAAAAAAAAAGTTGAAATAAAATTGAAAAGGAACAAGTAAAAGCGTTAAGTTTGGCCATGCCGAATCTTATATACCCTCCACCATGGATAGCATGTGACCACACAAAATAACTCAAACCTAAAGTAAATAACACCGAAAACACACAAAACAAATATAGTAGATAAGAACAGTAGGAAAAATATAGTAGACGAGAACAGTAGGAATAACAACAAGTTAGATGCTATATATGGGAGATATATCTAAATATGGACCGATATCGCCCATTTGCAATCCCAAACAACCTGCAACTATATGAAGTATTTGTACCAAATTTGATCAACCTAGCTCTATTATTGCTGACTGTAGCGTGATTACCACAGACGGACGGACAGACGGACATGGCTAAATCGTCTTAGAATTTTACGACGATTAAGAATATATATACTTTATGGGGTCTCAGATCAATATTTAGAGGTGCTACAAACGGAGTGACAAAATGAATATACCCCCCATCCTATGGTGGAGGGTATACAAATGTCGGAACGGTGGAATAGACGTGACACTGAAAAATTAATTGTATGTGTGCAGCAACATTTATGTTTGTACAATGTGAAGTCGATAGAATACATGGACCGGAAAAAAAGGCACATGCATTTAACAATGTATTACAAAAATGCAAGAAGATATGAGCGACTTAAGTTTGGAGGCCTTGAAGAACAAGTGGAAAAATTTGCGGACGAAGTATATGCAGGAACTGCGTAAGATACATCAGTCCAAAAAAGGTGGATATGGAAGATGTGATTTATATGTCCTGAAACTTTTGTATTTCGACCAGCTATCCTTCCTCGAGCCTCATGTACATATGAGAGCCAGTAAAGATAACATGGACGAAACTTTGGAAGGCAGACCAACGTCAAGGATGTCGGTAAGTAAAAAAATCATTTCAAAATCGTTCTTATTTAAAATGTTGTAATTTTTTTGCAGCACACAGAAAATATCCACCCAATTAGCCAAGAAGCATCTACTTCCACCAAATGTAAAGCTACCACTTCCACCAATTGTGATGGACGCAGCAACTCCACTCCCGAAAATCCTCCGAAGAAACGAGCAAAGGTATAAAAGTAGTAAATGTTGCGAAATATGTATGATTTTATAAAAACACATTTATTTAGTATCCCCGTAAAACTGAAGTCTTTCGCGAAAATACATTGGACATTAGATCCTCAATTTGCAACTGCAAGAAGCCCGAGAGGAAGTATGAATGGTTGGGGAACATGGTGGCTTCTCAAATGGAGGAAATCGAACCGGAGTTCCAGGACGACGCTTGCTGGGAAATTCAAAGTGTAATGCGTTCTTTTCTTCAGCAGAAAAAGCTACGCATTGCCTCCAGCAGTTCGTCAACACCTGCCAGAGACAAATTGGACCAGACCAGAAGCCCATTGGCACATGCCCCAGACAACTTGGAGCAGTCCAGAAGCTCGTTGCCACCTGCCAAAGACAACTTGGAGCAGTCCAGAAGCCCGTTGCCACATGCCAAAGACAACTTGTACCTGTCCATGGATTGGATTATTGAAGAAGCGAATTTTACGACTAGATAATATTAAAATTTAATACAACTGAATTATATTGATTATATAAGACTGAATTATTTTATTTTTTTTATTTTATTTTAAATGAAAATGAACTGAAGAAATGAACTTTTTATAAGACTGAATTATTTTATTTTATTTAAAAATATAAGCGAGGCTATATTTCAAATGAATTTTATATAAGACTGAATTATTTTATTTTATTGAAAAATATAAGCGAGGCTTTTTAAATGGAATTTAATTTATTTTTTGTTGTTTTCTAATTTTATTTAATTTAAGAAATGCAATGTGAAAGATTTAAGATCTCTTAATAAATATACATTTAAAATGTAGAAAATGAACATGAATATTAAAAATGTTTTTTTACATCATGGGGGAAAAAGGGTTAATCGTATCTCCTACATGAACATTGTAGTCCAACAATCATTGTGATACACTCTTTTCCATAGTCCATATAAATTATGGTAAATGTTTTCCGCATTAAAAAATTTTTTGTCTCACCTAATTTTATTTGTATTGCCCCTTAAATATTGGCCTTGAAAAGTAAAGTAATTCAAGTATAAATAAATGTTTTAAGTAAATGTATATTTGTAATTTTTTGTAATTATGGAATTTGTTTAAAAAAATCTTATTAAAATGGAATTATGGAAAGTAAGTGGTACATTTTGAAATTATAGAATTAGTTTTGCGTCGATCTAGGGGTTAAGCCATTCCAATTTACCCTCGTTATTAAAATAGGCCGTATATTGTTGTCGTACGGATTCCGAGTCACCCTTTCGGGGATTGTATGCACTGTCCACAGCAACAGCACTGCTTCCAGCTGGAGAGAATTCGAAGCTGTTTATATAATTTTGCTCGCGCTCCATCAAAAAGCTGTGGAGAGCACAGCACGCAAGCGTTATTTTTTGGACAGTGTCCACTTTTACACTCATCGGTGCTAGAAAAATTCGGAACCTGTTTGATACAATCCCGAAAGCATGTTCGACAACATGCCTAGCACGGGAAAGTCGGGCGTTGTAAACTTGTTTTTCCGCCGATTTTGTATGGTATGGGTACGGATTCATTAAATGAGTTGGCATTGGAAATGCATCGTCCCCAATTACCACATGAGGAAGGCACCGATCATTTCCCACCACAGATTTTTTGGGGATATTCACTTCTTCCTTCAAAATCGTGCTCAGCTTGCATTGAAGGAACACACCGGCGGCATTACAGCGGCCATTACAACCAACGTCGACAAATATAAATTTACAATTTGCATCGACCAGGGCCATCAAAACAATGCTATTACTCCCTTTATAGTTGTGGTAAAATGCACCATCTATACGCGATGGCCGGAAGGTGATGTGTTTGCCATCTAAAGCCCCCAGACAATTGGGGAATTGCCATTTTAATGCAAATTCCTTAGCTATGGCCTCCCAAACCAACGAATTGCTTGGAAACTGTGGATAATAAATCAGAAAATAAAGTGAATATTTCAAGACTTTACTTTCAAAAAATACCTTTACATATTGATGTTTCAGTTGCTTCAAAAAGGCGTCGCACACTTCTGGTACTATATAGCAAATGGACGACATAGATAAGCGTGTCTGGTAGTCAAGGCTTTGAAAAGTCTCTCCTGTAACAAATATTATTTCATAGCAAGGAAACGTAATGTTAGTGCCAGCTTCTCTGCTGGTGGAATTGCGTCTCTCATTTTTGTATCGACACGCGATATGTCCTGCTCTACCATAGTAAGCAGTGCCGCAAATTCGTTTTTGCTCACCCTCAAATAATTTCTGTATGACGATTCATCATTCAAAAGCAGCTCCTTGCTCAGGAATGCAAATGAGCCGGCCTCCGATCTATTTTTCCTCCATGGCACCCACTGCCCTTTTCTCCTTCTCCTGGGCAAATATATTGCTTCCATGCATAAATCAATAAGTCCTAAAATGTAACCACAAATAGTAATTATTAAATTGCAATGCATATTTATGTTAAATTAATACGTACCAATTGTTATTTCCTCCTTATCGCTGTAATCAGAATCCATGTTAACCGCTTCAATGATACACTCAAGTATATCTTGTATTAAATATTTTTTTCCTCTTTATCCATATTTTTGTTTTCTTTAATTTTTCAAAATACACTCACAATTGCAATGATTTCACAATTTTTTTCATCCCTCAAAATAACAGAATGTCAGAAAAAGCAACGCTTAAAAAAGTCTAGCTGAAACAAAATTAAGTCGTGTAAACGCAGAGGCAAGTTGAAAAGAGAATTAGCCGATTATCTGCTGAAAAATTGCCAGTCTAAATAGGAACTTAGCGACCTCGCTAACTTTCGATAACACGAAATAACAGGGTGACCCAGAGAATTCAAAAATAGTATTAAAAATTGAAAACTACTACTTTCATCAAGTGTTTTTAGCCATCGACCAAACAAAAAAGTTAGCGACGGCGCACACTGGCTCAGAATCGTTTTTTACTGGCCAAATCTCTGTAACTTTGGAACCGATAGAGATATTTTAGTATTTTTTATTGTTCGACAGGTCTTAAGCTTTTCGCCAGTTTTTATTTCAATATAATCGGGTCAGCAGATATTGCGGAATTCAAGGTCAAAGTTGAACTTTGAATTTTTTAATATTTAGCAAGGAAATGTGGGGTTGTGCTTTATTTCCATCTTCTTTATTTATTAAAAGAATGTCATACGTTGATAAATAAACCATTTTAATAATATATTTTGTAAAACTAAAAAAAATGTTTTTTTCGACAAAAATATTTCCTCGATATTTAAAAAAACACCTTGCATAGCAAACTTTTTTTATATTTTGTATTTAAACAACATTAAGGGAAATCATTTATTTTTTACTTATATATGTAACAAAAACAGTAAATTATAATTTTTATTCGTTCGGTTGAAAAATTGCCTGCATATATTCCATATTTTGTTCCGTATTATTTCTGTCCTCTAGCAGCCCTCTTCATCTAAGTCCCGATGTTCTACTTTCCATTGATTTCGAATGCTGGAGATGAGGGAATCTGACGTTACCAACAAAATATTAAATATGTAGATCTCCGTTTGTACAATTTCGAGATATTTTTCTGGTATTGTGCTCTCTATAACACCTGTAATTTTTCCTAGGCTTCTTCTGATAGATCTCCAATTGGTACCAAATGATGCATGTACCAAATGATGATGGTACCATGATACAAAATTTTGTGAACTGTTGCGGACATATTTCTCCATGAATATTTGGTATTATATATTCGTGCAGTTTCCTTGGTATATTCATTAAATTTGTATACCCTCCACCATAGAATGGTATATTCATTTTGTCACTGCTTTTATAACACCCCTAAATATTGATCTGAGACCCCATAAAGTATATATATTCTCAATCGTCGTAAAATTCTAAGACGATTTAGCCATGTCCGTCCGTCTGTTGTAATCAGGCTACAGTCCGTAGTAATAGAGCTAGGTTGATCAAATTTGGTATAAATATTTCTTATAGTTGCAGGATGCTTGGGATTGCAAATGGGCATCGGTCAATGTTTTGATATAGCCCCCATATACATATAGCATCCAACTTGTTGTGATTCCTACTGTTCTCATCTATTATATTTTTTTGGTGTTTTTCGGTGTTATTATACACCACACTGTGGTACAGGGTATTATAAGTTTGTTTCACGGCAGATGTTTGTAACACCTAAAAATAACACAGCTAGACCCACCTTAAAGTATACCGATCGACTCAGAATCACTAGCTGAGTCGATTTAACGTCCGTCTGTCCATGTAAAGTTGTTCGTCGACTACAGGTCGCAATTTCACTCCGATCGTTCTGAAATTTTGCAGTTTAGAGTATTTCGCAGCTGTAAAGACCCCTATTGAATTTGGTTGAAATCGGTTCAGATTTAGATATAGCTCCCATATATATCTTTCGTCCGATTTGGCCCTTTAGTCCTATAAAAGCTGTATTTTACAGCCAATCGTTTTGAAATTTAGAACGGTAGAGTGTCTTGATCCATGAACCAACATTGCCGAATTTGAAGAAAATCGGTTAAAATTTAGCTATAGCTCCCATATATATGTTTCGTCCGATTTTGCTCTTTAGTCCTGTAGAAGCTGTATTTTACATCCAATCATTTTGAAATTTAGAATGGTAGAGTTTCTTGATCCATGAACCAACACTACCGAATTTAAAGAAAATCGGTTAAGATTTAGCTATAGCTCCCATATATATGTTTCGTCCGATTTGGCCCTTTAGTTCTATAGAAGCTGTATTTTACATCCAATCGTTTTGAAATTTAGAATGGTAGAGTTTCTTGATCCATGAACCAACATTGCCGAATTTGAAGAAAATCGGTTAATATTTAGATATAGTTCCCATACATATCTTTCGTCCGATTTGACCCTTTAGTCCTATAGATGCTGTAGTTTACATCCAATCGTTTTGATATTTAGAATGGTAGAGTTTCTTGATCCATGGACTAACATTGCCGAATTTGAAGAATATCGGTTAAGATTTAGCTATAGCTCCCATATATATGTTTTATCCGATTTGGCTCTTTAGTCCTGTAGAAGCTGTATTTTACATCCAATCCTACACCACACTGTGGTACAGGGCATTATTTAAGTATAAAATGTCCCAAAAGTAAATTTATGTAAACAATTTATACATGAATTACAAAATTTATATTTCAGAGTTATTCAATATTAAGAGAGTGGTGTAGGGTGTTATATAGTCGGCCCCGCCCGACTTAAGCCTTTCCTTACTGGTTTTCTTTAGGTTTGAGTTATTTTGTGAGGTCTCATGCTATCCATGGTGGAGGGTATATAAGATTCGGCATGGCCGAACTTAACGCTTTTACTTGTTTAGCATAAATTTGTTTATGGCACGTAAGTACATCGATAATTGTTTTAAATCATGAAATGAGATTATATCAACACCAGTTATTTCAGATGCTTTTTCGGAATCAAAAATGAACCTTCTTGCTGTATTCCCATCATTGGTATTGCCTGATCCTTGTTTTGGTTGGTCTATAATCAACCCACATTTGAAAAATTCATCCTTAACTTGCTTCTTTATTAAATTTCTCAAACCCTTGTTGGTGTCAATGTTTCTTATTGATCCTGTAGGTCCAAAATCCAAATCATAACTGATTTTAAGTATGTGTTCCATAAATCGTATTCTTGTATGTAGTGGCGAATATGCATCAGTATTATCTACTGATTTTTCCGGGACTTGGTTTAATTTGCTTGATGTAGATTGGCATATAATGCAGCTGGATGAAGCCTTTGTGTCAGTCAAAGCCTGGCCAACTTTTCCATCCATCATCGTTAGCACTAATTGGTAGTTAACTTCAATTGTCTGGCCTTCAATTTCAACATCTAAAGGATGCAGTCTTGTAATTTAGGTTCATATATCATTGACTTCTTTTTTAATGGTATCAAATTTGATTGGTCTGCAGTATTTCATAGAAGATGGTGTTTGATTTTTCCAAATATCCTTTGTCTGCATCGTACTGGTCGAACGTTCCGAGTTTTCCAAATTCTTTATCAATCGCAATGGCACAAATAACACCATGGACATATCTGCGTCTGAAGTATTTTCACATACAGATTGCTTGTATTGTTTTTGTCCAGAAGAACCATCACATCACTATTTGCTAAAGAGAGTTAACTTGCAGTTCCCATATTTCTTCAAATCATGTCCTTTAAATGATTGTAGCAAGCGTTGAGCTGTATGATTAGGTAGGTCTTACAGTTTCACCTCTGCAGAACTCGATGTGATTTTAATAATGTCCGTTGGTGGAAAACAGTCTTGTTTAGCAGCAAGTATGTGATGATATGATGGGTACAGATTTGAGCCTTTTTCAATCGCACGTAACCTGAGCTGTATGTATTGGTGTTTTGTAAACTTCAAATCCAAAAATAATGCTAATTCCTCTTCATTTGAGAACTGTTTTGGCTTTTACTTTTTGAAGATTCTTGGACACTAATGACGAATTCTTTTCTGCAAAAAAGTGCAACATGTTCATTGCCCTTTTTCCGAAAACGGCACTTTTGTGATACTTTTTTGAAATTTGGTAATTAAGTTACTCGAATTTAGCACAACTAAAATTTCAAAAAAGCGATATAATAGTGCAGTTTTCGGAAAAAAGTCAATGCAAGTGTTGCACTTTTTTGCAAAAAAGAATTCGCCATAAGTTCGCCCTCTAACCATATTGCAAAGGTCTTAAAATATGTATATGTATTCCATCCAACTTGTTTGTAGCGCTTAGTAAGTTGTTAATGAAAATATTTACTATATTTTGCAGTTCCAATTGTATTTCGAGGAATATATTCTTGAGGAATTTACTTTGCTTTGAACGTAACTTAAAACATCTTCCTTCTTTTTGTTTCTAAAATACTCTTCGGATAATTCTTTATAGCTGAAGTTCTTCATTTTTTAATATTCTAAAATTTGATTGTTTCTGTTTAGATATAATTTTGCAACTGAGTTTGTATTCGAATACCACTGGATTTTATCCTTTTCTTACATACATACTCTGTTCATAAGTAGCATAAACGTAGGTAAAATAAAAAACGACCCAAAAAACTAAAAAAGTGTTAAGATGTCATAAATATGGTAAATATATCATAAAACACACACAACATAGCTTGGTGTACCTACAAATAGTCATATAAACAGGTAAAATAAAAATAAAAATCATTTTTTTTAATTAAAATTAAAAAAGTGTTCTACAGGCTGGTCGGGCGGGTACAAAAGTATGTATAGGCTTAAAGAGGACACTCACCATTCTTCTGGTACCAAAATCTTCTTGAAGTCTCTGGATGCTAAAAAGTTTCATTCCACTAAAATTTGTATTTTATACCCTCCACCATAGGATGGGGGCATATTCATTTTGTCACTCCGTTTGTAACACCTCTAAATATTGACCTGAGACCCCATAAAGTATATATATTCTTGATCGTCTTAAAATTCTAAGACGATTTAGCCATGTCCGTCCGTCTGTTGTAATCACGCTACAATCTATAATACTTGAGCTAGGTTTGAAATGGGATTGAAAATGGGCAATATCGGTCCATATTTAGATATAGCTCCCATATATAGCATCCAACTTGTTGTGATTCCTACTGTTCTCATCTATATTTTTTTGGTGTTTTTCGATGTTATTTTCTTTAGGTTTGAGTTATTTTGTGAGGTCACATGCTATCCATGTTGGAGGGTATATAAGATTCGGCATGGCCGAACTTAACGCTTTTACTTGTTTTTATTTGTTTTCCTATACACAAGACTTTAATTGTGTCATATTTTAGTATAGGAAGTAAATATCATTGATTAATAAATGTTGTATTACAATAATGAATTATGAGGGCGACATATGCTGTCGTCAAAAATATGAGACAAAGGAGAGACATTGCACTACAAAGTAGTACGCAATACAAAGTAGTCTTGAACATATTGGTTTCTACGTTCGAAGCAAACTATATGTCAGCTACATGTACTGCAACTTATAAACCTTACCTTACCCGGAATTTATGAATGAAATTTCTTATTAATAAATTTGTGTAATTCAGCACCTTAAAGATATAAGTAGATTTTCTGAAAAATATTACAAAGTTATATTTCGATGTATGAGTAAAAGGCAAAGAACTTTTCAATGTGTAAATGATCCCGACAATTTCTGCTACATCTGCGGAAAATATGTAATAAAAAAAATCGACTTGCGTTTAGTAAAATAATAGAAGAAATATATGTGTAATATTTTGGTATACGAGTTAAAAATATGAACGAACCGTGGACAGCTAGTATTTTGTGTAATTCGTGCCATGTAAATCTTACTCGATGGACTAGTGGAAGCATGCGGTAAGTACTTGACAATTAATGTATTACAATGTTTTGTTGAATAAAACGTTTTAAATTTAGACATAACGTGCAAAAATGGTGAAAATCTCCCCCAAGTACTCACAACAGGTGGTGCGGTGAGGGGAAAACGTCATGTCCGACCGTCAAAACGGAAGCACAATGAGCATCGTGTAGCGCTCAGAGTTTTGACGAAGTTGGAGGCTGTTGAGGTTTCGGCTCTTACCGAAAAACAAAAAGAGTCACTTACCTGGGCTAAAGGCGTCACATGTAGATGCTTCTAAGGCCAATGAGTCGGCTGAAAGGGCCACAAATTCAGCTGTGTTAACGGCTACTAAAGTAAAACGAATCAGATCACCCGATGAACCCCTGCCTTCGAAAAAGGCAAGAGGCCCTAATGTCACCATCAACAGGACACTCACCAAGCCCTTCAATGAAGTGGCGAAGGAGAGTCTAGTGATGGCTGTTATAGACAGAAGTAGTGAGGATGGATCAATCCTCAAGGACAAATGGAGTCATGTACAATCAGCCATTATGGCTCATTACCTCGATGTCCGTAGAGAAATGCCGGGCAAACCACCAATCTGCAACGATGCAGGATAGCATCAGGGGAGAGTAAAGCTCTTATATTTCGGTGATGCCAGATCAGTAGACCTGTATAAGGCTGCTCTGAGTCGAGCGGGTGAGGTGTGGCCGGGTGCCCACTTGGATGTTGTCGAAAAAACAACATCCCTAGTTACACTAGAGCCATCACCTGGGTTACAGAAGAGCCCTCCATTTATCCGAGGAGGAGGGTCCACATGAGGGACATTATTCATCCTAGTAAAGAGAACCAATTCTGTCTTGTTTGGGATAACACCCAAACCGCTGCTTCTGGCCCATCAAGCCAACTTGTTCAGAGCCACATGTAGAATATCTCGGAGGATGTTTTCGAATTTGCCACTCACTGCGATTGCCAGGTCGTCCGCATATGCAACGACCTTGCAGCCACAACGTTCTAGATCTAGCAGGATTTCATTCACCGCTAGGTTCCAAATTAGTGGAGACAGTACTCCTCCTTGTGGAGTCCCTCTGTTTTCAAACCTTGTTAGAGTTGTGGACCCTAGACATGCTGTTATGCGTCTTCTGTTGAGTAGTCTTTGAATTAGTCTAATCAAGCTAGAGTTCACCTTTAGATGTGACAATGCCGCGATTACCGCATCTGGATGTATGTTGTTAAAAGCCCCTTCTATGTCAAGAAATGCCACCATGGTGAATTCTTTGAAATGTGCTCTAAGCTGTTTATAGCCCAGCTTATTCTAGATCTCTCAGTCAACAAGCTAGCGACGCTCGCAGTCCACTCGCACTCTTGTTGGTCCTGTTGATCCTCGGGCTCTGTTGATGAGGTCCCCGGGAAATGTGTGTCGATCAGTATACTTAGCGATTGCTCGGTGGTTTTTGTCCAGTTGTTTGCCTCATCCTGCAAATACCCCACTGTATAAGGAGAAGTGGATAGTACCTTCCTCAGCCTTGCGGCGTCGGAGACCTTTTCCATTTCGCCACAGAAGGAATACCAAGAGCGTCTTTGCGCCTTCCTATGCTCCTTCTTATAGATCTTGAGTTGCCCTTTATATGTATCTTGTTGCAGGTCTTTTTCCTTGCCGTTAGCTCAGAAGTCCACCATTGAGGTTTAGTTTTACCCTTGTACCTTGTTTTTGGACAGGCTTCTTCAAGGGAACTATTGAATGATGTGGTGATATGCTCGACGAGATTATCCAGACCGGCTTTGTCATTCGGTTCATAAAGAAGTTTAGAGTTGAGGATCTTTTTAAAATTCTTCTCATACAGGTGCCACTTTGCCTTCCTCACATTTCTGTGGACAGCAGGTTTAGGCGCTTTTTCGGCGAGTTTGAACTCTATATAATGGTGATCTGAGAAGTGGTCGTCCAGTACATTCCACCCAATAATTTTGTCTGACACCCGGTCAGTAGCAAACGTTACGTCTAGTACTTCTTGTCTGTCTTTAATTGTAAAGGTCGGTTTATTGCCAATGTTACAAATAGTTAGGTTGGTAGTTAGAATAAAGTCACGAAGTGAATCACCCCTATTGTTTATATCCGAACTTCCCCAGATAGTATGATGAGCGTTCGTGTCTGCGCCAATAATCAGCTCGAGCTCGTCAGACGTTGCTTCTTCTACTACTTCCCTGAAGAGAACTGTCGGTATTGCAGCTTCATAAGGAAAGTAACTGGCGATTACCAATCTCCAGACTAGCAGCTGTTTGGTCTTTACCACTTATGTTAGTCAGGAGAAAAATACTTAGATCTTTTCTGGCCAAAATTCAGGTTCTTGGAGTGCCTTCACAGTTGGCCACAAGCAGTTTAATGTTTGGTGTCCTGACACCGCACACCCGTCCCCCTACTACATAGGGCTCCTGGATCTGGACGATGTCTACTGCACCTGTGGACAGGTGCAGCAATAGAGCCGCTGAGGCTGCTTTAGCGTGATGGAGGTTAATCTGTAGAATTCTTACCATCATTGGTAATCGACAGATTGACATCCACCCCGACAAGGGTGTTATCGAACTCTTCGCCCATATCATAGGGGTGCATGTCCCCGCCAGATGCGTCAAAGAGTCCGGAGACTTCCCTCAGCCCCTCAGTATCCGAAGTAGTGTTTTCATCCTCAGAGAATGACGTTACAGATCTTCTGTTAGAGTTAGAGTCACCAGAAATAATGGTCGTGTGGACATCCGCACTTCCAGAAAGGCTTGTATCAACCACGGTCGACGACTCGCCTTCCGCAGTGGGAGCTATATCCTGCTTGTATACCTTCAAGACTATAGTCTCGAAACCATATTGCAGGGTTGCACTTGCACTTTGACTATGGGAGGTGGATTCAGCGTTAAGGATCAAATTGACCTGTCGCTTTTTACCATCCGCCTCACCCACCTTGCTAATTCTCCAATTATGGGTCGGCAGACCAGGATTGGAATCTTTTATTATCTCTAATATATCAGCCGGGTTGGATGGATTTTCTGTAACTCAGGTGATGGCTCTAGGGTGACTAGGGATGTTGTTTTTTTGACAACATCCAACTGGGCACCCGGCCACACCTCACCCGCTCGACTCAGAGCAGCCTTATACAGATATACTGATCTGGCATCACCGAAATATAAGAGCTTTACTCTCCTCTGATGTAATCCTGCATCGTTGCAGACTGGTGGTTTGCCCGGCATTTCTCTTCGGACATCGAGGTAATGAGCCATAATGGCGGATTGCACATGGCTCCATTTGTCCTTGAGGATGGATCCATCCTCACTACTTTTGTCTATAACAGCCATCACTAGACTCTCCTTCGCCACTTCATTGAAGGGCTTGGTGCGTGTCTTGTTGATGGTGACATTAGGGCATCTTGCCTTCGAAAAAGGACTGACTCTTTTGACTTTATTAGCCGTTAACACAGCTGAATTTGTGGCTCTTTCAGCCGGCTGATTGGCCTTAGAAGCATCTATGACGGCATTAGACCAGGTAAGTGACTCTTTGTTTTTCGGTAAGACAACCTCAACAGCCTCCAACTTCTTCAAAACTCTGAGCGCTATCCGGTGCTCATTGTGCTTCCGTTTTGACGGTCGGACATGACGTTTTCCCCTCACCGTACCACCTGTGGTGAGTACTGGTCCATTGTGTTCGTCCTGAGAAGATGAGTAAAAGAAGAGAGAGAGGTTGTAGAAAATGAAGGAGGTGATGAGTATAGATAAGAGAGAGGAGAGATGGCTTTTCTGGAGAGGGGGAGTACCAAAAACCTCGCCTGTTGATGCAGATGAGTGAGTTGATATCAAACCATCCACCTCAAGCAGCCTATGAATCCCATGATTCTATCAATATCGTGGGATGATAGAGATTCCAGATTTTGTATCGTGTAATCACCTAGGTAGCGATGTCTTCGTCTTGATAGGGAAGGACATTGACAGAGAAGGTGTTCGATTGTCTCCAGTTCCTCCTTATCCTCACAGAGTCGGCAGAATCACTCCGTCACCTTGAGTCCGCTGACTTAATAGTGGTTGACTTCAGTGCCAGCAGAGCAGCCTGACTGTCAACATAGACCGTTATGTG
The DNA here is from genome assembly GCA_963930755.1 of Eudasyphora cyanicolor. Classification (NCBI taxonomy): domain Eukaryota; kingdom Metazoa; phylum Arthropoda; class Insecta; order Diptera; family Muscidae; genus Eudasyphora; species Eudasyphora cyanicolor. The sequence goes on along the minus strand of OZ005734.1, from coordinate 151,109,672 downwards.
ATCATCTAGCTGATTTATCAAGCTGAGGGCTTCCAGTATAGCAAAGATCTCCACCTGGAAAACGCTTCAGGTGTCGGCTAACCTGAAGGATATATGTATGTATGCCAAGAGATTCGCTGAAAATGCCTGCCCCTGTACCTACATTCATCTTTGAACCGTCAGTGTATATTGCATGACCCTCCAAGGAAGGTTGCCGCTTGACCAGTCTGTTCTGGGGGGACCCTTATGTCGAGATTTGAGGAGATTTTCTGAACTGGTGACAAATAGTCTGTCGGTTCTGCCAGAGCCCTTCGATCAGACATTTTTGATGTTTAAATGAGAATGGCCGAGCGGGCCCCAATCCGCCTAACGTCACACACGAGCTTCTCGGAGTCTGAAAGCTCACTTCGTAGCTCTGCACTTAACAAAAATATCTGCAGATTGTAGGTTCAATACCAAGTCGAGTGTGCTCTTTCTCGCACCGGATATAAATACTGAGGCCGCTCTTTGTTTCTTTCGCTAACCTTTTAAGCTGATATTTAACTTCTGTCGCCTTCCACCATACCACTGAACCATAGGTAAGTATAGGACGCACTAAATGCTGCTAAGGCCAATGAGCCGGCTGAAAAAGCCACAAATTCAGCTCACTAAATTCAGATCACCTGATGAACCCCTGCCTTCGAAAAAGGCAAAAGGGCCTAATGTCACCATCAACAGGATACTCACCAAGCCCTTCAATAAAGTGGCGAAGGAGAGTCTAGACAAATGGAGCATTTGCAATCAGCCATTATGGCTCATTACCTCGATGTCCGAAGAGAAATGCCGGGCAAACCACCAATCTGCAACAATGCAGGATGGCATCAGGGGAGAGTAAAGCTCTTATATTTCGGTGATGCCAGATCAGTAGACCTGAATAAGGATGATCTGAGTCGAAAGATCTGAAACGTACTTCTCTGAGGACGAAAGCTCTACTTCTGACACAGAGGGGCTGAGGGTAATCGCATATACATATTGGGTGGTCTCCAGTTACTTGCCTTATGAAGCTGTAGTACCGACCGCTCTATTCAGGGAAGTAGTAGAAGAAGCAACGTCTGACGAGGTCGAACTGATTATTGCCGCAGACACCAACGCTCATCATACTATCTGGGGTAGTACGGATATAAACAATAGGGGTGATTCGCTTCTTGACTTTATTCTAAATACTAACTTAAGTATTTGTAACATAGGTAATAAACCAACCTTTACAATTAAAGTCAGACAAGAAGTACTCGACGTAACGTTTGCTACTGACCGGCTGTTAGACAAAATTATTGGGTGGAATGTACTGGACGACCACTCATTCGCTGAAAAAGCGCTGTTTGCACAGAAAATATTTAATTTATTTCAACCGAAATAACAAGTCGAGTTCTTCTAAGTATGATGTTGCTTTATTGACGGCTATTCTCTAATCACAAAACAAAAATGCATTTTTGGGGGCCAGCAAGCAAAACGAAAAAATGACAGTTATTAATATGTATGTATGAACATACATGTAAAACAGTTTGCAGCGCAGTCAGACGATTGACCGGCGTCTGCATTGTTTTTGCTATTCCTTTGCCAAATAAAGATGAAGACGAGTAACAAAAAAAAATCACAAACAACATTTGTGATTTGTTGTTACTGTCTCCATTACTGAAGAAATTATATTAAGGTGGGCCGTATGAACAAAAAAATACATTACAATTAACATACAAAACTTTAAATAAATTATTATAAAATGCGATATGCTCCGACATTCTCCCCCCGTTGAAACCTCACAGTTTCAAAAGTCTTCCAAAGAAGGTAAAGGGGCCAGCTTATGAATCGGTCGAGAACAGGTTCCGTTTTTAGTTTTTAATTCAACAACTCTAACCTTTCCATCACGCCCAGGAAGCGTTTTCGTTATTCGAGCCAGTAACCAGTGCTGAGGCGGAGTGTTGTCTTCGTGGATGATAACAAGTTGCCCTTTTTTGATGTTTTCTTGGCCTCGAAACCACTTTGACCGTTGTTGGAGAGATAACATGTAATCTCGGGACCACATTTGCCAAAATTGTTGTTTCAAATATGAGACTCGCTGCCATCGCGTCAAAACAGGTTGTTTGGTAATGTCGAAGTGTTCATCAGGAACAGCTATCAAAGATGAACCAATAAGTAAGTGGCCAGGAGTCAACGCTTCGCCATCATTGGGATCGTCAGAGAGCGGTGCAATAGGACGGGAGTTTAAAATAGCTTCTACTTCAACGATTAATGTCTGAAGCTCCTCAAATGTAAGATACGATTGCCCGATGTTTTTTAGAAGCAGTGTCTTTGTGGACTTGACGGCAGCCTCCCAGAGGCCACCAAAATGAGGGGCACGTGGAGGTATAAAACAAAACTCGAAGCCCATTTGGCAACAAAAAGATTTCATTTCACGGACCACATCATCTCGAAACATTATTTCCTTGAGTTCTTTCAATTTATTGTGAGCACCAACAAAATTCGTCGCATTGTCACAACACAATCTTTGCGGTATTCCCCGCCTTCCGACAAATCTTTTGAGACACAAAAGAAAGTTGTTCGTTGACAAATCCGACACCAATTCCAAATGGGTAGCCTTTGAACTAAAACATATGAAAACGGCAATATATGTCTTGTAAGGTACCTTCCCACGAATTCGGTATGACGTCTGGAATGGTCCACAAAAATCTACGCCGGTAACCAAAAACGGTCTTTGAGCTCGAAGACGATCTGCTGGTAAATTACCCATTATTTGTTCCATTAATTTAGGCTTGTAGTGGAAGCAATGGACGCAATCACGCACAACTTTTCGAACCAAATCTCTTGCATTTATAATCCAAATTTTTTGACGCAGTATACCCAAGAGTACCTTAGGACCGGCATGTAAATGTAGATGATGTAAATGCTCAACATACAACTTGACAAATCGATGATTTTTGGGTAACAGGGCTGGAAACCGAGCATCATACGGAATCGGTGCATTTGACAGACGTCCACCAACACGAAGAATTTTTAATGAGGTGGTACCAATATCCATAAGTTGCAGGAATGGGGCAAGTTTTTGCAATGACGTACTATGTACTACATTGTCATTCGATAATGCGTTGATATCAGAACAAAACGTTGACATTTGTATGTGTGCTACGACTCTCCAGAAAACCTTATCGAATTCATTCGGGGGTATATGAATGACATCGCTTTCATTTATTGAGCGGTTTACAGGAATTCTGTTGAATATACGAAAAACATACGCAATTATTCGAACACAAGTTATATATGATGAATGCTTATCAATTATCTCATCAATTATATTGAGATTCAAATGAGTACACTTGAAATTTGCAGCTTTCCGGCGTTCTAAGACTTCTATGTTGAACTCATCCTCTGTACCAGGCCACTCCGAAACGTTGTCTGCAAGGAATGTTGGACCACAAAACCAAATTGTTGTGGGTAACTCTTCCGCACTACACCCACGAGACACAATGTCTGCTGGATTACTTTTTGAAGGTACGTGTCTCCAAAGAACGTCACTGGTTTGCTCCTGAAGTTCTGAAACACGATTTGCTACGAAGCAATTTAATGTCGATGAATGTATTTTTAGCCATTGAAGAACAATTTTTGAATCGGTCCAAAAATAAACCAATTTTACGAATTTCGATATTTTCGATTTGATTTTATGCCATGTTTTAGACAACAATACAGCCGCACATAGTTCGAGGCGAGGTAAAGATTGGGCCTTAATTGGCGCAACTTTAGATTTGGCAATTAATAATGTTGATTTGTAAGTCCCATTAGTCCATACCCGATAGTATAGACAACAACCATATGCTCGTTGAGATGCGTCTGCAAAACCATGAACTTCACCACATCTATCAAATGAAGTAAGGACGTATCTTGGTACTTCTAGGTGATGTATATAAGTCAAATCTTTCTTGATCGTGAGCCACAAATCTTCGAGGTGTCCATTTAATGAATCGTCCCATCCAAGATTTTGAACCCATATCTCTTGTAGAAATATTTTACAACGTATGACTATGGGACTCAATATTCCAAGTAAATCGTAAATCTTCGAGACAAGTGATAAAATATATCGTTTTGTGGGACTTGGCACATCGGAGAAGTCAAAGCGATAAAGGAATACATCTTCACGTGGCTTCCAAGACATTCCTAGAGTTTTTGTGACGTCATTTTCAGAAGTTTTTATAACGATTTCTTCATCATAATTCGAAGTAAAAGTAGGGTTATTGCTGTTCCATTTAGCTAACTTCAGCCCATGTAAACCGAGTATATGTACCAACTCATCCCTTTTGAGAGTTAGAGTTTTCAGGTTATCAGCACCAGTTAGTACATCATCTACGTACAAATCTTGACGCAGTACTTCCGATCCACTAGGAAAAGATGAGGTATACTTTTCTGCAATGAAAAACAAACTTCGAATCGCCAAAAAAGGGGCGGCGGACAAACCATACGTCACTGTATTTAATTCAAATACCTTTAATTCATCCTCCTTCTTTGACCGCCACAAGACGAGCTGATATTTTCTGTCCCTTTCATCAATTCGAAATTGCCGATACATTTTTGAAATGTCAGCTGTGAGAGCGTGCTTATGTAGCCGGAACGAAAATAGAGTAGTTATTAAATCCTGTTGAATTGTGGGGCCTGTCATCAATATGTCATTTAACGAAAGGTTTGATGAACTACGAGCTGATGCGTCAAATACGACTCTAAGCTTTGTTGTTTTACTTTGGGGCTTCAAGACACAATGATGAGGTATTACGTAATTTGATCCACTCAATGGTACAGTATAGGGCGACATATGGTCCAATGCTGCATACTCTTCCATAAACTGTACATACATAGATTTCAATGTTGAATCGCGTTCCAACCGTCTTTCTAGTGACATAAAACGCTTTCGTGCCATTTCAAACGAATTACCGAGATGTTGCGGAGATTTCTTAAAGGGCAATCGGAGCTGAATTCTTCCTTGTGCATCAAAATTAACATTTTCGACAAAATGATTTTCACAAGCTTGTTCTTCGTCGGAATATTTATTGGTGGGCGTTGCATATTCTTCCATTTCCCAAAATCTTTTTAAGGTAATATTCAAATCAACTTCTGAAGAATTAATGGCCAGTTTGCAAGTTAGCGTTGAAATATTTAAGGCTGTGTTTGTTGTTCCACCGACGATCCAACCGAACACGGTATTGGTCAGACATGGCATACCATCTCCTAATGAAATTCGACCATCGAGCAACAAATCGAAAAATACTTCGCTACTAAGAAGAACGTCAATATGCTGTGGCTTGTAGAACATTGGATCGGCTAACTCTATGGTCTGCGGAATTTTCCAATGGGATGTATTGATGTACTCACCAGGCTGGCGCGAAGAAATTGTTCTAGTAACAGCAAAATCAGAGGACCACTGGAACGTAGTAACTCGGGATTTTATTGTGGCTTCGACAGAAAACTTTATTTTGGTACGCACTTCTCCAATTCCAGAAACCTCTTGGGAGTACGGTAAGAACTTAAGTTTGAGCCTCTTTGCAGTTTCTTCGGAAATGAAACTCAATTCAGAATACGAATCCAATAATGCTCTTACGGGTTGAAATGTACCACCACAATCCTTTATCAAAACCACAGCAGTCGGAATTATTGCTCGTTTACATGAACGAGCTACAAGTGAAACTGGATTGCTGTTGTTATACGCTGATGGTTGTACTGTTGTAGAATTAGATGTGGAAGGTCCAGCTTTATCGGGGCTAGTAAATATGTGCAGCACTGTATGATGAGTTGAATCACAAACTCGGCAACGAGATTTTGATGGACACTTCGAAACAATATGACCCTTCCGCAGGCAGTTAATACATAGCCCATTACGTTTTACAAAACTAAATCGCTCAGAAACTGGCAGGGCCATGAATGAGGAACACCCAGAAATGTTGTGGTCTGTCGAGTTACAATAAGAACAAATTGAATTTGAATTCACAAAAGTGTGTGCTGGTCGATTAAAATTTGATTTGGGTTTGTTTGGTTTTGCTTTATCAGACACATCGGCCTTTTTCCCATGACTTTCTAAAAATTGGCGTCGGTGACTCAGTACCTCGTAGCACGAATCCCACGAAGGCAATGATTTAAACTCTTGTTTTTCATCATAATTCTCCTTCGTATCCCCATCAACCTTAGATAAAACCAAATGAACTAAAATTGCATTCATGATGTCTTTTTCTGAACCAAGTGATAACAACGAGCCCCGCACTGCAGAGACAGTGTCGATAATATTACGTAATGAATCACTATCACTCTTTGGCATTTTTTGAATATTGAATAATGTGTTAACATGCTCCAAAAAATGAGGACCTTATTGTCATAGCGTTCCTGCAATCTATTTAACGCTTTCGGATAATTTTCATCCGATACCTGATAAGGTTCCACTACTGCTAATGCTGGACCGGACAGACAATTCAATAAATAATTAAATTTGTCGATAGAGGCAATAGATGGGTTGTCATGAACCATGTTGTTAAAGGTTGTAATGAACCGCGTATAATCACCATATTTCCCATCAAATCGAGGCAATTTTAATGAAAGCAAACGGGATTGATTAGAAACACCAGGCGTAGAAAGATTCAAAAAACTGGATTCCATTGCCACAGAACAACGACTTTTGTTTAAAATGCTTAAAATTTTCGCTTTTGCTACGATGAATGTTTCCTCTAAATCGCTTCTAGCATTATCATTTGCATTTAATGCTTCAATTTGACCCTGAATGTGACACAATTGTTTAAAATATGACTCTAAAATCTGTAGGCGACATTCTAAAATGGTAGCATCAACCTTTCCGCCATCTTTCTCTACCTTCTGTAGTTTAAGGGTCGACAAATCAGAGCCATTTGCAGTTGTCTCATCTGACACATCTGCCGTTTCGTTTGTCATACTGGTGGTATACGAGACACGATGAGTAATAAGCAGAAGTTAAAAAGAAACTCAAATCCAAAGCGACAAAATTGTGTGTTTAAATCCAATTTCCAGTAACATGAAGTTAGGCCGTTGCGATGAAATAATTTATTTTCTGCTAAAGAATTCACAATTAATATGATTCTCTTCAAATAACTATGCTTACGACGGCAGCAATTAAAGTTGGTGTTCCAAAATGTATAAATGTACAAGCAGCGAATATATTTTCCCACAAGCACCAACAGACAGACGAACGAGCTTCAAAATAATTGATACACCTCAGACTCCAAGTCGTTCAACTTTAAAAACTGACCGTCCTGTCACGGTCGCCAAAATGTTTGCACAGAAAATATTTAATTTATTTCAACCGAAATAACAAGTCGAGTTCTTCTAAGTATGATGTTTCTTTATTGACGGCTATTCTCTAATCACAAAACAAAAATGCATTTTTGGGGGCCAGCAAGCAAAACGAAAAAATGACAGTTATTAATATGTATGTATGAACATACATGTAAAACTGTTTGCAGCGCAGTCAGACGATTGACCGGCGTCTGCATTGTTTTTGCTATTCCTTTGCCAAATAAAGATGAAGACGAGTAACAAAACAAAATCACAAACAACATTTGTGATTTGTTGTTACTGTCTCCATTACTGAAGAAATTATATTAAGGTGGGCCGTATGAACAAAAAAATACATTACAATTAACATACAAAACTTTAAATAAATTATTATAAAATGCGATATGCTCCGACAAGCGCCTAAGCCCGCCGTCCACAGAAATGTGAGGAAGACAAAGTAGCACCTGAATGACAAGAATATCGACAGTATATTCAATATCCTCTATCTTAAAAAACAAAATTGTTCAGTAGAGCCAAAAAACGGTTTATATCCCTAATTTTAAAGAAAATTAAAATTGTTTGTTCTACAATGTTTATTACACCTAACTACGTGAACTACTAAATAATATTTTTTTTAAGATTTGCACCACGAGCCATTTTATGGAACATAGAGGGTATTGCTATTCAAAAATTCTTCATGTATAAAAAAAGATAGAGGGTTTTGCATAGTAAAAAAAAATTATTTATGAATTCCACAAATTTTTTTAATATATAATTATACATATTATAATAAAAATAATAAATAATAATAATAATGAATTAATGATTAATTTTTTATTTAAGTATTATCTATTTCTTGGGGTTCATTTTTGAATCCATTTTCAAATTGTCATAGAAAATGGTATTCTTGTGGGATCACAGGTTAGATATAAAAATAGTCATAATTTGAAAACTAAAGCTTCGACTAAAAAAATTTAACCAAATTCGGGTTTAGCATACTCTTTTCACCAAAGAACTATCTTTTAGAAGAAAAAAAAAAAAACAAAACAAAAAAATAGTCCAAATTATATGAAGAGATAGAGGGTATTGCATTCAGAAAAAATAAGTGTGTAAGATAGAGAAATTACAAAAATGACCATAAAATCTAAATTTTTGTTTTTTTTTTATTTCCAAATTAGTACCATAGATGCGCCTTATTTTACCGAATATTTTAACATAAAAATCTCATTTTTGCAAAAATTGAAGATAGAGGGTTTTGAATATAAGCTCTCGATATCAAGAAAGTCCTCAACTCCAAACTTCTGTACGAACCGAATGACAAAGCCGGTCTGGATTATCTGGTCGGGCATATCACCACATCACAGTTCCCTTGAAGAAGCCTGTCCAAAAACAACGTACAAGGGTAAAACTAAACCCCAATGGTGGACTTCTGACCTAACGGCTATTGAAAAAAACCTGCAACAAGGCTAAATCTACTGGGGTCGTTAATGTTTGGGATGCCTACAAAGAGCAACTCAAGATCTATAAGAAGGAGCTTAGAAAGGCGCAAAGACGCTCTTGGTATACTTTCTGTGACGAAGCGGAAAAGGTCTCCGACGCCGCAAGTCTGAGGAAAATACTATCAGCTTCACCCTGTACAGTGGGTTACTTGCAGGATGAAGAAAATAACTGGACAAAAAACAGCGAGCAGTCGCTGAATGTACTGCTCGACACACATTTCCCGGGGAACTCACCAATAGAACAGCAAGATCAACAAGAATTCGAGTGGACAGCGAGCGGTACTAGCTTGTTGACTGAGAAATCCAGAATAAGCTGGGCTTTTAACAGCTTTGAGCCCTTCAAGTCACCTGGACCAGACGGCATCACTCCAGCATGAATGTTAAAGGACAGAAAATGCAGAAAATGTTAAAGGACATTATCCCCTGGTTGGGGAAAATTTATGTAGGCTGTATCAGGCTTTCATACATCCCGAATCGATGGAGGGATACCAGAGTGGTATTCATACCTAAAGCGGGGAAGATATCACACACTAGGCCAAAAGGCTTCAGACCTTCCTAATGAAAGGTCTGGAAAGACTTTTAGATTATTTCATTAGCAAAAACCTGGATACAAAACTCCTGTCGGTGAACCAACATGCTTACAATAAGGGGAAGTCTACAGAATCAGCCCTGCACGAACTTGTTAGCACTATCGAACCGTCCCTGCATATCAAGGAATTCACCATGGTGGCATTTCTTGACATAGAAGGGGCTTTTAACTACATTCACTCAGATGCAGTAATTGCGGCAATGTCACATCTAAAAGTTAACTCTAGTTTGATTAGACTAATTCAAAGTCTGCTCAACAGAAGACGGATAACAGCATGTCTTGGGGCCACAACTATAACAAGGTTTGTAAACAGAGGGACCCCACAAGGAGGAGTACTGTCTCCACTAATTTGGAACCTAGCGGTGAATGAAATCCTGCTAGATATAGAACGTTGTGGCTGCAAGGTCGTGGCATATGCGGACGACGTGGCAATCGCAGTGAGTGGCAAATTAGTAAACGTCCTCAGAGACTTCCTACAGGTGGCTCTGAACAAATTGGCTAGATGGGCCAGAAGCAGCGGTTTGGGCGTAAACCCAAACATGACAGAATTGGTTCTCTTTACTAAGATGAATAATGTCCCACATGTGGGCCCTCCACCTCGGATAAATGGAACAGATCTAGTCTTTTCTGAAAGTGCAAAATTTTTATAAATAATTCTAGATAGAAAACTGTTATTTAGACTGAACGTATTAGAACGTGTAAGGAAGGCCAACGTCGCCTTATATTCCTGCAAAAAGGCTGTAGGGTCGCGGTGGGGCCTCTCTCCTAAAATCGTCACTGGATATAAAGGGTTTTCCAACAAGAGGTTTTATTTTGGTATTCAAAGAAAAATGCAATTTTTCGGCAATAAATGATCGGATGTTTATTTCATAATAAAGAGGTATGCCGTTTATTATGAAAAACAACATCAGCCAAATGGCCACCACGACCAAACTTACAGGACCATATCCTTTTCATGAATTTTTCAGTAACTGCCATATGTCCTCGATAGCCTCACGAATTCTATCTTTGAGGTCTTGAATCGAAGTCGTGGCCCCAAAGGAAGAAGTCGCAAGGCGTTAAATCACAAGATCTTGGTGGCCAATTGTGATCACCTCTTCGAGAGATAACACGGTCCGGAAACTTTTCCCGTAACAGAGCAATGGTTTCGTTGCTTGTGTGGCACGTAGCGCCGTCTTGTTGAAAGTAAACGTTGTCCAGATCAATACCATCCAACTCCGACCATAAGAAATCATTAATCATCTCTCGATAGCGCAATCCATTCACCGTAACTGTTGATCCAACCTCATTTTCGAAAAATTAAGGTCCAATGAACCCGCAGGACCATAAACCGTACCAAACAGTATCACGCTGAGGATGGAGAGGCTTCTCAACAACAACTCTTAGGTTTTCCGAGCCCCAGGTTTTCCGAGGTTTTCCGAGCCCCAGCGACAATTTTGCTTGTTGACGTAGCCACCGAGTTGGAAATGGGCCTCATCGCTTCGAAAAAATCGCTTTAGTTTTGCGAACTGTGACTGCAAGATTTTCACCTTTTTTGTAGTGAATTTTAATAATTTCAATGCGTTGTTGAATCGTATATCGTTCCATTTTTAGTAATGTCGTAGTTTCTACTTGTCAATAGTCAAAGAATAAAAGCTTTAAAAGTGACAGCTACCGAAATACTTGGTGATTAAAATAACACCTCTTGTTGAATGTTCGTCCAATACTGTTATACGGCATTGTGGTATGGTGGACGGCAACTGACAAACTAACCATCACCAACCAACTAACAAAGGTTCAGAGAACAGCTTGCCTGAGCATAAGCGGAGCCTTAAGGACTACAACGACCGAGTCTCTACAAGCCCTACTCCATATACTGCCGATTAATATTGTGGCGAGAGAAGTTGCAACGAAAGCGGCAATAAGATTAAACTGCCTATCAATGTGGAGGTACAAGAACTACGGTCACATGAGGATATCAAAGTGAAGTGCTATGGTAACCAACCGAATGGATATATTTTGAATAAACGACGACTGGACATACTGGGGTCGGCCTTTCTAGGCAGCCTAACAGATCTTTCTAGTACCGATATTCGTTCTATCGATAAATTTGTATATCAAACAGGTTGGTTTCGATGAGGGGCATTTTAGCCCGTGGTAACACTAGGGACCTAAACTGGTCTATGTGGGCTTGTAAAAAAATACGGCTGCCACCCTAACTTAACCTAATAGGACACACTATAGCTGTATACATCCAGTGGATGGTACTTGGCTTAAGCCCCCAGCTCTTACCTATGGAGTATATCATGGCAAGGCTCCTTTACCCCAGGCAGCATTTGGATGATCGAATTTTCGATTGTCATCTTACTAGCTCATTTTTGACTACTTTAGGTGATTAAAAATGGAGTTTTGAGCATTCTTGGTACAACAAATTAACGATAAATCATTCTTTTGTCACATTGTGATCAGGGTTACCATAAACTTTTTTCGGAAAGGAGGACTTTTGTGCCAGAAAAGGAGGACATTTGTGACTCTTTGTAAAAGTTTTGAACTTTCCGAGGACTTTAAAAAAACAGTAATTGGAAAGGATGAGCAGCAGAACCGCCCTATTCACACATAATGATTTGTACATATATATGAGGTCTTTATCTAAATCTGAACAGATTTTATTAAAATTTGTTCTGTTTAATTTCAAAGTGATTGGAAAACAGCTTCTGTAGCGCTCAAAGACCAATTCGGAAAGAAAAAAGTATTTCTGTGGTTTTCTGGAACAATTACTATGTCGGAAATTTTCGATTTCGGGATTTTAGCAAAAATGTATAGAGCTTATCATTATCTATCGATCGACACTCCCATGTCAGTCTATTTTTATACCCTCACTTTAGTGTGACGAGGGTATATATCATTTGCCACGAAAAAAAGTGTAACACATCGAAGGAGTGATCTAAGACCCTAAGTATGTTCGGCGGATATTCGTTTTGGGTCATTTTTAAACGAATGAGCAATGTCCGTCCGTCTGTCTGTCTGCTGGCTGGTGCGCACGATAACTCTCGAAAGGAGTAACCGATTGCCTTCAAATTTGGTACGAGGTAATATTTTTTTCTATCTTCGAAGATGGGTCATATTGGTCCACTCCTTCTAGTACCTCCCCCACAAAGTGTTAAAATGTTGTAAAATATTGAATCTTTAATAACTGCTATACTACTTATTCGAATCTTCTAAAATTCCACACATAGCATTAGTTTATTAGTCGCTATCGACTCGAGAAAAATGGGCCAAGTTGCTACGCCCCTTTTGGTACCTCCCACACAAATGCACAATTTTGCAGCAAAAGTTAACAGCTTATAACATTAATACCAGTGTATAAAAATACTTGAAATTATCTACAGTGTAATATTTTATAGTGTCTATAGCCCTGTGAAAAGTGGACGCTATTGCCACGCCCCTTTTTGTACCTCCCACACAAAGGTACAATTTTGCACAAAAAGTTAAGAGCTCACAACATGAGTACCAATGCACGAAAATGCCACAACATTTTGCACAGTGTAACGCTTTTGAATTGTCTATAGCCCTGTAAAAAATGGCCGTTATCACCACGCCCCTTTTTGTACCTCCCACACAAAATGTCCAAATCATACCAAAATTTAATATCTCATAACGTTAATAAACCAGTGTAAATAAACGCTTATAATTCGGCGCAGTGCAATGTATTTAAAGTATCTACTAGGTGTATTTGTTAAACCCGTTCTGGTACCTACCATACAATCTAACAGAATAATTCGTGGAATATTCAATATTACATTACTCACAAAGTGAGGGTATACCTTAGTCGGTTTGACTGAGTTTGAAGACATTTTCCAACACTCAACTTTTTAAGTTAATATGAAATGTACTGCGAGAGAAAAAGTAATTTGGATCTAATGAACATTTTGATTTTTTGAGATGTGCTGTTATGTTTGAAAACCAAATATATATGGGGTCTATATCTAAATCAGAATCGATTTCTGCCCACGTGTGAAATAGTCTATTGGAAAATTTCAGCACTATCGGAGTGAAAATACAACCTGTAATTAACTTGCAACTTTGAATGGACAGACTGACGGACGGACATAGTTAAATCGAATCATCAAGCGATACTGAGTCGATCGGTGTACTTTAAAGTCGGTCTAGCTCCAGTATTTTAGGTGTTACAAACATCGGTTTCAAAACAAACTTATAATAAACAAGTGAAAGGGGCGTTAAGTTCGGCCATGCGAATCTTATATACCCACCACCATGGTTCGCATGTTAATTGTTTTGTGTGCAAATAAACTCATATAACCAAATTTCAGCCCAATTCGTTGAAAATTGTGGTTTCTGTAGCGTAAAGAATTCAAATCTTGAGGGAACTTTGTAATGGGCTATATCAAAACATGGACCTATGACTATCGTTATTCGCGTGAAAGTTTCGGGGTATAAATTATCCCTAGTTTCCAAATTTCAGCCCGACCAGTAGAAATTTGTGGTCTCTATGGCGTTAAGGAGATAAATCATATGGGGCTATGTAAAAAAATGGACCGAAATTTCATTCATCTAGCTGATGACCCACCCATCCTTTGATCGAGGGTATAAAAATAGTATGGTATAAAAATGGGCAAATTCGCTAACTTTGTACTAAAAGTTGTTCCGAATATAACTCATAAAAGGAGGACAAATCCAACATTTTTGAAAAAGGAGGGAGGACACTGGTTAAAAAAGAGGACATGCTTATGATTCAATCTTGATTATGATTCAAAACTGATTATGATTCAAGTTTGATTATGATTTAAAACAGATTTTTGTGTGTTTACTGCTATAAAGGGACTCTTCATCGTACTTAATGAAAAACTACATTTTTTCGGAGCAAAAGAATGGAATTTCGTTTTCGTCGACGGCTACGGTGTGTGCGGAAATGAGTCTTTACCCAGTCAGCATTTTGTGAAAGTATAAGCTGATCATAAAAGAATGTTTTGTCGGGAGAAAATTGTACCCTACCCGCGACTCGTCTTTTAGAGTCTATTATAAGCCGCTTTTCGGCTCACTTTCGAGTCATTTCTCAGTTGTACTTATAATCATTTACGAGTCTTTTTCGAGTCATTTCTCAGTCGTATTTAGTATCATTTACGAGTAATTTTTAATTCGTATTTTCAACCATCTACGAGTCCTTTTGGAGTCAATTTTAAGACGCATTTATAATCCTTTGCACTTCAAAAAATAAAATATTTGTTGGATGTATATTATTCAAATAAATTTAATACATTAAAAAAATAATATAAGGAAATTAAACAACAAAATATTTTATTTATTTTTTGGGCTGACATTACTTTTTTATTTAAATTAACTCAAATTGTACAAATTTAATTCACTAATCGTAGAACTTCTCACCACGATTCGACTGATAAAAACAAACCCAATTTAACAATGTCCAAATATTGGATTCTTTCTTCAATGAGAAAACAAATTGTCCCGTTATGAACAAAAGCACCACCATAACGAGATCTTTCTACCATCCATATGCGCGAATTATCATTGCAAAATAACGATCAAAACAATCACATTTCTATCACCTGAATGATCTCTTTGTGATTGATGTATATTTTGTTATTGTATTTTCAATAAAGACCTTTTGAAGCATAAACATGACTCATTTTGTAGACTTTTTTCAAGCGTACAAGTGATTCTTCACTTTATGGTCATCAAAAGTACTCTAATAGGACCCAGTTAGATGATTTTTGACAAAATGATCTTCCAATTGCTGGGTGGGTATGGGGTAGCTGATTTCATTAGTTGAAAAATCAATTGGTTTTCATATCATTTTGAGTGGCAAAGGGAGAAGTTGTGTTTTTAAGAAGTTGAATGTTTAAAAACTTTATATTTAAAGTAATTAAAAAATAAAAACAGAATTGTCCTCATTATTCAGTTGGAAGGAGACCAATGAAAACCATGTGCTCAAAAACTGTTCATTGCACCAGTAGATAACTGTAAAGGTATGTTTAGACGATTGCCTGATCGGACAACATTGTCCGAAAAATGGCGGAAAAATGCAACCCTGTGAACGTACAACCGTGTGAACAAACAATTTTTGTCTCGCAACGTTGGCAGAAAAGTCATTGTGAGATAATTTGCAGATTTGTTGATGTGCGAAGTTTATGCATGTGACAACGGCGCCATTGCCAGAAAAACTTTTTATTGGCAACAATGTCTATAAAATATTTTAATTGGCAATCCTGCATACAAATATTAACAAAATATATGAAATTTGAAGGTTTTCTTGCAATCGTCTGAACAGTCAATTAACATTTGCCTAACAACCTGTCAATTCCCGTACATTTGCAACAATTTAACAGGGTTGATAACGTTTGCCGATCTGGCAATCGTCTGTACACACCTTAAGAAGTAATAATTTCAATTAAAAACATAGTTATACTCGTATACACATATTCTTTATAGATGTTTTCCATATGAAGTACTACACCGATGACAAAGAAATCAATAGCGTTTTGCAAAAGCATTTTGTCCATCCAAAAGAACTAAACGTAAACGTCCCTAATTTAATAACAATATAAACATAATAATTCCTTATTAGTAGCCTGAATATTTTTTTAATTTCCTTGTACATTTATTTAAATGAATTTAATAAATATTTTATTAAAATTTGATCATAATATGATTTTACATTATAGCAAGAGGTGAGTAAAAATGCGTCGAAAATTATACAAATATGATCATAAAATGATTGCAAATTACAGTAAGATGTGAATAAACAAGTACGAAACTTTAGTCAGGTAAAGCGACTTATGATTCCCTCAAATTGAGTCCCAATAAATATTCGTAAATTTATTTTTGTTTGTTTTAATAATTAAATTATTATCATTTTAAATTGTATTTATGAACTTTAAAGTATGTACTGGTTCGAGTATTAAAGTTACATCATAAATTGGTACAAAATGGCCCATTTGTGTAGGAGGTATCAAAAGGGGCGTGCCAATAATGGTCACTTTTCTATGGACTCTAGATACTATAAAAGCATTACACCGTACAAAATTTCAAGTATTTTTATGTACTGGTATTAAAGTTAAAATCTGTTAACTTTTGGTACAAAATGGACCATTTGTGTGGGAGATACCAAAAGGGGCGTACCAATAACGATCGCTATTCTCTGGACTCTAGATACTACGATCGCTATTCTCTGGACTCTAGATACTACAGGGTGCGGCAAAAGTCGCGAAGGGATTTGAAAAATTAATAACTTTTCTAATTTAATTTTTTTCCCTTTTTCTTTTTAGGACTTGTAAAATAAATCAGGGAGATTAATCATGGAAAGTTACAACGTTATCCAACGAACCAAAATCATAGAATTTTATTTTGAACATCATCGATCAATAATTCAAACTCAACGAGCCTATCGTCGTCATTTTAATGTGCGGAATTCACCCACCGAATCAATGATTCGACGCTTAGTGACGCGATTTCGGGAACAAGTGAGGTATCTTCCACGAAACGGAAGACCACGTTCTGTAATTTCACACATAAATTTAAAAAAATCTGCAGATATTATATTTTATTATTTTGTAAGAAAAAACAATTAAAATTAAAAATTTAAATAAGTTATGATTGTTTTAAACCCCTTCGTAACTTTTGCCGCACCCTGTATAAAAGCATTACACCGTGCAAAATTTCAAGTATTTATATTCACTGCTATTAAAGTTAAAATCTGTTAACTTTTGGTACAAAATGGTCCATTTATGTGGGAGGTACCTAAAAGACTCTAGGTACGATAAAAGAATTAAGGCCCAACTATAATATGCATAAGCAATGGGAACTGAGAGAACTTAACGAAAAGTTCACTTAAGTACATTATAGTTTGGCACATACGATTTCATGCATTCGCACAGTTGCTTAAGCTAGCTTATGCATATTATAGTTGGGCCTTTACACTGTACAAAATTTCAAGTATTTATATGCACTGGTATTAAAGTAATAAGCTGTTAACTTTTGGTGTAAAATGGTTAATTTGTGTGAGGGTACCAAAAGGGGTGTGCCAATAACGGCGACTTTTCTCTAGACTAAGGTACTATAAAGGCATTACACTGTACGAAATTTCAAGTATTTGTATGCCCTGATATTAAAGCTAAAAGCTGGTAATTTTTGGTACAAAATGGTCCATTTGTGTGGGAGGTACCAAAAGGGGCGCGCCAATAACGGCCACTTTTCTCTAGACTCTAGGTACTATAAAGGCTAATGCCCCGAAATTTCAAGTATTTGTATGCACTGGTATTAAAGCTAAATGATGGGAACTTTAAGTACAAAATGTTCCATTGTGTGGGAGGTACCAAAAGGGATGTGCCAATAACGCCCACTTTTCTGTGGACTCTAGGTACTATAATAGCATTACACTGTACAAAATTTCAAGTATATATATGGACTGGTATTAAAATTATAAGCTGTTAACTTTTGGGTAAACCAGGCGCCGCTGCTTGTGTTGTCGCGAATACCACACACACATGCACAGACATTTACTAATGGGAGAATGAAAACAAAAGTGATAGACACACGGACGGACATGGCAAAATCAAAATTGTCTTGGCAGCATTACGGTTTTTTCTGAATTTGAGGAATCCGCAGTACTATGGTTTTCATCCTATCAATTTGCAGTCGCCCCCATAAATAGCTCCTTAGGCTGCGCAAAATTTCGCCCTTTAATGAATGTGGAGAATTCTTAATGGTTTTCAAAACTCGTTTGGCTGGCATGCTTTATGGTGCTGAAATGGAAGGCATTATAAGTCAGCAACCAGTGCAATTGTAAGTTTACATTACGCATAATGTACTTGACAACCTCTGTTTCATTCTAGGTTCATTACTTTTTATAGGAAATACGATAAACCGACGTTGTATAATTTAAAGTTTGCAGAGCTCAAAATCCAAAACCAGAAAAGGGTGGTGTCAATCTTTTCTGGTTGGCACTGACGATCTATAAGTTGGAGTTCGCAACGACAAAGCGTAGACCATGGCGAAACGAGATTTCTTCCTAAAAAGGAGCGGTAAGCCAAGCGATTTGAATTCTATTATTACAGTTAAGAACATACAATACAATTCAGTATATAAATACATATATACAGGGTGGAGCGCGGTAATTTGCTTATCTGGGAATGAAATAAAAAAGTTATGAACCTTTGAACAATTTATTTATATATATATTTTAATTATAGTGAACAGTACGGGAATTAATAAATTGCATGGTTTTAAATAATGTATCTGGCAAATGTCGACCTTCGCTATCCACACACTGCTGCATACGTTTTCTGAAGTTTTCATGAACTCTAACAAGCATGTCGACTGGTATTCTGCCAATTTCAGCCTCAATATTGTTAATTAGGTCTTCCAAGGTGTTAGAACGGTTGATATACAGTATATGCAGTCGAAGGTGTATATCAACCGTCCCAACACATTGGAAGACCTAAGTAACAATATTGAGGCTGAAATTGGCAGTTCATGCAAACTTCAGTAAACTCCAAAATTCCTTTTTAATAAGCGACACTAACTTCCATTGTGTCAAACATGACGCTCTTAATTGTTTCGCTCGATTATCTACTTCCGATGTGTATTCCTTTGGAGCTGGATGTGGACATTAAGGTTTCTTGCGCTTTATTCGAATATATAGAGTCAGCTAAATCTGACAATTGATTCCTTGCCCGACAAAGTTTGTTGCGTTGTCCGAGTAGACATTCCGACAGTGGCCACGGTGGCCAATGAATCGTTTAAGGGCACCAATTAATGATTCTGTAGATAAATTGGACACAACTTCCATATGCACAGCTTTCGTTGCAAAGCAACAGAAGACAGCTATATATGCCTTAGTTGGTTTTTCGCCTCTAACCTTATGATGTATTCAGAAAGGTCCACAGTAGTCTACTCTAGAATTGACGAATGGTCTTGCAGGAACAACTCGTGATCGTGTTAAGTCACCCATCGCGCGCTCTGGTGCATCTTACACATTTCTGAACCACAGATCGTGATGTTATTTTCCTTTTTATAGGCCACAACCGTTGCCTGATTGTATTTAGAAGATCTTGAGATCCACAATGTTTGTTCTCTTCACGTATTCCAATAAATAGTAACGTAAAGTAATGAAGGGGTTTCTCTCCAAATAATCAGTTGATATTGATGGTTTTCACGACTAATTATAACTTGTCTGTACATTTTCTCAATGTCTGTAGTAAATACAAATTTAGGCAATCGGAATCAGAGTAGGATGGAGAAGAGATTGCTTGGCTTTTTGCTTTGAGGTTTTTGCTGAGGCGTCAAAAACGACCCTGAGTTTTGTTGTAGTGCTGTTAGGCTTTAGTACACAGTGGTGTGGAATAAAGTACAGGGTGGTCCTAAAGAAACCAAGGGGTGTAAAAGTTTAATAACTTTTTCGTTTATTAATTTTTTTTTATTTTTTCTTCCAGATTATATAATATACAAAAGGCACAATTTTTTTACACTAAGTATGAAAAATAATGTCTCTTAAATGACCACCGTTTTCAGCTTCGCACTGATGGGCTCTTTTTAGAGCATTTTCCATAACACCTTTCAAAACTTGTGGCTATAGCGTTCGGATTTCTGCAACAATGTTTGCCTTAAATTCAAGGATTGTCTCTGGCTTGTTCACATACACTCGCTCCTTCAAATAACCCCAAAGAAAACAGTCGGGTGCTGTCAAATCTGGCGATCGCGCTGGCCAAATAATTTCCGAATTTCTGGAAATTATTCGCTCTTTAAAAATTTTACTTAAAAGTGCCGTTGTGTCTCGGGCAGTACGGGCAGTGGCTCCGTCCTGCTGAAACCACATACCAGGTCTGTTTTCAAGACAGACCTGGTATGTGGGACGTACAAAATTTTCTATCGTAAACCGATACCGCTCTCCATTTACGGTTACAGCACTTCCATCTTCATTCTCGAAGAAGTAAGGCCCAATGACATTTTCAGATGTGATCCCAAACCATACTGTACACATGATGGGGTGCAATTGGCGTTGATGAATGGCTCTTGGATTTTGAGAACCCCAGAACCTACAGTTCTGCTTATTAACAAAGCCATTCAAATGAAAATGAGCTTCATCACTCATAATCAAATTTTTAATAAAGTTGATTTCATTTCTGGCCAACTCTTGAAATTTAACTGCAAAATTTTGACGTTGTCGATGATCTGGGGGTTTTAATTCTTGCACCAATTGGACCTTATATGGGTATAACTGTAAATCTTTTTTTAAAATGCGCCGTAGTGACGTACGAGACATTTCTAGCTGAGCAGAACGCCTTCTGACAGATGTTTCTGGTGCTTCGTTAACACTTTGCTGTACTCGTTCAATATTTTCCGCAGTGCGTCTTACACGTGGTCTACCGGTTCGAGGCAAATCTCTTACGCTGCCATGCTGGTGATGACGATCAACTAAGCAACGAATCATTGCTTCAGAGGGCGAAATTCTGACGTTAAAATGTCGACGATATGCTCTTTGCGTTAAAATCATTGATCTCTGGTTTAAATAATAAAATTCTATTGTTCTGGTTCTCTGTTCAATTTTGAACCTCTCCATTATAAATTCTCCAAGTGTTGTCCATAAAATCTGAAAGAAAAAATAAAAAAAAATTAATAAACGAAAAAGTTATTAAACTTTTACACCGCTTGGTTTCTTTAGGCCCACCCTGTATTTAAGATCCAATACATCTTCAAGCTTAACTTTTGGCATGTGTCCTAATTGCTCGTACTCTCTCATGAACTGTATGTATATTGTATATGAATATCGTCATTCTTTTGATGTCGACGCTCTAGACTAATAAACCTGTTGTATGCTATCGCATAGTGCCACTGGATTTTCTCGAAATGGAAAACTCACCACAAATTGGCCATCAGCTCTATTTCGGACAAGCCGTAAAAAGTTCTCTGCAGGCTTCACAAAGATTCTCTGACTTTCTCGTTTGATTCTATCTCCTTGAGTTTCCAAAGCTGCTCAATGCTTGTTCCAGGGGCAGTTCGCCATCAAATACTGCACATGTTAGTGTTGGTAACAACATGGGGTGTTGACGTATTGTCCCACCGACAATCCAGCCAAATGACGTATTTTGAAGATCATCGGACAGTTTTATCGTTCCAGGCTGTGTAATACTGAAGTAAATTATGCATCGAGAAGTATATCTATTTTTTCTTGTTTGTGGAAATTTGGATCTGCCATATGAATATGAGTTGGAATGTCCCATGAAGAAACATCAATATCTTGTTTTGGTTGTGCTGGGATTATAGATGGTAGAACAAAGGCTTTCAAATTTGTAGAGAATATATGGTTTGTGGACGTCATTTCGATGTTCACACGTTGTGTTGCTCTTTTTTGGACTCTAACCCCGTCAATTCACAGGGAAGATTCCGTTGGTGAAAGTGATAGCTTCCTAATGATACGTTCAGTAACGATATTTACTTGCGATCCAGAATCTAGTATTGCCCGCCAAACGCCAGAAGCGCCATTGGGAGCCTTGATGACGACTTTAGCTGTGGCTAACATATCATAGCCCTGGCGACCACTCGCCGAATTTGCTGATGCTGACGAAACAGCAACTGCGTTGGACGAAGATGCATCATCTTGTAAACTTGTTGTTTGAACGGACGCAATTAACTTGAACTGACGAGAACTCTGCTCGTCAGTTCAAGGTGTTATGTCTCTTACTGAATTTCTTACAGAAACCAGCGGCAAAATCTTTAGCCGAATGATCAACCTTGTAGCAGTTGACACAAAGCTTCAGTTGCTGTACTTTAGCCTCTCTGATTCTATCATATTTAAGAACTGCTTGCAGTGATATATAGGGTGTTTTACGTTGTTGCACATTTTGCAATTGATGATTTCGTCAGATGCTGCCACAGAAGAAACAGCTCTACTTGTGCTTTGTTGATTTCTCCTTGTATCCAATGGATTCATCGATTGGAATTGAATTTCCAAAAAAGAGAACAACTCCTCAACAGTTGGCATCTCCTTCGGTATAAATAATGATTGTATAAACCGTATATATATGGCACAATCAAGTTTTTTAATCAATACACTATGCAACAAAATTTTTGTCCAAGGATGTGGATAACTGTTTCTGGTGCAATTAGGTGTCACAAACACGAAAAAAAAATATTAAAAATTTTTTTTAAGGTAATTTTTTTTTATTTCCAGCTTTCATGGAAAGTGCATTCAGTATTTGGCTTCAAACTAAAGGGAATTACGAGGGCTACATATGCTGCGAATATCGCTATCACGTAGAATCTTTGGTCACAAATATGAGCAAAAAAGGATTTAAAAAAAAAACACTTTTTCCTGGTACAAAAAAAAAACATAAAAAATATAAAAAAAATCGAAAAATCTATGGATAGATGTAAAAGTTATGAGCCATTTTGTAAATGTTAGGGAAATTCAAAAAAATCTTGTTTCATATTTTTATACCCTCTACCATAGGATGGTGGTATATTAATTTTGTCACTCCGTTTGTAACACCTCTAGATATTGATCTGAGACCCCATAAAGTATATATATTCGTAATCGTCGTAAAATTCTAAGACGATTTAGCCATGTCCATCTGTCCGTCCGTCTGTTGTAATCACGCTACAGTCCGTAATAATAGAGCTAGGTTGATAAAATTTGGTATAAATATTTCTTGTTGGGATTGCAGGTTGTTTGGGATTGCAAATGGGCGATATCGGTCCATATTTAGATATAACTCCCATATATAGCATCCAACTTGTTGTTCTCATCTGTTCTCATCTACTATATGTTTTTATGTGTTTTTCGGTGTTATTTTCTTTAGGTTTGAGTTATTTTGTGAGGTCACATGCTATCCATGGTGTAGGGTATATAAGATTCGGCATGGCCGAACTTAACGCTTTTACTTGTTTCGTTTTTAAATTATGTTTTTGCTTATATTGAATTCGCCATATGTGAGGGAGACATACAAGAGACATTGCACTTGCAGTTTATTTTATGAGGATTGATGTCGGACATTATAAAATTATAGAGAGGACGAGGTTTTATGACTGTTCGTAACCCTCCATAAAGTATGATATGCAATGTGAGAGCTATATTGGATGAGATCCACTCAGATAGAGGGTCATTCAACAATATTTGTGGTTTTTTATTTATGAGGTTTCCATTCAGTTACACTATGGAATCATACGAAACAATGGCTAAGTTGATAAAATACGTAAAATATGAACATGACTGGAAAATTTGTTGCGATTTAAAAGTAGTTGGTATGTTAAGACTCTGGGATAGCCGATATTTTGCGACCACTGCATATTAAGCTGGGGCTCTCTAAAAATTTTGTAAAAGCCTTAAGGAAAGATGGCAATTCACTCTCATATTAAAAAAGTTTATTTAAAAGTCTTTCTTTTCAAAAGATCGAAGAAGGAGTTTTTGATGGGCCTATAATAAGGAAACTAATGAAAGATGTGAATTTGGGATCATATTTGACGTCGGATGAAATTGCAGCTTGGAGGTCGTTTAAGCTTGTAGTTTCAAATTTCCTTGGATCCAATAAAAGCCCGCAATATGAAACAAATTGGTTCGAAATATATTTTTTTATATTTATGTATATAACACATATGTATGTATTCTTCCAACTATATTTCCAACAGGTGTAAATATGTCCCTCAAAATTCATTTCTTGCATTCTCATTTAAACATGGCGAAAGGTTTCACCAAGAATTGAAGTCCATCGAGCGACGTTACCAAGGGCACTGGGATGAAAGAATGATGGGAGATTATATTTGGTTCCTCATTAGAGAAACCGATTCCGAAATCTACAAACGTCAACAAAGAACTCACAATTACTTCTAATGAAACTTGTTGATGGAAATAAACTCAAATGTACATAATATAAATAAAAGTAATAAATAAAATCGCTATTTAAACAGAAATTAAAACAAAAAAATAGATTTTGTGAAATTCTCTTACCTCTACCAAAAGGGCTATAATTTGTACATTTATCCATAGATAAAGCATAGATTTTTAAAAAGCATGTTAACGAAGAAAACACTCTATTTGAAAAAAATCTATGGATAGATGTAAATGTTATGAGCCATTTTGTAAATGTTAGGGAAATTCAAAAAAATCTTGTCTCATATTTTTATACCCTCCACCATAGGATGGGGGTATATTAATTTTGTCACTCCGTTTGTAACACCTCTAAATATTGATCTGAGACCCCATAAAGTATATGGGCCTTATTCATAAAAAGTTAATGAAGGTTTGAAGAACGTTTTAGCAGTGTTAAAGTGTTCTTCAAACCTTAATTAACTTTTTATGAATAAGGCCCTATATATTCTTAATCGTCGTAAAATTCTAAGACGATTTAGCCATGTCCGTCTGTCCGTCCGTCTGTTGTAATCACGCTACAGTCCGTAATAATAGAGCTAGGTTGATAAAATTTGGTATACATATTTCTTGTTGGGATTGCAGATTGTTTGGGATTGCAAATGGGCGATATCGGTCCATATTTAGATATAACTCCCATATATAGCATCCAACATGTTGTGATTCCTACTGTTCTCATCTACTATATGTTTTAATGTGTTTTTCGGTGTTATTTTCTTTAACACCGCTTGGTTTCTTTAGGCCCACCCTGTATTTAAGATCCAATACATCATCAAGCTTAACTTTTGGCATGTGTCCTAATTGCTCGTACTCTCTCATGAACTGTATGTATATTGTATATGAATATCGTCATTCTTTTGATGTCGACGCTCTAGACTAATAAACCTGTTGTATGCTATCGCATAGTGCCACTGGATTTTCTCGAAATGGAAAACTCACCACAAATTGGCCATCAGCTCTATTTCGGACAAGCCGTAAAAAGTTCTCTGCAGGCTTCACAAAGATTCTCTGACTTTCTCGTTTGATTCTATCTCCTTGAGTTTCCAAAGCTGCTCAATGCTTGTTCCAGGGGCAGTTCGCCATCAAATACTGCACATGTTAGTGTTGGTAACGACATGGGGTGTTGACGTATTGTCCCACCGACAATCCAGCCAAATGACGTATTTTGAAGATCATCGGACAGTTTTATCGTTCCAGGCTGTGTAATACTGAAGTAAATTATGCATCGAGAAGTATATCTATTTTTTCTTGTTTGTGGAAATTTGGATCTGCCATATGAATATGAGTTGGAATGTCCCATGAAGAAACATCAATATCTTGTTTTTGTTGTGCTGGGATTATAGATGGTAGAACAAAGGCTTTCAAATTTGTAGAGAATATATGGTTTGTGGACGTCATTTCGATGTTCACACGTTGTGTTGCTCTTTTTTGGACTCTAACCCCGTCAATTCACAGTGAAGATTCCGTTGGTGAAAGTGATAGCTTCCTAATGATACGTTCAGTAACGATATTTACTTGCGATCCAGAATCTAGTATTGCCCGGCAAACGCCAGAAGCGCCATTGGGAGCCTTGATGACGACTTTAGCTGTGGCTAACATATCATAGCCCTGGCGACCACTCGCCGAATTTGCTGATGCTGACGAAACAGCAACTGCGTTGGACGAAGATGCATCATCTTGTAAACTTGTTGTTTGAACGGACGCAATTAACTTGAACTGACGAGAACTCTGCTCCCTTTTCTGTAGATGCAAAAAGGTGTTATGTCTCTTACTGAATTTCTTACAGAAGCCAGCGGCAAAATCTTTAGCCGAATGATCAACCTTGTAGCAGTTGACACAAAGCTTCAGTTGCTGTACTTTAGCCTCTCTGATTCATATCATATTTAAGAACTGCTTGCAGTGATATATAGGGTGTTTTACGTTGTTGCACATTTTGCAATTGATGATTTCGTCAGATGCTGCCACAGAAGAAACAGCTCTACTTGTGCTTTGTTGATTTCTCCTTGTATCCAATGGATTCCATCGATTGGAATTGAATTTCCAAAAAAGAGAACAACTCCTCAACAGTTGGCATCTCCTTCGGTATAAATAATGATTGTATAAACCGTATATATACGGCACAATCAAGTTTTTTAATCAATACACTATGCAACAAAATTTTTGTCCAAGGATGTGGATAACTGTTTCTGGTGCAATTAGGTGTCACAAACACGAAAAAAAAATATTAAAAAATTTTTTTAAGGTAATTTTTTTTTATTTCCAGCTTTCATGGAAAGTGCATTCAGTATTTGGCCTCAAACTAAAGGGAATTACGAGGGCTACATATGCTGCGAATATCGCTATCACGTAGAATCTTTGGTTTAGTAACAGTCGTCACAAATTTGAGCAAAAAAGGATTTAAAAAAAAACACTTTTTCCTGGTACAAAAAAAAAAAACATAAAAAATATAAAAAAAATCGGAAAATCTATGGATAGATGTAAAAGTTATGAGCCATTTTGTTAATGTTAGGGAAATTCAAAAAAATCTTGTTTCATATTTTTATACCCTCTACCATAGGATGGTGGTATATTAATTTTGTCACTCCGTTTGTAACACCTCTAGATATTGATCTGAGACCCCATAAAGTATATATATTCGTAATCGTCGTAAAATTCTAAGACGATTTAGCCATGTCCATCTGTCCGTCCGTCTGTTGTAATCACGCTACAATCCGTAATAATAGAGCTAGGTTGATAAAATTTGGTATAAATATTTCTTGTTGGGATTGCAGGTTGTTTGGGATTGCAAATGGGCGATATCGGTCCATATTTAGATATAACTCCCATATATAGCATCCAACTTGTTGTTCTCATCTACTATATGTTTTTCGGTGTTATTTTCTTTAGGTTTGAGTTATTTTGTGAGGTCACATGCTATCCATGGTGTAGGGTATATAAGATTCGGCATGGCCGAACTTAACGCTTTTACTTGTTTCGTTTTTAAATTATGTTTTTGCTTATATTGAATTCGCCATATGTGAGGGAGACATACAAGAGACATTGCACTTGTAGTTTATTTTATGAGGATTGATGTCGGACATTATAAAATTATAGAGAGGACGAGGTTTTATGACTGTTCGTAACCCTCCATAAAGTATGATATGCAATGTGAGAGCTATATTGGATGAGATCCACTCAGATAGAGGGTCATTCAACAATATTTGTGGTTTTTTTTTATGAGGTTTCCATTCAGTTACACTATGGAATCATACGAAACAATGGCTAAATTTATAAAATACGTAAAATATGAACATGACTGGAAAATTTGTTGCGATTTAAAAGTAGTTGGTATGTTAAGACTCTGGGATAGCCGATATTTTGCGACCACTGCATATTAAGCTGGGGCTCTCTAAAAATTTTGTGAAAGCCTTAAGGAAAGATGGCAATTCACACTCATATTTAAAAAGTTTATTTAAAAGTCTTTCTTTTCAAAAGATCGAAGAAGGAGTTTTTGATGGGCCTAAAATAAGGAAACTAATGAAAGATGTGAATTTGGGATCATATTTGACGTCGGATGAAATTGCAGCTTGGAGGTCGTTTAAGCTTGTAGTTTCAAATTTCCTTGGATCCAATAAAAGCCCGCAATATGAAACAATGATTAATGATTTGTTAAAAAATTATGAAAAAATTGGTTCGAAATATATTTTTTTATATTTATGTATATAACACATATGTATGTATTCTTCCAACTTATTTTTCGCTTTATGTATTCCAACAGGTGTAAATATGTCCCTCAAAATTCATTTCTTGCATTCTCATTTAAACATGGCGAAAGGTTTCACCAAGAATTGAAGTCCATCGAGCGACGTTACCAAGGGCACTGGGATGAAATAATGATGGGAGATTATATTTGGTTCCTCATTAGAGAAACCGATTCCGAAATCTACAAACGTCAACAAAGAACTCACAATTACTTCTAATGAAACTTGTTGATGGAAATAAACTCAAATGTACATAATATAAATAAAAGTAATAAATAAAATCGCTATTTAAACAGAAATTAAAACAAAAGAATAGATTTTGTGAAATTCTCTTACCTCTACCAAAAGGGCTATATTTTGTACATTTATCCATAGATAAAGCATAGATTTTTAAAAAGCATGTTAACGAAGAAAACACTGTCTATTTGAAAAAAATCTATGGATAGATGTAAATGTTATGAGCCATTTTGTAAATGTTAGGGAAATTCAAAAAAATCTTGTCTCATATTTTTATACCCTCCACCATAGGATGGGGGTATATTAATTTTGTCACTCCGTTTGTAACACCTCTAAATATTGATCTGAGACCCCATAAAGTATATGGGCCTTATTCATAAAAAGTTAATGAAGGTTTGAAGAACGTTTTAGCAGTGTTAAAGTGTTCTTCAAACCTTAATTAACTTTTTATGAATAAGGCCCTATATATTCTTAATCGTCGTAAAATTCTAAGACGATTTAGCCATGTCCGTCTGTCCGTCCGTCTGTTGTAATCAGGCTACAGTCCGTAATAATAGAGCTAGGTTGATAAAATTTGGAATACATATTTCTTGTTGGGATTGCAGATTGTTTGGGATTGCAAATGGGCGATATCGGTCCATATTTAGATATAACTCCCATATATAGCATCCAACATGTTGTGATTCCTACTGTTCTCATCTACTATATGTTTTAATGTGTTTTTCGGTGTTATTTTCTTTAACACCGCTTGGTTTCTTTAGGCCCACCCTGTATTTAAGATCCAATACATCATCAAGCTTAACTTTTGGCATGTGTCCTAATTGCTCGTACTCTCTCATGAACTGTATGTATATTGTATATGAATATCGTCATTCTTTTGATGTCGACGCTCTAGACTAATAAACCTGTTGTATGCTATCGCATAGTGCCACTGGATTTTCTCGAAATGGAAAACTCACGGACAAGCCGTAAAAAGTGAGATTCACAAAGATTCTCTGCAGGAGACATGACTTTCTCGTTTGATTCTATCTCCTTGAGTTTCCAAAGCTGCTCAATTGCTTGTTCCAGGGGCAGTTCGCCATCAAATACTGCACATGTTAGTCTTGGTGACGACATGGGGTGTTGACGTATTGTCCCACCGACAATCCAGCCAAATGACGTATTTTGAAGATCATCGGAAAGTTTTATCGTTCCAGGCTGTGTAATACTGAAGTAAATTCTGCATCGAGAAGTATATCTATTTTTTCTTGTTTGTGGAAATTTGGATCTGCCATATGAATATGAGTTGGAATGTCCCATGAAGAAACATCAATATCTTGTTTTGGTTGTGCTGGGATTATAGATGTTAGAACAAAGGCTTTCAAATTTGTAGAGAATATATGGTTTGTGGACGTCATTTCGATGTTCACACGTTGTGTTGCTCTTTTTTGGACTCTAACCCCGTCAATTCACAGGGAAGATTCCGTTGGTGAAAGTGATAGCTTCCTAATGATACGTTCAGTAACGATATTTACTTGCGATCCAGAATCTAGTATTGCCCGGAAAACGCCAGAAGCGCCATTGGGAGCCTTGATGACGACTTTAGCTGTGGCTAACATATCATAGCCCTGGCGACCACTCGCCGAATTTGCTGATGCTGACGAAACAGCAACTGCGTTGGACGAAGATGCATCATCTTGTAAACTTGTTGTTTGAACGGACGCAATTAACTTGAACTGACGAGAACTCTGCTCCCTTTTCTGTAGATGCAAAAAGGTGTTATGTCTCTTACTGAATTTCTTACAGAAACCAGCGGCAAAATCTTTAGCCGAATGATCAACCTTGTAGCAGTTGACTCAAAGCTTCAGTTGCTGTACTTTAGCCTCTCTGATTCTATCATATTTAAGAACTGCTTGCAGTGATATATAGGGTGTTTTACGTTGTTGCACATTTTGCAATTGATGATTTCGTCAGATGCTGCCACAGAAGAAACAGTTCTACTTGTGCTTTGTTGATTTCTCCTTGTATCCAATGGATTCCATCGATTGGAATTGAATTTCCAAAAAAGAGAACAACTCCTCAACAGTTGGCATCTCCTTCGGTATAAATAATGATTGTATAAACCGTATATATACGGCACAATAAAGTTTTTTAATCAATACACTATGCAACAAAATTTTTGTCCAAGGATGTGGTTAACTGTTTCTGGTGCAATTAGGTGTCACAAACACGAAAAAAAATATTAAAAATTTTTTTTAAGGTAATTTTTTTTTATTTCCAGCTTTTATGGAAAGTGCATTCAGTATTTGGCCTCAAACTAAAGGGAATTACGAGGGCTACATATGCTGCGAATATCGCTATCACGTAGAATCTTTGGTTTAGTAACAGTCGTCACAAATATGAGCAAAAAAGGATTTAAAAAAAAACACTTTTTCCTGGTACAAAAAAAAACATAAAAAATATAAAAAAAATCGAAAAATCTATGGATAGATGTAAAAGTTATGAGCCATTTTGTAAATGTTAGGGAAATTCAAAAAAATCTTGTTTCATATTTTTATACCCTCTACCATAGGATGGTGGTATATTAATTTTGTCACTCCGTTTGTAACACCTCTAGATATTGATCTGAGACCCCATAAAGTATATATATTCGTAATCGTCGTAAAATTCTAAGACGATTTAGCCATGTCCATCTGTCCGTCCGTCTGTTGTAATCACGCTACAGTCCGTAATAATAGAGCTAGGTTGATAAAATTTGGTATAAATATTTCTTGTTGGGATTGCAGGTTGTTTGGGATTGCAAATGGGCGATATCGGTCCATATTTAGATATAACTCCCATATATAGCATCCAACTTGTTGTTCTCATCTGTTCTCATCTACTATATGTTTTTATGTGTTTTTCGGTGTTATTTTCTTTAGGTTTGAGTTATTTTGTGAGATCACATGCTATCCATGGTGTAGGGTATATAAGATTCGGCATGGCCGAACTTAACGCTTTTACTTGTTTCGTTTTTAAATTATGTTTTTGCTTATATTGAATTCGCCATATGTGAGGGAGACATACAAGAGACATTGCACTTGCAGTTTATTTTATGAGGATTGATGTCGGACATTATAAAATTATAGAGAGGACGAGGTTTTATGACTGTTCGTAACCCTCCATAAAGTATGATATCCAATGTGAGAGCTATATTGGATGAGATCCACTCAGATAGAGGGTCATTCAACAATATTTGTGGTTTTTTATTTATGAGGTTTCCATTCAGTTACACTATGGAATCATACGAAACAATGGCTAAATTGATAAAATACGTAAAATATGAACATGACTGGAAAATTTGTTGCGATTTAAAAGTAGTTGGTATGTTAAGACTCTGGAATAGCCGATATTTTGCGACCACCGGATATTAAGCTGGGGCTCTCTAAAAATTTTGTAAAAGCCTTAAGGAAAGATGGCAATTCACTCTCATATTTAAAAAGTTTATTTAAAAGTCTTTCTTTTCAAAAGATCGAAGAAGGAGTTTTTGATGGGCCTAAAATAAGGAAACTAATGAAAGATGTGAATTTGGGATTATATTTGACGTCGGATGAAATTGCAGCTTGGAGGTCGTTTAAGCTTGTAGTTTCAAATTTCCTTGGATCCAATAAAAGCCCGCAATATGAAACAATGATTAATAATTTGTTAAAAAATTATGAAAAAATTGGTTCGAAATATATTTTTTTATATTTATGTATATAACACATATGTATGTATTCTTCCAACTTATTCCAACAGGTGTAAATATGTCCCTCAAAATTCATTTCTTGCATTCTCATTTAAACATGGCGAAAGGTTTCACCAAGAATTGAAGTCCATCGAGCGACGTTACCAAGGGCACTGGGATGAAAGAATGATGGGAGATTATATTTGGTTCCTCTTTAGAGAAACCGATTCCGAAATCTACAAACGCCAACAAAGAACTCACAATTACTTCTAATGAAACTTGTTGATGTAAATGAACTCAAATGTACATAATATAAATAAAAGTAATAAATAAAAAATCGCTATTTAAACAGAAATTAAAACAAAAAAAAGATTTTTTGAAATTCTCTTACCTCTACCAAAAGGGCTATAATTTCTACATTTATCCATAGATTTTTCAAATAGGCATTATTTTCTTCGCTAGGATGCAAACTTTTAAAACATAAAATAAAATATTTTTTTTTTCGATTTTTTTCTATTTTTTATGTTTTTTTTTTTTGTCCCAGGATTTTTTTTTTTAAATCTACTTTTTCCAATTTGTTTAATGACTGTTACTAAACAACTGTTTCTAAGTGAAAGAGATATTTCTAATATTGGCAGCCCACATTAATAGCTTCCATTTAACGTATAAGTGGACCTGATCGGGCATATACTCCAAATATTATAGTGCAAATACTAAGGGTACCTTCGACGATAATAGCATTATTAATAAAAAAATTTTTAAAAAAAATGTATCCATAAAGTAATTTTTGGTTTTGATTTTATATAACAGTATGCCACAATCTATACAAAAAATAATTTTTAGGTCTAGGGCGCAACAAAATTTTTTTTTGTTGCATAGTGTAATTGGATGAGAATGGCATCCCATGATGAAGTGTCAATCTCCAAAATATTAAACACCAGCAAATATTCTCTTGTCGTATCATGAAGAGCCTTAACCGATGTAGTAGAGTTCGTTCCTGCTGGTTGATTGTGAATCTTTTCTACTAGTGTGGCTACCAGAATTGTAGTAGTGTCCAGTTTTGTAGTTTTGTCAGCATAAATTAAGTAACCCAATTCATTATTTAATGCTAGTACAGGCCAGTAACATTCTGTGATATTTAGTACATTAAGTGACTGACCACTTGTTGCAACTCAGCATTTATTCATTCTACATTTATGTTCATATACGAGTATGTAGATTTTACCACATAAGCATTTATTTAATTGTGTACTCTAAAATAGTTATAAAACCCAGAAAATAAAGAAAATTTCGTAATTGATAGTACAGCATAACAAGTGTGATTTATTATTAAATACTGTCCTTAAAGTTACAAGTGCTTGCAAGGAACGTCTAACAAATTAGTGTCAGCCCAAATTTATGTATTTTGGCGACCACTCGATTGGAATTGTTGCTGTGATTAAGCAGTCAGCCGGAGCAACTGACTGCAAAAGGTCAATCACCAAAAGGGTTCCAAACAGTTTGGTATATACTTACATTTTGGAGTATAGTAAAGTAGTAGCCTTCAAATAGTAACCGCAACTCATCACGCTCAAACAAGGATAAAGGACATCAAAATGGCCGTACTTCAACATCATTCCACGCTCGAGTGTAGTCAATCAAAGTCATAACAACAAGCAAATTTCAATTCATCAGGGGCAATCTTCAACAACTTATGGAAAAAAAGAAGTGAGGGCTGCGGAAATTGAAAAAGTCATTGGAAACATTAAAAATTAAATTTATCGATGGACAATACAGTTCTATGAAAGCAAGAGCAAAGAACTGACAAATCAATGGAAGGCTTTTGACCAAGCTGAGAACGTGATTAGAGGTGATCTGACGCTAAGTGAAGATGATCCGTTCGTTATGAAAATCCTCCATAAGACAATTGGGGTACCTTAAAAGCAACATATGTGGAGAAGCTGGACAGCTTATAACTCTGTCAGAGGAAAACTATAAGACTGCTTGGACACTACTACAAGATAGGTACGACAACAAGAGGATTCTGGTAGCCACACTAGCAGAAAAGATTCAAAATCAACCAGCAGGAACGAACTCTACTACATCGATTAAGCCTCTTCATGATACGACAAGAGAATATTTGCTGGCGTTTAATATTTTGGAGATTGACACTTCATCATGGGATGCCATTCTCATCCAATTATTGATTAAAAAACTTGATTGTACCGTATATATTCGGTTTATACAATCATTAGTTATACCGAAGGAGATGCCAACTGTTGAGGAGTTGTTCTCTTTTTTGGAAATTCAATTCCAATCGATGGAATCCATTGGATACAAGGAGAAATCAACAAAGCACAAGTAGAGCTGTTTCTTCTGTGGCATCATCTGACGAAATCATCAATTGCAAAATGTGCAACAACGTAAAACACCCTATATATCACTGCAAGCAGTTCTTAGATATGATAGCATCAGAGAGGCTAAAGTGGGTACAGCAACTGAAGCTTTGTATCAACTGCTTCATGGTTGATCATTCGAATAAGGATTTTACCGCTGGTTTCTATAAGAAATGCAATAAGAGACACAACACATTTTTGCAACAACTAACGAAAAAGGGAGCAGAGTTCTCGTCAGTTCAAGTTAATTGCGTCCGTTCAAACAACAAGTTTACAAGATGATGCATCTTCGTCCAACGCAGTTGCTGTTTCGTCAGCATCAGCAAATTCGTCGTTTTCCGGGCAATACTAGATTCTGGATCGCATGTAAATATCGTTACTGAACGTATCATTAGGAAGCTATCACTTTCACCAACGGAATCTGCCCTGTGAATTGACGGGGTTAGAGTCCAAAAAAGAGCAACACAACGTGTGAACATCGAAATGACGTCCACAAACCATATATTCTCTACAAATTTGAAAGCCTTTGTTCTAACATCTATAATCCCAGCACAACCAAAACAAGATATTGATGTTTCTTCATGGGACATTCCAACTCATATTCATATGGCAGATCCAAATTTCCACAAACAAGAAAAAATAGATATACTTCTCGATGCAGAATTTACTTCAGTATTACACAGCCTGGAACGATAAAACTGTCCGATGATCTTCAAAATACATCATTTGGCTGGATTGTCGGTGGGACAATACGTCAACACCCCATGTCGTCACCAAGACTAACATGTGCAGTATTTGATGGCGAACTGCCCCTGGAACAAGCAATTGAGCAGCTTTGGAAACTCAAGGAGATAGAATCAAACGAGAAAGTCATGTCTCCTGCAGAGAATCTTTGTGAATCTCACTTTTTACGGCTTGTCCGTGAGTTTTCCATTTCGAGAAAATCCAGTGGCACTATGCGATAGCATACAACAGGTTTATTAGTCTAGAGCGTCGACATCAAAAGAATGACGATATTCATATACAATATACATACAGTTCATGAGAGAGTACGAGCAATTAGGACACATGCCAAAAGTTAAGCTTGATGATGTATTGGATCCTAAATACTTTATTCCACACCACTGTGTACTAAAGCCTAACAGCACTACAACAAACTCAGGGTCGTTTTTGACGCCTCAGCAAAAACCTCAAAGCAAAGCGATCTCTTCTCCATCCTCTCTGATTCCGATTGCCTAAATTTGTATTTACTACGGACATTGCGAAAATGTACAGACAAGATCTAATTAGTCCTGACAACCATCAATATCAACTGATTATTTGGAGAGAAACCCCTTCATCAACCATTAATTATTACAGGCTCAATACGATAACATATGGGACAAGATCAGCTCCATACCTTGCAACAAAGTGTCTACCCTCTGAAATGTTAAAGGAGAATTTTTACGTAGATGATGGGCTTGGAAGGTCACATAGTCTAAACATAGCTATCAAGACCAAAGGGAATTGAGGCATATTCTTCAAAAACATAGTTTTACGTTGAGGAAATGGTGCGCTAATTAACCTAAGCTATTGCAGGGCATACCGCATGACGATCAGGAAGTGAACTTGGATTTCAACAATGCCAGAAACAACAACAAGATAAAAACGCTGGGGTTATTTTGGTTGCCAAAAGCTGATAACTTCTGTGTTAAAGTGAAGCTAAATCAACTGCAATTAGTGTCGAAGCGTACAGCAACGTCCGATCTCGCAAAACTATTCGACCCTCGTAGACTTCTTGCTCCTGTCGTTGTTAAGGCAAAGATGTTCATTCAACAATTATGGCAACAAGAGTTAGATTGGGATGAAGCACTACCTGAACGTCTTCGGTCTCTACCAATTGGTGGATGCGTCAGAAAAGACTTTCGGTGCGGTTGCATATATACGAGCAGTCCGTTTACTGTATTCCAAGTCACGGGTGGCTCCTTTAAAGCGTAAAGACTGCCTCGCCTCGAGCTATGTGCAGGGGAGATAGTAGCCGAAATCAAGTTACAAAACCAACTAGTTTTTCTATTGACCGACTCCGAAATAGTATTATCTTGGATAAACGCACAATCTCCATACTATTAAACATTCGAGGCTAATAAAATTTCAACAATTCAGTCATAAACGATTGCGGAACAATGTCGGCATGTAAGGTCTAAAGAGAATCCAGCTGATGTACTATCATGAGGTATCCAAGCAGCGGACTTTCCTGCATGTATTTTATGCTGCCATGGACCACTTTTCCTACATGGAATCGAAGATTTAGAACCTTCCACATTTTCTACACACTTAAAAATCCCAAATGACTACGAAAAGATGAAAGTTGTATCCGTTTCAGCTGCTGCTGTAGCAACTGATAAGGAGATCGTATACAGGATTAACCAAGGGCTCATTTAAGACCCTGCAGAGAATTCTTGGATATGTTCTTCGATTTATAAATAACGCAAGGATACCTAACTCACATCGTCCGAAACATTTATGTAGCTCTGACACCAAGAGAGCTGGATGATTCACTTTTTGTCGTTATACGGACAATGCAAATTTCTGACTTCTCATCAGAAATCAAAGGACTTCAGAAACGGGCTGAAGTTGATAAGAATAGTTCGGTCATTAGACTAGTGGGAGGTCGAGTGGGAGGTCGGCTGGAAAAGTCAGATCTCCAATCAGACGCGAAACATCTAATAATATTACCATACAACGATCCTTTGGTAAAGTTACTATTTATTGGAATACATGAAGAGAACAAACATTGTGAATCTTAAGATCTTCTAAATACAATCAGACAACGGTTGTGGCCTATACAAAGGAAAATAACATCACGATCTGTGGTGCAGAAATGTGTAAGATGCACCAGATCGCGACCACAATTATGTCAGCAGTTGTTCCTGCAAGACCATTCGTCAATTCTGGAGTAGACTACTGTGGACCTTTCAGAATACATCATAAGGTTAGAGGCAAAAAAATAACTAAGGCATATATTGTTGTCTTCTGTCGCTTTGCAACGAAAGCTGTGCATATGGAAGTTGTGTCCGATTTATCTACAGAATTATTTATTGGTGCCCTTAAACGACTCATTGGCTACCGTGGCCACTGTCAGAATATCTACTCGGACAACGCAACAAACATTGTCGGGCAAGGAATCAATTGTCAGATTTAGCTGACACTATATATTCGAATAAAGCGCAAGAAACCATAATGTCCACATCCAGCTCCAAAGGAATACACATCGGAAGTAGATAACACTATGCATTTCGTGTCCTAGACCTAAAAATTATTTTTTTGTATAGATTGTGGCGTACTGTTATATAAAATCAAAACCAAAAATTATTTTATGGATAAATTTTTTTTTAAAAAAAATTTTATTAAATATACTAATAGCGTCGAAGGTACCCTTAGTATTTGCACTATAATTTTTGTAGTATATACCCGATCAATGAATGGTGAAACCTTTCGCCATGTTCGTCACTTACGTCGCCAAGATTCTCGGGGATAAAGTTTAAATGAGAATGCAAGAAATGAATTTTGAGGGACATATTACCACCTGTTGGAATACATAAAGCGAAAAATAAGTTGGAAGATCCAAGGAAATTTTAAACTTCAAGCATACACGACCTCCAGTTTGCAATTTCATCCGACGTCAAATATAATTCGAAATTCACATCTTTCATCAGTTTCCTTATTTTAGGCCCATCAAAAACTCCTTCAATTTTTTGAAAAGAAAGACTTTTAAATAAACTTTTTAAATATGAGAGTGAATTGCCATCTTTCCTTAAGGCTTTTACAAAATGTTTAAAGAGCCCCAGCTTAATATGCATTGGTGGCAAAATATCGGCTATCCCAGGGGCATAACATACCAACTACTTTTAAATCGCAACAAATTTTCCAGTCATGTTCATATTTTATGTATTTTATCAATTTAGCCATTGTTTCGTAAGATTCCTTAGTGTTGACAGCACGAGCAATGGAAATCGACGGTATCTGATTTCCATTGTGTAAAAGTACTGCTTTCAAACTTTCATTACTGCTGTCAACAAGTAGCCGCCATACCTTTGAATTGTATGTTTTATTAAGTTCCTCGAACAATCCGGGAATGTCCTTGCAAAATCATCTGTTATCCATTGTAAAATTGTTTGTAAAGTATATCACGGACTCTATAATATGAAAATGTTTAAAGAGCCCCAGCTTAATATGCATTGGTGGCAAAATATCGGCTATCCCAGGGGCATAACATACCAACTACTTTTAAATCGCAACAAATTTTCCAGTCATGTTCATATTTTATGTATTTTATCAATTTAGCCATTGTTTCGTATGATTCCTTAGTGTTGACAGCACGAGCAATGGAAATCGACGGTATCTGATTTCCATTGTGTAAAAGTACTGCTTTCAAACTTTCATTACTGCTGTCAACAAGTAGCCGCCATACCTTTGAATTGTATGTTTTATTAAGTTCCTCGAACAATCCGGGAATGTCCTTGCAAAATCATCTGTTATCCATTGTAAAATTGTTTGTAAAGTATATCACGGACTCTATAATATGATATGGTAACATCTGGGGCCAAAATATAGTACTGTTTCATCCCAGATGCAAGTAGTTCTGCCTTATCTTTGGTCAGTTCCAAATCTCTCACTAGATCAATGAGTTGAAACTGAGTTAAAAGCGATGACTTCTGACCCAAACTTGAATCGCTCAGAGTTGAGTACTCAGTTGAACTTGATGATGTTTTCGTTATTAGGCTGTTAGCTATACTTGGACACTTTCTACTCCAATCTATTAACTTAGACAAAAATAGCAGTCCGTATCGTGAATGAATGGTTGTCTCCGAATCATTGGCATTCCAAATTACACGTGAAGTCTAAAACAAAAACGTTTTATTCCACAAAACATTGTAATACATTAATTTTAAAGTACTTACCGCATTCTTCCACTAGTCCATCGATTAAATTTACATGGTACCAATTACACAAAACAATAGGTTCGTTCATATTTTTAACTCGTATACCAAAATATTACAAATAAATTTCTTCTATTATTTTACTAAACGCACGTCGATTTTTTTAATTACATATTTTCCGCAGATGTAGCAGAAATTGTCGGGATCATTTACACATTGAAAAGTTCTTTGCCTTTTACTCATACTTCGAAATATAACTTTGTAATATTTTTCAGAAAATCGACTTATCTCTTTAAGGCGCTGAATTACACTTTTATTAATAAGAAATTTTATTCACAAATTTCGAGTTTAAGGTTCATAAGTTGCAGTACCTGTAGCTGACATATAGTTTGCTTCGAAAGTAGACACCTAATATTTTCAAGACTGCCGCGTACTACTTTGTATTGCGTACATATAATTTGACTACCTGTATATACGACTGGGATGTCCATGCCCCTAAAGGGCGTAACTGAATGGAAACCGCATAAATAAAAAACACAAATATTGTTGAATGACCCTCTTCCTGAGCGGATCTCATCCAATATAGCTCTCATATTGCATATCATGTTTTATGGAGGGTTACCAACGGCCATAACACCTCGTCCTCTCTATAATTTTATAATATCTGACATCAATCCTCATAAAATAAAATGCCAGTGCAATGTCTCTTATATGTTTCTCTCACATATGGCGAATTCAATATAAGCAAAAAAATCATTTAAAAACGAAAAAATATGAAACACAATTTTTTGGAATTTCCCAACATTTACAAAATGGGTCATAACTTTTACATATATCCATAGATTTTTTCAAATAGACAGTGTTTTCTTCGTTAGCATGCTGGCTTTTTAATTTAAGTTTTTTGATTTTTTTCTATTTTTTATGGTTTTTTTGTACCAGGAAAAAGTGTTTTTTTAAAAAAAATAATTTTTTTCTCATATTTTTGACTACTGTTACTAAACCAAAGATTCTACGTGAAAGCGATATTTGCAGCATATGTAGCGCTCATTTAGTTTGAGTTTAATTTGAGGCATAACACGTCTCAATCAGGCTTATACTTGAAAAATTATGTTCCAAATACTGAATGTACTTTCCATGAAAGCTGGAATTTATAAAAAAAAATTTTCCATAACAATTTTTTTTAATATTTTTTTCGTGGTTGTGACACTAATTGCACCAGAAACTGTTATCCACATCCCTTGGACAAAAATTTTGTTGCATAGTGTAATCGAGCGGAACCATTAAGAGCGTCATGTTTGACACAATGGAAGTTAGTGTCGCTTATTAAAAACGAATTTTGGAGAAGGTTGTCCGCAGAGTAACTTACCGAACTAAACAACGGTATAAATGAAAAAACAGGGGTTCAAATATTAAAGAAAGAGATATGGTAGTCATCAAGGAAGACAATGAAATGGTCATGAAATCGTCATGAAATGGTCACTAGGGAGAGTTTACCGCGTGCATACCGGTGACGATGGATTTGCAAGAGAAGTTGACGTGAAAACTGCTTCGGGAATATTCAAACGAACAATTCATAGATTGGCAACGCTTTTCCATGAGGGAGAAATAGATGAACGCCCATTAGAAAAGTAACCACCAACCGTTCGGTGTATGCCAAAAGATGATCCCCACTCCACAAAAGAAATCTACACCAGCAAGTAATCCTATACTACTCACAATGCTGCTTTTAGTACCATCATAATTTGCAATAATTTGATAATAAACAGATTTCAAGGTGAGCCAGGCTTATATTTTGAAGAACTTGAAACTGTAAAGCTGATCACAACCGAATGGAAGTTAATGGTGTATTATGACCTCAAGCCATTTTCGTCAGAACGGAACGCGTTTTCTTCAGGGTTACAAGTTTTGCAGAAATTGTGTTCGGCAGCTCAACATCATCCGATGTGTAACATTCTGGCCAATAATCTGGGTCAAATTAGGGATGAATTACTCGAAGAAAATGAGTTGTTTTCAAGCAAACGATCTAAAAGGTCCCCTTTCAACATTGCGCGATCACTATTAGGAGTTCACGACGCTGATTATGCGGTAGAAATGGCTAAGACGATTAATGAAGCCAAATCAGAGAAATACCACATTGTGTAGCTTCTAAAGAATCAAACTTAAACAATTCATTCGACAATCAACGTCATCAGACAAGACGAGCTTAAGACTCAACAAAAACTGGAGGATGCCTGAAATGCCCCTCATTTGTCGATAGTACGAATATCGGTACTGGAAAGATCTGTTAGGCTGCCTAGAAAAGCCGACCCCAGTATGTCCAGTCGTCGTTTACTCAGAGCGGGGCAGTCGCATAGCAAGTGCTCAATGCTCTACACTTCTTCCTCATCTCCACAGCTTCTGCAGAAGTCATTAGAGTCAATACCCAATCTTTTGGCGTGTTCGCCGATCAAGCAGTGTCCCGTAAGAACTGATACTAATCTTTGCCTCTCTAGTGCGAGGAGATATTTTGATCTTCTCAGGTCATACTTTGGCCAGATTTGTCTAGCTACTCTGCAGGTGCCGATTTCTGTCCATCTTTCGTTGGACTGCCTGATTGCCTCTTGCCTAAGCCAAAGCTTGCACGTGGATAGTGGCGCACCAATATATGCAAATTCTTCGAGAATTTGTAATGTCGTCCCTTTCCTAGCAAGTTCATCGGCTTTGCAGTTCCCCGGGATATCCCTATGCCCAGGCACCCATATGAGGTGTATATAAAACTGCTTAGCAATCTCGTTAAGAGATCTGAGGCAGTCGAGGACTGTTTGTGAATTTAGGGATGTTGCCTCCAGAGAATTGATGGCAGCCTGGCTGTCCGAGTAAATTACAACGCCAGTGTTGGTTACTATGTTGCGACTCAGACACTTGGCTACTTCCCATATTGCCGTTATTTCGGCTTGATAGACACTGCAGGTATCTGGTAGTCTGTGAGCTATATCCAATCTAAGCTCTGCACAGTGTACTCCGAAGCCAACCTTTTCATCAAGCTTCGAACCATCCGTGTACTAGTGGAGATGGTTTCTGGTATTCTTCAAAACCCATTCATCTCTGGCGGGAATCATAGTGATGTAATTTCTCTCGAAGGTGTACACCGTTGGTATATAGTCCACGCGGTCGGTTACCATAGCACTACACTTTGATATCCTCAAGTGACAGTAGTTTTTGTACCTCCACATTGATAGGCAGTTTAATCTTATTGCCGCTTTGGTTGCAACTTCTCTCGCCACAATATCAATCGGCAGTGTATGGAGTAGGGCTTGTAGAGACTCGGTCGCTGTAGTCCTTAAGGCTCCGCTTATGCTCAGGCAGGCTGTTCTCTGAACCTTTGTTAGTAGGTTGGTGATGCTTAGTTTGTCAGTTGCCGTCCACCATACCACAATGCCGTATAGCAGTATAGGACGAACTACTGCTATATACATCCAGTGGACGATTTTAGGAGAGAGGCCCCACCGCGACCCTACAGCCTTTTTGCAGGAATATAAGGCGACGTTGGCCTTCCTTACACGTTCCAATACGTTAAGTCTAAATAACAGTTTTCTATCTAGAATTATTCCTAAAAATTTTGCACTTTCTGAAAAGACTAGATCTGTTCCATTTATCCGAGGTGGAGGGTGCACATGTGGGACTTTATTCATCCTAATAAAGAGAACCAATTCTGTCTTGTTTGGGTTTATGCCCAAACCGCTGCTTCTGGCCCAATTTGTGCAGAGCCACCTGTAGAATGTCTCGGAGGACGTTTTCGAATTTGCCACTCACTGCGATTGCAAAGTCGTCCGCATATGCGACGACCTTGCAGCCACAACGTTCTAGATCTAGCAGAATTTCATTCACCGCTAGGTTCCAAATTAGTGGAGACAGTACTCCTCCTTGTGGGGTCCCTCCGTTTACAAACCTTGTTAGAGTTGTGGACCCAAGACATGATTTTATGCGTCCTGTTGAGCAGACTTTGAATTAGTCTAATCAAACTAGAGTTAACTTTTAGATGTGACAGTGCGGCAATTACTGCATCTGAGTGAATGTTGTTCAAAGCCCCTTCTATGTCAAGAAATGCCACCATAGTGAATTCCTTGATATGCAGGGACGATTCGAAAGTGCTCACAAGTTCGTGCAGGGCTGATTCTGTAGACTTCCCCTTATTGTAAGCATGTTGGTTCACCGACAGGAGTTTTGTATCCAGGTTTTCCCTAAAATGAAATAATCTAAAAGTCTTTCCAG
Organism: Eudasyphora cyanicolor; assembly: GCA_963930755.1. NCBI lineage: Eukaryota > Metazoa > Arthropoda > Insecta > Diptera > Muscidae > Eudasyphora > Eudasyphora cyanicolor. The sequence goes on along the minus strand of OZ005734.1, from coordinate 151,066,212 downwards.
ACCTTTCAATAGGAAGGAGGATAGGCTAATTGGTCTGAAGTCTTTTGGCCTAGTGTGTGATATCTTCCCCGCTTTTGGTATGAATACCACTTTGGTATTCCGGCATCGATTCGGGATGTATGAAAGCCTGATACAGCCTACATAAATTTTCTCCAGCCAGGGGATAATGTATTTCAACATTTTCTTCATTTCTGCTGGAGTGATGCCGTCTGGTCCAGGTGACTTGAAGGGCTCAAAGCTATTAATAGCCCAGCTTATTCAGGCGAAGGTCGTGCCAGAAGACATTGATTCCGTGCGTGAATCGTCATGTGACATACTGTGAGATAGAGGCATCCTTGGGTATTTCTTCCATCAGCATACATTCGATATTGCATGAACACCTGGCCGTAAAAAATGTTTGTTCTCGTTGGATCCCGCACAATTTGACAATCGCTCAAAAAAAGGTTCGTGTCGATTGGTGCAAAGAAATTTTGAAAAATACGATCGCGGTGTTCAAAGGACGTTTATAAGATCGTCACAGGTGATCAATCTTGGGTCTATGCGTATGAGCCCGAAACAAAAGAGCAATCGACCGTGTGGGTCTTCGAAGACGAGCCAAATCCAACGAAAGTTGTTCGTGGAAGAAGCTCTCACACATCGGCTTAAACCAGCGCCTTTTTGACCGTCGAATTGATGGGTCATCCGCCGTAAATATAGCGTGATCCATTCGAGGTTCCCCACGTTTTTAAAGAAAAAATCACAGAAAATTCAAATTGAATGGGAAAGTTTATTGTCATTTGAAAGATCATTCTTTGGCATTTATTTTTTGAAGATTATGTCTATCAAATGTTGGCCGCGGCTACGTCTCAGATGGTCCATCCGTTGAGTCCAATTTTCGATGACTCGTTCGAGCATTTCGACTTGTAACTGGCGAATGACACGCGTGATGTTTTGCTCCAAGGCCTGAATCGAAGCTGGTTTGTCCGCATAAACTTTAGACTTTACATATCCCCACAGGAAAAAGTCTAACGGTGTGATAATTCACGATCTTGGTGGCCAATCAACCGGCCCAAAACGGGAAATTATCTGCTCGCCGAAGTGTTCTCTCAATAAATCCATTGATTGATGCGATGTGTGGGAAGTGGCGCCGTCTTGTTGAAACCAAATGTCGCCGAGATCACGAGCTTCAAATTCAGGCATCAATCATGGCACCATAACGGTCGCCATTGACGGTTACGTTCTCACCGGCATCATTTTTGCAGTAATATGGACCGATGATTCCACCGGCCCACAAACCACACCAAACCGTTGTTTTTTCTGGATGAAGTGGTTGCTCTTCGTCCCAAATGCGGCAATTTTCCTTGTTTACATACCCATTGAGCCAGAAATGGGCGTCATCGCTCAACAAAATTTGACTCGAATGCCCATAGAGCAAAGCTGTGTCGCTTGGGAAGGTCGGGCGGCTTCAGTTCTTGCACAAGCTGAATTTTGTATGCTTTCAATTTAAGATCTCGACGTAAAATGCGCCAAGTCGTTCCATACGTCAGTCCGAGTTGCTGCGAACGGCGCCGAATCGACTCTCCACGGTCTTCGTGTACACTCTCAGCTACGGCCGCTACATTTTCTTCACTGCGTGCTGGACGTGGTCTATTCGGTCGAATATTATCCAATAATGAATGCTGGGTCTCAAGATGGGTAATGGTGTTGCGAAAGTACGCAACGGCCGATTATGTTGACCAAAAGTTGCGCGAAGTGCACGAAACGCATTCCTCACAGAACGTGAATTTTCGTAATAAAGTTGAACGATTTGTAAACGTTGTTCAGGCTTAGGTCTTTCCATGATGAAATGCCAAACAATACTTAACAAAAATAACATGACAGCATGACATCTCTACTTGGATCAACCGTTAGTATATAAACCCCAGAAAATAAAGAAAAATTCGTATTTGATAGTACAGCATAACAAGAGTGTTTTATTATTAAATACTGCCCTTCTAGTTACAAGTGCTTGCAAGGAACGTCTAACAAATTAGTGTCATGCAAATTTATGTGTTTGGACTGAATCCCACTAATTAGACAACTTTTTAAACATTTAGTTTGACTTTTATTTTTAGCAAAATCATTGGTCTTTCAAATTTTTTGGAAAGTTTTTATACCGATGAAAACTGTCCATAAAATGTACATATACATATGAGTTTTATTTTAATGCCAGAACTGGACAAATTACAAATATCCGTGCAAGACGGAGCATTAATTTCTTCCCAAGTGGTTTGTCGAAGCTAATAGATATCACAAAGGAGCAAATTTAAATTTAGTATGGTTTTTAAAACACGAAAAATACATATTAAAGATATGAATGCGTTTTCCGTTTTGGGATTTTTATACTTAATGGGAAATACTAAAGATTTCGATATTTAGACAGCCTACGACAAAACATTGAATTGGAATCGCACACATGTGTAGCTTTTGGGATTAAAACCCTTTGTAAAGTTCAAATTCGAAGTATATACTTACAGATACATTACTTCAAAATACACATCCTGGTTTAGCGCTGAAACTGATGATTGGTGGAATTGCATCGTGTTGAACCTGCTGAAGATATTACCTTCAAACTTTCCACATCACGTGGTGTTGGCTACATGTCTGACAATCAAAACAATCTTCCCAGCACTCTTGCTGTTAAATGTTAATATTTTTTAAAGATTTTAATTTTCATTTCATTCTGCTTATTTTCTAATTTTTTTATAGCTTCACTTTGCTACGGAGCAATGTTACACATTGAAGGAGTGGCCTAAGACCCCAAGTATGTTCGGCGGAAATCCGTTTTAGGACATTTTAAGTCATTTTAGTAATGTCCGTCCATCTGTCTGGCTGGTTAGAGCGCACACTAACTCTCGGAAGGAGTAACGGATTGACTTCAAATTTGGTATGTGATAATTTTTTTCTATCTCAGGCTACGTTCCGGGATGGGCCACATTGGTTCCCTCCTTCTGGTACCTCCCCCACAAGGGGTTACAATTTAGTAAAATATATTCTCTAGTAAATTCTACAATACTTATTCGAATCTTCTGTATTTTTACATATGGTAATCAGCTTGAGTAAAATTTGGCGATTCTTGATATTCGATTCTTTAAATTCCCCCCTTCTTCCTCATCTCCACAGCTTCTGCAGAAGTCATTGGAGTCAATACGCAGTCTTTTGGCGTGTTCGCCGATCAAGCAGTGTCCCGTCAGAACTGATACTAACGTTGACAATCTTTTCCTCTGTAGTGCGAGGAGATATTTTGACCTTCTCAGGTCATAACTTGGCCAGATTTGTCTAACTACCCTGCAGGAGCCAATTTCTGTCCATCTTTCGTTGGACTGCCTGATTGCCTAAGCCAAAGCTTGTACGTGGATAGTGGCGAACCAATAAATTCTATAATACTTATTCGAATCTTCTGTATTTTTACATATGGTAATCAGCTTGAGTAAAATTTGGCGATTCTTGATATTCGATTCTTTAAATTCCCCCCTTCTTCCTCATCTCCACAGCTTCTGCAGAAGTCATTGGAGTCAATACGCAGTCTTTTGGCGTGTTCGCCGATCAAGCAGTGTCCCGTCAGAACTGATACTAACGTTGACAATCTTTTCCTCTGTAGTGCGAGGAGATATTTTGACCTTCTCAGGTCATAACTTGGCCAGATTTGTCTAACTACCCTGCAGGAGCCAATTTCTGTCCATCTTTCGTTGGACTGCCTGATTGCCTAAGCCAAAGCTTGCACGTGGATAGTGGCGAACCAATATATTCAAATTCGAGAAATTGTAATGTCGTCCCTTTCCTAACAAGTTCATCAGCTTTGCAGTTTCCGGGATATCCCTATACTCATGCACCAATATGAGGTGTATATTAAACTGCTCAGCCATCTCGTTAAGAGATCTGCGGCAGTCGAGGGCTGTTTGTGAATTTTGGGATGTGGCCTCCAGAGAATTGATGGCAGCTTGGCTGTGCGAGTAAATGACAAAGCCAGTGTTGATTACTATGTTGCGACTCAGCCACTTGGCGACTTTCCATATTGCCATTATTTCGGCTTGATAGACACTGCAGGTATCTGGTAGTCTGTGAGCTATATTCAAACTAAGTTCTTCACAATGTACTCCGAAGCCAGCCTTTTCATCAAGCTTCCAACCATCCGTATAGAAGTGGAGATGTAGTCCTTAAGGCTCCGCATATGCTCTGGCAGGCAGTTCTCTGAACCTTTGATAGTTGGTTGGTGATAGTTAGTTTGTCAGTTGCCGTCCACCATACCACAATGCAGTATAACAGTATTGGATGAACTACTGTTATATATATCCAAAGGACGATTTTAGGGGAGAGGCCCCACCGGGACCCTACAGTCTTTTTGCAGGAATATAAGGCGACATTGGCCTTCCTTACACGTTCCAATACGTTAAGTCTAAATAACAGTTTCCTGTCTAGAATTATTCGTAAAAATTTTGCACTTTCAGAAAAGATAAGATCTGTTCCATTTATCCGAGGAGGAGGGTCCACATGTGGGACCTTATTCATACTAGTAAAGAGAACCAATTCTGTCTTGTTTGGGTTAACGCCCAAACCGCTGCTTCTAGCCCATCTAGCCGTTTTCGAATTTGGCACTCACTGCGATTGCCACGTCGCACGATTGGAAAATATGATGAAATATGCCGTTTTCGAATTTGCCACTCACTGCGATTGCCACGTCGCACGATGGGAAAATATGATGAAATATGCGCGCATAGGACTTTGAAAACAACTTTCAAAAATCAGTTTTTTGGGAATGTTGTTTTATTGTGGATAACATTTAATGAAAATACCTTCAAATTTTATGAAAATATCTCTGGGCGATTCCGAGTTATGACCTTTCAAATTTTGTCTTTTTTACTAATAAATGCAAATCAAATTGCGATGATAAAATATATATACTAAAATGCTTGTAGAATTCTCGTTTTTGGGTGAAATGCGACCGGACTTGTAACATATAATAAGGTTATATTCATCTAAATTTTTGTGTATAAAACGTATTTTTAACGTCTTTAATTAAATGAAGAGATATTTCAAAGTAAAAATACATTTTTTTGTTTTTCAAAAAAAAAATTATCCGCAGTAAATGGAATACAACTTTTTTGGATCACGTTGGATCACTACCATATGACATAGAGATGAGAGGTGACTTAGTGTTGAATCCAACAGCAACAAGTTTATCTGCGACTTTTTGCGATTATGGCAGATGTTTGTACTTTAAATATGTCCTTTTTTTACTTTAAATATAGAAAATATGTGTGGGAGCTACATCAATCTATGAACCGATATTCCCGAAACATAAGAACCGATTTTCTTGGTCCAAAAAAAAATAACTTTTGCGAAATTTCGGCAAAATTGGATAATAAATACGACCGGTAGATGTCCGGCTGCAAGTTTGTAGTGTCCTAAAATCAGAAATTACGATGTTATTAATATTATTAGGATTATATGTGTAATTTTTATTGTTTACTTCTTCTACAAAACTATAAAAATATAGATAAACGCTTCTGCAGATTATGTGTATTAGGGTGGACCGATTATTTTTTGTTTTAAATTTAACTTTTCTTTTATTACCAGTCGCCGACCCATTGTGTAAGCGCATTAGTGCAACACTTCTGCTTTAAAAAATATTGCATTGTTTTGGTTTCAATTTCAAAAACATTGTCCGGTTTTGTAGACTGTTAACGCAATGTTGACAAAAATATGTTTGAACTTGAATGGTCTATATATTTTAAACGCTACAACGCACAATCAAGTAACTCAAATAGATTTTTAACTAAATTTTGTCAGCTTTAATTTAAAATCAAGATCACTGAAATTGGTAAGATATTCTGATTTTTACACTAATTTCCACAAAGTCGCTTTTGTAGCCTCACTGTGCGATACATGGTAACAGTAAAATAAAATCTGGGTACACCAATTTCTTCTCCAAAGAATACTCTTGAATACGGTCCAAACCGTAGGACTCTATATCTAACGGTATAGTCATGAGATAGAAAATACTGCTATGCGCGCGTATTTATATGCGTCGTCCGCATATGCCACCGTGCAGCAACAACGTTCTAGATCTAGCAGGGTTTCATTCACCGCTAGGTTCCAAATTAGTGGAGACAGTACTCCTCCTTGTGGGGTCCCTCTGTTTACAAACCTTGTAGAGTTGTGGACCCAAGACATGCTATTATGCGTCTTCTGTTGAGCAGGCTTTGCATTAGTCTAATCAAACTAGACAATTACCGCATCTGAGTGAATGTTGTTCAAAGCCCCCTTCTATGTCAAAAAATGCCACCATGGTGAATTCCTTGAAATGCAGGGACGATTCGATAGTGCTCACAAGTTCGCTCAGGGCTGATTCTGTAGACTTCCCCTTACTGTAAGCATGTTGATCCCCGACATGAGTTTTGTATCTAGGTTTTCCCTAATGAAATAATCTAAAAGTCTTTCCAAACCTTTCAATAGGAAGGAGGATAGGCTAATTGGTCTGAAGTCTTTGGTATCCTTCCATCGCACAGTGGGCTAAATTGAAAAAAATGGACATAATTCTGCCATTTCAAAACCACTTATCGTATGGAGATGAAACTTTAGGTGTGTATACAAGAGGTGTTAGAGAGTTTAAGTTCGGAACTTGGGCCCCCTATCTCATACAGGGGCGGAGCTACAAGGCCCAAAAGTTAACCACCTCGGGTATACAAAATTTTCATTGGCTTTTAACTTTTGAATGAAGTGTCCGGCGTTTGCCTTGGAGTTTAACCAATATCTCAGTCAAAAGTTCACGGATTTTGTTCACGTGGGTTTTCATGGATTGCCAATAAAATTTAATTAAGAATGTTATGGCCTATAAAGTCAAATTTTTGGAGAATTTTTGGAGAAAAAAGTCTAATTAGTGTTTAGGTCTTGTAGAAAAAGTTTGTTACACAAAAATATCAAATTTATACTAATTTTAAAGGAGACGTTTCACAGAATCTGCTAGAGAAAATCCGAAGCCAAAATTGTAATTGGTGCGGTTGCCACCCTTCTCCGATTTGGACCTTTTTTTACATAAATTTCAAAAGTTTGATCAATTTTCTCCAATCGCAAAGCTAAATTGTTAATTTTTTTTATTTATTTGTATTAGGGTGTAACAAAATCAACTGCAAAGGGAATCCCGAGCGCGGCTGTTCATATCGAAGATATAGGACTAAAAGTAAAAAAACCCATTTTTGGGGATTTTTTATGTATTTTTTGGGGAGTTGAGGGATTTTCCATTAGAAATTTGCGTTTGATTATTATTTCTAATATCAAAATAAAGAACTTTGAAAAAAATCATCGAAATATATAAATTTTTAAGAATTCTATGCCGTATTTACGTTTGTGTCTATATGCAAAATATTTTTTTAATTTTTTCCTTCCTTCTTGTACCTTTTGGTTATTATATCAGTCAATGCGAGTATGCACTGATTTCTTGTAGATCACATGTTTTTAACAAACAATAATAAAATTTAGTAAGAAGAACAATCATAAAATTGAGTAAGAAGGATAAAAGATGTCGGCCTTTATAAAGAGGATAATATGTTGGTGTGACTCTTGTTGCCTTAAATTTATGTATACCCATTTTGTAAGCGAAAGACCCACTTCTTGAGAAAAATAATTTATTTTCTTACTTTACTTCTGTTATATATATATTATATTTTTTTATTTCTGTAAAATAATCTGAATAATCCATCCCAGCAAAAAATAAAAGAAGTACTTCCAAAAGAATAACATTATAAGTACTTCCAAATCATAAGTATGAAAATTTTTTCGGCATTTAATGAAGTTCTTCTAAATAACTAACCAAAATGTAATTTCGGAATATAAATTATTAACCCTTGAATGCATAATTTCAAAACGATTGGATGTAAAATAAAGCTTCTGAAGTGATAAAAGTCCAGATCGGAAGGAACATATATATGAGGGCTATGAACTATAAATAAAATTTGACTAAAATATGACTTCTATGGAGCTTAGATGCCAAATCGGAAGGAACACATCCATGGAAGGAACACATCCATGCGACTATGTGGGGCTATATGTTCTATATGTAAACCGATATTGTTCACACAGATATTAACTGTTATTATCTTCTATAGATGGTATAAGCTAAATCGAAGGTACATTCCATTCATATATATTAAGATATCTGCATAAAATTATAATAAATTGTAATACAGTGTGGTGTAGGTTATAATTAAATAATTTTAAAAGAAATTATGGTTATTAATATACCATACCATACTTGCTGTACCACACTGTGGTACTTTATTACTATCCGAACCGGGAAAATACATACCGCCGCACAAATGTGCTATGTATTACAGTGTAAAATAAAAATACTTTTTTATTAGTGACAATGTGGATCATTTGCGAAAATGTTACAAGAAGTTACACTATGGGGTCATTCGGTCACACTTTTCAAGAGCCAGCCATACAGATTACAAACATCTTCAAATGTCATAAACATACTTACATATATATGATCGTTTATCTCTTTGGCCAATAGTATATTATTTATACGTTCCCTTCCCAACAAATGTCAACATTTGCATTCCTTTAAAATAAGAGATCTCTTGACTAGAGTGATCAAAAAACCGGTTTTTTTTGAAAAAATAAAAAACCGGTGGATGGTTTATTTAAGTTATAAAAAACCGGTGGACGGTTTTTTTCTTCGAAGAAAACCGGTGGAACCGGTTTTTTTCCGCATAACAAAACAGTATGAAAATTGCCGTTTGAAAAACATTTTCCTTTTTAATAACAAAAAAGGCGATTTTTTAATATTAAATTTTTAAAAGCGATGTCTTCTTATCAGGAATCTTGCACCAAATTTAGCCCTGTTGGATAGCAGTTATGAGTTGGATTGTGATGAATATTGTCATTTGAATCAAACGGTCCTTTTATCTCATACTTATAACTAATTAGCTATTGTATACATTTTCCAAAAGTGTTAACGATAGACTTTTCTTCAACCTTTTAAACAAATTAGCAAACATATTTTCATTACTTTTTTGCAAAATTAACTTTTTTGAAATTTTGGTAAAAACAATGTTTTAATTTTTGATTTTTTTGCTCAAAAGAAAGCTTAGATAATTTCCTTTAAAAGCTTTGTGACCTATTAATGGGATGGGACCTGTTGATCTATCAAAATAAATATAAACCTCTGAAAAAAAATTAACGTTCAACCAAACATTTTAGCATTTCAGATGGGAAAAACAACCGTTTGACAAAAATGTCAATATTTGACACCCTCCAACTCGGAAAGTCCTTAACCGATCTCGTTGGAATTGTGTCTCATAACTACTATCTGATAGGGCTACATCCCGACAGAAGACATCCCTTTTAAAAATTAACTCACTTGACATGAAATTCCCCTTATGTAATTCAGTCAAGAAAATATTAATATTTCGGGGTATTAAATAGAGGTACTAAATCTTTATACATATATATTTTATATACACACTTTAGTGTAGGTGGGTATATACGAGTATATAAATATGTAAGAGTATACACTAGTCGGTTTACCCAACTGAAATGTTCTTACTTGTTTTTGTTTCGGTTTGGAAGTGGGAGAATGCGTTTACTTTTCACATAACTTCTGCGCGTATGAATCATTTATTTTCTTTAAATTTTTGTAATTTGTATAGAAATTGGTGAATGGCTTCGGATTCTGGCAAAGTTGCCGAGTCTTTTTAGGTCATATAAGGAGATAATTCATATTATTATCTTAATTTGTGATATTTTGTATATAAAGTTGTAAATAATTTTTAATATTTTAGTGATAATAAAAAACCGGAAAACCGGTGGAAACAAACGAAAAAAACCGGTTGCACCGGTTGTTCGAAATTCATGATTTTGAGAAAAACCGGGGACGGTGGAAGCAAAAAACCGGTGGGCCGGTTTATTTTAAACCGGTTTTGATCACTCTACTCTTGACCCAAAGATTTTAATAAGAACGACATACATTCATCAAATAAATACAACACCAAAAAAGCAAATCTTACAGTGCTTTGAAAGGAGTTGTGCAAAAGTGGTGACAAAGAAGTACTTCCCCGGCGCGACAACCCCTTGTTAAATTCATTGGTGAAAATCCTAATTAGAACAACTTCCGGATCATAAGTTGGGGATTTTTATTGCTTCTTTGGATGCTCTTTTTTTGCTGGGATGTCTAGGAGATAAAGCAAATCCTTGTATTCCTCAGGATTGTCACACGTCAGGTAACATATCCATATTTTTCTTATTAAAGATAGAACGGGATCGGATGATAGGAGAAGATTTACAAATATATCTTCATTTTGAAATTCTCTTGAACTTTTTCGGGAGTGAAATTGCTGAACATTGCGAAAATCGTGATTTCGTGCCTTCTTCCGTAAGCTCGCCCAATGGGAGAATATGAAATGCAATAATTATATCTCCATGACACAATACTTTATGCACTGTTGGATACAGTTCTATTAGATGTTTCGAAATACTTAGACAGTATTTTCCAAATTTTGAAGCGATTTTGCTGTTGTCCACTTTACATCAAATGTTTTAACAAATTTTTGTATTTTTGTGATTTCGCTTTTTAGTACTTTAATTTTATAGGTTCATTCGATAAATTCTACTATTCTACGGACTTTTGCCTCAAAAGTGAGAAATGGGATTTCACACAAAATAAAAAATAGTGACGAGTTCTTAAATGTTAACGCCATACTTGCAAAATTGGTAATGATATACATTGTCGAAGATGCTACATTTATATAAAAACAATAATATACCTGACATTTCTTTCGATGAATTTTTTTTAAAGTTCTTTATTTTTATATTAGAAGTCAGGGATGTAGCGATTATTCGCATTCGCATATGCGAACGGGAATTATTCGCATCATTTTAACATTCGCTTTCGCATTCGTAAAAACCATCTTTGGATTATTCGCATTCGCTTTCGCAAAAATATATTTCAGTATTCGCTTCCATTTGTTAGGTTAGGTTGAATAGAGGAGACGTTTAAAACGTCTCGTGTCCATGGACATACACTTAAGCCAGTGGTTTGGCCTGTTGTGCGCTCCTTATTTATGATTTTCATACCCCACGGTACCTCATTTGTTAAAAGTGTTAAATCTCCTTATTTCCTTCACACAATTTGAAGATGTTAATACCAATGAAAACCTCTGTCACTTCTCTTCAAAACAGTTGAAGAAATATGTTTGTCATTGTGGTAACAAAAGGTGAAACTATGGAAAACATTCTTAATACTTGAATGTCCCAGAAAAGTATCAATTCAGTTCCTTAAATTTGTTGGTACTGAAGGGTCAAGCTAGCATTCGCAATAAATATATTTCAATATTCGCTTTCGCTAAAGTCACTTTCGTTACATCCCTATTAGAAATAATAATCAAACGCAACATGTGGAAATTTCTAATGGAAAATCCCTCAATTCCCAAAAAATACATCAAAAATCCACAAAAATGGGATTTTTTATTTTTAGTCCTATATCTTCGATATGAAAAGCCGCGCTCGGGATGCCCTTTGCAGTCGATTTTGTTACACCCTAATACAAATAAATAAAAAAAATTAACAATTTAGCTTTGCGATTGGAGAAAATCGATTAAACTTTTGAAATTTATGTAAAAAGGGTCCAAATCGGAGAAAGGTGGCAAACACAGCAATTAAAAAATTTGGCTTCGTCTCCTTTAAAATTAGTATAAATTTGATATACTTTGTGTAACAAACTTTTTCTACAAGACCTAAACACGAATTGAACTTGTTTCGCCTAAAAAATCTCCAAAAATGAATTTTTTAAAAAAAAAATTGACTTTATAGGGCCATATCTTTCTTATTTCTTGACATATCTTATCGATTCTAATTTTCATGATATTGTCAATTCTGGCAATCCATAAAAAACACGCGAACAAAATCGGTAAACTTTTGACTGAGATATTGGCTAAACTCCAAGGCAAAGTCGGCGAAAATATAAAAAATTCATATTTAAAATCCACATATCTCGGAAACTATTCAAGATATCTTCAAGCTATAAAATGTTTATTGTAGGTCTGTTCTCGGACACTCCATTCAAAAGTTAGAAGCCGATGAAAATTGTGTATATCCGAGGTGGTAAACTTTAGGGCCCTGTAGCTCCGCCCCCGTATGAGATAGGGGGCCCAAGTTACGAACTTAAACTCTCTTACACCTCTTGTACACAGAATGGTATACAGAATTATGTCCATTTTGCCCACTATGCATCGATTCGGGATGTATGAAAGCCTGATACAGCCTATATAGCGACGCTCGCAATCCACTCGCACTCTTGTTGGTCCTGCTGATCCTCGTGTTCTGTTGGGGAGTTCCCCGGGAAATGTGTGTCGAGCAGTACATTGAGCGACTGCTCGCTGTTTTTGGTCCAGTTATTTGCCTCATCCTGTAGATAACCCACTGTACCGGGTGAAGCAGATAGTATCTTCCTCAGCCTTGCGGCGTCAGAGAGCGTCTTTGCGCCTTCCTAAGCTCCTTCTTATAAATCTTGAGTTGCTCTTTATAGGCATCCCAATCATTAGCGACCCCTGTAGATTTCGCCTTGTTGAATAGCTTGTTGCAGGTCTTTTTCCTAGTCTTTAGCTCAGAAGTCTACCATTGAGGTTTAGTTTTACCCTTGTACCTTGTTTTTGGACAGGCTTCTTCAAGGGAACTTTTGAATGATGTGGTTATATGCTCGACCAGATTATCCAGACCGGCTTTATCATTCAGTTCGAACAGAAGCTTAGAGTTGAGGACTTTCTTGAAATTCTTCTCATACAGGTGCCACATTGTCTTCCTCACATTTCTGTGGACGGCAGGCTTAGGCGCTTTTTCAGCGAGTTTGAACTCAATATAATGGTGATCTGAGAATGAGTGGTCGTCCAGCATATTCCACCCAACAATTTTGTCTTTATTTTTCGTAGTAAAGTGTAATTTCCAAAAATTACCACTTAATAAATTTTTTGAGCAAATTTATTTTTTGTGGTAATGTATAATTTCCAAAAAATCCCAATTAATATATCTGTTTTAGTGTTAGGACTTATTTTTTCCTTTTTTTCTGCCATTCTAAAGAAGAACACGGTATTGTTAATTTTCCAAATTCAGTATTTTTATTTAGCAAGTAAGTCTGGTAAATTTTAAGTATTTCTAGGGCATTTAAATTCAAATATCAAAGGTAAGTATTAAATTTAAGATCAATTCAGGTTTAAATTTAATTAGTTGCGAAATGTATGTACAGATGTGTGAATGTGAAAAATGTGTATTTTTAAGTGTTAACAAAATTATTGTGTCTTTGTTTAATTTAGTGTAGTTCAATGTAAGCTTAAATAATTTCGTTCTTATTGTATTTAAAGTTTTTCACTATTCGTTTTTAACTATATTCATTTTTCATTATTAGTGTCGGGTCCATAAATCAGGGTATTCTTTTTTGTTAGGGGTCACTTTTCTATAATAAAAAACACTTTAAAATTGCACTGACTTCATTTAAACTTGATCACGGGGAGGGTGTTCACGGTTTTAAGTTTACAGTTGCAAAGGACTGATTTCAGCTGCTTGCAGTCAATTCGGTGTAAGCTTAGCTTAAAACAAATAGAGCGCAAGCAGCGAACAAACAAACGACGACACAAGGATGAAAGGATATAATACATAATGTAGGCTTCATTGGAATGTGCGTCATGAGTGGAATGGAATGCACTCATTTACACTCACATAAATGTACGCACATCGTTGCTCATAAAAATAGCAACGTTTTGTTTAACGATTGGTGCAATCTCTAAACATTCTCCCCCGTGATTTTGTGTTTACAATTAATTCCTGGGTCTAGTGCTGGATGTGTCACATGTCGCCCGAGGGTTGGCGAGTCGGGGATAGAGTTGGGCTGGGTAGATATTCAGACATATCTAGAATGGAAGAGTCGCGAGTTCCACGATCTTTTACATGGAATTAAGTTTTTAGTAAATAGGTGGTTACTGAGTAAGTTGTTAGTCAGTTGGAAAACAATTTGACGATTCTCGTAATCGGTCGACTAACTAATCCGTTGGCTGTCCGAATATCCACGACCCTAATGTTTTGATCAGTTCTTACTACAGTTTCTCTTTTCCCGGACTTTTTTCTTTCCCAAGAAACCGGGAAAAAGTTTAGCACATCCCGGGAATTGCCGATGTAAGAAAAATAAGATAAGCTCTGTTAATTTTGCAATATTTACATATAAGTATATGTATTAATTTATTTTTTAATTCATAACATATGAAGATAAAGATTTTGCACTGCCAATATATAATTTGATCGGGTGTAAAATATAGCTTAGATGCCAAATCGGAAGGAATGTATATATATATGGGGCTATATCCTAATCTAAAGATATTTTCCAGATTTTTTTGGTTTTATTAGTGATTGAAGAGACATCTTTCTGCCAAGTTTCACATTGATCGGTTTAAAAAAACAGCTTCTATGGCGCTTAGATGCCAAATCGGAAGGAACTTACACATGGGACCACTATCTAAATGTAAACCGACTTTCTTTAAACTTGCTAGTTATTGTCCTAATATCAGGGGATTTTCCTTCCCTGAATTTCGATTAAAACATGAAATCGATTAAAACATATTGTTTTTACAACGATTTAATTCCAAATTGGAGGAAATATAATTACATGGGCGCAATATTACGGGTAGCGGTTGCTTATTGAACTATGGCCGCCTCGCAGGTGGGATTTTACTCCGTCGGACAATTTTTTGTGGGGAGCCCTTAAGGATAATGGCTACGCTAACCATCCAGATACGATTCATGACTTTAAACACGAAATTGCGGTCGAAAATGGGTTGAAAATTTGGGTCGACACAGAATGGGCCACTGCAAAGCCAGGCGCGCCATATGAATGAAGTAGTGTTCCATCAACAACCGGAATGTTGATTCATTTCAATAAAAGCAACATCATTGAAAAATATTTATCCGTTTTTTTATAACAACTTTAAAACTCAACTTTTTCGTCAGACATCCTTTATAAATCTGGGGCGATTTTGAATTTCAGGACGAATCGTCCATGGGCAAAAAGGAGCTCTGTGCTAAATTTTATCACAGTCAACCATAATTACGATCTGCACATTGTGACCACATATTCTATTTTTGGTTTTACGAAACTATGTTTACGAAAGTTTTGGGAATCTATGTAGGTTTTGAGATTTAAATTAGACAACTCAAATTTTGAAAATTTTGAAATCAGGAAATTGTTCGATTCATTTTTCATTGTGAAAGTTGAACTGTTCATAGACGTTCATAGAATTTTATCTGCGGAATAAAAAGGAAAATTCACAACGATTGCGTGTTCCTTTATCTTGAGCAAATACATTGCAATTTCTTAGACGGATCAGTTATCTAGTGCGTCAAAATACATTATTTTTGGAACGTTCGAAGTGAGCGACAGATTTGGTTGGTTGAGAAGCCAGAATTCAGTTATATGGTAAGAATTTATTTATAATTCTGTGCAATCGAAATTCGCGTTAATGGCATTTACGTGATTCCATAGGCTGCCGATTCTGTAGAGAATCGGTCCGTATTTTGGTATTATAATCGAGGAAATTTACGTATTAATTTCGTTGTCGAAGAACATCTTTACCGCTGATTTTTGGAAAGGAGAATACATCCGAACATGAAGATTTATTAAATGCAAGGATTTGTCGATATAAATTTAAACTGAATTTTGAACATTTTAACCCAGATGCGACAATAAGAGAATTCACACGGATAAGAAAAGATAATCATTAAACGGGTATAATCCCCGAACATTTTAAGAGGACTTTCAATATACGCTGATATATGTCCTTAAACAATTAAACTCAATATTATGTTCACTATAATGGATAAGGAATGGCATTAAGAGAACTATATCCATTCTGCCAATGATTTTATCCTAGTTGTCAATACTTTATTTATTATATTCCTGCCATAATTTAAATCGCTGCAATTTCTATAAACATAACAGTTTGGATGTTATGCTATCTACACTAGATATGTAGAATATTTTTACTTAATTCATTGTTTCATTCGTTTTAAATTCACTTTTTAATTAATACCTAAACTTTATAATCTGAACATTGAGATTAATTGAGCTAAGCAAACTTGAGTAAATAATTTAATACAGCCGACAAGAATGCAATGACAATGAAATCCAAGTCAACAGGCCTGATGACATCGAGGGATTAAACGGGTGAGTTAAAGTTTGTATATATGTATTTCAGTTTGCCCATGCTCATAAAATCTTTTAACATACCAATACACGTTTTAAAATATTGCTTAAACGAGATTATAGATAAACATTTAGTTATAATCCACAATACTTTAAAACCTTATTATCAATCACGATTATAAAATCTTCTTTTTCTATTGTTCCGCCCTATTATACATATATTAGTTATCACTTAATGAACTACAGCATTATCTTTTACTATTATTTAATTTGTTATTAAATATACTTATAATGAAATTTTAAAAGATCATCTTTGAATTGTGAAAGGTGAAGTACTTAAAGTAGAGGATGTCATAATAGGCTGAAGGGCTTCAATATTCAGTATGGTAGGGAGGGTAAGCTGAGCAGTTGGATAACATCTATGACTGTTCCACGAAGTAACATCATCATCTCTTTTCATGCTTTCTTCTGTACTTTTCTATACTATACTTCCGTTCTTTCTTCTTTAAGAGCTACCTTACTTTACTTTTATGGCAGCGATACCGTGCCTACTTCTAAAGGGAAAAGAACTGCCCCAAGACTGAGCACGGCCGGGGCAAGGAGGTAGCCACTCCCTGAGGAAGTAGGGCCCGTGTTGGTGGTTCGTTACATAAAATAAATTGCGCCCAACGTGGGGCCAGCGACTGACCGTTTTCTAGCTTTTTTGATTTAGGTTATACAGTAATTTGTCACCTTAACGCTGGTCCCTTATATCTTATTTCTTCGAATCTTCAAGGTCCTTGAAAAAGTTTGGATTTACGATCCATGCAGCTGTGAGTTTCGTACCAGATTTCTTTTACAGGATCTCCTTATGTAATGTTCTAATGATTTATGTTTTTGGAGGTGATATCTAAAAACATACATTGGTTTGTTTACTTTCTATCCATAAACTTTTGCGGAAAGGACTTTGTTAAATGGTTTTAAATCGAATAACTACCTCTTCAATGGTTTATAGAGATTTGTCTTTCATTGTACTTTCAATTTCTTTTTGCGGAATTGTGATCTTTGGTATTATACTGGAGTCGTACCCTAAAAGGGAATTGATGTACGATCTTTCTCTTTGCCTTAACTTTTTTTGATGATGTTACCGAAACTAATACTTATGCTCCTCTACTTAAAAGTATCTTTATCCGAGTAGCAACCTATTAATATTGTTTATTGTTGTTCCTCTAAATTTCTCTTATTTACGCTGATTTCATATATTTGGTTTGGAATTATATCTTAAATCTGAATTTAAAAGAAGGTAGAGATGCCAGTTACTCGTAGTAGCGATAGAAATTCTAACATGGAGGTGCCGGGAAATACATCTTATGTTGTGGATGTCAATAACACAAGTTCACCAGGAATTGCACATAGAACTAGATCTAGTAGAAGGGATTTACATTCAAATCGTACTAGGGCACTTTCAGCTAGTAATGAAGGGGCGAATAGAGTAGATGAAAGTAGAATACGTATGATAATCACCGAATCGATTTCTGAAATGCGAGGTGAAATTACGTCGTCTGTCACGAATGAGGTCGGTAGGTTAGTTCGAGGTATGATTTTGAATGGGAATAATACGGAGGTTGGGGATACTATGACTCCTGTAATAGGGTCTGGAACGGACAGAGACGCTGGACTGAACTTACAGAATAATCCTGGAAAGGTTTTGAATACAATCCGGAATTGGGGATTATCGTTTTCGGGTTGTAACAAGGATATACCAGTTGAGGAATTTATTTATAGGGTGAACATTATGACTACTAACACTCTTGCCGGTAATTTCGATTTATTGTGTAAATATATTTATATCTTGTTTGAAGACAAGGCATTGGAATGGTACTGGAGGTACCATCGTCGGAATGATATTGTTGAATGGACGGGATTGTGTGCGTCGTTAAAGATTCAATACAAGGATTGTTTTAACGATTTCGATTTGAAGGATGATATTCGACGGAGGAGACAGCGTAATACCGAGACTTTTGACGATTTCTATGATTCTATTATGACATTAGCTGATCGATTACGTGTGCCTATGACGGATGAGGAACTGTGTGAGACTATGGTTCGTAATCTAAGACCGGAAATAAGGCACGAGTTACTACATTTGGATATCACGAGCGTTTCCCAACTTAGAAAATCAGTTAGAAAATACGAGAAGTTTGCGAGGGAGATTCAGGCGGCGAACAAATGGAGTCGGTACCGGGATAAGGGCCAAGTCGCTGAAGTCGACGATGACGAACGTCACGACCTTGACGATTCAGAGAACGTGGATGTGATGGAGGTCCGTCGGGATGTTTCGTGTTGGAACTGCAACGAGTTTGGTCACATTTACAAGAATTGTATGAAGGAACGAACAATATTTTGCTATGGCTGCGGCTTGAGGGATGTTTACAAGCCTATTTGTCCTAAATGCACTGATCCGGGAAACGTCAAGAGGGGTGTCCCTCAGAACAAGAGAGGACATCCATCAACATATCCAAGGAAATAAGAGATGTACGGACACAATATAACGGAGTTGAAACACAATACAAGGACAGAACTAGAATAATTACACACGGATTTTCGGAGAATGGACATTCACATACGGATTTTGGTGGAAACGCGAAATCAAGGCGAA
Source organism: Eudasyphora cyanicolor (assembly GCA_963930755.1). NCBI lineage: Eukaryota > Metazoa > Arthropoda > Insecta > Diptera > Muscidae > Eudasyphora > Eudasyphora cyanicolor. Next base: position 151,047,373 of record OZ005734.1, on the reverse strand, counting down.
ATTCGATGCGAATGCGGGCATACTGGAAAAGACTGAAAAGGAGATACCTGATAGCCTCCATAATTTCTAGGGATAATGATACTAGGCCATATATTCCGATTACTATCGGTGGAAGTTTATACTTCGCATTATTGGATAGTGGTGCGAATAAGAGCATTATTGGGGGTGATTTGTGTCATAAGATACAAGGGTTGCCAGGATTTAGAAAATTTCATGGTAGTGTTAGAACAGCGGACGGCCAGAGGCAGTATATTTCAGGTGTAACTGAAGTGGAATTTAAATTTCAGGATTGTGATTGTAGATTTGAATTTTTAGTAATAGAATCAATAAAACAGGATTTAATATGTGGTATCGATTTTTGGGATAAATTTAAGATTTCGATATCCATGAATGGTGAAATTGGTGAGGTGGATAATACGGACCCTGGTGAGGATTTCATCGAGTTATCTATGAACCAGAGCCACTCCCTGAGGAAGTTGGGCCCGTGTTGGTGGTTCGTTACATAAAATAAATGGCGCCCAATGTGGGGCCAGCGACTGATCGTTTTCTAGCTTTTTAGATTTAGGTTATACAGTAATTTGTCACCTTAACGCTGGTCCCTTATATCTTATTTCTTCGAATCTTCAAAGTCCTTGAAAAAGTTTGGATTTACGATCCATGCAGCTGTGAGTTTCGTACCAGATTTCTTTTACAGGATCTCCTTATGTAATGTTCTAATGATTTATGTTTTTGTAGGTGATATCTAAAAACATACATTGGTTTGTTTACTTTCTATTCTAACATCCATAAACTTTTGCGGAAAGGACTTTGTTAAATGGTTTTAAATCGAATAACTACCTCTTCAATGGTTTATAGAGATTTGTCTTTCATTGTACTTTCAATTTCTTCTTGCGGAATTGTGATCTTTGGTATTATACTGGAGTCGTACCCTAAAAGGGAATTGATGTACGATCTTTCTCTTTGCCTTAATTTTTTTTTTGATGATGTTACCGAATCTAATACTTATGCTCCTCTACTTAAAAGTATCTTTATCCGAGTAGCAACCTATTAATATTGTTTATTGTTGTTCCTCTAAATTTCTCTTATTTACGCTGATTTCATATATTTGGTTTGGAATTATATCTTAAATCTGAATTTAAAAGAAGGTAGAGATGCCAGTTACTCGTAGTAGCGATAGAAATTCTAACATGGAGGTGCCGGGAAATACATCTTATGTTGTGGATGTACATAACACAAGTTCACCAGGAATTGCACATAGAACTAGATTTAGTAGAAGGGATTTACATTCAAATCGTACTAGGTCACTTTCAGCTAGTAATGAAGGGGCGAACAGAGTAGATGAAAGTAGAATACGTATGATAATCACCGAATCGATTTCTGAAATGCGAGGTGAAATTACGTCGTCTGTCACGAATGAGGTCGGTATGTTAATTCGAGAGATGCCAGTTACTCGTAGTAGCGATAGAAATTCTAACATGGAGGTGCCGGGAAATACATCTTATGTTGTGGATGTACATAACACAAGTTCACCAGGAATTGCACATAGAACTAGATTTAGTAGAAGGGATTTACATTCAAATCGTACTAGGTCACTTTCAGCTAGTAATGAAGGGGCGAACAGAGTAGATGAAAGTAGAATACGTATGATAATCACCGAATCGATTTCTGAAATGCGAGGTGAAATTACGTCGTCTGTCACGAATGAGGTCGGTATGTTAATTCGAGGTATCAACCGTTAGTATATAAACCCCAGAAAATAAAGAAAAATTCGTATTTGATAGTACAGCATAACAAGAGTGTTTTATTATTAAATACTGCCCTTCTAGTTACAAGTGCTTGCAAGGAACGTCTAACAAATTAGTGTCATGCAAATTTATGTGTTTGGACTGAATCCCACTAATTAGACAACTTAAACAATAACTTTTTAAACATTTAGTTTGACTTTTATTTTTAGCAAAATCATTGGTCTTTCAAATTTTTTGGAAAGTTTTTATACCGATGAAAACTGTCCATAAAATGTACATATACATATGAGTTTTATTTTAATGCCAGAACTGGACAAATTACAAATATCCGTGCAAGACGGAGCATTAATTTCTTCCCAAGTGGTTTGTCGAAGCTAATAGATATCACAAAGGAGCAAATTTAAATTTAGTATGGTTTTTAAAACACGAAAAATACATATTAAAGATATGAATGCGTTTTCCGTTTTGGGATTTTTATACTTAATGGGAAATACTAAAGATTTCGATATTTAGACAGCCTACGACAAAACATTGAATTGGAATCGCACACATGTGTAGCTTTTGGGATTAAAACCCTTTGTAAAGTTCAAATTCGAAGTATATACTTACAGATACATTACTTCAAAATACACATCCTGGTTTAGCGCTGAAACTGATGATTGGTGGAATTGCATCGTGTTGAACCTGCTGAAGATATTACCTTCAAACTTTCCACATCACGTGGTGTTGGCTACATGTCTGACAATCAAAACAATCTTCCCAGCACTCTTGCTGTTAAATGTTAATATTTTTTAAAGATTTTAATTTTCATTTCATTCTGCTTATTTTCTAATTTTTTTATAGCTTCACTTTGCTACGGAGCAATGTTACACATTGAAGGAGTGGCCTAAGACCCCAAGTATGTTCGGCGGAAATCCGTTTTAGGACATTTTAAGTCATTTTAGTAATGTCCGTCCATCTGTCTGGCTGGTTAGAGCGCACACTAACTCTCGGAAGGAGTAACGGATTGACTTCAAATTTGGTATGTGATAATTTTTTTCTATCTCAGGCTACGTTCCGGGATGGGCCACATTGGTTCCCTCCTTCTGGTACCTCCCCCACAAGGGGTTACAATTTAGTAAAATATATTCTCTAGTAAATTCTACAATACTTATTCGAATCTTCTGTATTTTTACATATGGTAATCAGCTTGAGTAAAATTTGGCGATTCTTGATATTCGATTCTTTAAATTCCCCCCTTCTTCCTCATCTCCACAGCTTCTGCAGAAGTCATTGGAGTCAATACGCAGTCTTTTGGCGTGTTCGCCGATCAAGCAGTGTCCCGTCAGAACTGATACTAACGTTGACAATCTTTTCCTCTGTAGTGCGAGGAGATATTTTGACCTTCTCAGGTCATAACTTGGCCAGATTTGTCTAACTACCCTGCAGGAGCCAATTTCTGTCCATCTTTCGTTGGACTGCCTGATTGCCTAAGCCAAAGCTTGTACGTGGATAGTGGCGAACCAATAAATTCTATAATACTTATTCGAATCTTCTGTATTTTTACATATGGTAATCAGCTTGAGTAAAATTTGGCGATTCTTGATATTCGATTCTTTAAATTCCCCCCTTCTTCCTCATCTCCACAGCTTCTGCAGAAGTCATTGGAGTCAATACGCAGTCTTTTGGCGTGTTCGCCGATCAAGCAGTGTCCCGTCAGAACTGATACTAACGTTGACAATCTTTTCCTCTGTAGTGCGAGGAGATATTTTGACCTTCTCAGGTCATAACTTGGCCAGATTTGTCTAACTACCCTGCAGGAGCCAATTTCTGTCCATCTTTCGTTGGACTGCCTGATTGCCTAAGCCAAAGCTTGCACGTGGATAGTGGCGAACCAATATATTCAAATTCGAGAAATTGTAATGTCGTCCCTTTCCTAACAAGTTCATCAGCTTTGCAGTTTCCGGGATATCCCTATACTCATGCACCAATATGAGGTGTATATTAAACTGCTCAGCCATCTCGTTAAGAGATCTGCGGCAGTCGAGGGCTGTTTGTGAATTTTGGGATGTGGCCTCCAGAGAATTGATGGCAGCTTGGCTGTGCGAGTAAATGACAAAGCCAGTGTTGATTACTATGTTGCGACTCAGCCACTTGGCGACTTTCCATATTGCCATTATTTCGGCTTGATAGACACTGCAGGTATCTGGTAGTCTGTGAGCTATATTCAAACTAAGTTCTTCACAATGTACTCCGAAGCCAGCCTTTTCATCAAGCTTCCAACCATCCGTATAGAAGTGGAGATGTAGTCCTTAAGGCTCCGCATATGCTCTGGCAGGCAGTTCTCTGAACCTTTGATAGTTGGTTGGTGATAGTTAGTTTGTCAGTTGCCGTCCACCATACCACAATGCAGTATAACAGTATTGGATGAACTACTGTTATATATATCCAAAGGACGATTTTAGGGGAGAGGCCCCACCGGGACCCTACAGTCTTTTTGCAGGAATATAAGGCGACATTGGCCTTCCTTACACGTTCCAATACGTTAAGTCTAAATAACAGTTTCCTGTCTAGAATTATTCGTAAAAATTTTGCACTTTCAGAAAAGATAAGATCTGTTCCATTTATCCGAGGAGGAGGGTCCACATGTGGGACCTTATTCATACTAGTAAAGAGAACCAATTCTGTCTTGTTTGGGTTAACGCCCAAACCGCTGCTTCTAGCCCATCTAGCCGTTTTCGAATTTGGCACTCACTGCGATTGCCACGTCGCACGATTGGAAAATATGATGAAATATGCCGTTTTCGAATTTGCCACTCACTGCGATTGCCACGTCGCACGATGGGAAAATATGATGAAATATGCGCGCATAGGACTTTGAAAACAACTTTCAAAAATCAGTTTTTTGGGAATGTTGTTTTATTGTGGATAACATTTAATGAAAATACCTTCAAATTTTATGAAAATATCTCTGGGCGATTCCGAGTTATGACCTTTCAAATTTTGTCTTTTTTACTAATAAATGCAAATCAAATTGCGATGATAAAATATATATACTAAAATGCTTGTAGAATTCTCGTTTTTGGGTGAAATGCGACCGGACTTGTAACATATAATAAGGTTATATTCATCTAAATTTTTGTGTATAAAACGTATTTTTAACGTCTTTAATTAAATGAAGAGATATTTCAAAGTAAAAATACATTTTTTTGTTTTTCAAAAAAAAAATTATCCGCAGTAAATGGAATACAACTTTTTTGGATCACGTTGGATCACTACCATATGACATAGAGATGAGAGGTGACTTAGTGTTGAATCCAACAGCAACAAGTTTATCTGCGACTTTTTGCGATTATGGCAGATGTTTGTACTTTAAATATGTCCTTTTTTTACTTTAAATATAGAAAATATGTGTGGGAGCTACATCAATCTATGAACCGATATTCCCGAAACATAAGAACCGATTTTCTTGGTCCAAAAAAAAATAACTTTTGCGAAATTTCGGCAAAATTGGATAATAACTACGACCGGTAGATGTCCGGCTGCAAGTTTGTAGTGTCCTAAAATCAGAAATTACGATGTTATTAATATTATTAGGATTATATGTGTAATTTTTATTGTTTACTTCTTCTACAAAACTATAAAAATATAGATAAACGCTTCTGCAGATTATGTGTATTAGGGTGGACCGATTATTTTTTGTTTTAAATTTAACTTTTCTTTTATTACCAGTCGCCGACCCATTGTGTAAGCGCATTAGTGCAACACTTCTGCTTTAAAAAATATTGCATTGTTTTGGTTTCAATTTCAAAAACATTGTCCGGTTTTGTAGACTGTTAACGCAATGTTGACAAAAATATGTTTGAACTTGAATGGTCTATATATTTTAAACGCTACAACGCACAATCAAGTAACTCAAATAGATTTTTAACTAAATTTTGTCAGCTTTAATTTAAAATCAAGATCACTGAAATTGGTAAGATATTCTGATTTTTACACTAATTTCCACAAAGTCGCTTTTGTAGCCTCACTGTGCGATACATGGTAACAGTAAAATAAAATCTGGGTACACCAATTTCTTCTCCAAAGAATACTCTTGAATACGGTCCAAACCGTAGGACTCTATATCTAACGGTATAGTCATGAGATAGAAAATACTGCTATGCGCGCGTATTTATATGCGTCGTCCGCATATGCCACCGTGCAGCAACAACGTTCTAGATCTAGCAGGGTTTCATTCACCGCTAGGTTCCAAATTAGTGGAGACAGTACTCCTCCTTGTGGGGTCCCTCTGTTTACAAACCTTGTAGAGTTGTGGACCCAAGACATGCTATTATGCGTCTTCTGTTGAGCAGGCTTTGAATTAGTCTAATCAAACTAGACAATTACCGCATCTGAGTGAATGTTGTTCAAAGCCCCCTTCTATGTCAAAAAATGCCACCATGGTGAATTCCTTGAAATGCAGGGACGATTCGATAGTGCTCACAAGTTCGCTCAGGGCTGATTCTGTAGACTTCCCCTTACTGTAAGCATGTTGATCCCCGACATGAGTTTTGTATCTAGGTTTTCCCTAATGAAATAATCTAAAAGTCTTTCCAAACCTTTCAATAGGAAGGAGGATAGGCTAATTGGTCTGAAGTCTTTGGTATCCTTCCATCGCACAGTGGGCTAAATTGAAAAAAATGGACATAATTCTGCCATTTCAAAACCACTTATCGTATGGAGATGAAACTTTAGGTGTGTATACAAGAGGTGTTAGAGAGTTTAAGTTCGGAACTTGGGCCCCCTATCTCATACAGGGGCGGAGCTACAAGGCCCTAAAGTTAACCACCTCGGGTATACAAAATTTTCATTGGCTTTTAACTTTTGAATGAAGTGTCCGGCGTTTGCCTTGGAGTTTAACCAATATCTCAGTCAAAAGTTCACGGATTTTGTTCACGTGGGTTTTCATGGATTGCCAATAAAATTTAATTAAGAAAGTTATGGCCTATAAAGTCAAATTTTTGGAGAATTTTTGGAGAAAAAAGTCTAATTAGTGTTTAGGTCTTGTAGAAAAAGTTTGTTACACAAAAATATCAAATTTATACTAATTTTAAAGGAGACGTTTCACAGAATCTGCTAGAGAAAATCCGAAGCCAAAATTGTAATTGGTGCGGTTGCCACCCTTCTCCGATTTGGACCTTTTTTTACATAAATTTCAAAAGTTTGATCAATTTTCTCCAATCGCAAAGCTAAATTGTTAATTTTTTTTATTTATTTGTATTAGGGTGTAACAAAATCAACTGCAAAGGGAATCCCGAGCGCGGCTGTTCATATCGAAGATATAGGACTAAAAGTAAAAAAACCCATTTTTGGGGATTTTTTGGGGAGTTGAGGGATTTTCCATTAGAAATTTGCGTTTGATTATTATTTCTAATATCAAAATAAAGAACTTTGAAAAAAATCATCGAAATATATAAATTTTTAAGAATTCTATGCCGTATTTACGTTTGTGTCTATATGCAAAATATTTTTTTAATTTTTTCCTTCCTTCTTGTACCTTTTGGTTATTATATCAGTCAATGCGAGTATGCACTGATTTCTTGTAGATCACATGTTTTTAACAAACAATAATAAAATTTAGTAAGAAGAACAATCATAAAATTGAGTAAGAAGGATAAAAGATGTCGGCCTTTATAAAGAGGATAATATGTTGGTGTGACTCTTGTTGCCTTAAATTTATGTATACCCATTTTGTAAGCGAAAGACCCACTTCTTGAGAAAAATAATTTATTTTCTTATTTTACTTCTGTTATATATATATTATATTTTTTTATTTCTGTAAAATAATCTGAATAATCCATGTCTAGGAGATAAAGCAAATCCTTGTATTCCTCAGGATTGTCACACGTCAGGTAACATATCCATATTTTTCTTATTAAAGATAGAACGGGATCGGATGATAGGAGAAGATTTACAAATATATCTTCATTTTGAAATTCTCTTGAACTTTTTCGGGAGTGAAATTGCTGAACATTGCGAAAATCGTGATTTCGTGCCTTCTTCCGTAAGCTCGCCCAATGGGAGAATATGAAATGCAATAATTATATCTCCATGACACAATACTTTATGTACTGTTGGATACAGTTCTATTAGATGTTTCGAAATACTTAGACAGTATTTTCCAAATTTTGAAGCGATTTTGCTGTTGTCCACTTTACATCAAATGTTTTAACAAATTTTTGTATTTTTGTGATTTCGCTTTTTAGTACTTTAATTTTATAGGTTCATTCGATAAATTCTACTATTCTACGGACTTTTGCCTCAAAAGTGAGAAATGGGATTTCACACAAAATAAAAAATAGTGACGAGTTCTTAAATGTTAACGCCATACTTGCAAAATTGGTAATGATATACATTGTCGAAGATGCTACATTTATATAAAAACAATAATATACCTGACATTTCTTTCGATGCATTTTTTTTAAAGTTCTTTATTTTGATATTAGAAGTCAGGGATGTAGCGATTATTCGCATTCGCATATGCGAACGGGAATTATTCGCATCATTTTAACATTCGCTTTCGCATTCGTAAAAACCATCTTTGGATTATTCGCATTCGCTTTCGCAAAAATATATTTCAGTATTCGCTTCCATTTGTTAGGTTAGGTTGAATAGAGGAGACGTTTAAAACGTCTCGTGTCCATGGACATACACTTAAGCCAGTGGTTTGGCCTGTTGTGCGCTCCTTATTTATGATTTTCATACCCCACGGTACCTCATTTGTTAAAAGTGTTAAATCTCCTTATTTCCTTCACACAATTTGAAGATGTTAATACCAATGAAAACCTCTGTCACTTCTCTTCAAAACAGTTGAAGAAATATGTTTGTCATTGTGGTAACAAAAGGTAAAACTATGGAAAACATTCTTAATACTTGAATGTCCCAGAAAAGTATCAATTCAGTTCCTTAAATTTGTTGGTACTGAAGGGTCAAGCTAGCATTCGCAATAAATATATTTCAATATTCGCTTTCGCTAAAGTCACTTTCGTTACATCCCTATTAGAAATAATAATCAAACGCAACATGTGGAAATTTCTAATGGAAAATCCCTCAATTCCCAAAAAATACATCAAAAATCCACAAAAATGGGATTTTTTATTTTTAGTCCTATATCTTCGATATGAAAAGCCGCGCTCGGGATGCCCTTTGCAGTCGATTTTGTTACACCCTAATACAAATAAATAAAAAAAATTAACAATTTAGCTTTGCGATTGGAGAAAATCGATTAAACTTTTGAAATTTATGTAAAAAGGGTCCAAATCGGAGAAGGGTGGCAAACACAGCAATTAAAAAATTTGGCTTCGTCTCCTTTAAAATTAGTATAAATTTGATATACTTTGTGTAACAAACTTTTTCTACAAGACCTAAACACGAATTGAACTTTTTTCGCCTAAAAAATCTCCAAAAATGAATTTTTAAAAAAAAAAATTGACTTTATAGGGCCATATCTTTCTTATTTCTTGACATATCTTATCGATTCTAATTTTCATGATATTGTCAATTCTGGCAATCCATAAAAAACACGCGAACAAAATCGGTAAACTTTTGACTGAGATATTGGCTAAACTCCAAGGCAAAGTCGGCGAAAATATAAAAATGTTTTAGAAGTTTTTTGTTAATGATCGATTTAATTTTTATTTAGATTTATTTATTGAATGTTTTCACATTCGAATTGTTCAGCTTTTCGATCAACTCTTCCTTTCGAAAGAGAGGTTTTTTGTGGTGTATTGGAAAAGATAAGACACTGCGCTCTGAAAGCCATGTAAACACATACCCTTATACGTATTTCAATCCTGTGCGGGGATATCATCAGAGGGTCTTATACATGACACAGTGTGAGCTTGTAGTTGTGGCGATCATCACTTGTATATATACCAATCTACAAAGAAATTTGCATATGGTAATTATATACCTACGAAGAAAGCGTACAAGTCACACAGCCAAAGCTTTAAGCGAGACTTAAATTCACCATTTTCACCACCCATGTGACTGGTAAGGGTTGCCAGTTCGACACAGTTGTCTCTACACCAATCGCCAGGTAGATGGCGTGGATTCTGAGATTAGTATTCAACAAAAAAATACTATGCTTACTGAAATGTAGTAAAGTCTTTCTAATCGTCCAACTAATCTCAGAATCCACGCCATCTACCTGGCGATTGGTGTAGAGACAACTGTGTCGAACTGGCAACCCTTACCAGTCACATGGGTGGTGAAAATGGTGAATTTAAGTCTCGCTTAAAGCTTTGGCTGTGTGACTTGTACGCTTTCTTCGTAGGTATATAATTCCCATATGCAAATTTCTTTGTAGATTGGTATATATACAAGTGATGATCGCCACAACTACAAGCTCACACTGTGTCATGTATAAGACCCTCTGATGATATCCCCGCACAGGATTGAAATACGTATAAGGGTATGTGTTTACATGGCTTTCAGAGCGCAGTGTCTTATCTTTTCCAATACACCACAAAAAACCTCTCTTTCGAAAGGAAGAGTTGATCGAAAAGCTGAACAATTCGAATGTGAAAACATTCAATAAATAAATCTAAATAAAAATTAAATCGATCATTAACAAAAAACTTCTAAAACATTTAAATAATAAAGGATCAGCCCGCCTAAATACAATTAGAAAGAAGCTGCTCATCTTCAACACGTAGTGTTAATGAATTCTAAATAATAACATAAAAATATTTGGTATTCAACAAAAAAATACTATGCTTACTGAAATGTAGTAAAGTCTTTCTAATCGTCCAACTAATCTCAGAATCCACGCCATCTACCTGGCGATTGGTGTAGAGACAACTGTGTCGAACTGGCAACCCTTACCAGTCACATGGGTGGTGAAAATGGTGAATTTAAGTCTCGCTTAAAGCTTTGGCTGTGTGACTTGTACGCTTTCTTCGTAGGTATATAATTCCCATATGCAAATTTCTTTGTAGATTGGTATATATACAAGTGATGATCGCCACAACTACAAGCTCACACTGTGTCATGTATAAGACCCTCTGATGATATCCCCGCACAGGATTGAAATACGTATAAGGGTATGTGTTTACATGGCTTTCAGAGCGCAGTGTCTTATCTTTTCCAATACACCACAAAAAACCTCTCTTTCGAAAGGAAGAGTTGATCGAAAAGCTGAACAATTCGAATGTGAAAACATTCAATAAATAAATCTAAATAAAAATTAAATCGATCATTAACAAAAAACTTCTAAAACATTTAAATAATAAAGGATCAGCCCGCCTAAATACAATTAGAAAGAAGCTGCTCATCTTCAACACGTAGTGTTAATGAATTCTAAATAATAACATAAAAATATTTGGTATTCAACAAAAAAATACTATGCTTACTGAAATGTAGTAAAGTCTTTCTAATCGTCCAACTAATCTCAGAATCCACGCCATCTACCTGGCGATTGGTGTAGAGACAACTGTGTCGAACTGGCAACCCTTACCAGTCACATGGGTGGTGAAAATGGTGAATTTAAGTCTCGCTTAAAGCTTTGGCTGTGTGACTTGTACGCTTTCTTCGTAGGTATATAATTCCCATATGCAAATTTCTTTGTAGATTGGTATATATACAAGTGATGATCGCCACAACTACAAGCTCACACTGTGTCATGTATAAGACCCTCTGATGATATCCCCGCACAGGATTGAAATACGTATAAGGGTATGTGTTTACATGGCTTTCAGAGCGCAGTGTCTTATCTTTTCCAATACACCACAAAAAACCTCTCTTTCGAAAGGAAGAGTTGATCGAAAAGCTGAACAATTCGAATGTGAAAACATTCAATAAATAAATCTAAATGAAAATATAAAAAATTCATATTTAAAATCCACATATCTCGGAAACTATTCAAGATATCTTCAAGCTATAAAATGTTTATTGTAGGTCTGTTCTCGGACACTCCATTCAAAAGTTAGAAGCCCATGAAAATTGTGTATATCCGAGGTGGTCAACTTTAGGGCCCTGTAGCTCCGCCCCCGTATGAGATAGGGGGCCCAAGTTACGAACTTAAACTCTCTTACACCTCTTGTACACAGAATGGTATACAGAATTATGTCCATTTTGCCCACTATGCATCGATTCGGGATGTATGAAAGCCTGATACAGCCTATATAGCGACGCTCGCAATCCACTCGCACTCTTGTTGGTCCTGCTGATCCTCGGGTTCTGTTGGGGAGTTCCCCGGGAAATGTGTGTCGAGCAGTACATTGAGCGACTGCTCGCTGTTTTTGGTCCAGTTATTTGCCTCATCCTGTAGATAACCCACTGTACCGGGTGAAGCAGATAGTATCTTCCCCAGCCTTGCGGCGTCAGAGAGCGTCTTTGCGCCTTCCTAAGCTCCTTCTTATAAATCTTGAGTTGCTCTTTATAGGCATCCCAATCATTAGCGACCCCTGTAGATTTCGCCTTGTTGAATAGCTTGTTGCAGGTCTTTTTCCTAGTCTTTAGCTCAGAAGTCTACCATTGAGGTTTAGTTTTACCCTTGTACCTTGTTTTTGGACAGGCTTCTTCAAGGGAACTTTTGAATGATGTGGTTATATGCTTGACCAGATTATCCAGACCGGCTTTATCATTCAGTTCGAACAGAAGCTTAGAGTTGAGGACTTTCTTGAAATTCTTCTCATACAGGTGCCACATTGTCTTCCTCACATTTCTGTGGACGGCAGGCTTAGGCGCTTTTTCAGCGAGTTTGAACTCAATATAATGGTGATCTGAGAATGAGTGGTCGTCCAGCATATTCCACCCAACAATTTTGTCTTTATTTTTCGTAGTAAAGTGTAATTTCCAAAAATTACCACTTAATAAATTTTTTGAGCAAATTTATTTTTTGTGGTAATGTATAATTTCCAAAAAATCCCAATTAATATATCTGTTTTAGTGTTAGGACTTATTTTTTCCTTTTTTTCTGCCATTCTAAAGAAGAACACGGTATTGTTAATTTTCCAAATTCAGTATTTTTATTTAGCAAGTAAGTTTGGTAAATTTTAAGTATTTCTAGGGCATTTAAATTCAAATATCAAAGGTAAGTATTAAATTTAAGATCAATTCAGGTTTAAATTTAATTAGTTGCGAAATGTATGTACAGATGTGTGAATGTGAAAAATGTGTATTTTTAAGTGTTAACAAAATTATTGTGTCTTTGTTTAATTTAGTGTAGTTCAATGTAAGCTTAAATAATTTCGTTCTTATTGTATTTAAAGTTTTTCACTATTCGTTTTTAACTATATTCATTTTTCATTATTAGTGTCGGGTCCATAAATCAGGGTATTCTTTTTTGTTAGGGGTCACTTTTCTATAATAAAAAACACTTTAAAATTGCACTGACTTCATTTAAACTTGATCACGGGGAGGGTGTTCACGGTTTTAAGTTTACAGTTGCAAAGGACTGATTTCAGCTGCTTGCAGTCAATTCGGTGTAAGCTTAGCTTAAAACAAATAGAGCGCAAGCAGCGAACAAACAAACGACGACACAAGGATGAAAGGATATAATACATAATGTAGGCTTCATTGGAATGTGCGTCATGAGTGGAATGGAATGCACTCATTTACACTCACATAAATGTACGCACATCGTTGCTCATAAAAATAGCAACGTTTTGTTTAACGATTGGTGCAATCTCTAAACATTCTCCCCCGTGATTTTGTGTTTACAATTAATTCCTGGGTCTAGTGCTGGATGTGTCACATGTCGCCCGAGGGTTGGCGAGTCGGGGATAGAGTTGGGCTGGGTAGATATTCAGACATATCTAGAATGGAAGAGTCGTGAGTTCCACGATCTTTTACATGGAATTAAGTTTTTAGTAAATAGGTGGTTACTGAGTAAGTTGTTAGTCAGTTGGAAAACAATTTGACGATTCTCGTAATCGGTCGACTAACTAATCCGTTGGCTGTCCGAATATCCACGACCCTAATGTTTTGATCAGTTCTTACTACAGTTTCTCTTTTCCCGGACTTTTTTCTTTCCCAAGAAACCGGGAAAAAGTTTAGCACATCCCGGGAATTGCCGATGTAAGAAAAATAAGATAAGCTCTGTTAATTTTGCAATATTTACATATAAGTATATGTATTAATTTATTTTTTAATTCATAACATATGAAGATAAAGATTTTGCACTGCCAATATATAATTTGATCGGGTGTAAAATATAGCTTAGATGCCAAATCGGAAGGAATGTATATATATATGGGGCTATATCCTAATCTAAAGATATTTTCCAGATTTTTTTGGTTTTATTAGTGATTGAAGAGACATCTTTCTGCCAAGTTTCACATTGATCGGTTTAAAAAAACAGCTTCTATGGCGCTTAGATGCCAAATCGGAAGGAACTTACACATGGGACCACTATCTAAATGTAAACCGACTTTCTTTAAACTTGCTAGTTATTGTCCTAATATCAGGGGATTTTCCTTCCCTGAATTTCGATTAAAACATGAAATCGATTAAAACATATTGTTTTTACAACGATTTAATTCCAAATTGGAGGAAATATAATTACATGGGCGCAATATTACGGGTAGCGGTTGCTTATTGAACTATGGCCGCCTCGCAGGTGGGATTTTACTCCGTCGGACAATTTTTTGTGGGGAGCCGTTAAGGATAATGGCTACGCTAACCATCCAGATACGATTCATGACTTTAAACACGAAATTGCGGTCGAAAATGGGTTGAAAATTTGGGTCGACACAGAATGGGCCACTGCAAAGCCAGGCGCGCCATATGAATGAAGTAGTGTTCCATCAACAACCGGAATGTTGATTCATTTCAATAAAAGCAACATCATTGAAAAATATTTATCCGTTTTTTATAACAACTTTAAAACTCAACTTTTTCGTCAGACATCCTTTATAAATCTGGGGCGATTTTGAATTTCAGGACGAATCGTCCATGGGCAAAAAGGAGCTCTGTGCTAAATTTTATCACAGTCAACCATAATTACGATCTGCACATTGTGACCACATATTCTATTTTTGGTTTTACGAAACTATGTTTACGAAAGTTTTGGGAATCTATGTAGGTTTTGAGATTTAAATTAGACAACTCAAATTTTGAAAATTTTGAAATCAGGAAATTGTTCGATTCATTTTTCATTGTGAAAGTTGAACTGTTCATAGACGTTCATAGAATTTTATCTGCGGAATAAAAAGGAAAATTCACAACGATTGCGTGTTCCTTTATCTTGAGCAAATACATTGCAATTTCTTAGACGGATCAGTTATCTAGTGCGTCAAAATACATTATTTTTGGAACGTTCGAAGTGAGCGACAGATTTGGTTGGTTGAGAAGCCAGAATTCAGTTATATGGTAAGAATTTATTTATAATTCTGTGCAATCGAAATTCGCGTTAATGGCATTTACGTGATTCCATAGGCTGCCGATTCTGTAGAGAATCGGTCCGTATTTTGGTATTATAATCGAGGAAATTTACGTATTAATTTCGTTGTCGAAGAACATCTTTACCGCTGATTTTTGGAAAGGAGAATACATCCGAACATGAAGATTTATTAAATGCAAGGATTTGTCGATATAAATTTAAACTGAATTTTGAACATTTTAACCCAGATGCGACAATAAGAGAATTCACACGGATAAGAAAAGATACTCATTAAACGGGTATAATACCCGAACATTTTAAGAGGACTTTCAATATACGCTGATATATGTCCTTAAACAATTAAACTCAATATTATGTTCACTATAATGGATAAGGAATGGCATTAAGAGAACTATATCCATTCTGCCAATGATTTTATCCTAGTTGTCAATACTTTATTTATTATATTCCTGCCATAATTTAAATCGCTGCAAATTCTATAAACATAACAGTTTGGATGTTATGCTATCTACACTAGATATGTAGAATATTTTTACTTAATTCATTGTTTCATTCGTTTTAAATTCACTTTTTAATGAATACCAAAACTTTATAATCTGAACATTGAGATTAATTGAGCTAAGCAAACTTGAGTAAATAATTTAATACAGCCGACAAGAATGCAATGACAATGAAATCCAAGTCAACAGGCCTGATGACATCGAGGGATTAAACGGGTGAGTTAAAGTTTGTATATATGTATTTCAGTTTGCCCATGCTCATAAAATCTTTTAACATACCAATACACGTTTTAAAATATTGCTTAAACGAGATTATAGATAAACATTTAATTATAATCCACAATACTTTAAAACCTTATTTTCAATCACGATTATAAAATCTTCTTTTTCTATTGTTCCGCCCTATTATACATATATTAGTTATCACTTAATGAACTACAGGATTATCTTTTACTATTATTTAATTTGTTATTAAATATACTTATAATGAAATTTTAAAAGATCATCTTTGAATTGTGAAAGGTGAAGTACTTAAAGTAGAGGATGTCATAATAGGCTGAAGGGCTTCAATATTCAGTATGGTAGGGAGGGTAAGCTGAGCAGTTGGATAACATCTATGACTGTTCCACGAAGTAACATCATCATCTCTTTTCATGCTTTCTTCTGTACTTTTCTATACTATACTTCCGTTCTTTCTTTTTTAAGAGCTACCTTACTTTACTTTTATGGCAGCGATACCGTGCCTACTTCTAAAGGGAAAAGAACTGCCCCAAGACTGAGCACGGCCGGGGCAAGGAGGTAGCCACTCCCTGAGGAAGTAGGGCCCGTGTTGGTGGTTCGTTACATAAAATAAATTGCGCCCAACGTGGGGCCAGCGACTGACCGTTTTCTAGCTTTTTTGATTTAGGTTATACAGTAATTTGTCACCTTAACGCTGGTCCCTTATATCTTATTTCTTCGAATCTTCAAGGTCCTTGAAAAAGTTTGGATTTACGATCCATGCAGCTGTGAGTTTCGTACCAGATTTCTTTTACAGGATCTCCTTATGTAATGTTCTAATGATTTATGTTTTTGGAGGTGATATCTAAAAACATACATTGGTTTGTTTACTTTCTATTCTAACATCCATAAACTTTTGCGGAAAGGACTTTGTTAAATGGTTTTAAATCAAATAACTACCTCTTCAATGGTTTATAGAGATTTGTCTTTCATTGTACTTTCAATTTCTTTTTGCGGAATTGTGATCTTTGGTATTATACTGGAGTCGTACCCTAAAAGGGAATTGATGTACGATCTTTCTCTTTGCCTTAATTTTTTTTGATGATGTTACCGAAACTAATACTTATGCTCCTCTACTTAAAAGTATCTTTATCCGAGTAGCAACCTATTAATATTGTTTATTGTTGTTCCTCTAAATTTCTCTTATTTACGCTGATTTCATATATTTGGTTTGGAATTATATCTTAAATCTGAATTTAAAAGAAGGTAGAGATGCCAGTTACTCGTAGTAGCGATAGAAATTCTAACATGGAGGTGCCGGGAAATACATCTTATGTTGTGGATGTCAATAACACAAGTTCACCAGGAATTGCACATAGAACTAGATCTAGTAGAAGGAGAAGTAATGAAGGGGGGGAAGAAGAAGTAATGAAGGGGCGAATAGAGTAGATGAAAGTAGAATACGTATGATAATCACCGAATCGATTTCTGAAATGCGAGGTGAAATTACGTCGTCTGTCACGAATGAGGTCGGTAGGTTAGTTCGAGGTATGATTTTGAATGGGAATAATACGGAGGTTGGGGATACTATGACTCCTGTAATAGGGTCTGGAACGGACAGAGACGCTGGACTGAACTTACAGAATAATCCTGGAAAGGTTTTGAATACAATCCGGAATTGGGGATTATCGTTTTCGGGTTGTAACAAGGATATACCAGTTGAGGAATTTATTTATAGGGTGAACATTATGACTACTAACACTCTTGCCGGTAATTTCGATTTATTGTGTAAATATATTTATATCTTGTTTGAAGACAAGGCATTGGAATGGTACTGGAGGTACCATCGTCGGAATGATATTGTTGAATGGACGGGATTGTGTGCGTCGTTAAAGATTCAATACAAGGATTGTTTTAACGATTTCGATTTGAAGGATGATATTCGACGGAGGAGACAGCGTAATACCGAGACTTTTGACGATTTCTATGATTCTATTA
The DNA here is from genome assembly GCA_963930755.1 of Eudasyphora cyanicolor. Taxonomy (NCBI): domain Eukaryota; kingdom Metazoa; phylum Arthropoda; class Insecta; order Diptera; family Muscidae; genus Eudasyphora; species Eudasyphora cyanicolor. Next base: position 151,029,545 of record OZ005734.1, on the reverse strand, counting down.
TGACATTAGCTGATCGATTACGTGTGCCTATGACGGATGAGGAACTGTGTGAGACTATGGTTCGTAATCTAAGACCGGAAATAAGGCACGAGTTACTACATTTGGATATCACGAGCGTTTCCCAACTTAGAAAATCAGTTAGAAAATACGAGAAGTTTGCGAGGGAGATTCAGGCGGCGAACAAATGGAGTCGGTACCGGGATAAGGGCCAAGTCGCTGAAGTCGACGATGACGAACGTCACGACCTTGACGATTCAGAGAACGTGGATGTGATGGAGGTCCGTCGGGATGTTTCGTGTTGGAACTGCAACGAGTTTGGTCACATTTACAAGAATTGTATGAAGGAACGAACAATATTTTGCTATGGCTGCGGCTTGAGGGATGTTTACAAGCCTATTTGTCCTAAATGCACTGATCCGGGAAACGTCAAGAGGGGTGTCCCTCAGAACAAGAGAGGACATCCATCAACATATCCAAGGAAATAAGAGATGTACGGACACAATATAACGGAGTTGAAACACAATACAAGGACAGAACTAGAATAATTACACACGGATTTTCGGAGAATGGACATTCACATACGGATTTTGGTGGAAACGCGAAATCAAGGCGAAATTCGATGCGAATGCGGGCATACTGGAAAAGACTGAAAAGGAGATACCTGATAGCCTCCATAATTTCTAGGGATAATGATACTAGGCCATATATTCCGATTACTATCGGTGGAAGTTTATACTTCGCATTATTGGATAGTGGTGCGAATAAGAGCATTATTGGGGGTGATTTGTGTCATAAGATACAAGGGTTGCCAGGATTTAGAAAATTTCATGGTAGTGTTAGAACAGCGGACGGCCAGAGGCAGTATATTTCAGGTGTAACTGAAGTGGAATTTAAATTTCAGGATTGTGATTGTAGATTTGAATTTTTAGTAATAGAATCAATAAAACAGGATTTAATATGTGGTATCGATTTTTGGGATAAATTTAAGATTTCGATATCCATGAATGGTGAAATTGGTGAGGTGGATAATACGGACCCTGGTGAGGATTTCATCGAGTTATCTATGAACCAGAGCCACTCCCTGAGGAAGTTGGGCCCGTGTTGGTGGTTCGTTACATAAAATAAATGGCGCCCAATGTGGGGCCAGCGACTGACCGTTTTCTAGCTTTTTAGATTTAGGTTATACAGTAATTTGTCACCTTAACGCTGGTCCCTTATATCTTATTTCTTCGAATCTTCAAAGTCCTTGAAAAAGTTTGGATTTACGATCCATGCAGCTGTGAGTTTCGTACCAGATTTCTTTTACAGGATCTCCTTATGTAATGTTCTAATGATTTATGTTTTTGTAGGTGATATCTAAAAACATACATTGGTTTGTTTACTTTCTATTCTAACATCCATAAACTTTTGCGGAAAGGACTTTGTTAAATGGTTTTAAATCGAATAACTACCTCTTCAATGGTTTATAGAGATTTGTCTTTCATTGTACTTTCAATTTCTTTTTGCGGAATTGTGATCTTTGGTATTATACTGGAGTCGTACCCTAAAAGGGAATTGATGTACGATCTTTCTCTTTGCCTTAATTTTTTTTTGATGATGTTACCGAAACTAATACTTATGCTCCTCTACTTAAAAGTATCTTTATCCGAGTAGCAACCTATTAATATTGTTTATTGTTGTTCCTCTAAATTTCTCTTATTTACGCTGATTTCATATATTTGGTTTGGAATTATATCTTAAATCTGAATTTAAAAGAAGGTAGAGATGCCAGTTACTCGTAGTAGCGATAGAAATTCTAACATGGAGGTGCCGGGAAATACATCTTATGTTGTGGATGTACATAACACAAGTTCACCAGGAATTGCACATAGAACTAGATTTAGTAGAAGGGATTTACATTCAAATCGTACTAGGTCACTTTCAGCTAGTAATGAAGGGGCGAACAGAGTAGATGAAAGTAGAATACGTATGATAATCACCGAATCGATTTCTGAAATGCGAGGTGAAATTACGTCGTCTGTCACGAATGAGGTCGGTATGTTAATTCGAGGTATGATTTTGAATGGGAATAATACGGAGGTTGGGGATACTATGACTGCTGTAATAGGGTCTGGAACGGACAGAGACGCTGGACTGAACTTACAGAATAGTCCTGGAAAGGTTTTGAATACAATCCGGAATTGGGGATTATCGTTTTCGGGTTGTAACAAGAATATACCAGTTGAGGAATTTATTTATAGGGTGAACATTATGACTACTAACACTCTTGCCGGTAATTTCGATTTATTGTGTAAATATATTTATATCTTGTTTGAAGACAAGGCATTGGAATGGTACTGGAGGTACCATCGTCGGAATGATATTGTTGAATGGACGGGATTGTGTGCGTCGTTAAAGATTCAATACAAGGATTGTTTAAACGATTTCGATTTGAAGGATGATATTCGACGGAGGAGACAGCGTAATACCGAGACTTTTGACGATTTCTATGATTCTATTATGACATTAGCTGATCGATTACGTGTGCCTATGACGGATGAGGAACTGTGTGAGACTATGGTTCGTAATCTAAGACCGGAAATAAGGCACGAGTTACTACATTTGGATATCACGAGCGTTTCCCAACTTAGAAAATCAGTTAGAAAACACGAGAAGTTTGCGAGGGAGATTCAGGCGGCGAACAAATGGAGTCGGTACCGGGATAAGGGCCACGTCGCTAAAGTCGACGATGGCGAACGTCACGACCTTGACGATTCAGAGAACGTGGATGTGATGGAGGTCCGTCGGGATGTTTCGTGTTGGAACTGCAACGAGTTTGGTCACATTTACAAGAATTGTATGAAGGAACGAACAATATTTTGCTATGGCTGCGGCTTGAGGGATGTTTACAAGCCTACTTGTCCTAAATGCACTGATCCGGGAAACGTCAAGAGGGGTGTCCCTCAGAACAAGAGAGGACATCCATCAACATATCCAAGGAAATAAGAGATGTACGGACACAATATAACGGAGTTGAAACACAATACAAGGACAGAACTAGAATAATTACACACGGATTTTCGGAGAATGGACATTCACATACGGATTTTGGTGGAAACGCGAAATCAAGGCGAAATTCGATGCGAATGCGGGCATACTGGAAAAGACTGAAAAGGAGATACCTGATAGCCTCCATAATCTAGGGATAATGATACTAGGCCATATATTCCGATTACTATCGGTGGAAGTTTATACTTCGCATTATTGGATAGTGGTGCGAATAAGAGCATTATTGGGGGTGATTTGTGTCATAAGATACAAGGGTTGCCAGGATTTAGAAAATGTCATGGTAGTGTTAGAACAGCGGACGGCCAGAGGCAGTATATTTCAGGTGTAACTGAAGTGGAATTTAAATTTCAGGATTGTGATTGTAGATTTGAATTTTTAGTAATAGAATCAATAAAACAGGATTTAATATGTGGTATCGATTTTTAGGATAAATTTAAGATTTCGATATCCATGAATGGTGAAATTGGTGAGGTGGATAATACGGACCCTGGTGAGGATTTCATCGAGTTATCTATGAACCAGAGGAAGAAATTGGATACAATTGTCAAAATGTTCCCGAGTTCTGAGCGGGAAGGATTGGGGTGTACAGATTTAGTTAAGCATACTATCGATACTGGGAATTCTACGCCCATTAGGCAGAGATACTACCCCATATCTCCGGCTAGGGAAAAATTTTTATGCGCGGAAATCGACAGGATGTTGTCACTTGGTGTTATTGAGGAGTGCCCCCAATCACCATGGTCATCACCAGGGGCGTTGATAGTTAAGCCTGACAAGGTTCGCTTTTGCGTAGATAGCAGAAAACTTAACTCGGTAACTGTTAAGGATTCTTATCCTATACCAAATATAGAGGGGATTTTGTCCAGGTTACCGTCAGTTCGATTTATCTCCAAAGTGGACCTAAAAGATGCATCTTGGCAGATAAAGTTGGATGAGGCGTCCAAGCCAAAAACTGCATTTACGGTTCCAAACAGGCCTCTATATCAGTTCACCAGGATGCCATTCGGGTTGTGCAATGCACCCCAAACAATGTGCCGCCTTATGGATCAGGTTATTCCATACAACATGAAATCACACATTTTCGTATATTTAGACGATTTATTGATTATGTCGGAGAATTTTGATGAACATTTACAGCACCTTCAAGAGGTGGCAGTACAATTTCGAAAGGCAGGTCTAACCATCAATGTAAGGAAAAGTAGTTTCGCTATTAGACATGTTAAATATTTGGGTTATATTATGGGTGAGGGCTGTCTGAGCGTTGATCCAGGAAAAGTAAAGGCCATTTCGGAATTCCCTACTCCAAATTCCGTGCGAACTCTGCGTCAATTTTTAGGTATGATCGGTTGGTACCGACGTTTTATTTGTGATTTTTCTACGCTCACCTTTCCGTTAACCGAGTTACTGTCAAAAGGGAAATCCTTTAAATGGAGCGATGACGCCCAAAAAGCCTTCGATGTGTTAAAGTCTAAACTGTGCAGTGCTCCGGTTTTGGTTCACGCCGATTTCAGTAAGCCTTTCATTTTACAATGTGACGCAAGTACGGTGGGTGTTGGCGCGGTTTTAGCTCAAGAAGACAGCGATGGTAATGAAAGACCCATAGCTTACATGTCGCAGAAGCTCAATAAAGCACAGCGAAACTATACTATAACCGAGATGGAATGTTTGGCTGTAGTTCTCGCTGTTAGGAAATTTAGGGCGTATATAGAAGGGCATGAATTCAAAGTTGTCACCGATCATGCCAGCCTTAAGTGGCTGATGCGGCAGAATGATTTATCAGGGAGATTGGCTAGATGGGCGTTGAAATTGCAGGGTTTTAATTTCACCATCGAACATAGACGTGGAAAGGACAACGTAGTTCCAGACGCGCTATCCCGGAATTTTGGAACGGAAAACATAGTTTCGGAGATTGAAGTAAAACCACTCATAGATCTGGATTCAGACGCTTTTAGTGGAGATGAGTATTCTAAATGGAGGGATGAGATAAAGCGAATGGAGCTTCCTGACTTTAAAGTGGTTGACAAATTAATTTATAGAAGGACGAAGTTTTCCGATTCTGCTGAGGAAGGCAACAATTCTTGGAAACTGGTAGTACCGACCGAATTGCGTTCCGAAATTCTATATACGGCTCATGATATACCAAACTCTTCACATGCTGGGATTGCTAAAACCGTGGAGGTAATTAGGAGATATTTCTACTGGCCGAAATTAGTAGCGGATGTGAAGGATTATATCGGCAAGTGTGATGTGTGTAAAACAACAAAGGTTCCAGCCAGGGTGTTGCGACCTCCCATGGGTAATATGGTGATAACCGAAAGGCCATTCCAAAGGCTCTACGTGGACATTATCGGGCCGCTTCCTAGGACTCGCAATGGAAATATCGGTATATTTATCGTATTAGACCATTTCTCAAAATTTTCATTTCTTAAGCCGATGAAGAAATTGTTAGCGAAACCTATTGTCTCATATTTAAGGGATGAGATATTTACTTGCTATGGTGTTCCAGAGGTGGTAGTTTCCGACAACGGAACTCAATTTAAAGGTAAAGATTTTGAGAATGTCCTGTCTGAGTTTGGGGTGAGACATCAATGTACAGCGGTATACAGCCCACAGGCAAATGCAAGCGAACGTGTGAATAGAACCGTTAATGCAGCTCTTAGAGCATATGTAAAGGATGATCACCGCCAATGGGATATATATTTACCGAGTGTTAACTGTGCCCTAAGGAACACTATACACCAGACAACAGGAAGGACTCCCTACCAAATAGTCTTCGGACAGCAAATGATAACAAATGGCAAGGATTTTCAACTTTTGAGAAAACTTCAGTTGCTGGAGGAAAATGATTTGGAGATTCAACGATTAGACATATTCGCCATACTACGAGAAACGATTAAAGAAAAAATGAATGCGGCCTATGAGAAGAATGGGAGATTGTACAATCTGAAAACGAGGAATAGACAACTCGAAATAGGACAACAGGTCATACGTCGGAATTTTGTGCAAAGTTCACAGGTGAACCATTTTAGTTCAAAATTAGCGCCTGTCGGAATAAATGCGAGGGTATTACGTAAGATAGGTAAGGTAAATTATGAGTTAGAGGACTCTGGTAGTGGTAAGATCGGGGTTTATCATCTAAAGGACATATGGACATAATTATAATTTTTTTTTTTTTTTTAAATTGCGTCATAGTTTGTGACCACATATTCTAATTTTGGTTTTACGAAACTATGTTTACGAAAGTTTTGGGAATCTATGTAGGTTTTGAGATTTAAATTAGACAACTCAAATTTTGAAAACAGGAAATTGTTCGATTCATTTTTCATTGTGAAAGTTGAACTGTTCATAGACGTTCATAGAATTTTATCTGCGGAATAAAAAGGAAAATTCACAACCATTGCGTGTTCCTTTATCTTGAGCAAATACATTGCAATTTCTTAGACGGATCAGTTATCTAGTGCGTCAAAATACATCATTTTTGGAACGTTCGGAGTGAGCGACAGATTTGGTTGGTTGAGAAGCCAGAATTCAGTTATATGGTAAGAATTTATTTATAATTCTGTGCAATCGAAATTCGCGTTAATGGCATTTACGTGATTCCATAGGCTGCCGATTCTGTAGAGAATCGGTCCGTATTTTGGTATTATAATCGAGGAAATTTACGTATTAATTTCGTTGTCGAAGAACATCTTTACCGCTGATTTTTGGAAAGGAGAATACATCCGAACATGAAGATTTATTAAATGCAAGGATTTGTCGATATAAATTTAAACTGAATTTTGAACATTTAAACCCAGAAGCGACAATAAGAGAATTCACACGGATAAGGAAAGATACTCATTAAACGGGTATAATCCCCGAACATTTTAAGAGGACTTTCAATATACGCTGATATATGTCCTTAAACAATTAAACTCAATATTATGTTCACTATAATGGATAAGGAATGGCATTAAGAGAACTATATCCATTCTGCCAATGATTTTATCCTAGTTGTCAATACTTTATTTATTATATTCCAGCCATAATTTAAATCGCTGCAATTTCTATAAACATAACAGTTTGGATGTTATGCTATCTACACTAGATATGTAGAATATTTTTACTTAATTCATTGTTTCATTCGTTTTAAATTCACTTTTTAATTAATACCTAAACTTTATAATCTGACCATTGAGATTAATTGAGCTAAGCAAACTTGAGTAAATAATTTAATACAGCCGACAAGAATGCAATGACAATGAAATCCAAGTCAACAGGCCTGATGACATCGAGGGATTAAACGGGTGAGTTAAAGTTTGTATATATGTATTTCAGTTTGCCCATGCTCATAAAATCTTTTAACATACCAATACACGTTTTAAAATATTGCTTAAACGAGATTATAGATAAACATTTAATTATAATCCACAATACTTTAAAACCTTATTTTCAATCACGATTATAAAATCTTCTTTTTCTATTGTTCCGCCCTATTATACATATATTAGTTATCACTTAATGAACTACAGGATTATCTTTTACTATTATTTAATTTGTTATTAAATATACTTATAATGAAATTTTAAAAGATCATCTTTGAATTGTGAAAGGTGAAGTACTTAAAGTAGAGGATGTCATAATAGGCTGAAGGGCTTCAATATTCAGCATGGTAGGGAGGGTAAGCTGAGCAGTTGGATAACATATATGACTGTTCCACGAAGTAACATCATCATCTCTTTTCATGCGTTCTTCTGTACTTTTCTATACTATACACTTCCGTTCTTTCTTCTTTAAGAGCTACCTTACTTTACTTTTATGGCAGCGATACCGTGCCTACTTCTAAAGGGAAAAGAACTGCCCCAAGACTGAGCACGGCCGGGGCAAGGAGGTAGCCACTCCCTGAGGAAGTAGAGCCCGTGTTGGTGGTTCGTTACATAAAATAAATGGCGCCCAACGTGGGGCCAGCGACTGACCGTTTTCTAGCTTTTTAGATTTAGGTTATACAGTAATTTGTCACATTAACGCTGGTCCCTTATATCTTATTTCTTCGAATCTTCAAGGTCCTTGAAAAAGTTTGGATTTACGATCCATGCAGCTGTGAGTTTCGTACCAGATTTCTTTTACAGGATCTCCTTATGTAATGTTCTAATGATTTATGTTTTTGGAGGTGATATCTAAAAACATACATTGGTTTGTTTACTTTCTATCCTAACATCCATAAACTTTTGCGGAAAGAACTTTGTTAAATGGTTTTAAATCGAATAACTACCTCTTCAATAATTTATAGAGATTTGTCTTTCATTGTACTTTCAATTTCTTTTTGCGGAATTGTGATCTTTGGTATTATACTGGAGTCGTACCCTAAAAGGGAATTGATGTACGATCTTTCTCTTTGCCTTAATTTTTTTTGATGATGTTACCGAAACTAATACTTATGCTCCTCTACTTAAAAGTATCTTTATCCGAGTAGCAACCTATTAATATTGTTTATTGTTGTTCCTCTAAATTTCTCTTATTTACGCTGATTTCATATATTTGGTTTGGAATTATATCTTAAATCTGAATTTAAAAGAAGGTAGAGATGCCAGTTACTCGTAGTAGCGATAGAAATTCTAACATGGAGGTGCCGGGAAATACATCTTATGTTGTGGATGTATATAACACAAGTTCACCAGGAATTGCACATAGAACTAGATCTAGTAGAAGGGATTTACATTCAAATCGTACTAGGGCACTTTCAGCTAGTAATGAAGGGGCGAATAGAGTAGATGAAAGTAGAATACGTATGATAATCACCGAATCGATTTCTGAAATGCGAGGTGAAATTACGTCGTCTGTCACGAATGAGGTCGGTAGGTTAGTTCGAGGTATGATTTTGAATGGGAATAATACGGAGGTTGGGGATACTATGACTCCTGTAATAGGGTCTGGAACGGACAGAGACGCTGGACTGAACTTACAGAATAGTCCTGGAAAGGTTTTGAATACAATCCGGAATTGGGGATTATCGTTTTCGGGTTGTAACAAGGATATACCAGTTGAGGAATTTATTTATAGGGTGAACATTATGACTACTAACACTCTTGCCGGTAATTTCGATTTATTGTGTAAATATATTTATATCTTGTTTGAAGACAAGGCATTGGAATGGTACTGGAGGTACCATCGTCGGAATGATATTGTTGAATGGACGGGATTGTGTGCGTCGTTAAAGATTCAATACAAGGATTGTTTTAACGATTTCGATTTGAAGGATGATATTCGACGGAGGAGACAGCGTAATACCGAGACTTTTGACGATTTCTATGATTTTATTATGACATTAGCTGATCGATTACGTGTGCCTATGGCGGATGAGGAACTGTGTGAGACTATGGTTCGTAATCTAAGACCGGAAATAAGGCACGAGTTACTACATTTGGATATCACGAGCGTTTCCCAACTTAGAAAATCAGTTAGAAAATAAGAGAAGTTTGCGAGGGAGATTCAGGCGGCGAACAAATGTCGGTACCGGGATAAGGGCCAAGTCGCTGAAGTCGACGATGACGAACGTCACGACCTTGACGAACGTCACGACCTTGACGATTCAGAGAACGTGGATGTGATGGAGGTCCGTCGGGATGTTTCGTGTTGGAACTGCAACGAGTTTGGTCACATTTACAAGAATTGTATGAAGGAACGAACAATATTTTGCTATGGCTGCGGCTTGAGGGATGTTTACAAGCCTACTTGTCCTAAATGCACTGATCCGGGAAACGTCAAGAGGGGTGTCCCTCAGAACAAGAGAGGACATCCATCAACATATCCAAGGAAATAAGAGATGTACGGACACAATATAACGGAGTTGAAACACAATACAAGGACAGAACTAGAATAATTACACACGGATTTTCGGAGAATGGACATTCACATACGGATTTTGGTGGAAACGCGAAATCAAGGCGAAATTCGATGCGAATGCGGGCATACTGGAAAAGACTGAAAAGGAGATACCTGATAGCCTCCATAATTTCTAGGGATAATGATACTAGGCCATATATTCCGATTACTATCGGTGGAAGTTTATACTTCGCATTATTGGATAGTGGTGCGAATAAGAGCATTATTGGGGGTGATTTGTGTCATAAGATACAAGGGTTGCCAGGATTTAGAAAATTTCATGGTAGTGTTAGAACAGCGGACGGCCAGAGGCAGTATATTTCAGGTGTAACTGAAGTGGAATTTAAATTTCAGGATTGTGATTGTAGATTTGAATTTTTAGTAATAGAATCAATAAAACAGGATTTAATATGTGGTATCGATTTTTGGGATAAATTTAAGATTTCGATATCCATGAATGGTGAAATTGGTGAGGTGGATAATACGGACCCTGGTGAGGATTTCATCGAGTTATCTATGAACCAGAGCCACTCCCTGAGGAAGTTGGGCCCGTGTTGGTGGTTCGTTACATAAAATAAATGGCGCCCAATGTGGGGCCAGCGACTGACCATTTTTAGATTTAGGTTATACAGTAATTTGTCACCTTAACGCTGGTCCCTTATATCTTATTTCTTCGAATCTTCAAAGTCCTTGAAAAAGTTTGGATTTACCATCCATGCAGCTGTGAGTTTCGTACCAGATTTCTTTTACAGGATCTCCTTATGTAATGTTCTAATGATTTATGTTTTTGTAGGTGATATCTAAAAACATACATTGGTTTGTTTACTTTCTATTCTAACATCCATAAACTTTTGCGGAAAGGACTTTGTTAAATGGTTTTAAATCGAATAACTACCTCTTCAATGGTTTATAGAGATTTGTCTTTCATTGTACTTTCAATTTCTTTTTGCGGAATTGTGATCTTTGGTATTATACTGGAGTCGTACCCTAAAAGGGAATTGATGTACGATCTTTCTCTTTGCCTTAATTATTTTTTTGATGATGTTACCGAAACTAATACTTATGCTCCTCTACTTAAAAGTATCTTTATCCGAGTAGCAACCTATTAATATTGTTTATTGTTGTTCCTCTAAATTTCTCTTATTTACGCTGATTTCATATATTTGGTTTGGAATTATATCTTAAATCTGAATTTAAAAGAAGGTAGAGATGCCAGTTACTCGTAGTAGCGATAGAAATTCTAACATGGAGGTGCCGGGAAATACATCTTATGTTGTGGATGTACATAACACAAGTTCACCAGGAATTGCACATAGAACTAGATTTAGTAGAAGGGATTTACATTCAAATCGTACTAGGGCACTTTCAGCTAGTAATGAAGGGGCGAACAGAGTAGATGAAAGTAGAATACGTATGATAATCACCGAATCGATTTCTGAAATGCGAGGTGAAATTACGTCGTCTGTCACGAATGAGGTCGGTATGTTAGTTCGAGGTATGATTTTGAATGGGAATAATACGGAGGTTGGGGATACTATGACTCCTGTAATAGGGTCTGGAACGGACAGAGACGCTGGACTGAACTTACAGAATAGTCCTGGAAAGGTTTTGAATACAATCCGGAATTGTGGATTATCGTTTTCGGGTTGTAACAAGGATATACCAGTTGAGGAATTTATTTATAGGGTGAACATTATGACTACTAACACTCTTGCCGGTAATTTCGATTTATTGTGTAAATATATTTATATCTTGTTTGAAGACAAGGCATTGGAATGGTACTGGAGGTACCATCGTCGGAATGATATTGTTGAATGAACGGGATTGTGTGCGTCGTTAAAGATTCAATACAAGGATTGTTTTAACGATTTCGATTTGAAGGATGATATTCGAAGGAGGAGACAGCGTAATACCGAGACTTTTGACGATTTCCATGATTCTATTATGACATTAGCTGATCGATTACGTGTGCCTATGACGGATGAGGAACTGTGTGAGACTATGGTTCGTAATCTAAGACCGGAAATAAGGCACGAGTTACTACATTTGGATATCACGAGCGTTTCCCAACTTAGAAAATCAGTTAGAAAACACGAGAAGTTTGCGAGGGAGATTCAGGCGGCGAACAAATGGAGTCGGTACCGGGATAAGGGCCAAGTCGCTAAAGTCGACGATGGCGAACGTCACGACCTTGACGATTCAGAGAACGTGGATGTGATGGAGGTCCGTCGGGATGTTTCGTGTTGGAACTGCAACGAGTTTGGTCACATTTACAAGAATTGTATGAAGGAACGAACAATATTTTGCTATGGCTGCGGCTTGAGGGATGTTTACAAGCCTACTTGTCCTAAATGCACTGATCCGGGAAACGTCAAGAGGGGTGTCCCTCAGAACAAGAGAGGACATCCATCAACATATCCAAGGAAATAAGAGATGTACGGACACAATATAACGGAGTTGAAACACAATTCAAGGACAGAACTAGAATAATTACACACGGATTTTCGGAGAATGGAAACGCGAAATCAAGGCAAAATTCGATGCGAATTCGGGCATACTGGAAAAGACTGAAAAGGAGATACCTGATAGCCTCCATAATTTCTAGGGATAATGATACTAGGCCATATATTCCGATTACTATCGGTGGAAGTTTATACTTCGCATTATTGGATAGTGGTGCGAATAAGAGCATTATTGGGGGTGATTTGTGTCATAAGATACAAGGGTTGCCAGGATTTAGAAAATGTCATGGTAGGTATTTCAGGTGTAACTGAAGTGGAATTTAAATTTCAGGATTGTGATTGTAGATTTGAATTTTTAGTAATAGAATCAATAAAACAGGATTTAATATGTGGTATCGATTTTTGGGATAAATTTAAGATTTCGATATCCATGAATGGTGAAATTGGTGAGGTGGATAATACGGACCCTGGTGAGGATTTCATCGAGTTATCTATGAACCAGAGGAAGAAATTGGATACAATTGTCAAAATGTTCCCGAGTTCTGAGCGGGAAGGATTGGGGTGTACATATTTAGTTAAGCATACTATCGATACTGGGAATTCTACGCCCATTAGGCAGAGATACTACCCCATATCTCCGGCTAGGGAAAAGTTATTATGCGCGGAAATCGACAGGATGTTGTCACTTGGTGTTATTGAGGAGTGCCCCCAATCACCATGGTCATCACCAGGGGCGTTGATAGTTAAGCCTGACAAGGTTCGCTTTTGCGTAGATAGCAGAAAACTTAACTCGGTAACTGTTAAGGATTCTTATCCTATACCAAATATAGAGGGGATTTTGTCCAGGTTACCGTCAGTTCGATTTATCTCCAAAGTGGACCTAAAAGATGCATTTTGGCAGATAAAGTTGGATGAGGCGTCCAAGCCAAAAACTGCATTTACGGTTCCAAACAGGCCTCTATATCAGTTCACCAGGATGCCATTCGGGTTGTGCAATGCACCCCAAACAATGTGCCGCCTTATGGATCAGGTTATTCCATACAACATGAAATCACACATTTTCGTATATTTAGACGATTTATTGATTATGTCGGAGAATTTTGATGAACATTTACAGCACCTTCAAGAGGTGGCAGTACAATTTCGAAAGGCAGGTCTAACCATCAATGTAAGGAAAAGTAGTTTCGCTATTAGACATGTTAAATATTTGGGTTATATTATGGGTGAGGGCTGTCTGAGCGTTGATCCAGGAAAAGTAAAGGCCATTTCGGAATTCCCTACTCCAAATTCCGTGCGAACTCTGCGTCAATTTTTAGGTATGATCGGTTGGTACCGACGTTTTATTTGTGATTTTTCTACGCTCACCTTTCCGTTAACCGAGTTACTGTCAAAAGGGAAATCCTTTAAATGGAGCGATGATGCCCAAAAAGCCTTCGATGTGTTAAAGTCTAAACTGTGCAGTGCTCCGGTTTTGGTTCACGCCGATTTCAGTAAGCCTTTCATTTTACAATGTGACGCAAGTACGGTGGGTGTTGGCGCGGTTTTAGCTCAAGAAGACAGCGATGGTAATGAAAGACCCATAGCTTACATGTCGCAGAAGCTCAATAAAGCACAGCGAAACTATACTATAACCGAGATGGAATGTTTGGCTGTAGTTCTCGCTGTTAGGAAATTTAGGGCGTATATAGAAGGGCATGAATTCAAAGTTGTCACCGATCATGCCAGCCTTAAGTGGCTGATGCGGCAGAATGATTTATCAGGGAGATTGGCTAGATGGGCGTTGAAATTGCAGGGTTTTAATTTCACCATCGAACATAGACGTGGAAAGGACAACGTAGTTCCAGACGCGCTATCCCGCAATTTTGGAACGGAAAACATAGTTTCGGAGATTGAAGTAAAACCACTCATAGATCTGGATTCAGACGCTTTTAGTGGAGATGAGTATTCTAAATGGAGGGATGAGATAAAGCGAATGGAGCTTCCTGACTTTAAAGTGGTTGACAAATTAATTTATAGAAGGACGAAGTTTTCCGATTCTGCTGAGGAAGGCAACAATTCTTGGAAACTGGTAGTACCGACCGAATTGCGTTCCGAAATTCTATATACGGCTCATGATATACCAAACTCTTCACATGCTGGGATTGCTAAAACCGTGGAGGTAATTAGGAGATATTTCTACTGGCCGAAATTAGTAGCGGATGTGAAGGATTATATCGGCAAGTGTGATGTGTGTAAAACAACAAAGGTTCCAGCCAGGGTGTTGCGACCTCCCATGGGTAATATGGTGATAACCGAAAGGCCATTCCAAAGGCTCTACGTGGACATTATCGGGCCGCTTCCTAGGACTCGCAATGGAAATATCGGTATATTTATCGTATTAGACCATTTCTCAAAATTTTCATTTCTTAAGCCGATGAAGAAATTGTTAGCGAAACCTATTGTCTCATATTTAAGGGATGAGATATTTACTTGCTATGGTGTTCCAGAGGTGGTAGTTTCCGACAACGGAACTCAATTTAAAGGTAAAGATTTTGAGAATGTCCTGTCTGAGTTTGGGGTGAGACATCAATGTACAGCGGTATACAGCCCACAGGCAAATGCAAGCGAACGTGTGAATAGAACCGTTAATGCAGCTCTTAGAGCATATGTAAAGGATGATCACCGCCAATGGGATATATATTTACCGAGTGTTAACTGTCCCCTAAGGAACACTATACACCAGACAACAGGAAGGACTCCCTACCAAATAGTCTTCGGACAGCAAATGATAACAAATGGCAAGGATTTTCAACTTTTGAGAAAACTTCAGTTGCTGGAGGAAAATGATTTGGAGATTCAACGATTAGACAGATTCGCCATACTACGAGAAACGATTAAAGAAAAAATGAAAGCGGCCTATGAGAAGAATGGGAGATTGTACAATCTGAAAACGAGGAATAGACAACTCGAAATAGGACAACAGGTCATACGTCGGAATTTTGTGCAAAGTTCACAGGTGAACCATTTTAGTTCAAAATTAGCGCCTGTCGGAATAAATGCGAGGGTGTAATAAGATAGGTAAGGTAAATTATGAGTTAGAGGACTCTGGTAGTGGTAAGATCGGGGTTTATCATCTAAAGGACATATGGACATAATTATAATTTTTTTTTTTTAAATTGCGTCATAGTTTGTTACCACATATTCTATTTTTGGTTTTACGAAACTATGTTTTCGAAAGTTTTGGGAATCTATGTAGGTTTTGAGATTTAAATTAGACAACTCAAATTTTGAAAACAGGAAATTGTTCGATTCATTTTTCATTGTGAAAGTTGAACTGTTCATAGACGTTCATAGAATTTTATCTGCGGAATAAAAAGGAAAATTCACAACCATTGCGTGTTCCTTTATCTTGAGCAAATACATTGCAATTTCTTAGACGGATCAGTTATCTAGTGCGTCAAAATACATCATTTTTGGAACGTTCGGAGTGAGCGACAGATTTGGTTGGAAAGATACTCATTAAACGGGTATAATCCCCGAACATTTTAAGAGGACTTTCAATATACGCTGATATATGTCCTTAAACAATTAAACTCAATATTATGTTCACTATAATGGATAAGGAATGGCATTAAGAGAACTATATCCATTCTGCCAATGATTTTATCCTAGTTGTCAATACTTTATTTATTATATTCCTGCCATAATTTAAATCGCTGCAATTTCTATAAACATAACAGTTTGGATGTTATGCTATCTACACTAGATATGTAGAATATTTTTACTTAATTCATTGTTTCATTCGTTTTAAATTCACTTTTTAATTAATACCTAAACTTTATAATCTGAACATTGAGATTAATTGAGCTAAGCAAACTTGAGTAAATAATTTAATACAGCCGACAAGAATGCAATGACAATGAAATCCAAGTCAACAGGCCTGATGACATCGAGGGATTAAACGGGTGAGTTAAAGTTTGTATATATGTATTTCAGTTTGCCCATGCTCATAAAATCTTTTAACATACCAATACAAGTTTTAAAATATTGCTTAAACGAGATTATAGATAAACATTTAATTATAATCCACAATACTTTAAAACCTTATTTTCAATCACGATTATAAAATCTTCTTTTTCTATTGTTCCGCCCTATTATACATATATGAGTTATCACTTAATGAACTACAGGATTATCTTTTACTATTATTTAATTTGTTATTAAATATACTTATAATGAAATTTTAAAAGATCATCTTTGAATTGTGAAAGGTGAAGTACTTAAAGTAGAGGATGTCATAATGGGCTGAAGGGCTTCAATATTCAGCATGGTAGGGAGGGTAAGCCGAGCAGTTGGATAACATCTATGACTGTTCCACGAAGTAACATCATCATCTCTTTTCATGCTTTCTTCTGTACTTTTCTATACTATACACTTCCGTTCTTTCTTCTTTAAGAGCTACCTTACTTTACTTTTATGGCAGCGATACCGTGCCTACTTCTAAAGGGAAAAGAACTGCCCCAAGACTGAGCACGGCCGGGGCAAGGAGGTAGCCACTCCCTGAGGAAGTAGGGCCCGTGTTTGTGGTTCGTTACAACATTGATTACAAGGATACATCTACAAACCGACGGACATGGTTAAATCGAAGTGATTCAAAGTCTCATTTCATTTTGGGTGTTACAAACAAATGAAACCAGTTCATAATACCCTGAACCTGGTATTTTTGCTAACAGGAATATCATTCAATATTGCTACATCATCCATACCGTTTTCTTCTTTAACAATAAGCGATAAGTCATTTGCTACAATACCATTTTAACTAATTAAAAGATTACTACAATAATAAATGTGGAAAGAGAAAATAAAAAAATTCCCGGGAATTCTGTATGAATTTCCCGGGAAACCGGGAATGAAAAGTGGCCGGGATTTCCCGGGAGAGAAACTCTAGTTCCTACATAAGTTCTTGTGATGCGACCCAGTTTCCATTCAACTGGGGCCAATCTTTCATCCTCGATTACAATCAAATCATTTTCTTTTAAATTTTCTGTTTGGTACTTCCACTTATGTCTACGATGGAGCTCATTTAAATACTCAGTTTTCCATATTTGGCAAAAATATTCGGAAATAAACTTTAATCGTTTCCATCGATTGGCAAAGGGTTATGTTTCCGCCTGAAACATCTTGTTCTGCTGGGGTCAAAATCGAAGTACAGATCAGAAAATGAGCTGGGGTCAGAGAATTTAAGTCGGAAGGGTCGGCGCTGGCTGGGCTTAGGGGTCGAGAATTAAGGCAGGAGTAGTATAAAAATTTTCATACTGCCCCACAGTAGGTCGTATCGTGAAAAATGTGGTCAAAAAATTAAAATTGATGATCGAATGTAGTTTTTGTAGGTATGTATAGAGGTATGTGTGTATAAATGTTGGTTTTTGAAGAGTAAAATACTAAATTTTCGTTGTGAAGTGTATTTTTAGTAGAATTTATATATATGTTTTCACATTTTATGCTAACCGACCCACTGTGCACTTTACTCAGGGTAATTAAAAAGATCATATTTCAAAAACGCCAGCTCGTAAAAATTAATTACCTTATGTTTCTGAAGTATACATTAGGGTGCTTCGTATTATTTTGCGATAAAAAATGATGCGGTTTAAATAATGTAACGAAAATAATTTGTGGTTTTAGAGTTTTGGTAAGGTTATATAGGGTTATTGTGTTATATTTGTAGTTTATTGTGAATGAAATGTAAAAAGATGTATAAAAATAGCGTTGTTTGAAGTATAAAATATCATATCATACAAAATACAACTCAACCTAATGTACCGATCGTAGAGTGTGCGCTTAAGGATCGATTGTTTATTTTATATTTTGTGGGTCCGACACAAGCTCGTAAAAATTAATGTTCATATGTTTTGAGCTCTGGTACTGTGCAACAAGTACAAGGTACAAATGTATGTATACACACACGCACACACACGCACGCACACATAGATATATGTAACACATCTTTAAGATGAATCGAGCGTTGTCGCTATCGTTTTGCCGGCAGCCAGCTGAGGATTTTGTTTAGATTAGAATTTGGGGCGGGTGAGGATCTGGATCGTGGGATATTTTGTTTACATTTATTTTTCAAGAATGGATTTGGAAGAATTCTCGGTCAGTACTTCAGTACGGACGTCTGTCCGCCCGAATTGCTAGGGGGAATTTCATCATATGATGCAATTCATGGCGGTTTAGTGCGGTCGGGGGAGATATGCAGGACTGTACTGTGATTCACAACATACTTAAGTGTGGTAATTTTTGTTTTTTCCTTGATTTTGTTTGTTTACAGTTTATTTTTAAAGCGGTAAATTGTCGTCAATCTTTCAGACATTCTTTGGCTGAGGTAAACGCACGAGTTCAACTTTGTCGAAAAAATGTTCCGATTTTTCAGCATTTTTATGCAAATAAGAAACAAAAATGTGTGTATAAATGTTGGTTTTTGAAGTGTAATATGCAAAATTGTTCGTTGTGAAGTGTATTTTTTCACATTTTTAATAAAACCGACCTAATGTGCACTTTACTCAGGGTAATTAAAAAGATCATATTTCAAAACGCAAGCTCGTAAAAATTAATTACCTTGTTTCTGAAGTATACATTAGGGTGGTTTGTGTTATTTTGCGATAAAACAATTATGCGGTTTAAATAATGTAATGAAAATAATTTGTGGTTTTAGAGTTTTGATGAATAAATAAGGTTATTGTGTTATATTTGTAGTTTATAGTGAATGAAATGTAAAAAGAGAGATAAAAAATTGCGTTGTTTGAAGTATAAAATATCATATCATACAAAATACAACCCATCCTAATGTACCGATCGTGGAGTGTGCGTTTAAAGGTCGATTGTTTATTTTATATTTTAGGGTCCGACACAAGCTCGTAAAAATGTATGTTCATATGTTTTGAGCTCTGGTACACTAAAAAAAGCGTACTGAAAATCAAAGAATTTGTCGTAAAGTTTAAGATTTCGGCAATGATTTCGAGCCAAAGACAATCGCTATAAAAATAAGAATGTTTTATAGTAAATTCAAAGATATAGTACTTGTTTTGATGATGCATTTCATATAATCAAGAACATTTGGAAATAAAACTAATTAAGTTTGGTCTTAAAATAAGCACGTTTTGGCGTAAATTGAAGTATGCCTCGTGCTTATGTTTTGTAAAATATCATTAAATTTAAAACATTATCGTATTAAATTTTAAAATGTATGTCCTTGACATAAGCATATACAGGTAATTAATTTAAAGCATAAATAAAGTTTTTTAAAATATGTAGGGAAAATTCCTTACATTGTTTTTATTCGAATGCCCCTCATACTAAAGAGCCACAGAAACCATTTCAATATTCATAGAAAATATGATTCTTGTATACAAGTTTCCACGATAAATTCAAAACACAACACTTCCTTTTTCTAAAAATTGGTTTTATTATTTTAATATTAGAAAATACAATAAATGTAGAACACATATTACGGATAACTTTCAACATTTTATAATCTAAAACCGTATTTTAGTTGTATGTATTAAGATAAACCGGCCAACACACCATCGAAATATTTGAAGTTTCGTATATTTGTTATCGATTTGTAAACTTATGGTGGATTCACCTTTCTGTATATGTTCCCCAAACATACATGAACAATTTTCGTTGGAACCTTTAATGATTGTGAACATTGAATTTAGCTGAAATTAAAATAAAAATATTATAAAATTGTATACACGCTGAAAAATTTCTTCTGTAGTATATTGCCCCAAACATATTCAGCTTGAAACGTAAATATGTTTAGGGTATACTCCAAATACCTATATAATATTTGACACACACAAATATTATACGTTTGGGAGGATATTGTTCTAAGCTATGATGCCATCCTAATATTTTTTATTTGGAAGTAATAATTCCGAAACAATGATTTAATTGTATTTAAGTATTTTTTGGTAATTTATCAGTGCCTTAATTTAGATGCAAGTTTTCTGTTTTTCAGATGTTCAATGTGCAAACAAATTTAATATGTTTGTAAAATTCGATTCAAAATTAAATCGTATAATTTTTCGTAGCTATAAATTGCTTTGATGGATTGTCAAAAAGAGATGAATAGGAATATTTATTAAATAATAATTAGTTAATGCAGCTTATGACATTCTTAATCCTGCTGTTAGACTGGAAAATATGTACAAATCCTAGATTAAGAGACCATTTGGTCCATATTAAATTTTCATACAAAACGAATTACTTCGTGAAAGGAAAGGAGCTTATTTACATATTATTTTTGAACAAAAAAGGCTTATTTTGATGTCAA
Source organism: Eudasyphora cyanicolor (assembly GCA_963930755.1). Classification (NCBI taxonomy): domain Eukaryota; kingdom Metazoa; phylum Arthropoda; class Insecta; order Diptera; family Muscidae; genus Eudasyphora; species Eudasyphora cyanicolor. Next base: position 151,008,860 of record OZ005734.1, on the reverse strand, counting down.
AAGACAAAAATATCCCTTGGACCAAATTATAAGGCAATATATATATATTACCGTTTACAAAGGAGACGATGCAAAAATTGGACCAAATGCGCCTAATCTAACAACAGGTTTAACTATAAAGCATAACACAAAATCTAGGAAAAATTTAAAGTAAAATTCGAAAAAGTCAAAAAAATTTAAAAATTTGGAAAACTCCTTTAACAATAACTTGGTTTGTGTGAAAACACATATATTATTTGTGAAAGTCAGTTCGCAAATATATTATGTTCTAATATATTAATATATACGTTCCAAATACGTTCACAAATACATAATACTTACACATTTTGTTTCCAAATATATTTTCTTCCAACTCAAACAATCCCGTGTAGGTGTATACTCACTTATTTGTTGTAATTTATAAATTGCATTCAGCACAGCATTTTTCATATATCCATAACATTTATCTTCAAATATTGCGCGATCTTAAATTAAAATAATTAAATTTTTTCTGGAAAGAAATCAAATATAAAAAATACACGTACATTTTATCGTACCACAATTGGTAAACACTGAAAACTAAGAGAAATATTTCAACCGTTCATATATAATACTTACGTTGAAATATTTGGTAGAATTTGTCACTCTTTTCCCAAAAGATCCATTCTAAAATTGTTTTACTAAAAAAATTAAAACAGATAGTTTAATGTATAACATGTTAAAAACACAAAAATTTTACATTTCTGCATTATGCGCTGTTACACCAAAAAAAATGTTTGCTGTTAATAACAAACAACGTCTGCTAATTTTTAGCAAACATTTTTTCTGCTAATACAGCACATTTTCTGCTGTAATAGCAAAAAGTTTGCAGTTTTGCATTAGCAAACGCACTGCTGAAAAATTTGTAGTTTGCTGAAAATTTTTGCTGTTAATCAAAATATGTGAAAATAAGACAAAAGTTGCAATAATTTACATGATAAAGTTCAACTACCATTGAAAATCAAAAAGGTTAAGGTTATTCGTGCGATGAGAAAAGTAAATTTAAAAAAATTAAATAATTATTCGGCGATATCTATTTTCCGAGTTACGGTTCTCAATATTTTTATTTTTTCATTGGATTTTAAAAATATTGGAAATAGGAGTCGATTAAAACTGCAAAAAGTAAAACACAAATCGATAACGAATATGATTTGACGATTTCAAAATCTTAGTTCCGGACATAGAATTAAAATTAATCTATTGTGTTTAGATTTTAGTTTCAAATTTTTTATATTTTAATGAAACCAAAGCTAAACATTAATATTTTATGTGCGATTTGTAAAAATGTTTATAAAGTCTGATTCACACAAGGCAATTTTATTTCAAGCAAGTGTCAAAGTTTGTAGGAGAGATACAGAGGGCACTTTCCGCTTGGAAGAAATTGCCTCGTGTGATCTAGGACTAAGTATTGTGTATGCAAAAAAAGCTAAAAAACGAGAGAATTCCTAAGGCTTAGGGTGAGTATTAAGAGAAAATTTCGCAATATTGTATCATCCTGTGCAAAGACGATTTTTATAGGGTTTCCACGGCTATTCCTGTGTGTATTGTTGTTGTTTCAAAGTGCGAATGAAAAACAAAACGTTCAATCGAGTACGAGAGGTTTTCCCCTCCCTTTCCAACTGCCACCCCTACAAACACCATTAAACCGCTGATAAAATTGCCTCGTGTAAATTGGGACGAACATAGAGAGTAGCGGGCGGAGAGAGCTCTAGAGAGGACATAGACATGCTTGGAAAAGTTGCCGAGTGTGAATCTGGACAATGGGGAAAGTAGTTTCTTGTACTGGCAATCCCTTTTGTGTTTTTCATTCGCACTTTGCTGTCTTTATTTCCAACAAACACCGAATTGTCCCGTGTGAATCGGGACATAGACATGCTTTATGACGGAAAAAAGAAAATTAAAAAAAGCGGCGTTTAATTTATATTCCTTACCACTGAAACCAATTTTTTCAATTAAAATGTGCTTGCGATAAGTTACACATATATTCATATTTGTGCAGATGACAAAATCTCATATAAAATTTTTATTTCGCATATCAAAAAATATTGACAGACGTAATATGCTTTCACTAGCATTCAAGAGTTGCCCTCTTTGACAGACATCGTGCGCCGACGCCGGCTATTTAAGTAACACCCTTTGAAGAGTAAAATATTTTACGCCGAACAAATTGAATTGAATTGAAATTTTCGTTCTGTTTGTTAATTCGCATTACAAAAGCATTCTGCGGGCGTAGTAAAGTAAACTTTTTGGCAATGAAAAACGAAGATGACGCAAATGATTTTAATAAGTAAAACGGTTCCGGGACAGCTTCGACAACACTTATGGCTAAAGAAAAAAGGCGAAATTGTGTATGCCTTGGAGGATCAATTAATCAAGTTGCAACAGGTAGGCGTACACAAATTGCAAATTTCACTATGATTGTGTAAGTCTTATTTCTGGTTGTTTTCATGATTCTCAGCAAGCAGTGTCCTACTAAAACCCTCTACTTTAATACGGCTACAAAAATAAACTAAATATATGCTGTCCATACAAAGAACTTGTGATAGCGATGGACTAGCAATTTCTTTCCGTGTCTACTTTTCCAAATCTCATAGACCTCTTAGAAGTTCTGCAACAACGTAAGTAATTGTTTTGTGATTTGTTTACTTATTTCATTAATTAAACCTGTATCACCAGAAATGACAACATTAATTTTTCACACCATAGGGTGAACCCAATTGGCTAACGCGTAGGAGTCACTGATCATCATACGGTCTTGGTGAACATCAAATATAACCAAAGGTCGTACGATGTATGTTCTTTATTGTTATCATTCGGACAAAAAGAAGATAGTTATTAATGCCAGTGATCGGTAAATATTGTGTGTAGATGCTCCTATTGCTATTTAATTTTCTAAATGATTTATATTTTTTGATCAAGCGTACACAAATGCACATAAAGGACCATGTTATCAATTAATCAAGACGCAACAGGTAAGCGTACACAAATTGAAAATTAAATGAACTATGATTATAAGACTTATTTCTGTTTGTTTTCAAGATTCTCACCAAGCAGTGCCCTATTAAAATACGGGTATAAAAGATGATCTGAAATTTCGTAGCAACTACTATGTATAAATTCAGATAACTTGTGTCATGGATGGACTAGCCATTTATTTCCTTGTCTACGCATACACCTCTTGCAAGTGTGACCCTAATGATAATACCTGCAACAACTTGTAAGTATTTTTTTCCTTTTTCTGATTTGTTTGCCGAAATGGCCACATTGATTATTTACTCTATATGTTCCAACGATGGTCGCTAATATCAGAATCACGAAGCAAGCTTTTGGGTCCAAAAAACTCAGGATAATTTAGTCTAATTTGGATGTAATCCATGGATAATATCATTTTGCCCAATGATATGGCTCTGGACATGTACAATTAGATACCGTGTCTATAGGGTAAACCCAACACATTGGCCAATATTGACAGAGTTCGCGTCGATGTCGTACGATTTATGTTCTTTATATTTATCCTTCGGACAAAAAGAAGATAATTGTTAATGCCAGTGACCGGTAAGTATTGTTTGTAGATACTCCTATTGCTATTCAATTTTATTAAATGATTTATTTTTCATTTATATTTTTAGATCAAGCATACATACAGATTTCACAGTTCGAAACGCTTATCAATACATGGGCTGAATAACTTGGAGTCCTGGTTGATATACTCTTCTCAAATATCAGGAAAATATAAAATTTGTATTTCTTTTATTAAAATAAAAAAGAAAGAAACGTATGCTAGAATAACAAAAATAGTTTGTTCTCCCAGCCGCTTTTTTCTGTTAAATAATAGCAAAATTGTTTGCTAAAACGACTGTTCTAGTTTGCTACAGTAGCAGGCAAATTTATGTGCTAAAATAACAACCATAGGGTTGCTAAAATAACAGACGAAGTCTGCTTTCCCTTTTTCAGCAGACACAGACTGTTGAAACAACAAACATTTTTGCTAATGATACTCACAAAATTCTTTGAGTGTAGTAGTTATTTTTAATAAATATATACTTTTCAATTAAAATGTGTTTTGTTAATTTTGTAATTGCCAATAAGTTGTTTAATTAAGGGTTATAATATTATATTTCACGTATCTAAACATTTTCCTATTGTCTCTTTCAGTATTACAAAACCTATTACTCACATTTTTATCGTCCATTTTTTAGTGTTCGCACAAATCTCTTCACAGGATTTACTAAAAAGATCTCCTATAAAAACGTATGTACATCACCATAAATCTGTGGCCACAAGGCATAACAACATAACTCGAGTTATGCTCAAATTGCGTTTTCGATGCCACGATGTTCACCATATTCGATTTAATGTTGTGACAAATTTTGGTGATGATACCTTGTTCAGTTGTTTAGATATAAGGCAAGACTTATTAGCATAACTCGCTGTATCACTACATTTCATAACGTACATAACAGCATATCTCACATTTTTTCCATTGAAAACTATACTTGTGTTTTTATTCCCCAGTTATCTTTGGACTATTGAAGATGTAAATTGTATGAAGTCGTAACAGCATATCTGAGTTGTGTTATTAGTCCACGTTGAACTAAGGCCTAGCACAAAAGCATAACTCAACTTATGCTGTTATTCCAAAATCTAATATTGACGACTAAATGTTGTAAATTTCGAAATCGTCCTTTGATTTGTCAGCATAAGTCGATATATTCTACAATATATAATAAAATTCATTTTGTAAGAACGACACAACTCGAGTTGTGTGTTTTGTAACTTAATTTATTTTAAAAGGGAATAACAGCATAAAACAGTTTTTGGCCTATAACATTTATAATTATAATAATTAAATAAATGTGTTCATATTAATTCATTTCACTTCCTAGGTCTGAGAAATTGCAGTCGTAAAATTCAAAATAAGTTTATAAATATTTTTGCTATATCGATTCAAACCTTTGAAATGCTCTCCTGAAAACTTGCAAAAACACACATATGCTGTTATGCCCTGTGACCACAGAAATAACATGCAGCAAAAATAACTATGACACACGCACTCTCTTATCACCAAGATCGATGGTGACGCCGACGGCATACACACATGTACCCGACGGTTGCATTTGTTGTTATTACTATGCTTTAGCAAAAATAACTGTTAACAGCCCATAATAAAAATTTTCGGTGCAATATGCACGTATGTATACACGTACAGCGATGCCAACTTGGTGATTTTTCCGCTACTTGTGGTGATTTTAGATCTCCAAATACCACTGTTTTGTAAAAGTAGTGATTTTTCAGAAAAACCACTACGGTAGCGTTTTTAAAAATTTTTTGTAGCGCTTTTAGTGATTTTTTCATACATCGGCGAAGAATGCAAAATGACGGCGACATTAGAAAAATTCATGTATTTAACGCAACGAATCGTCGCACTCTTTTAAAGCACATAGAATGTAAAAACGATGTCGCTTTCATTTATGTTTCTCCATATGTTCTTATGTGATTTGTGCCCGTAACTCACAACTGAGCGTTATGAATTTCTTTAAGAACAACGTAAGTCCTGAATCCAAGCAAGAGAGACTTTGACACTTGCTTCGAAAAATTGGCTCGTGTGATGCAGGACTTAGGAACCGATTGTCTTTAAATACAGTAAATTCTTTAATGCAAATAAGATATGTGTTAAACTTTAAAAAGGTTTGCTGCTCGAAGTATAAAATACCCAATAATTTATGTTTAAAAATAAATGCCAGTGAAACATTTAGAAATCAAAATTTTATACACAATCAATATTAAAGCCACAAGAGATAGAGGAAAATTATACTATTTTATTTGGCAAAAAACAAGTCATTTATTAATAATTTAATCCTAAGAATGGAAAACAAAAAAAGACTGTTACGTTTATGTTATAAATATAAGTTCTTATATATGTTTTCATAGAAAAATGTTACAAACATTATCTAAATGTTTGTAATATTAATGGAATTCAAAAATATTTTGTTGGTGATAATTTAAAAAAAGGTTAACATTTTTGTCAGTGTTAGCGTTTTTTGGAGATTTTGTTATTTTCTCACAACGATTTTTGGCGTTTTTATACTTGGTTGGTAGTGGTTTTGTGGTGGTTTCTGCACAGTTGTTTCGTAGTGATTTTTGCCTCGGAAGAGTTGGGAACACTGTACACGTATACTTACATATTCGCCGCAATCTCATTTTTTCACAATCCGCGTTCACAGACAACCGTCTCCCTCCATCGCTTGTAAATAACTGACGATTTAAAAGAAAACGAACAACAGAATTATTTTATATTTTCGGAGAGTAGCAGAGCTCTCGCATAACCATAACAATTATTGATTTACACATTAACAAACAAAACTGATTCTCCGAGCGAGAGAGATATTGTATAATTCTCTCGTATGTAATCTTAAAAATAATGGCAATTGTCATAAAATGTATTACCAAGACAGTCTTTCCTTTAAGGGGAGCATAGCCCTAAATTTATTACTCAAATATCTCACACTGTCAATTAAGTCCGATTCGGCATTAAAACTATGACATGTCTACATCATAGTTTTAATGTAGAAAATCCTTAAAAGTATTGAAATATTACTTAAAATAAAGCGGATTGTCACAAAAATTATGATTAGTTTCTTCAATTTAAAGGCGTACATTTAAAGAAGCGCGTACACAAAACTAATGATTAGATAGTAATTAATTCAAATTGAAGAAACGTTAAATTAAGGAAAATTTCGTAAAAAACATGTAATTTTTCATTATTTTTATGAAAATTAGGATTGAATTGATGCCGAGGTCGCATACTTAATATAATAACGTGTCGTCATTAATTGTGTTACTATTTTTTTCAGTGTACTGTGCAACAAGTACAAGGTACAAACATATGAGAGTACATGAGTGAGGAATGGATTTAGGGCGATCGTTATTCCGTCTGTCCGACGGTTTGACGATACACACACACACGCACACATAGATATATGTAACAAATCTCTAAGATGAACCATGAAGCGAGCGTTGTCGCTATCGTTTTGCAGGCAGCCAGCAGAGGATCTGGATCGTTGGACATTTTGTTTACATTTATTTTTCAAGAATGGATTTCTCGGTCAGTATTTCGGACGGACGTCTAAACTTTGTCGAAAACATTTTCCGATTGTTCAGCATTTTTTGCAAATAAGAAACAAAAATGTGTTCAATCATGGTCCTACATTACTTTTCCGGTAAACAAATATCGAATACGGATCATGTATTTATTTAAAAACTTATACTGTAAGTTTATGCTTACGTTATTCAATGGAGATTCATGTGAGCTGTGATTGACAAGTCTGTACGTAGAATTTGAGGGGCGGGTGTGGATCTGGATCGTTGGTTATTTTGTTTACATTTATTTTTCAAGAATGGATTTGAAAGACATCTCGGTCAGTATTTCGGACGGACGTCTAAACTTTGTCGAAAACATTTTCCGATTGTTCAGCATTTTTTGCAAATAAGAAACAAAAATGTGTTCAATCATTACTTTTCCGGTAAACAAATATCGAATACGGATCATATATTTATTTAAAAATTTATACTGTAAGTTTATGCTTAGGTTATTCAATGGAGATGCAAGTGAGTTGTGATTGACAAGTCTGTACGTTCATCACAGTTCGTCACAAGATTTCAATATAGTAAGATGGATATTTCGCTAAACGGAAACTTTAATACGAATATCGCTTTGAATGACGGTCTACATAATGAAGTCGTGCGACTAAGAACGTTTGATAATTGGCCGCTCGACTTTATTGATGTCAAAGCATTGGCCATTACGGGGATGTATTACACAGGCAATCTGGATAAAACCGCATGTCATTTCTGTGGAGTAGATATCTTTAACTGGCAAGATGGGGATTTTCCAGTAATCGAACATTTGCGTAGGTCTCCGAGCTGTTTGCTGATGAGACGTCGCATCACTTGCAATATCCCTATAAAACCCGACCGCTTGGATAAATTACTACCACCACTCTCGTATGATGTGTGTGGTAAAGGACATTAGTATTACTTTATAAATAAATTTAATTAAAGAGAAATGAAAAAAACTTGACTTTTTATTTTCAATATCGACCACGGAAAAATCGGCTCTATCCATTCCACACATTTTTACTTGGGTAAAAATGTAAGCAACTAATACATAATATTTCGAGTTTTAAACATAGATGTCCACAGTTGAACGTATTGAATTTTTGTTCTCTTTCATAATTTTTTTTTGTTAGGTGATATGGTCCAACGATTTGGTCTCCGTCATAACCAAAAACATTGATGCGTATGTTGTCATTGTTTGCCTCGAACAATTTAATATTTTTTATAGCTAAGGAGAATTGAAGCCCTTGGAAGTTTAGCGTGATACAATGTTATCGAATCACGTGCGATGTCAACATTATAGGAAGATGTGTCACAATGCTTATGGGAGGGTTTATTTCCCAATGCAGCCACCAAACTCCATTTCAAACAATATTCATCATACAAATTGTTTATGTTGAGACATGCATTCTTTTTTGCCAATGACTTCGGTGTTTTGATGCATTTGAGATCAGCCAGATTGATATTAATGTCTAGTTTTAGAATTTCCTGCAATGCCCACCCTGAATCCCGCTCTTGAAATTCAAACATCTTGTTCATGATGGCATCAGTGTGGTCATCAAACAGATTATTAATGTCACCCTCCAGAGTTAACAGGTTCATTTTAGATACGTGGATGAAAATCTTGGGTGTAGTTAAGGAATCGGGATTAGTAATTCTACCTCTAGAAGTTGATGGCCCATCACTCATATTTAGCTCATTATCTGCTCTGGGTTTAACATATTCACCTTGAAGTTCTATGTTAAACATCAAAATTGTGTGCTCCGCCAAACTGAGTTTGAGCAACTTCAGGAGTGCCTCTTTTGTCTCACAAAGAAAATTTTCAGGTAACAGAGTTCCATTTGAATTATTATATTCGTATGTAATAATACGTTTATTGAATGAACTCTTTATGACGGTTATATCCCCATCTATGTTCCTTCTAACATTATCCTTATGTCCATTGGTACGAACGTGGTTACGCATTGATACCACTTGTACATAACAGTCTTTAAAAAAGTACGTATTCTTAGTATTTATACAGCTTCAGGAGCATTTTGATTATAATACTGATACTGCTTGTTCAATGTCAACCGACATTGAACCATTTTTCATTTTTCATTTATATTTATTTTTTTATTTTTTTTATTTTCATTACTTTTTTATTATGTTTAAGAAACAAATATCGTGGAACGACCCATATATTTTCTTTTCATCATTTCTCAATTTATTATTCTTTACTTCTGATTTACTTATTTCTTTATTTACATACGTAAACTGACCTCAGTTCAACTGTTTGTTATTGTTTTCAAACTTACAACAACAACAATAGCAGCATTCGCGTCTGTTTATTGCCTTGCATATACAACGGAATGTGCGTTGTCGTTGTTATTTTGATTCCTCAAATCTGGTCGTCTGCTTCTATCAACAGAAGGAGAGCCAGACATACTCACTCTTGTACAATTTTCAATGTGTTCGCATCGCAACAATCATAAAACAATGTAAAAATAGTTAAATAAATAAATACAAACATAAGTGAAATAAATCAAACGTATCTAATTCAAAATAAATAAAACAAACTCTTTTAATTAAAACAAAGGAGGAAAACACGGTAACAATAAATAAATAAAGTGAATTGGCTAACTAACAAAATAAAACCCAAAAATATAACTAAACAAAAAACCCCAACATTGGACCTTCGAACCGCGGATGTGTTAAAAAGTGTTAATAAACTAAATAAATAAATTAAAAAAGATAAAGTGACATCAAAAATCCTAACAGGAAACTACAACAAAAACACTACACAACATAAAAAAGGGAACCAAGTGACCGCATTTCAATTCGTGACAAAGTGACCTAACTAATTTTAATAAAATTTCAAAAAACATAAACTGTTAAAATTGGTGGACCTACATATATAGAATTTTGCAACGGTTATGATGCAACAATAAGTTCAATTTCGAAATTTTAAAAAATATATTAAAATATATACCTGAAACAAACAAAATTACAAAAACTATATCACAATTGAAAACTAATAAAATATACGCGATAAATTTAATTTCCACTAAATAAAATTAAAAAATTTGTCTACATAAAATCTAAAAAATTGTTTCCTAATTAAAATCTAAAATTTTTGAATACTAACGATCTCCTACCTCTCAACATAGGGAACAAGGCGACCTTTGTTAACAAAATTAGGGAAGAAGTATTAGATATAACGATATGCTCGGAAAACCTCATTGATGAGAACCATGAGTGGAGGGTTTCGGATGAACACTCCTATTCGGGCCACCGTTATATAAGGTTTAAAATTGCATGGCCACCGGCTAACCCAATAAGTTTCCGTAATAAGGCTAAAACCGACTGGACCAAATTCGGCAATCTACTTAGAAATAGATTGGGCCAGCCTAAACACGATTATTAAATCATTAGACTGGCGAAACGTAACTCCTGGAGACTTTTCTGTGAGCAGGTAGACAGCGTTAACAGTATGTCCAAATAAAAAAGTTCCTCTCAAAAACTCATATCCAAACCGAAACACTGGTGGATGAAACGGGCAAAAGGATGGAAACTATAGATCATACCGTAAGGCTTTTGATGAAAACTCATTTTCCGAGTGGTAATGCTGGGCCAACAGAGGAACAGTTACAGACCGAAAATGTAATGCACCAAGTACCTATTACGGATGCTATGGTTAAAGAAGCAATAAAAAGCTTCTCTCCTTTTAAGGCTGCGGGACCGGACGGAATATTTCCAGCGCTTCTTCAGAATGAGGTGGATCTGGTATCAACTCATCTTGTTGGAGTTTTCACTGCATGCCTAACTCATGCATATACCACAAAAAATTGGCAGGAATCAAGGGTGGTCTTCATACCTAAGCTTGGCAAGACGAGTTATACGATCCCAAAGGCTTATCGACCTATTAGCCTAACTTCTTTCCTCTTAAAAACAATGGAGCGAATAATTGACGACATGATCAAAAGTAAGCTAGCCGATGACAAGCTAAAATTCAAGCAACACGCATATGTTAAAGGAAGATCAGTGGAAACAGCTCTACATGAGGTAGTACACCACATAGAACAGTCCTTCAGTGAAAAATTGATGGGTCCAGGCTAGGAGGAAGGACGGGTCTGGGACTTTTTATTGATGAACCAGAAGAACTTTACTTCCGCCTCCCAGACCATAACACAGTATTTCAAGCAGAAGTTCGAGCAATCACGGAGTGTGTTAACTGGCTCAGTAATACCACAAAGCCTAAATATGCCAACATATTCACAGATAGCCAAATGGCGATCAAAGCAATAACATCGGAAAAGGTCAAATCCAGAACAGTGTTAGACTGTAAAAGAACGATAAATAATTACTCAGTCAACTGCGTATTTTCTGAGTACCAGGACACAACGGAGTGATTGGAAATGAACGAGCAAACAGCTTGGCTTCAAAGGGCAGAGAACTTCGAGTAATAAACTTGGAAAATTGGAAACCTTTCGAAGCCATGAAGGATGAGTTGAAGCACTGGGCAGTGATGGCTCACAAAACTGTTTGGAATAGAGCAACTATAGGAGCAACTGCAAAGATACTGTGGGGTAACCCAAATGAGAAGAAAACCAGTAGTTTTCTGAAACTAAGCAAGATCGAGATTAGTAAGACGATAAATGTTCTAACGGGACACTCAAGCTTACAGGCACATCTTCATCGCATAGGACTAACAGAAAACGACGAGTGCAGGGCATGCAGGGAAAACATCGAAACGATAGAACATTTTCTGTGTCACTGCCCAGCTTTCACACATGCAAGATCCCGATATTTCGGTTCCGACATATTGCCAGACTTGACTCATCTCAGAGGATATGACTGGAAGATACTGAGAAAATACGAGCCTAGTACCGATTGTCTGTAATCCGTGGGTTATGAAAGTCATAAATAAGGAGCGCACAACAGGCCGAACCAATGGCTTCAGTGTATGTCCATGGACATGAGACGTTTTAAACGTCTCCTCTATTCAACCTAACCTAACCTAAAATCTAAAATTTTGTATCTACCTAAAATCAAAACTTATGCTAATTAAAACTCAAAATAAAATTTGTTCAGCAAAAACTATAAACTATTTGTGGCAAATATCAAATACAAAAAACTAAATTCAACAAGAACAATTCTTTTGGAAAAACATTGACCTAAAAGAAAAAATAATTTGCAAACAAAACACCGTTCTAACGAGATCGAAAAGAGGTGATCTTCAAAAATATTTTCTTATAATCGTTTTATCTTTTCTTCTAAAGGAAGAAGAAGACCAAAAGTAACGGCCAGTGTTATTCTAAAAAAACGACCTTAACAGCGAAACTCAAGGAAGAGACCTCAACCAAAGGCAAAAGAACAACAGAGCAGTAAGGACTCTACATACTCCCATCTACATATACCAAAACCCCAAGAGACATCTCTGAACTTTGCTGCTCTCTTCACTCTCATCCCTGCTTCTTACTGCATCTGTCAACAGAGTTGCCAGATCTGGCCTATCAAGATAATTATTAGGGAAGTGGATGAAACGGGCAAAAGGATGGAAACTATAGATCATACCGTAAGGCTTTTGATGAAAACTCATTTTCCGAGTGGTAATGCTGGGCCAACAGAGGAACAGTTACAGACCGAAAATGTAATGCACCAAGTACCTATTACGGATGCTATGGTTAAAGAAGCAATAAAAAGCTTCTCTCCTTTTAAGGCTGCGGGACCGGACGGAATATTTCCAGCGCTGCTTCAGAATGAGGTGGATCTGGTATCAACTCATCTTGTTGGAGTTTTCACTGCATGCCTACTCATGCATATACCACAAAAAATTGGCAGGAATCAAGGGTGGTCTTCATACCTAAGCTTGGCATGGCGAGTTATACGATCCCAAAGGCTTATCGACCTATTAGCCTAACTTCTTTCCTCTTAAAAACAATGGAGCGAATAATTGACGACATGATCAAAAGTAAGATAGCCGATGACAAGCTAAAATTCAAGCAACACGCATATGTTAAAGGAAGATCAGTGGAAACAGCTCTACATGAGGTAGTACACCACATAGAACAGTCCTTCAGTGAAAAATTGATGGGTCCAGGCTAGGAGGAAGGACGGGTCTGGGACTTTTTATTGATGAACCAGAAGAACTTTACTTCCGCCTCCCAGACCATAACACAGTATTTCAAGCAGAAGTTCGAGCAATCACGGAGTGTGTTAACTGGCTCAGTAATACCACAAAGCCTAAATATGCCAACATATTCACAGATAGCCAAATGGCGATCAAAGCAATAACATCGGAAAAGGTCAAATCCAGAACAGTGTTAGACTGTAAAAGAACGATAAATAATTACTCAGTCAACTGCGTATTTTCTGAGTACCGGGACACAACGGAGTGATTGGAAATGAACGAGCAAACAGCTTGGCTTCAAAGGGCAGAGAACTTCGAGTAATAAACTTGGAAAATTGGAAACCTTTCGAAGCCATGAAGGATGAGTTGAAGCACTGGGCAGTGATGGCTCACAAAACTGTTTGGAATAGAGCAACTATAGGAGCAACTGCAAAGATACTGTGGGGTAACCCAAATGAGAAGAAAACCAGTAGTTTTCTGAAACTAAGCAAGATCGAGATTAGTAAGACGATAAATGTTCTAACGGGACACTCAAGCTTACAGGCACATCTTCATCGCATAGGACTAACAGAAAACGACGAGTGCAGGGCATGCAGGGAAAACATCGAAACGATAGAACATTTTCTGTGTCACTGCCCAGCTTTCACACATGCAAGATCCCGATATTTCGGTTCCGACATATTGCCAGACTTGACTCATCTCAGAGGATATGACTGGAAGATACTGAGAAAATACGAGCCTAGTACCGATTGTCTGTAATCCGTGGGTTATGAAAGTCATAAATAAGGAGCGCACAACAGGCCGAACCAATGGCTTCAGTGTATGTCCATGGACATGAGACGTTTTAAACGTCTCCTCTATTCAACCTAACCTAACCTAAAATCTAAAATTTTGTATCTACCTAAAATCAAAACTTATGCTAATTAAAACTCAAAATAAAATTTGTTCAGCAAAAACTATAAACTATTTGTGGCAAATATCAAATACAAAAAACTAAATTCAACAAGAACAATTCTTTTGGAAAAACATTGACCTAAAAGAAAAAATAATTTGCAAACAAAACACCGTTCTAACGAGATCGAAAAGAGGTGATCTTCAAAAATATTTTCTTATAATCGTTTTATCTTTTCTTCTAAAGGAAGAAGAAGACCAAAAGTAACGGCCAGTGTTATTCTAAAAAAACGACCTTAACAGCGAAACTCAAGGAAGAGACCTCAACCAAAGGCAAAAGAACAACAGAGCAGTAAGGACTCTACATACTCCCATCTACATATACCAAAACCCCAAGAGACATCTCTGAACTTTGCTGCTCTCTTCACTCTCATCCCTGCTTCTTACTGCATCTGTCAACAGAGTTGCCAGATCTGGCCTATCAAGATAATTATTAGGGAAGTGGATGAAACGGGCAAAAGGATGGAAACTATAGATCATACCGTAAGGCTTTTGATGAAAACTCATTTTCCGAGTGGTAATGCTGGGCCAACAGAGGAACAGTTACAGACCGAAAATGTAATGCACCAAGTACCTATTACGGATGCTATGGTTAAAGAAGCAATAAAAAGCTTCTCTCCTTTTAAGGCTGCGGGACCGGACGGAATATTTCCAGCGCTGCTTCAGAATGAGGTGGATCTGGTATCAACTCATCTTGTTGGAGTTTTCACTGCATGCCTACTCATGCATATACCACAAAAAATTGGCAGGAATCAAGGGTGGTCTTCATACCTAAGCTTGGCAAGGCGAGTTATACGATCCCAAAGGCTTATCGACCTATTAGCCTAACTTCTTTCCTCTTAAAAACAATGGAGCGAATAATTGACGACATGATCAAAAGTAAGATAGCCGATGACAAGCTAAAATTCAAGCAACACGCATATGTTAAAGGAAGATCAGTGGAAACAGCTCTACATGAGGTAGTACACCACATAGAACAGTCCTTCAGTGAAAAATTGATGGGTCCAGGCTAGGAGGAAGGACGGGTCTGGGACTTTTTATTGATGAACCAGAAGAACTTTACTTCCGCCTCCCAGACCATAACACAGTATTTCAAGCAGAAGTTCGAGCAATCACGGAGTGTGTTAACTGGCTCAGTAATACCACAAAGCCTAAATATGCCAACATATTCACAGATAGCCAAATGGCGATCAAAGCAATAACATCGGAAAAGGTCAAATCCAGAACAGTGTTAGACTGTAAAAGAACGATAAATAATTACTCAGTCAACTGCGTATTTTCTGAGTACCGGGACACAACGGAGTGATTGGAAATGAACGAGCAAACAGCTTGGCTTCAAAGGGCAGAGAACTTCGAGTAATAAACTTGGAAAATTGGAAACCTTTCGAAGCCATGAAGGATGAGTTGAAGCACTGGGCAGTGATGGCTCACAAAACTGTTTGGAATAGAGCAACTATAGGAGCAACTGCAAAGATACTGTGGGGTGACCCAAATGAGAAGAAAACCAGTAGTTTTCTGAAACTAAGCAAGATCGAGATTAGTAAGACGATAAATGTTCTAACGGGACACTCAAGCTTACAGGCACATCTTCATCGCATAGGACTAGCAGAAAACGACGAGTGCAGGGCATGCAGGGAAAACATCGAAACGATAGAACATTTTCTGTGTCACTGCCCAGCTTTCACACATGCAAGATCCCGATATTTCGGTTCCGACATATTGCCAGACTTGACTCATCTCAGAGGATATGACTGGAAGATACTGAGAAAATACGTGCCTAGTACCGATTGTCTGTAATCCGTGGGTTATGAAAGTCATAAATAAGGAGCGCACAACAGGCCGAACCAATGGCTTCAGTGTATGTCCATGGACATGAGACGTTTTAAACGTCTCCTCTATTCAACCTAACCTAACCTAAAATCTAAAATTTTGTATCTACCTAAAATCAAAACTTATGCTAATTAAAACTCAAAATAAAATTTGTTCAGCAAAAACTATAAACTATTTGTGGCAAATATCAAATACAAAAAACTAAATTCAACAAGAACAATTCTTTTGGAAAAACATTGACCTAAAAGAAAAAATAATTTGCAAACAAAACACCGTTCTAACGAGATCGAAAAGAGGTGATCTTCAAAAATATTTTCTTATAATCGTTTTATCTTTTCTTCTAAAGGAAGAAGAAGACCAAAAGTAACGGCCAGTGTTATTCTAAAAAAACGACCTTAACAGCGAAACTCAAGAAAGAGACCTCAACCAAAGGCAAAAGAACAACAGAGCAGTAAGGACTCTACATACTCCCATCTACGTATACCAAAACCCCAAGAGACATCTCTGAACTTTGCTGCTCTCTTCACTCTCATCCCTGCTTCTTACTGCATCTGTCAACAGAGTTGCCAGATCTGGCCTATCAAGATAATTACCAGGGAAGTTTTGGGAATTTTCCTTATTGATTTTCTGTGATTTTTTTCGAAATTTGACCTTTAACCGAAAAGCAGGCTTGAGACTTGAGCTTCTTTGACCTTTTCACCTCAAAATACAAAATGGACATTCTCGACAAATTCACGAACTCATATAATGACCTCATCGACTTTGAGGAACTACAAGCTAGTAGCAAGGCTGAAGATAATGTGCTCGCGTTGCAAGTTCTTCGAGTTCATTTAGATTACCCCTGGTCGCAAGTTAAAAAAAGAGGAATGTCGAGACTATAAAAATCCAGAAGCTGAGAAGCCCATTGACCTTAAGAAATTGCGAGACATGTTTAAAAACGTCCTTATGACATATAAAACTTCACTAAGTGCAATCAATGCAGAAATCGACGCGATGACACCGATCCCAAAGACTCCGGATCCGAAAATAGATCAATCGTCAAATCAATTCGACGAAACTATGGTAGACAGGACCCCACAATATTCCATCAAGCTCCCACCTTGTGACACTGACATTTTCTACGGAAGTTACAAGACCTGGCCGACATTTAGAGACCTCTTCAATGCGATTTATGTCAAAAATCCTCGACTTAGCAACGTTGAAAAACTACCACCTCAATCATAAAACTGGAAGTGAAGCTAGAGAAATAAGTTCGCTTGTTCCCTTGACAAACCGAATTTGCAACCTAAGACATCATACCCTACTACATTAGGGAAGTGGGACACAAATCACTGGACCTGAAAACAACGCCAACGTACGACCTAGCACTAGTACACAGGCTCTTACCACAACCATACAGTCCACATCGAACCTTGCTCCATCAAATATCACAACTCTAACAATATCAATACTTGATTTTCACAGCCATTGTGGAAATAGAATCCAATGGTCAGAGACACGAAGCCAGGGCAATCATAGACTCAGGATCCCAATCGACCTTCATCTCTGACAAGCTGAAGAATAAACTTAGACTTCCGACCAAGCGAAGCCTTGTCCATGTCTCAGGGTTGAGTCCCACAGTAACCGAAACCTCAACACAAGCTTGTATTTTCAAACTGTGCTCTCGGGTGGACCCGAACTTCAAATTAGACGTCCTAGCACCAGATTTGAAGACCCTACCTTTCAATTTGCCACCTAAGAACCTTGACATTGACTTCTTCAGCAGATTCGCCGAACCTTTAGCAGATCCTCACTTTTATCTAAGTCAACCAATCGACATGCTTATTGGACTTGACATTGGCCCGTTCATATTTGACCTCGCAGCTCCGATGCGCCCCATGGGGTCCCTTTTGACACAAAAAACAGTATTTGGCTGGATTGTGGGGGGACCAGTGGGACAATCGACTCAGTCAAAGAATGACATTTCACTTTTTAATGCAGTGGCTTTAGATAAAATCCTCACACAATTTTGGGAGGTGGAGGAGACCCCAAAAGCAATTTTGAGGTCAGAGGAGGATCAAATCCGCGAAGACATATTTACCTCTACGACTTGAAAAAATAGTTCAGGAAGATACATCGTTACCCTACCCTTCAATGGAATATAGCCATGGCGCAATATCTCCGTATGGAAAAGATGCTCAGTTCCAAACCTGACATCAAACGGAAATATGACCAAGTCATTTTAGAATACCTAGACCTAGGACATTTGAAGAAAGTCCCACAAGCGGACATTAATAGAACTCCGAACTATTACCTTCCTCACCATGCTGTTATCAAACCTGATCGTGTAACCACTAAACTCCGCGTGGTTTTTAACGCATCATCTCCGACCTCGAATAAGAAAAGTCTCAACGATATTTTGTACCCTGGACCTGTTCTACAACAAGACCTAATACCTCAGACTTTAAAATGGCGGTTCTTTAAATACGTTTATAATGCGGACATCACAAAAATGTACCGCCAAATTCTAGTTGACCCATCACAAACGCAATATCAACGAATATTGTTTAGGAAATCTGCCAAAGACCCAATTGAAGACTTCGAACTCCAAACAGTGACCTTTGGAGTCAATTGTGCACCTTTTTTAGCCATCAGGACCCTTTTACAATTATCAGATGATGTACGACATTCACACTCCATAGCTGCCAACGTTTTGAGGGAAAACATGTATGTGGATGACGTGCTAGCGGGAGGACATACACTTCAAGACACTATAGACTCAAGGTGTCAGTTGGAACAAGCTTTACATTCAGCAGGTTTCGACTTAATGAAATGGACCTCCAAAGATCCTCAAGTTAGCAAAGACTTACCCCAAAACAAACTGTTGTCAATAGATTGTCTTCATCTTTCTGAGAATCTTGGAACCAAGACTTTGGGTATAAAGTGGAATATCAGTACTGATTCGTTTTCTTTCCCACAACCAAATATCGAAATAAAACAGACCTATACAAAAAGGGAAGTACTATCAGCCATCGCACGATTTTTTGGCCCTTGTGGATGGCTTGCTGCCATCATAATTGTCGCAAAACTCATCATGCAACAAGTCTGGTTGGACAAAGTTGGATGGGATGACGGACTTATTACCTTAACATGTATAACTTGGCAGAACTTCATCAAGACCTGCCCTGACATCCAGCATGTTAGAATTCCTCGATGGATAAAATATACCCCAGATTGTACGGTGGAAATACATGGCTTTCGCGACTCATCTGAAAAGGCATACGCTGCGACCTTATACATACGACTTAAGACCCACACAGATGTTTCTACTCATTTACTTGTTGCGAAAACTCGCGTAGCTCCCATAAAGAAATTTTCCTTACCTAGACTTGAACTTTGTGGGGCTGTATTATTGGCGACCTTAGCATCAAAAGTCATTCCTCATATAAAGCTGACCTCTTGTGAAAAATATTATTGGACAGACTCAACAATTGTTTAGGAAATCGAATTTCCGAAACTACTGATAATGTTGGGACCTCTAATTGGCAACATGTGGACTCAAGAGATAATCCAGCAGACGTTGCAACTAGAGGGTGCTCATCCAGCGATTTGCAATCTCAACAACTTTGGTGGCATGGACCTCCATGGTTAAGAATATCCAAAACCTGCTGGCCAAAATTAAAAAATCTGACCGACGTAACTCTGGAACAAAAACCCCTAAAATTATTTTTTAATACGACTTTTGAAGACCCACTTGAACGATTTTCAAGTTTGTCTCGTGCATATCGCGTCATAGCATACGTTTTACGGTTTTGGAGAAACTCAGGAAGAAATAGACAAAATCTTCGAGTGACTTCCATCGACATCTCCGCCGCAGAGATAAAATTCGTCAAGACGAAGCTCATTGTTATGAGCCAAAAACATTATTACGCTGAAGAATATCACCTTTTGTCACAAAGGACCAATATTCTATCCAGCAGTCCACTTTTGACCCTAAATCCATTCATAGATTCATGTGGAATCATGAGGGCAAATGGGCGACTTACAAAATCTCCTACTTTGACGTATAGCGAGAGACATCCAATTTTGTTGCCTTACCACTCAAAACTTTTGGTAGAACATACACATAAACTGACTTTGCATGGAGGTAACCACTTAATGACTCGAATTTTACGTACTGAATTCTGGATCTTCCGCCTAAAACCGCTTGTCAAATTAGTCATTAACAATTGCAATTCTCTTAAAGACTGAATATTTAAGAGAATTAGGTTTAGGTTAGGTTTAGGTTAGGGTGGCAGCCGTATTTTTTTTACAAGCTCACATAGACCAGTTTAGGTCCCTAGTGTTACCACGGGCTGAAATGCCCCTCATCGAAACCAACCTGTTTGATATATAAATTTATCGATAGTACGAATATCAGTACTGGAAAGATCTGTTAGGCTGCCTAAAAAGGCCGACCCCAGTATGTCCAGTCGTCGTTTACTCAAAGCGGGACAGTCGCAAAGCAAGTGCTCAATGCTCTCCACTTCTTCCTCATCTCCACAGCTTTGGCAGAAGTCATTGGAGTCAATACCCAATCTTTTGGCGTGTTCGCCGATCAAGCAGTGTCCCGTCAGAACCTGCACTAACGTAGACAATCGTTTCCTCTCTAGTGCGAGGAGATATTTTGACCTTCTCAGGTCATACCTTGGCCAGATTTGTCTAGCTACCCTGCAGGTGCCGATTTCTGTCCATCTTTCGTTGGACTGCCTGATTGCTTCTTGCCTAAGCCAAAGCTTGCACGTGGATAGTGGCGCACCAATATATGCAAATTCTTCGAGAATTTGTAATGTCGTCCCTTTCCTAGCAAGTTCATCGGCTTTGCAGTTCCCCGGGATATCCCTATGCCCAGGCACCCATATGAAGTGTATATTAAACTGCTCAGCCATCTGGTTAAGAGATCTGCGGCAGTCGAGGGCTGTTTGTGAATTTAGGGATGTTGCCTCCAGAGAATTGATGGCAGCCTGGCTGTCCGAGTAAATTACAACGCCAGTGTTGGTTACTATGTTGCGACTCAGCCACTTGGCTACTTCCCATATTGCCATTATTTCGGCTTGATAGACACTGCAGGTATCTGGTAGTCTGTGAGCTATATCCAGACTATGTTCTTCACAGTGTACTCCGAAGCCAACCTTTTCATCAAGCTTCGAACCATCCGTGTAAAAGTGGAGATGGTTTCTATTACCTGGTATTCTGCCGACCCATTCAACTCTGGCGGGAATCATAGTGATGTAATTTCTCTCGAAGGTGTACACAGTTGGTATATAGTCCACTCGGTCGGTTACCATAGCACTACACTTTGATATCCTCATGTGACCATAGTTTTTGTACCTCCACATTGATAGGCAGTTTAATCTTATTGCCGCTTTGGTTGCAACTTCTCTCGCCACAATATTAATCGGCAGTATATGGAGTAGGGCTTGTAGAGACTCGGTCGCTGTAGTCCTTAAGGCTCCGCTTATGCTCAGGCAGGCTGTTCTCTGAACCTTTGTTAGTAGGTTGGTAATGGTTAGTTTGTCAGTTGCCGTCCACCATACCACAATACCGTATAACAGTATTGGACGAACTACTGCTATATATATCCAGTGGACGATTTTAGGAGAGAGTCCCCACCGCGACCCTACAGCCTTTTTGCAGGAATATAAGGCGACGTTGGCCTTCCTTACACGTTCCAATACGTTAAGTCTAAATAACATTTTCCTATCTAGAATTATTCCTAAAAATTTTGCACTTTCAGAAAAGACTAGATTTGTTCCATTTATGCGAGGTGGAGGGTCCACATGTGGGACATTATTCATCCTAGTAAAGAGAACCAATTCTGTCTTGTTGGGGTTAACGCCCAAACCGCTGCTTCTGGCCCATCTAGCCAACTTGTTCAGAGCCACCTGTAGGATGTCTCTGAGGACGTTTACGAATTTGCCACTCACTGCGATTGCCACGTCGTCCGCATATGCCACGACCTTGCAGCCACAACGTTCTAGATCTAGCAGGATTTCATTCACCGCTAGATTCCAAATTAGTGGAGACAATACTCCTCCTTGCGGGGTCCCTCTGTTTACATACCTTGTTAGAGTTGTGGACCCTAGACATGCTGTTATGCGTCTTCTGGTGAGCAGACTTTGAATTAGTCTAATCAAACTAGTGTTAACTTTTAGATGTGAGAGTGCCGCAATTACCGCATCTGAGTGAATGTTGTTAAAAGCCCCTTCTATGTCAAGAAATGCCACCATGGTGAATTCCTTGAAATGCAGGGACGATTCGATAGTGCTCACAAGTTCGTGCAGGGCTGATTCTGTAGACTTGCCCTTATTGTAAGCATGTTGGTTCCCCGACAGGAGTTTTGTATCCAGGTTTTCCCTAATGAAATGATCTAAAAGTCTTTCCAGACCTTTCAATAGGAAGGAGGATAGGCTAATTGGTCTGAAGTCTTTTGGCCTAGTGTGTGATATCTTTCCCGCTTTACGTATGAATACCACTTTGGTATCCCTCCATCGATTCGGGACGTATGAAAGCCTGATACAGCGTACATAAATTTTCTCCAGCCAGGGGATAATGTACTTTAACATTTTCTGCATTTCTGCTGGAGTGATTCCATCTGGTCCAGGTGACTTGAAGGGCTCAAAGCTGTTAATAGCCCAGCTTATTCTGGATCTCTCAGTCAAGAAGCTAGCGACGCTCGCAGTCCACTCGCACTCTTGTTGGTCCTGCTGATCCTCGGGTTCTGTTACAGAGTTCCCCGGGAAATGTGTGTCGAGCAGTACATTGAGCGACTGCTCGCTGTTTTTGGTCCAGTTATTTGCCTCATCCTGTAAATATCCCACTGTACATGGTGAAGCAGATAATATCTTCCTCAGCCTAGCGGCGTCGGAGACCTTTTCCACTTCACCACAGAAGGTATACCAAGAGCGCCTTTGCGCCTTTCTAAGCTCCTTCTTATAGATCTTGAGTTGCTCTTTATAGGCATCCCAATCATTAGCGACTCCAGTAGATTTAGCCTTATTGAATAGCTTGTTGCAGGTCTTTTTCATAGCCGTTAGCTCAGAAGTCCACCATTGGGGTTTAGTTTTACCCTTGTACCTTGTTTTTGGACAGGCATCTTCAAGGGATCTATTGAATGATATGGTGATATGATCGACCAGATTATCCAGACCGGCTTTGTCATTCGGTTCGTACAGAAGTTTAGAGTTGAGGACTTTCTTGAAATTCTTCTCATACAGATGCCACTTTGTCTTCCTTACATTTCTGTGGACGGCGGGTTTAGGCGCTTTTTCCGCGAGTTTGAACTCAATATAATGGTGATCTGAGAATGAGTGGTCGTCCAGTACATTCCACCCAATAATTTTGTCTGACAGCCGGTCAGTAGCAAACGTTACGTCGAGTACTTCTTGTCTGTCTTTAATTGTGAAGGTCGGTTTATTACCTATGTTACAAATACTAAGGTTGGTAGTTAGAATAAAGTCAAGAAGCGAATCACCCCTATTGTTTATATCCGTACTACCCCAGATAGTATGATGAGCGTTCGTGTCTGCGCCAATAAACAGCTCGAGCTCGTCGGACGTTGCTTCTTCTACTACTTCCCTGAATAGAGCAGTCGGTACTACAGATTCATAAGGCAAGTAGCTGGAGACCACCCAATATATGCGATTACCGATCTCCAGGCTAGCAGCTGTTTGGTCTTTACCACTTAAATTAGTCAGGAGAAATATACTTAGATCTTTCCTGGCCAAAATGCAGGTTCTTGGAGTGCCTTCACAGTTGGCCACAAGCAGTTTAAAGTTGGGTGTCCTAATACCGCACACCCTTCCTCCCACTACGTAGGGCTCCTGTATCAGGACGATGTCTACTGCGCCTGTTCACAGGCGCAGCAATAGAGCCGCTGAGGCTGCTTTAGCGTGATGGAGGTTAATCTGTAGAATTCTTACCATCATTGGTAATTGACAGATTAACATCCACCCCGACAAGGGTGTTATCGAACTCTTCGTCCGTATCGTCGAGAAGCATGTCCTCGCCAGATGCGTCAAAGAGTCCGGAGACTCCCCTCAGCCTCTCTGTGTCCGAAGTAGAGCTTTTGTCCTCAGAGAAGGACGTTACAGATCTTCTGTTAGAGTTGGAGTCACCAGAAATAATAGGCGTGGGTACCTCCGCACTTCCAGAAAGTGCCACGGTGGACGACTCACCTTCTGCAGTGGGAGCTATATCCTGCTTGTATATCTTCAAGACTATAGTCTCGAAGCCATATTGTAGGGTTGCACTCGCACTTTGTATATGGGAGGTGGATTCAGCGTTTAGGATAAGATTGACCTGCCGCTTTTTACCATCCGCCTCACCCACCTTGCTGATTCTCCAATTATGGGCCGGCAGACCAGGATTGGAATCTTTTATTATTTCTAAGATGTCAGCCGGGTTGGAGGGTTCTTCTGTAACCAAGGTGATGGCTCTAGGGTGACTAGGGATGTTGTTTTTTTCGACAACATCCAACTGGGCACCCGGCCACACCTCACCCGCTCGACTCAGAGCAGAGAATTACATCGTTGAAATAAATAGAAAAGACAACAAGAAAATCTGAAACTCAACGACATTGTTATCTTAAAGGACGATAGAGTTCCCCAAAATGAATGGAAGTTAGGCCGAATTGTAAAACTATATCCAGGCTCTGACAATAATACTCGAGTAGTCGACTTAATGACCTCAAATGGAATAATTCGTAGACCTATTTCGATACTCATTCCACTACCTTCACAATGACTGGCAACAATCCTCCACCTCTATCATACATACATAAATCAATATCCAAACAATCACTCAAATTTCTTCTATCCACAGATATGGCTTCAAAGGATAACGTCAATCGTCCTAAACATTGGACTTATTCCTGCGGTCTATGCAGACGGGATCACCCAATAAAGACCTGCCCAAATTTCCTCGCCCTAGACCCCATGAGACGCTTTGAAGTTGTGTGTGACTATTCTTATTGCCTCGTTCGTTCACACACACGAGTTAACTGTCAAACAGAGTTACGATGCCAAATATGCGGAGAAAAACATCACACTCTTCTGCATTATTCTCCACAATTAATTGAACTAGCCAAGGAACAGCAATTAAAACCAACCACACAGGCTAAACGACCCCATGAACAGCCTACAAAGCGGACCCCATCGACACAAAGATCAACATCACACACTCCACGAACTATTGAAAAGGTACACAAGCGACCCCGGGAACAGGCTCTAGAACGCACCCCCTCACCATCAACAACATCACGTGCTGCCCGACATCTTGAGGTCGAAAAACGACATAGCTCACCACCACAACCAACAGCTAGAGCTTCTAGACCCTCTGAGCGACCATCGGTTTCTGGCTCTCAACGACGACTCATTCGTAGTGCATCCGAGTTCAAGATGCAACCCAGACCTGCTACCAATTTGAACTGGGCCCGGGTCTTCATTCCAACGGCACATGTCAGAATCGCTAGACCTCAAGAAGTGGATATGTGGCACACCTGTCGAATGGGTGTAAACTTATTCTCACCCGTCTCCAAAATCTCAAAAGGTCTGCAGATTCGCCTTGGACTCGAGACCTTTATCAACAACGACATGCGATTCGCCAAATTCCAGGCCACGGGTCGGTCGCCTCGTTGTAAATGGTCCCGAGAAATTCGCGCACTGGTGACAAACGACCTTCCACGACCTCCATACGAAAAGGTCATAGGAGCAGACCCCACTGTCGGTTTCCCTCCAGGCTCGCTGGCCGATCCTGAACCCTGGAGCAACATTGCCAACTTGGTGCCGATGAATTTCATGGCAGTCATCGCAATGGGTCACTGTCATGTGAACTGGAAACAGTTATAGCCCTCCAAACTGCCCTCGGATATGTCTTCATCGGTCCAACCAGCGCCACATGGCAACACTTCACAGAGGGGCCAGTATGTTCAATGTCAACCGACATTGAAACATTTTTCATTTATATTTATTTTTTTATTTTCATTACTTTTTTATTATGTTTAAGAAACAAATGTCGTGGAACGACCCATATATTTTCTTTTCATCATTTCTCAATTTATTATTCTTTACTTCTGATTTACTTATTTCTTTATTTACATACGTAAACTGACCTCAGTTCAACTGTTTGTTATTGTTTTCAAACTTCTTTTTCGTTCTGCTGCATTCAAAGCAACAAACGAAAAAGAAAGAGTTACAACAACAACAACAATAGCAGCATTCGCGTCTGTTTATGGCCTTGCATAGACAACGGAATGTGCGTTGTCGTTGTTGTTGTTATTTTGATTCCTCAAATCTGGTCGTCTGCTTCTATCAACAGAAGGAGAGTCAGACATACTCACTCTTGTACAACTTTCAGAGTGTTCGCATCGCAACAATCATAAAACATTGTAAAAATAGTTAAATAAATAAATACAAACATAAGTGAAATAAATCAAACGTATCGAATTCAAAATAAATAAAACAAACTCTTTTTATTAAAACAAAGGAGGAAAACACGGTAACAATAAATAAATAAAGTGAATTGGCTAACTAACAAAATAAAACCCAAAAATAAAACTAAACAATAAACCCCACCCCCTCAATAAACACTGCTCATTTAACGTTGACCACTGTTTTTCATGTTGTGTTTGTAAAACTCCTGTATGTTGTTGGTAATGTGTGGGTGAGATTAATCCTAGATGTTGAATTGAAGGATCTTTCTGTAGATGATGACGTAGTTTGTGATCTCCATTTATTGAAAATATTTTTAGTTTCCCCGATTCTGATTCATATTTTTTATTAATCAACATCGATTCATTTAAATTTGCATTACTATGAAACACCTTTTGATGATGTTTCATTACATAAATGTTTTTGAATAGTTTTCCACATACAAGACAAGCTAAATGTTTGCTTAAAAGCAAACATTTAGCTTTTAAACTTTTTTATTTTACACAATTAAGATTTGAAACTGAATGCTTTACAAGCTGTAGCATTAATCAAACTGACTTTCCAAATCATTTCTCTTCGTTTATAGGGCTTTCATTCCCTATCAACTCATATCAACGTTGATCATGGTCAGGAAATATTTTAGCTCTTTACAAATGCATATCCTCCCAACTGTTTACATACGATGCGACCGTATTACATAATAATATGCATCGAATATGAAACGACCACAAAAATATGTTTGTTTACCTAAAAGTCTTTGCGGATTTGGTGTGAAGTTTTGGATAATCAGAACTACACACACACACATTGTGCTCTGGATATGTCACAAAGGAATCAATTCAAGTTCAATTGCATGGTCCGACCGTTTGGCGCTAGTGTCCGACGGACAACCAAACAATTCAATATCATGATCTGACCGTTTGGCGCTAGTGTCCGACAGACGGACAACCCAACACATGCATGACGCACTCATGATGTGGATAATGAATGCGGAGTTTTAATTAGTAAATTCAGATGACAAGAGCTACAACTTGGTTTGCATAATGTGATTATATCCCAGCAAAATCTTGGTAAGTACCTGTCATTATTAATGAGATCTCAATATTCGCTGAATTACTTTCGGCTTACTAATAATGACTTACCAATAATAACAGAAATAAGTGATTTTTTTATCAAAATAATTTTTGGCAATTTTGCCTATATGTGGCTTATTGTGGAAGATTTATTTATTTTCAACAAGTTTTCCAAAAATACGTGAAAATTGAATGAAAATACCAAAAATATTTACGTATATCGTATGATGTTAGACCATTGAAGAATTTTTCACATTCGAAATATGCGCGACAATATGCACAAAATTACTTTCAATGGCCATCTCTACATATCTACCATATGTACTACGTATTTTGTAACTTGTTGGTAATGCATTATTCAAGTACTTAAAATCGTGAGAACATAAGCACATATTTATGTGGTATGCCTATGCTACAAATAAGTACTTATTATTCTACTTTATTGTATGCTTTTGGGAAGTACTTCCCTCCAATGACATCCCCATGTTAAAATAATGAGAAAAGTGGCTAAATAATAAGTACTTACCATTATCGAACTTTGCTTACTCGTCGGATTATTTGGTAATGAGAAATTTTGCTGGGATATGCTACAATGTTGTGCTACATAAAGAACTCGGTCTGGTTTTCATTTTGTTTGTTTGTTTTGAAAAGGCCAATATTTGCAGATCGCCAAAATGTATGGAATCGCCAGGCGATCACCCACCAAATGTATTGACTTGGCATGGGCAGACGGATTGCCTGGAAAGATCATTGAATAAAACTAAGATGTGGACAGACAAACCAACAGCCTGACACGGACAGACAGACTGGCACGAACGACGGACTGGGGAACTGTTGACAGACCCGTGTGTATATGTCTGTCAACAGTTGCCAGCAAAGACCATTGAATAAAACTAAGATGTGGACGGACATGCAAATGGCCTGACACGGACAGACAGACTGGTGAGGAACCGTTGACACACATACACGCATACCATGCGTGTATATGTGATTCTACAATCAACCATACGTAGATATACAGCAAAGCCCAGCTGCGGACTCAAAATGTGATTCTAGAATCAACCATACCCAGATGTACAGCAAAGCCCAGCTGCAGACTCACATATCAATGAGTCATGCAAATCTCAAGGTAACACGCAAAAAATTGGCGATGATCTCAGAATTCACACATACATACGCATAAAATGCACACTGATTTCAGAATTCACATAAAATGGACGCTGACGTCATCGGACCACCCACGACGTGGCCAAATTACACTTTTTTCAAATTACACTTTTGCTCTCTCATTTCCCCTTTAGAGGGTCCCCTCTAGAGAAATGAGAAGTTCAATTCTGAAGTCAGTGTGAATTTTATGCGTATGCATGTGTGAATTCTGAGATCATCGTCAATTTTTTCCGTGTGTATGTGTGTGAATTCCAATGTAATTTGATACTATTTAGCCACGTCGTGGGTGGTCGCCTGTCATTCTGTGGGTTTGAATCGGTGTTTATCTTTATGTATGTGTGAGTTCATTAAACTTGGACTTTGAAGTAACTTTGAGATCTGCATGACTCATTGATATGTGAGTCTGCAGCTGGGCTTTGCTGTACATTTGGGTATGGTTGATTCTAGAATCACATTGTGAGTCCGCAGCTGGGCTTTGCTGTATATCTACGTATGGTTGATTGTAGAATCACATATGTGTCAACGGTTCCTCACCAGTCTGTCTGTCCATGTCAGGCCATTTGTATGTCGTCCACATCTTAGTTTTATTCAATGGTCTGTCCTTTCAACTGTTGACAGACATAAACACACGGGTCTGTCAACAGTTCCCCAGTCCGTCGTTCGTGCCAGTCTGTCTGTCCGTGTCAGGCTGTTGGTTTGTCTGTCCACATCTTAGTTTTATTCAATGGTCATTCCAGGCAATCCGTCTGCCCATGCCAAGTCAATACATTTGGTGGGTGATCGCCTGGCGATTGCACACATTTTGGCGATCTGCAAATATTGGCCTTTTCAAAACAAAATGAAAACCAGACCGAGTTCTTTACGTAGCACAACATTGTAGCATATCCCAGCAAAATTTCTCATTACCAAATAATCCGACGAGTAAGCAAAGTTCGATAATGGTAAGTACTTATTATTATGTGTGTGAAGATAAATACGTATTTAACTAGCGAAGACACAAACCCTAATATTAAAATTAAAAGTCGGGGTATTTGAGAAAAATTTGGTTTTTCTAGAAAACTAGGGCGTATTTTAACGTGAAATTAAGTTACCATGGTAAAAACATATCATTTTGTTTAAAAAAATTACCATTTGACCTAGAGGGGAAATAGAATAGATTTGATAACTAGGGAACCTCGGAAGAAAATATATGACCATATCTGGAAGATGGGACTTTGTACCGACAAGGTCTGCATACTGAAATAAGCCCTAGGAAGGCTCTATCGACCCATATATAGCGTTTTTCCCAAATCAATTTCAGGCTCCCAAATACGTCCGTCCAAAAATGGCCCATTTTGATGGGAATTTCTGGAGAGGAGCAGTGGCCACAACTGGAAGATGGGTCTATGTACCGACAAGGCCTGCATACTGAAAGAAGCCCTAGAAAGGCTCTATCGACCCATATATAGCGTTTTTCCCAAATCAATTTCAAGCTCCCAAATACGTCCTTCCAAAAATGGCCCATTTTTATGGGAATTTCTGGAGAGGAGCAGTGGCCACAACTGGAAGATGGGACTATGTACCGACAAGGCCTGCATACTGAAAGAAGCCCTACGAAGGCTCTATCGACCCATATATAGCGTTTTTCCTAAATCAATTTCAGGCTCCCAAAAACGTCATTCCAAAATGGCCCATTTTGATGGGAATTTCTGGAGAGGAGCAGTGGCCACAACTGGAAGATGGGACTAGGTAACGACAAGGCCTGCATACTGAAAGAAGCCCTAGGAAGGCTCTATCGACCCATATATAGCGTTTTTCCCAAACCAATTTCAGGCTCCCAAAAACGTCATTCCAAAATGGCATATTTTGATGGGAATTTCTGGAGAGGAGCAGTGGCCACAACTGGATGATGGGACTATGTACCGACAAGGCCTGCATACTGAAAGAAGCCCTACGATGGCTCTATCGACCCATATATAGCGTTTTTTCCCAAATCAATTTCAGGCTCCCAAAAACGTCATTCCAAAATGGCCCATTTTGATGGGAATTTCTGGAGAGGAGCAGTGGCCACAACTGGAAGATGGGACTATGTACCGACAAGGCCTGCATACTGAAAGAAGCCCTAGAAAGGATCTATCCACCCATCTTCCAGTTGTGGCCACTGCTCCTCTCCAGAAATTCCCATCAAAATGGGCCATTTTTGGAAGGACGTATTTGGGAGCCTGAAATTGATTTAGAAAAACGCTATATATGGGTCGATAGAGCCTTCCTAGGGCTTCTTTCAGTATGCAGGCCTTGTCGGTACAAAGTCCCATCTTCCAGATATGGTCATATATTTTCTTCCGAGGTTCCCTAGTTATCAAATCTATTCTATTTGCCCTCTAGGTCAAATGGTAATTTTTTTAAACAAAACAAGTAAGAAAGTTTCAGTCTGGTAAACCGACTAAGGTATACCATCACTTTGTGAGTAATGTAATATTGAATATTACTCGAATTATTCTGTCAATTTGTGTGGGAGGTACCAGAAGGGGTTTATCAAATACACCTTTTTTTTGCTGAACATTAGACACTTTAAATTCATTGCACTGTGCCGACTTATAAGCATTTATGTGCACTTGTATAAACGTTATGAGACATTAAATTGTGATATGATTTGGGCATTTTGTGTGGGAGGTACAAAAGGGGCGTGGCAATAACGCCCATTTTTCACAGGGCTATAGACACTATAAAAACATTACACTGTACAAAATTTCAAGTATTTTTATACAATGGTTTTAATGTTATAAGCTGTTAACTTTTGGTGCAAAAAGGTACCTTTGTGTGGGAGGTACCAAAAGGGGCGTGACAACAACACCCATTTTTCCCTGGACTGTAGGCAATATAAAAGCATAATACTGTACAAAATTTCAAGTATTTTTAAACACTGTTATTAATGTTATAAGCTGTTAACTTTTGGTACAAAATGGTGCATTTGTGTGGGAGGTACCAAAAGGGACGTGGCGACTTCGCCCATTTTTCTCGAGTTGATAACGACTAATAAGCTAATACTATGTGTGGAATTTCAAAAGATTCGAATAAGTAGTATAGCAGTTATTAAAGAATCAATAATTCACAACATTTTAACACTTTGTGGGGGAGGTACTAGAAGGAGTGGACCAATATGGCCCATCTTCGAACTTAGCCGGAGATAGAAAAAAATATTACCACATACCAAATTTGAGGTCAATCGGTTACTCCTTTCGAGAGTTATCGTGCGCACCAGCCAGCAGACACACAGACAGACAGACAGACAGACGGACGGACATTGCTCATTCGACTTAAAATGACCCAAAACGGATTTCCTCCGAACATACTTGGGGTCTTAGGTCACTCCTTCGACGTGTTACACTTTTTTCCGTAGCAAATGCTATATACCCTCGGCACACTAAAGTGAGGGTATAATGATATGTTTTTACCATGGTAACTTAATTTCACTTTAAAATACGCTCTAGTTTTCTAGAAAAACCAAATTTTTCTCAAATACCCCGACTTTTAATTTTAATATTAGGGTTTGTGTCTTCGCTAGTTAAATACGTATTTATCTTCACACACATCTTATTATTTAGCCACTTTTCTCATTATTTTAACATGGAGATGTCATTGGAGGGAAGTACTTCCCAAAAGCATACAATAAAGTAGCATAATAAGTACTTATTTGTAGCATAGGCATACCACATAAATATGTGCTTATGTTCTCACGATTTTAAGTACTTGAATAATGCATTACCAATAAGTTACAAAATACGTAGTACATATGGTAGATATGTAGAGATGGCCATTGAAAGCAATTTTGTGCATATTGTCGCGCATATTTCGAATTTCTGAACCCAAACCACCATGTGAAAAATTCTTCAATGGTCTAACATCATACGATATACGTAAATATTTTTGGTATTTTCATTCAATTTTCACGTATTTTTGGAAAACTTGTTGAAAATAAATAAATCTTCCACAATAACCCACATATAGCCAAAATTGCATTATACTAAAATTTGCCAAAAATTATTTTGATAAAAAAATCACTTATTTCTGTTATTATTGGTAAGTCATTATTAGTAAGCCGAAAGTAATTCAGCGAATATTGAGATGTCATTATTTGGTAAAGCAGGGAATAATGACAGGTACTTACCAAGATTTTGCTGGGATATAATCACATTATGCAAACCAAGTTGTGGCTCTTGTCATCTGAATTTACTAATTAAAAACTCCGCATTCATTATCCACATCAAAAGTGCGTCATGCTATGTGTTTGGTTGTCCGTCTGTCTGTCGGACACTAGCGCCAAACGGTCAGATCATGATATTGAATTGTTTGGTTGTCCGTCGGACACTAGCGCCAAACGGTCGGACCATGCAATTGAACTTGATTGATTCCTTTGTGACATATCCAGAGAGTCAGTCGCCGCCTGTCGTAGCGAACGGACGTGTTATCGCAGAGCGAATAGTTTTTAACCTATTACGCAATACCTATTCACCTACCTACTACGCAACCAGGTGGTTTGTTGTTTTTAAAGCGTAGGTTGAATTGGATGCATCGGACTCTGGACAGAAATTTCTGAGCTCAGCCTGAAAGGCCTATACCGACGTACCAATTACGGGCTCATACTGGCTATGGGGGTGTCTCCCCCAACCAATTTATGATTAAACCAAAAAAGACGAAGGAGATTACGGCGCAGGGGAGGGAAAACCCAGTGCCGGCGACAAGCGTTGATTCACTCACGAGTCATGTGTCGTCGTTATCGAACAATCGTGAGCAAGCAACTTCTACGAGCTTTGGTGCCTTGGATCCCGTTGTCGAAAATGAAACAAGAGCACATCCAGCCGCAGGCAAAACAAATGATAAGAAAGATGAAGCAGAACCCAGCCGGGGCTTTAAGCAACCCCAGCCTTTAAAAGCCAGTGGGGACTCTGACTTTGAATCATCAAATGAAAACAATATAACTATTGTTGCTAACTCAAAGAGACTGTCAGCGGCACAAAGAAGGAAACTGAATAAGTTGAACCGACAGAACCTATAACGGGATGAACCTGACAATTCTACCTCCAACACAAACATGGAGGCCGCTAAAAGAGTCAGGTCTCCCGAAGAACATAGCGCTGTGAAAGTGACTAAGAAGAAAAAGGGCTCGCCGTCTTCCAGTAATTCGGATAAGCCTAACGTAACCACACAAAAGGAGGTCTCTAGTCTGGGTCCTTCGATCGTGGGCGGTAAAGTTGACCCAGTAACGCAGGTTAAGTCAACCAAATCATCCATTAAGGATGAGGCTTTAAACAAACAGACTCTACAGACACGGAAAAATCAATTGGCCATAAAGAAGGGTAAGAAGCCACCATCTTATTCTAATATAGCTAAACAAAATTTTCGAGACGTTCTGTGCTACGCCATAATTGATAGCAGTAGTGCATCTGGCAGAATCCCCGAAGACCAAAAGAGTAACTTCGAAGATTTGGTCTATACGAGGGTAGCGGAATACGTCCTCGAATCTAAGGATGAACCACCAATCGAATTAATGAGTTGCAAGTTTGAGAGGGGTGTTTTGATGCTAAGGCTGGCATCACAACGCTGCGCTGGTAAAACTTGTGGATAGCTTCCCCTCACCTTGGGACGGCGCAAAGCTAAAATTGGTAAGGAAAAGCGACATTCCTGAACTCATAAAAACGACCCTATATGTTAAGGGATGTCCCAGTAAGTTCTCATCAGAGTACATACTCGACATCATTGGCAAACAGAATTCAAAACTTTCCGTGAGAAAGTGGGAAGTCTTCTATAGGAAGGATGATACCGAGGGTACTCTCCTCGTGTTGGGCATAGACCCAGAATCCAAGAACAATCTTGTCATGGCGAAGGGCATGGCGTACTTCTTGATCTGGACAGTCTTTTTCAAAATTGGAAAGGTCCCGATTGGCAGGACAGATGAATCAAGTCCAAATATACTATCTGAAGAGGCAAACACTGGTATTGAACGGATGGAGACAAGTGAGACACTGCCAAAAACTGATGTGGAAGTAGTCAATAACACCACCAGTTCACCAATAGTACCGCCACTTTTGCAGGAAGTTCCCAGCAAAGGTGGTGAACAATGAGGGAGCGACAAAAAATAACACCGCCTCCCAAAATTGTCGACTGGAAGATGGTGTAATAGGTAGTGAACGAAAGGAGGAGAATGACCCACTACCAAATAATGAGGGGGTGCCACAAGATAGGATAGACTCCCAAAAGAAACTTTTACTGGAAGGACAATGATTGAGGTCATCCAGATAAACCTCCACCGGAGCGAGATAGCATCCAACGCTCTGATGGACATCATAAATAAAGGCATGGTTCATATTGCTTTGATCCAGGAACCATGGACAACTAGCAACAAGGTTACTGGATTAAACCATGTGAACTATAACCTGTTCTACGCTAACACAAGTACTCGTCCAAGGACTAGTATTCTGTGCCATAAAAACTTATGTTTTATTTTCTCTCCAGAGTTGTCAACATCGGACGCAACGGTGCTGAGGCAAGGTAATGGAAATATGTAACTGGCGTCAATATATCTGCCATTCGATGCGCCGACATTGCCACCTACGTCGGAATTACAACGTCTGGTGAGGGAATCCAAACACACAAGTAATGAGTTATTAGCTGGGTGTGACGCCAACTCCCATCATATCGCTTGGGGTAGTACTAACACCAATAAAAGGGGACACGCCCTTATCGAATTTTTGAATACAAATGACTTCATAACTCTTAACATAGGAAACACTGCAACCTTTGTTAACAAAATTAGGGAAGAATTATTAGATATAACGATATGTTCAGAAAATCTTATTGATGAGATTCATGAGTGGAGGGTTTCGGATGAACACTCCTATTCAGACCACCGTTATATAAGGTTTAAAATTGCACGGCCACCGCCAAACCCCATAAGTTTCCGTAATAAGGCTAAGACCGACTGGACTAAATTTGGAAATCTACTTAGAAATCGATTGGGGCAGCCTACACGCGATTATATATGTGCAGAAGACATTGATATCAATGTGAAGAAGATTACGGAGGCTCTTGTAAAATCATTCGAAGATAGTTGCCCACTTCGAGAAAGGAAATCTGCCTTTGAGAAACCCTGGACGACAGGACAAATTCGCTCGATTGGCAAAGATGTCCGCAGACTTTACAACAGAGCTCGACGTAAAAAACAATCAGTATATTGGGACGACTACCACAGAAGACTCAAAGAATACAATAAAATCATTAGATCGGCGAAACGTAACTCCTGGAGGCTTTTCTGTGAACAGGTAGACAGCGTAAACAGCATGTCTAAAATGAAAAAGTTCCTCTCAAAAACTCATGTCCAAACCGAAACACTGGTGGATGAAACGGGTAAAAGGATGGAATCTATAGAGGATACCGTCAGGCTCTTGATGAAAACTCATTTTCCGACTGGTAATGCTAGACCAACAGAGGAACAGTTACAGAATGAAAATGTATTGCATCAAGTACCTATTACGGATATATCAGATGGTATGGTTAAAGAAGCGATAAAAAGTTTCTCTCCCTTTAAGGCAGCGGGACCGGATGGAATATTTCCAGCACTTCCGCAGAATGAGGTGGATCTGGTATCAACCCATCTGTCTGGAGTGTTCACTGCATGCCTAACCCATTCGTAACCTAAACCTAAAAAGGGTGGTCTTCCTACCAAAGCCTGGCAAGGCGAGTTATACGACCCCAAAGGCTTATCGGCCCATTAGCCTAACTTCTTTCCTGTTAAAAACAATGGAGCGAATAATTGATAACATGGTCAAAAGTAAAATAGCGGATGACAGGCTAAAATTCAAACAACACGCCTATGTCAGAGGAAGATCAGTGAAAAGAGTTCTGCATGAGGTAGTGCACCGCATAGAAGAGTCCTTCAGTAAAGAAATGTATACACTTGCTGTTTGCATAGACATTGAGGGCGCATTTTACAATGTACAGACCGATACACTTATCCAGTCCTTAGACGAGTTTCAGGTTGACCGGGCGCTGAAAAACTGGATCAACAATATGCTAAGGAATAGGTGGATTATTTGTGGGTCATATGACGTAAAAATTAGAGACAAGGTAAATCGTGGTATACCTCAGGGGGGCATTTTATCGCCTCTTCTATGGGTTACGACGATACACAGTCTCCTAAAAGCCCTCACCAATGAAGGACTTAAACCAGTCTGTTATGCAGATGACGTTGTAATACTTCTAAGGGGCTTTCATCCAAATCTATTATGCAGAAGAGCTGAAGAGGCACTTAACATAGCATATAACTGGGCACAACCAAGGGGATTAAATGTTAACCTAGACAGAACAGAAATATGTCTATTTACAAGGAAAACGAAGATCCCACGTTTTACCCGGCCTCGATTCCTGAATAAGACAATTGCTATAACTAAAAAGGTAAAATACTTGGGAGTAATCTTGGATCAGAAACTGTACTGGAAAGATCATCTTGAAGAAAGAGTTAAAAATGCCCACAGATGTTGGTCGTTGTGCAGAAGAGCTATAGGTTTAAAATGGGGACTACGTCCAAATATGACTCACTGGCTTTACATGAGCGTGATTAGACCAATAATCACCTACGCCTGTGTAGTGTGGTGGACATCAATGGACAAGAAGTGCAACGTAATACCTTTGCAAAAAATTCAACGTATTTGCTGTCTAGGCATAAGCGGGGTATTTAGAACTGCACCAACAAAAGCGTTGGAGGCTATACTGCACATCCAACCAATAGACATCCGTATAAAGTATGAGGCAGCCCTCACAGCAAGACGTCTACAAGGGATGGGTGAATGGATAAATCGAGACCACAAGTCGTACCATCAGAAGATTTTAGAATATCTAGTTGGTCACATTCAAACGCCAGAAATCTCGGACCGCATTCCTGAAGTGCGGCTTACAGCTAACTGTGATACGTTTGTGCAGGCAGACGCTCTTGGGAAAATGGAACTTTGGCCCATGTGTCAGTGGGAACCAGCTGCTACACGGATGGGTCCAAGCGAGGAGGAAGGACGTGTCTGGGACTTTTTATTGATGAACCAGAAGTCGAACTTCACTTCCGCCTCCCTGACCATAACACGGTATTTCAAGCAGAAGTTCGAGCAATCACGGAGTGTGTGAACTGGCTCAGTAACACGACAAAGCCTAAATATGCCAACATCTTCACAGATAGCCAAATGGCGATTAAAGCAATAACATCGGAAAGGGTCAGATCCAGAACTGTGTTGGACTGTAAAAGAACGATAAATGATTACTCAGCCCATGGTAAATTGCGTATTTGCTGGGTACCAGGACACAACGGAGTGATTGGAAATGAACGGGCAAACCGCTTGGCTTCAAAGGGCAGATAACTTCGAGTAATAAACTTGGAAAATTGGAAACCTTTCGAAGCCACGAAAAATGAGTTGAAGCACTGGGCAGTGATGGCTCACAAAACTGTGTGGAATAGCGCAAAAGTAGGAGCAACTGCAAAGATACTGTGGGGTGACCCAAATGAAAAGAAAACAAGAAGTCTTCTGAAACTAAACAAGATTGAATTAGTAAGATGATGAGTGTTCTAACGGGACACTCAAGCTTACAAGCACATCTTCATCGCATAGGTCTAGCAGGAAACGACGAATGCAGGGCATGCAGAGAAAACATCGAAACGATGGAACATTTTCTGTGTTACTGCCCGGCTTTCACACATGCAAGATCCCAATATTTCGGGTCCGACATATTACCAGACTTGACTCATCTCAGAGAATATGACTGGAAGATACTGAGAAAATTCGTGTCTAGTACCGATTTTCTGTAACTCGTGAGGTATAAAAAGATCATAAATAAGGAGCGCACAACAGGCCAAACCACTGGCTTAAGTGTATGTCCATGGACATGAGACGTTTAAACGTCTCCTCTCTTCAACCTAACATAACCTATCCAGAGCACAATGTGTGTGTGTGTAGTTCTGAGTATCCAAAACTTCACACCAAATCCGCAAAGACTTTTAGGTAAACAAACATATTTTTGTGGTCGTTTCATATTCGATGCATATTATTATGTAATACGGTCGCATCGTATGTAGACAGTTGGGAGGATATGCATTTGTAAAGAGCTAAAATATTTCCTGACCATGATCAACGTTGATATGAGTTGATAGGGAATGAAAGCCTTATAAACGAAGAGAAATGATTTGGAAAGTCAGTTTGATTAATGCTACAGCTTGTAAAGCATTCAGTTTCAAATCTTAATTGTGTAAAATAAAAAAGTTTAAAAGCAAAATGTTTGCTTTTAAGCTAAGAGAGATTTTACAAGACATATGAAACATCATTGTCTTGTATGTGGAAAACTATTCAAAAACATTTATGTAATGAAACATCATCAAAAGGTGTTTCATAGTAATGCAAATTTAATTGAATCGATGTTGATTAATAATATATTAATAAAATAATATATTAATAATAAAAATAAATTAATAAAAAATATGAATCAGAATCGGGGAAACTAAAAATATTTTCAATAAATGGAGATCACAAACTACGTCATCATCTACAGAAAGATCCTTCAATTCAACATCTAGGATTAATCTCACCCACACAATATCAACAACATACAGGAGTTTTACAAACACAACATGAAAAACAGTGGTCGACGTTAAATGAGCAGTATCAGTATTATAATCAAAATGCTCAAGTAACGTACTCTCATATATTTGTACCTTGTACTTGTTGCACAGTACCAGA
The DNA here is from genome assembly GCA_963930755.1 of Eudasyphora cyanicolor. NCBI lineage: Eukaryota > Metazoa > Arthropoda > Insecta > Diptera > Muscidae > Eudasyphora > Eudasyphora cyanicolor. Next base: position 150,969,394 of record OZ005734.1, on the reverse strand, counting down.
GCTCAAAACATATGAACATAAATTTTTACGAGCTTGTGTCGGACCCTAAAATATAAAATAAACAATCGACCCTTAAACGCACACTCCACGATCGGTACATTAGGTTGGGTTGTATTTTGTATGATATGATATTTTATACTTCAAACAACGCTATTTGTTATCTCTCTTTTTACATTTCATTCACTATAAACTACAAATATAACACAATAACCTTATTTATTCATCAAAACTCTAAAACCACAAATTATTTTCATTACATTATTTAAACCGCATCATTTTTATCGCAAAATAACACGAACGACCCTAATGTATTCTTCAGAAATATAAGGTAATTCATTTTTACGAACTTGAGTTTTGAAATATGATCTTTTTAATTACCATGAGTAAAGTGCACATTAGGTCGGTTTTATTAAAAATGAAAAAAAAATTATATAAATTATACTAAAAATACTCTTCACAACGAAAAATTTAGTATTTTACACTTCAAAAACCAACATTTATACACACATTTTTGTTTCTTATTTGCATAAAAATGCTGAAAAATCGGAACATTTTTTAGACAAAGTTGAACTCGTGCGTTTACCTCAGCCAAAGAATGTCTCAGAGATCGACGACAATTTACCGCTTTAAAAATAAACTGTAAACAGACAAAATCAACGTAAAAGCCAAAAATTACCACCCTTGAAGTATGTTGTGAATCACAGTACAGTCCTGCATATCTCCCCCGACCGCACTAAACCGCCATGAATTGCATCATATGATGAAATTCCCCCTAGCAACCAGCCACGCAATTCGGACGGACAGACGTCCGACCATGATTGAACACATTTGTGTTTCTTATTTGCTGAACAATCGGAAAATGTGTTACTGATCAATAATAAATACAAGTACAGTCCCGCACTAAACCGCCATGAATTTCATCATATGATGAAATTCCCCCTAGCAAACAGCCACGCAATTCGGCCGGACAGACGTCCGTCCGAAGTACTGACCGAGAATTCTTCCAAATCCATGCTGTGTGTATGTGTGTGTATACATACATTTGTACCTTGTACTTGTTGCACAGTACCAGAGCTCAAAACATATGAAAACTAATTTTTACGAGCTTGTGTCGGACCCCCAAAATATAAAATAAACAATCGATCCTTAAGCGCACACTCTACGATCGGTACAATAGGTTGGGTTGTATTTTGTATGATATGATATTTTATACTTCAAACAACGCTATTTTTATACATCTTCTTACATTTCATTCACAATAAACTACAAATATAACACAATAACCCTATATAACCTTACCAAAACTCTAAAACCACAAATTATTTTCGTTACATTATTTAATTTTTACGAGCTTGCGTTTTTGAAATATGATCTTTTTAATTACCCTGAGTAAAGTGCACAGTGGGTCGGTTAGCATAAAATGTGAAAACATTTATATAGATTCTACTAAAAATACACTTCACAACGAAAATTTAGTATTTTACACTTCAAAAACCAACATTTATACACACATACCTCTATACATACCTACAAAAACTACAGTCGATTATCAATTTTATTTTTTTGACCACATTTTTCACGATACGACCCACTGTGGGGCAGTATGGACATTCTTATACTACTAGGCTTCAATTCGCGCTAAAATGGTCGAGAATTCTTCAAAGGTAAAATTCATTTGTGGTATAAATTTTCGCAGGTGGGTTTTAAATGACTTGAGTCCCGCCTCCCACAATCCTCCTATATGAGGGGCACCTGGGGGAATGAAACTCCAATCCAAATGTTGATAACTATTGTTTTGGGTAGCGTCTTTTTGCAGAGTTCGTATAAATTCTATCCTATCCTTCTCTATAAATTCTGCTGCTCCTACAAAATTGGTACCGTTATCAGAGTAAACATTTGCTGGACATCCACGTCACCCGACAAAACGCGATAAAGCGGCTAAAACTGACTGAGTTGATAGATCACTAGTGGGTTATAAGTCTATAGCTTTTATAGAAAAGCAAACAAAGATGCAAACGTAACCCTTTGTTATTAAGCAAGCTCTCCCTGTGAAATTCTTGATGTTGAAGGGTCCAGCAAAATCTACTCTACTGTATTAAGGGCTTCAATCTAAATATCCTGAATTCATAACTGATAAAGCGAGTCATGAGTTGATTTCCGCCATGCATCGTAATTTTGTGAATAAACTCTACTAACAAAAGGGCTAATCTCGATTCGCATGGGATAAGAATTGGATGGCGCTCGTTATATGTAAGTGTCGGGGTCTGAACAAGGCAGTCATTGCTCCGATGATTCCTTTTGAATCAATAAATGTTCAATGAGCATGCTCTGTGCCGGCGTTTTAAGTGGCTCCAAATACTTAGACACGACAGAGTGATCGTATTTAAGTTGCTGATAATGTGGTTGTGTTAAGGAAGATAGTTTTGGGTAGTGATAAGACAGCACATAATCGAAGGGACATGCGTAGTCATGTGATTACATTTAGATAACGAAAATTACCACATGCCAGGGGTAATAAAAATATAAATGTGTAAAACAGATTGTGAGGCTGAGAAATGTACCACATAATCTAAATAAAGAGTCAATACGATAGCAGAAAATTCCAGAGAATTCAAAGGAAATACACAAAAGTCCAGCAAGATTTTTTTGAAAATGAAGCGCTTTGTTATGATCTCATAACAGTTAAAAAAGAAATATGTCATTGGTTTGACGAGGTTGCTAAGGAGAAAGAGCACAAATATGAATTGAGAAAGATGGCTAGTTTTATAAGACTCATATATTCGACATACAGCCAATATGTCCCCCATAATAAGTCTAAAAAAAGGAATGTTTGGAATATGTGTATAGAGAATGCGCCAACATATTTCCCAAAATGGGTCTACACACAAGTGCCATGGCTGCAATGCAGCTTGTAGGCGACATCCGTGAATCATACCGCAGTGCCCTTCACCTTATTGAGGAGCGGCTGGAAAATAGTGTCCAGAAAACCACTGCAGGAATTATGTTGCCGCGCTGATCAGTCGTAGTGAACAGACGTGTTTATCACATAGCGGATAGTAAAAACCTATTACGCAATCGCAAAAAAAAATTGTACAAAGTCTGGAAGGCCTATGTACATCGTAGTACCTATTACGGGCTAATACAGACAAAAAATAAATAAATTCTCTTGACGGGGATGCCTTCGTGTTCCGATGGAGCGGGGTTCCCCAATCGTCCGACGGTCCGTCCGTTGGCAAAAACCGACCACGCCGACACCACCACCACGACAGAGTGATCGTATTTTAGTTGCTGATAATGTGGTTGTGTTAAGGAAGATAGTTTTGGGTAGTGATAAGACAGCACATAATCGAAGGGACATGCGTAGCCATGTGATTACATTTAGATAAAGAAAATTACCACAATTAAGACATTTTGAACGCGATTTTGCATCAAATGTTTTAACAATTTTTTGTATATTTGTGATTTCGCTTTTTAGTACTTTAATTTTATAGGTTCCTTCGATAAATTCTACTATTCTACGAACATTTTCCTCAAAAGTGTGAAATGGGATTTCACACAAAATACAAAATAGTGACGAGTTCTTAAATGTTAACGCCATACTTGCAAAATTGGTAATGATATACATTCTCGAAGATGCTATATTTATATAAAAACAACAATATACCTGACATTTCTACCTGTTACATGTAATATGGGAAATTACAAAAATCATATATGAATGAATATTATTAACTATATGAATGAACACTACAACTATATGAATGAACATTACAAATTTTATACCTGTCAATAATTAAGGGTTTCCTAGAAATAGTGCCATAAAACAAAATTTTCTGATAGGTAAATCTTACAAATTTTTTTTATTGTTTGATAAAAACGTGTGATCTACAAGAAATCAGTGCATATTGACTGATATAATAACCAATAAGTACAAGAAGGTAGGGAAAAATTAAAAAAAAAATATTTTGCCTATAGACAGAAACGTAAATACGGCTTAAAATTCTTAAAAATGTATATATTTCGATGATTTTTTTTAAAGTTCTTTATTTTGATATTAGAAATCAGGGATGTAGCGATTATTCGCATTCGCATATGCGAACGCGAATTATTCGCATCATTTTAACATTCGCATTCGCAAAAACCATCTTTGGATTATTCGCATTCGCTTTCGCAAAAATATATTTCAGTATTCGCTTCCATTTGTTAAAAGTGTTAAATCTCCTTATTTCCTTCACACAATTCGAAGATGTTAATACCAATGAAAACCTCTGTCACTTCTCTTCAAAACTGTTGAAGAAATATTTTTGTCATTGTGGTAACAGAAGGTAAAACTATGGAAAACATTCTTAATACTTGAATATCCTGGAAAAGTATCAATTCAGTTCCTTACATTTGTTGGTACTGAAGGGACAAACTAGCATTCGCAAGAAATATATTTCAATATTCGCTTTCGCTAAAGTCACTTTCGTTACATTCCTAGTAGAAATAATAATCAAACGCAACATGTGGAAATTTCTAATGGAAAATCCCTCAATTCCCAAACAATACATCAAAAATCCACAAAAATGGGATTTTTTTATTTTTAGTCCTATATCTTCGATGCGAAAAGCCGAGCTCGGGATTCCCTTTGCAGTCGATTTTGTTACACCCTAATAAAAATAAATCAAAAAAAAAAATTAAATATTTAGCTTTGCGATTGGAGAAAATCGATCAAACTTTTGAAATTTATGTAAAAAAGGTCCAAATCGGAGAAGGGTGGCAAACACACCAATTAAAATTTTGGCTTCGTCTCCTTAAAAATTAGTACAAATTTGATATACTTTGTGTAACAAACTTTTTCTACAAGACCTAAACACGAATTGGACTTTTTTCGAAAAAAAATCTCCAAAAATTACATTTTTTAAAAAATTTTACTTTATAGGGCCATAACTTTCTTATTTCTTGACACATCTTATCGATTCTTATTTTCGTGATATTGTCAATTTTATTGGCAATCCATAAAAAACACGCGAACAAAATCGTTAAACGTTTGACAGAGATATTGGCTAAACTCCAAGGCAAAGTCGGCGAAAAAATGAAAAATTCAAATTTAAAATCCACATATCTCGGAAACTATTCAAGATATCTTCAAGCTATAAAATGTTTATTGTAGGTCCGTTCTAGGAGTATCCACTCAAAAGTTAGAAGCCGATGACAATTTTGTATACCCGAGGTGGTCAACTTTAGGGCCCAGTAGCTCCGCCCCCGTATGAGATAGGGGGCCCAAGTTACCTCTTGTATACACACCTAAAATTTCATCGCGATAAGTGGTTTTGAAATGGCAGAATTATGTCCATTTTGCCCACTGTGCATCGATTCGGGATGTATGAAAGCCTGATACAGCCTATATAAATTTTCTCCAGCCAGGGGATAATGTACTTTAACATTTTCCGCATTTCAACTGGAGTGATGCCGTCTGTTCCAGGTGACTTGAAGGGCTCAAAGCTGTATATCCCAGCAAATTCTGAATCTCTCAGTCAACAAACTAACGATGCTCGCACTCATGTTGGTCCTGCTGATCCTTGGGTTCTGTTGGGGAGTTCCCCGGGAAATGTGTTTCGAGCAGTACATTGAGCGACTGCTCGCTGTTTTTGGTCCAATTATTTGCCTCATCCTGTAGATAACCCACTGTACAGGGTGAAGCAGATAGTATCTTCCTCAGCCTTGCGGCGTCAGAGAGTGTCTTTGCTCCTTCCTAAGCTCCTTCTTATAAATCTTGAGTTGCTCTTTATAGGTATCCCAATCATTAGCGACCCCTGTAGATTTCGCCTTGTTGAATAGCTTGTTGCAGGTCTTTTTCCTAGTCTCTAGCTCAGAAGTCTACCATTGAGGTTTAGTTTTACCCTTATACCTTGTTTTTGGACAGGCTTCTTCAAGGGAACTATTGAATGATGTGGTTATGTGCTCGACCAGATTATCCAGACCGGCTTTATCATTCGGTTCATACAGAAGCTTAGAATTGAGGACAGGTGCCACTTTGTCTTCCTCACATTTCTGTGGACGGCAGGCTTAGGCGCTTTTTCGGCGAGTTTGAACTCAATATATTGGTGATCTGAGAATGAGTGGTCGTCCAGTACATTCCACCCAATAATAGCAAACTTTACGTCGAGTACTTCTTGTCTGTATTTAATTCTAAAGGTCGGTTTATTACCTATGTTGCAAATACTTAGGTTGGTAGTTAGAATAAAGTCAAGAAGCGAATCACCCCTATTGTTTATATCCGTACTAACCCAGATAGTATGATGAGTAAGTTGTTAGTGAATGAGACAGTCGCCTTTTTGTTACGTGGTCTCATTTACGTGAAGTTTAAATCTACAGATGAAATGGTTCTCATTGATGACATTGGAGACTTACAATCTCTTTTTCGTCCCACCCTTAATGAAGCCGAAGGCGCTGGCGCGGAAGCTGTTTAATTCAACAAACAAACAAATAATTTATCCACTTCATAAAATGTTTAATTTTTTGTATTATTGTAACTTCATAATTGTTAATGTTCTACTCAAATCATATAATATGTTTTTATTAATAGTTAAAAATCATATCATGATGCTCTGCATTGCCTATATAGCGTACATCTTTGTCAACAATGACTGTTAATTATATTCCGAGTTCCAACGATAGCATTAAGGATATGATCAGAATAATAGCGAATCAACACACTGGTTTAAATATATGTCATTTGAATGCTCAGAGTTTAGCACATAAGATAGACGAGTTTCGCTATCTGTTTCAGAATTCAGGAGTCGATATAATTTGTGTGACTGAAACCTGGTTTAACACATCAATAGCTGATAGTATAATAACCGCAGCTGGGTATAATGTTTTTCGTAATGATCGGCTTTCACATGCAGGTGGAGTAGCAATTTATTGCAAGAATGGATTTAGTTGTAAGATCATCGCCAAATCCAATTGCAATGAAAAAATAGAGCACATTTTTGTCGAAATTTCAAACTGTATGCAGAAAATTCTTATTGGATGCGTCTACAGACCACACCGTAGTTTGCCATATGATGCGCTAAGCATAGTAATTCAAAATTTGTCAGTTGAATACGACGACGTAATTATTGCAGGAGATTTTAATTCGAACGTTTTAGCGGAATCGCATCTATTGGATTCTTTCAAATCCGTTGGATTACATAATGTTAATTCGGTAAATCCTACACATTTCACAACCTCCGCCAATACACTATTGGACCTTTTCTTTGTTGCTGACTTGAACAAGGTCCTACTCTATGATCAATTGTCCGTGCCATGTTTTTCTAAGCACGATTTGATTTTAATTTCGTACGATGCTAGGACTTGCATTGAAACCCAACAACATAAATTTTATGACTTCCGTAAGCTGAACTATGATTTGTTACAATCTGAATTTTTTAAAGATAATTGGACCAGTGTATATACTCTAACGTCTGCTGATGAACAACTGTCATTTATAAATGAAAATGTGCAACATCTCTTTCATTTAACTATACCACTACGAACATCACGAAGGCAACATACTGGGAAATGTTGGTTTAGTACACATATTAAATCCTTAATAAATAAAAGAGATATTTGTTATCGACGCTGGAAACGCTTTAAAACATCACAATTATATGATGAATACAGTGCTCTTAGAAAAGAAGTCACTAAAGCAATAAGTTTGGCAAAATCACAGCACTACGCAGCTAAATTTAACTCTGCGATAAATTCAAAAAGTAAATGGAAGACAATTGGGGAAATTGGCATTGGTAAGAAATGCGATGTACCTATTCGAGCTGATCCTAATGAAATAAATGAATACTTCGTAAAAAGCTTGCGTGATATGCAATTTTGAATTCCGTTGTGCTAACCCATCTGAGGTGATGGATAGTTGTATCTCAGTGAAATCAAATGCAGTAGGTCTCGACAATATTCACCCGTGTTTTATGAAGATCCTGCTACCACACTTATTACCTCATATTACACATGTCTTCAACACGATACTTACGACCAGTCAATATCCTGCAGTCTGGAAACACGCAAAGATATTGCCACTTCCCAAATCTAGGAACAGTAATGACTTTCGCCCAATTGCCATTTTGCCATACCTATCTAAAGCTTTCGAAAAAATAATGCATTCCCAGATAAGCAAGTATCTGACCGAACATAACCTCTTAACGGATAAACAATCTGGTTTTCGTCCAAAAGACAGCTGCATAACTGCCCTCGCACATGTAACAGATTGCATAAGACACAATATGGATAACAATAAAATAACATTCCTCACCCTACTCGATCATTCCAAAGCTTTTGATTGTATTGATCACGAAATCCTATCTTCCAAGTTACGAGAAAAATTCTCTTTTACCAGAACTGCTACCAATCTAGTGTCGTCATATTTAAGCAATCGCTTTCAATCAGTTGTTCTAAATAATGTTTCCTCCAGACCACTGCACTTGGAACGCGGCGTCCCTCAAGGCTCGGTATTAGGACCGCTTATTTTTTCATTGTATATTAATGACCTTCCACTACAACTCCAATTCTGCAGTATCCACATGTATGCCGACGATGTACAGATATATTTAAGCTGTTCTAAAACATCAATCACTGATTGTGTTTCGAAAATCAACAGAGATCTCGAAAGAATTAACAACTGGGCATTGGTAAATAAGCTGTTTCTAAACCCTAACAAATCAAAGTGCATAGTTGTGGCAAAAAAGTCGCAACTTTCTTCTTGTGTTTTACCCATTGTCATCGGAGGTCAACAAGTAAAGTTCGTAAACAACGCTAAAAACCTAGGAATTATTTTCAATAACTCCCTCTCATGGACTGACCACATAGCAACTACAACAGGCAAAGTCTTTACAATGCTGCGTACACTATATCCGACATCGTACTATACCCCTCAACACATACGCATTCTTCTTGCGAAAACATATCTGATGCCATCACTTCTATATGGGTGTGAACTATTTTCAAGCTCTGACGCTAAAAGTATGTCAAGGCTAATGATAACTTTTAATGCCGTTTTGAGATATGTTTATGGATTACGACGGTACCAGAGTTGCTCTGCTGTTCAAAAATGTCTATACGGAGTTGACTTTCTACACCTGCTTAAAATAAAGACTTTAACCTTCTTGCACAACATAATATACACCAAAGCACCATCATACCTATACAACATAATTAGATTCGGTCGTTCAAGCAGAGGATTGCGGATCATTCCAATTAGACATAAATTGTTAATATCCGAACGTCACTTTATAGTTAATGCTATTCGTCTTTGGAACTCGCTTCCATTTCCCATACAACTTATAGGCAATGCAACGTCCTTTAAACTTTCACTATATGCTCATTTCCAGTAATTTATTTTATTTTCCATTCAATGTTTTTTTATCCGTAAAACGTTATTATTATTGCAACTATTATTGTTATTAAGTTAAATTAAATCATACTGTAACAATTGTAATTCACATACTATAATTTATAGGAACGTAGCGTCCTGTTGTATGTGAAAACGAAATAAATAAATAAATTTCATCCAAATTAGTGGAGACAGTACTCCTCCTTGTGGGGTCCCTCTGTTTACAAACCTTGTTAGAGTTGTGGACCCAAGACATGCTGTTATGCGTCTTCTGTTGAGCAGACTTTGAATTAGTCTAATCAAACTAGAGTTAACATTAAGATGTGACAGTGCCGCAATTACTGCATCTGGGTGAATGTTGTTAAAAGCCCCTTCTATGTCAAGAAATGCCACCATGGTGAATTCCTTGAAATGCAGGGACGATTCGATAGTGCTCACAAGTTCGTGCAGGGCTGATTCTGTAGACTTCCCCTTATTGTAAGCATGTTGGTTCACTGACAGGAGTTTTGTATCCAGGTTTTCCCTAATGAAATAATCTAAAAGTCTTTCCAGACCATTCAATAGGAAGGAGGATAGGCTAATTGGTCTGAAGTCTTTTGGCCTAGTGTGTGATATCTTCCCCGCTTTTGGTATGAATACCACTTTGGTATCCCTCCATCGATTTGGGATGTATGAAAGCCTGATACAGCCTACATAAATTTTCTCCAGCCAGGGGATAATGTATTTCAACATTTTCTGCATTTCTGCTGGAGTGATGCCGTCTGGTCCAGGTGACTTGAAGGGCTCAAAGCGATTAATAGCCCAGCTTATTCTGGATCTCTCAGTCAACAATCTAGCGACGCTCGCAGTCCACTCGCACTCTTGTTGGTCCTGCTGATCCTCTGGTTCTGTTAGAGAGTTCCCCGGGAAATGTGTGTCGAGCAGTACATTGAGCGACTGCTCGCTGTTTTTGGTCCAATTATTTGCCTCATCCTGCAAGTAACCCACTGTACAGGGTGAAGCTGATAATATTTTCCTCAGCCTTGCGGCGTCGGAGACCTTTTCCACTTCGCCACAGAAGGTATACCAAGAGCGTCTTTGCGCCTTTCTAAGCTACTTCTTATAGATCTTGAGTTGCTCTTTATAGGCATCCCAAACATTAGCGACCCCTGTAGATTAAGCCTTGTTGAATAGCTTGTTGCAAGTCTTTTTCATAGCCGTTAGCTCAGAAGTCCACCATTGGGGTTTAGTTTTACCCTTGTACCTTGTTTTTGGACAGGCTTCTTTAAGGGAACTATTGAATGATGTGGTGATATGCTCGACCAGATGATCCAGACCGGCTTTGTCATTCGGTTCGTACAGAAGTTTGGAGTTGAGGACTTTCTTGAAATTCTTTTCATACAGGTGCCACTTTGTCTTTCTCACATTTTTGTGGACGGCAGGTTCAGGCGCTTTTTCAGCAAGTTTGAACTCAATATAATGGTGATCTGAGAATGAGTGGTCGTCCAGTACATTCCACCCAATAATTTTGTCTGACAGCCGGTCAGTAGCAAACGTTACGTCGAGTACTTCTTGTCTGTCTTTAATTGTAAAGGTCGGTTTATTACCTATGTTACAAATACTTAGGTTGGTAGTTAGAATAAAGTCAAGAAGCGAATCACCCCTATTGTTTATATCCGTACTACCCCAGATAGTATGATGAGCGTTCGTGTCTGCGCCAACAATCAGCTCGACCTCGTCAGATGTTGCTTCTTCTACTACTTCCCTGAATAGAGCAGTCGGTACTACAGCTTCATAAGGCAAGTAACTGAAGATCACCCAATATATGCGATTACCGATCTCCAGACTAGCAGATGTTTGGTCTTTACCACTTAAATTAGCCAGGAGAAAGATACTTAGATCTTTCCTGGCCAAAATACAGGTTCTTGGAGTGCCTTCACAGCTGGCCACAAGCAGTTTAAAGTTGGGTGTCCTGATACCGCACACCCTTCCTCCCACTGCGTAGGGCTCCTGTATCAGGACGATGTCTACTGCACCTGTGGACAGGCGCAGCAATAGAGCCGCTGAGGCTGCTTTAGCGTGATGGAGGTTAATCTGTAAAATTCTTACCATCATTGGTAATTGACAGATTAACTTCCACCCCGACAAGTGTGTTATCGAACTCTTCGTCCGTATCATCGAGAAGCGTGTCCCCGCCAGATGCGTCAAAGAGTCCGGAGACTCCCCTCAGCCCCTCTGTGTCAGAAGTAGAGCTTTCGTCCTCAGAGTAGGACGTTACAGATCTTCTGTTAGAGTTGGAGTCACCCGAAATAATGGGCGTGGATACCTCCGCACTTCCAAAAAGCTGTGTATCAACCGCGGTGGACGACTCACCTTCCGCAGTGGGAACTATATCCTGCTTGTATACCTTCAGGACTATAGTCTCGAAGCCATACTGTAGGGTTGCACTTGCACGTTGTATATGGGAGGTGGATTCAGCGTTATGGATCAAATTGACCTGTCGCTTTTTACCATCCGCCTCACCCACCTTGCTGATTCTCCAATTATGGGCGGGCAGACCAGGATTGGAATCTTTTATTATTTCTAATATGTCAGCCGGGTTGGAGGGCTCTTCTGTAACCCAGGTGATGGCTCTAGGGTGACTAGGGATGTTGTTTTTTTCGACAACATCTAACTGGGCACCCGGCCACACCTCACCCGCTCGACTCAGAGCAGCCTTATACAGGTCTACTGATCTGGCATCACCGAAATATAAGAGCTTTACTCTCCCCTGATGCCATCCTGCATCGTTGCAGATTGGTGGTGTGCCCGGCATCTCTCTACGGACATCGAGGTAATGAGCCATAATGGCTGATTGCACATGGCTCCATTTGTCCTTGAGGATGGATCCATCCTCACTACTTCTGTCTATAACGGCCATCACTAGACTCTCCTTCGCCACTTCATTGAAGGGCTTGGTGAGTGTCCTGTTCATAGTGACATTTGGGCCTCTTGCCTTTTTCGAAGGCAGGGGTTCATCAGGTGATCTGATTCTTTTGACTTTATTAGCCGTTAACACAACTGAATTTGTGGCTCTTTCAGCCGGCTGATTGGCTTTAGAAGCATCTAAGACGTCTTTAGCCCAGGTAAGTGACTCTTTTTCTTTTTCGGTAAGAGCCGAAACCTCAACAGCCCCCAACTTCGTTAGAACTCTGAGCGCTATCCGGTGCTCATTGTGTTTCCGTTTTGACGGTCGGACATGACGTTTTCCCCTCACCGTACCACCTGTTGTGAGTACTGGGGGGAAATTTTCAGCATGTTTGTGTGGTCAGCTTTGGCCAAGACCAACGGACGGACAATAGGACGATTGGGGAACCCCGCTCCATCGGAACGCGAAGGCATCCCCGCCAATGATTTTTTTTTCTGTATTAGCCCGTAATAGGTACTACGATGTAGGCCTTCCATACTTTGTACAGATTTTGTTTTGTTTTTGCGATTGCGTAATAGGTACTGCGTAATAGATTTTAACTATCCGCTCTGTGCTAAACACGTCCGTTCACTACGACTGATCAGCAACGAGGGTGTTTCCTATGGAAATCGATTTGCATCTTCCACCGTTGATAAAAATTAGTTTCGGGAGAGACATTCATTATAAAAACTTGTTTTTTTATTTTTTCAATACAATATTCGCTGTGAAGACAAGAAAAATCAAAATTATTTTGTTAAATTTAGTGTATATTTATCCTCAGTCTCTACAAGACGTTTCAATTTTAAAAAAACTATTCAAATAAGTTTAGAAAATTATATTTTCTACTTTGGAGAATAACTTTTTAGTGACAAAAAAAAATATAAACAAGAAAATAAAAAGATCGTCAAGAGAAAATACTGATTTATTTAAACAAACATTAATAAAAAAAAACAAGCAACAAAATGGCTCACTACATTTGTAATCATTGTGATGTCTTTCAAACACAAGCATCATCTTGATAGACATTTAAAAAAACATTGTCCATCGTGCCATGTTTTCATCGATAATTTTTACAGCATGAGATATCATCAAAACATAGTACACAATAATGATCAGCAGGTTACTGGGAACATTAAAAATGAATGGAGTCAACAATCTGCTAACCATCACAAATTCAAACCCTTTAATTTACTACAAGAGTGGCAGGAACATCATCAGAACCTACAGCATCAACAACAACAACCACTACAACAGCAAGAACTACAACAACAAATCAAAAAATATGCTACACTACAGCAGTGTGGGCAACAGTGTGAGCAAGAACATCAATTTTCAGAACAGCAAAAACATCAACTACAACAACAACTCAACCAATATATTACACTAAAACAAAACCAACAACTACAACAACAACTCCACCAATATGCTATACTACAACAAAACCAACAACTTCATTCACATCAGGGAGCATCATTAGCAGAGAAACAGCTTTACACCTCATCTTCTTCGTCTAATATACAAAACAAAAGCGTGTCCACAGCAGAACATCAAATCACCCCCATGAATAATCAATGAGAAGAAGACAGACGATTGCAATGAAGAGGTGTATACAGATTTCATTCACAATCGTACAAATAGACACAAAACAAATGTGTTTAAAAACCTCAGTGATAACAAAAAGGAAATAAGAAGTTCCTTTAATAACCGTGTCGCTATATATGACTTTGTAAACAAGGAAAATGTGTTATACCCTGAGGAGTTTTTGCAAGAAGCTAGACTGTCGCTGGTGAAACAGCTAAATCTAAAATTAGCAGAACATAGCAATACAATTTAATCTGGAGCTTTTGGCTGAATATGTTAAACCAGCTGTTGAAGCGTCACAGCATGAAAAACCAAGCTCTTCAAAGAAAAGAAAACATCAATCAGAGGGGGTAGACGAACCCACAATATTCAGCCATATTACTAAGACGACATTAGATTGTTGCTGATCAGTCGTAGTGAACGGACGTGTTTAGCACAGAGCGGATAGTTAAAATCTATTACGCAGCACCTATTACGCAATCGCAAAAAAAAATCTGTACAAAGTCTGGAAGGCCTACATCGTAGTACCTATTACGGGCTAATACAGACAAAAAAATCGTTGACGGGGATGCCTTCGCGTTCCGATGGAGCGGGGTTCCCTAATCGTCCTACTGTCCGTCCGTTGGTCTTGGCCAAAGCCGACCACACCAAACATGGTGAAAATTTTCCCCCAGTACTCACAACAGGTGGTACGGTGAGGGGAAAACGGCATGTCCGACCGTCAAAACGGAAGCATAATGAGCACCGGATAGCGCTCAGAGTTTTGACGAAATTGGAGACTGTTGAGGTTTCGGCTCTTATCGAAAAACAAAAAGAGTCACTTACCTGGACTAAAGGCGTCATAGATGCTACATCGTAGTACCTATTACGGGCTAATACAGACAAAAAAATCGTTGACGGGGATGCCTTCGCGTTCCGATGGAGCGGGGTTTCCCAATCGTCCTACTGTCCGTCCGTTGGTCTTGGCCAAAGCCGACCACACCAAACATGGTGAAAATTTCCCCCCAGTACTCACAACAGGTGGTACGGTGAGGGGAAAACGTCATGTCCGACCGTCAAAACGGAAGCACAATGAGCACCGGATAGCGCTCAGAGTTTTGACGAAGTTGGAGACTGTTTAGATTTCGGCTCTTACCGAAAAACAAAAAGAGTCACTTACCTGGGCTAAAGGCATAGATGCTTCTAAGGCCAATCAGTCGGCTGAAAGAGCCACAAAGTCAGCTGTGTTAACGGCTAATAAAGTCAAAAGAATCAGATCACCTGATGAACTCCTGCCTTCGAAAAATGCAAGAGACCCTAATGTCACCATCAACAGGACACTCACCAAGCCCTTCAATGAAGTGGCGAAGGAGATGGCCGTTATAGACAGAAGTAGTGAGGATGGATCCATCCTCAAGGACAAATGGAGCCATGTGCAATCAGCCATTATGGCTCATTACCTCGATGTCCGTAGAGAAATGCCGGGCACATGCAGGATGGCATCAGGGGAGAGTAAAGCTCTTATATTTCGGTGATGCCAGATCAAAAGACCTGTATAAGGCTGCTCTGAGTTGAGCGGGTGAGGTGTGGCCGGGTGCCCAGTTGGATGTTGTCGAAAAAAACAACATCCCTAGTCACCCTAGAGCCATCACCTGGGTTACAGAAGAGCCCTCCAACCCGGCTGACATATTAGAAATAATAAAAGATTCCAATCCTGGTCTGCCCGCCCATAATTGGAGAATCAGCAAGGTGGGTGAGGCGGATGGTAAAAAGCGGCAGGTCAATTTGATCCTTAACGCTGAATCCACCTCCCATATACAACGTGCAAGTGCAACCTACAGTATGGTTGCACTTGCATACCTTGTATACCTTCAAGACTATAGTCTTGAAGGTATACAAGCAGGATATAGTTCCCACTGCGGAAGGTGAGTCGTCCACCGTGGTTGATACACAGCTTTCTGGAAGTGCGGAGGTATCCACGCCCATTATTTCTGGTGACTTCAACTCTAACAGAAGATCTGTAACGTCCTACTCTGAGGACGAAAGCTCTAATTCTGCCACAGAGGGGTTGAGGGGAGTCTCCGGACTCTTTGACGCATCTGGCGGGGACACGCTTCTCGATGATACGGACGAAGAGTTCGATAACACCCTTGTCGGGGTGGATGTTAATCTGTCAATTACCAATGATGGTAAGAATTTTACAGATTAACCTCCATCACTCTAAAGCAGCCTCAGCGGCTCTATTGCTGCGCCTGTTCACAGGTGCAGTAGACATCGTCCTGATACAGGAGCCCTACGCAGTGGAAAGAAGGGTGTGCGGTATCAGGACACCCAACATTAAACTGCTTGTGGCCAACTGTGAAGGCACTCCAAGAACCTGCATTTTGGCCAGCAAAGATCTAAGTATCTTTCTCCTGGCTAATTTAAGTGGTAAAGACCAAACATCTGCTAGTCTGGATATCTGTAATCGCATATATTGGGTGGTCTCCAGCTACTTGCCTTATGAATCTGTAGTACCGACTGCTCTATTCAGGGAAGTAGTAGAAGAAGCAACGTCTGACGAGATCGAGCTGATTATTGGCGCAGACACGAACGCTCATCATACTATCTGGGGTAGTACGGATATAAACAATAGGGGTGATTAGCTTCTTGACTTTATTCTAACTACCAACCTTAGTACTTGTAACATAGGTAATAAACCAACCTTTACAATTAAAGACAGACAGCAGGTACTCGACGTAACGTTTGCTACTGACCGGCTGTCAGACAAAATTATTGGGTGGAATGTACTGGACGACCACTCATTCTCAGATCACCATTATATTGAGTTCAAACTCGCGGAAAAAGCGCCTAAGCCTGCCGTCCACAGAAATGTAAGGAAGACAAAGTGGCACCTGTATGAAAAGAATTTCAAGAAAGTCCTCAACTCCAAACTTCTGTACGAACCGAATGACAAAGCCGGTCTGGATAATCTGGTCGAGCATATCACCACATCATTCAATAGTTCCCTTGAAGAAGCCTGTCCAAAAGCAAGGTACAAGCGTAAAACTAAACCCCAATGGTGGACTTCTAAGCTAACGGCTATGAAAAAAACCTGCAACAAGCTATTTAACAAGGCTGAATCTACTGGGGTCGCCGGCTGTCAGACAAAATTATTGGGTGGAATGTACTGGACGACCACTCATTCTCAGATCACCATTATATTGAGTTCAAACTCGCTGAAAAAGCGCCGGAACCTGCCGTCCACAGAAATGTGAGAAAGACAAAGTGGCACCTGTATGAAAAGAATTTCAAGAAAGTCCTCAACTCCAAACTTCTGTGCGAACCGAATGACAAACCCGGTCTGGATAATCTGGTCGAGCATATCACCACATCATTCAATAGTTCCCTTGAAGAAGCCTGTCTAAAAACAAGGTGCAAGGGTAAAACTAAACCCCAATGGTGGCATTCTGAGCTAACGGCTATGAAAAAAACCTGCAACAAGCTATTTAACAAGGCTAAATCTACTGGGGTCGCTAATGTTTGGGATGCCTATAAAGAGCAACTCAAGATCTATAAGAAGGAGATTAGAAAGGCGCAAAGACGCTCTTGGTATACCTTCTGTGGAGAAGTGGAAAAGTTCTCCGACGCCGCAAGGCTGAGGAAAGTACTATCAGCTTCACCCTGTACAGTGGGTTACTTGCAGGATGAGACAAATAATTGGACCAAACAGCGAGCAGTCGCTCAATGTACTGCTCGACACACATTTCCCGGGGAACTCTCTAACAGAACCAGAGTGCGAGTGGACTGCGAGCGTCGCTAGCTTGTTGACTGAGAGATCCAGAATAACCTGGGCTATTAATAGTTTTGAGCCCTTCAAGTCACCTGGATCAGACGGCATCACTCCAGCAGAAATGCAGAAAATGTTGAAGTACATTATCCCCTGGCTGGAGAAAAATTATGTAGGCTGTATCAGGCTTTCATACATTCCGAATCGATGGAGGGATACCAAAGTGGTATTCATACCTAAAGCGGGGAAGATATCACACACTAGGCCAAAAGACTTCAGACCAATTAGCCTATCCTCCTTCCTATTGAAAGGTCTGAAAAGATTTTTAGATTATTTCATTGGGGAAAACCTGGATACAAAACTCCTGTCTGGAACCAACATGCTTACAATAAGGGGAAGTCTACAGAATCAGCCCTGCACGAACTTGTGAGCACTATCGAATCGTCCCTGCATTTCAAGGAATTCACCATGGTGGCGTTTCTTGACATAGAAGGGGCTTTTAACAACATCCATACATACGGCAGTGTCACATCTAAAGGTGAACTCTAGCTTGATTAGACTAATTTAAAGACTACTCAACAGAAGACGCATAACAGCATGTCTAGGGTCCACAACTCTAACAAGGTTTGTAAACAGAGGGACCCCACAAGGAGGAGTATTGTCTCCACTAATTTGGAACCTAGATGTGAATGAAATCCAGCTAGATTTAGAACGTTGTGGCTGCAACGTCGTGGCATATGCGGACGACGTTGCAATCGCAGTGAGTGGCAAATTCGAAATCGTCCTCCGAGACATTCTACAGGTGGCTCTGAACAAATTGGCTACATGGGCCAGAAGCAGCGGTTTTGGGCATAAACCCAAACAAGACCTAATTGGTTCTCTTTACTAGGATGAATAACCTCGGATAAATGGAACAGATCTAGTCTTTTCTGAAAGTGCAAAATTTTTAGGAATAATTCTAGATAGAAAACTGTTATTTAGACTTAATGTATTGGAACGTGTAAGGAAGGCTAACGTCGCCTTATATTCCTGCAAAAAGGCTGTAGGGTCGCGGTGGGGCATCTCTCCTAAAATCGTCCACTGGATATATATAGCAGTAGTTCGTCCTATACTGCTATACGGCATTGTGGTATGGTGGACGGCAATTGACAAACTAACCATCACCAACCTACTAACAAAGGTTCAGAGAACTGCCTGCCTGAGCATAAGCCTTAAGGACTGCAACGACCGAGTCTCTACAAGCCCTACTCCATATACTGCCGATTAATATTGTGGCGAGATAAGTTGCAACCAAAGCGGCAATAAGATTAAACTGTCTATCAATGTGGAGGTACAAGACCTATGGTCACAAGAGGATATCAAAGTGTAGTGCTATGGTAACCGACCGAGTGGACTATATACCAACTGTGTACACCTTCGAGAGAAATGACATCACTATGATTCCCGCCAGAGATGAATGGGTCGGCAGAATACCGGGTAATAGAAACCATCTCCACTTTTACACGGATGGTTCGAAGCTTGATGAAAAGGTTGCCTTCGGAGTACACTGTGAAGAACTTAGTCTGGATATAGCTCACAGACTACCAGATACCTGCAGTGTCTATCAAGCCGAAATAATGGCAATATGGGAAGTCGCCAAGTGGCTGAGTCGCAACATAGTAACCAACACTGGCGTTGTCATTTACTCGGACAGCCAGGCTGCCATCAATTATCTGGAGGCAACATCCCTAAATTCACAAACAGCCCTCGACTGCCGCAGATCTCTTAACGAGATGGCTGAGCAGCTTAATATACACCTCATATGGGTGCCTGGGCATAGGGATATCCCGGGGAACTGCAAAGCCGATGAACTTGCTAGGAAAGGGACGACATCACAAATTCTCGAAGAATTTGCATATATTGGTGCGCCACTATCCATGTGCAAGCTTTGGCTTAGGCAAGAGGCAATCAGGCAGTCCAACGAAAGATGGACAGAAATCGGCACCTGCAGAGTAGGTAGACAAATCTGGCCAGAGTAGCTAGACAAATCCTGCAAAAAGGCTGTAGGGTCGCGGTGGGGCCTCTCCCCTAAAATCGTCCACTGGATATATATAGCAGTAGTTCGTCCAATACTGTTATACGGCATTGTGGTATGGTGGACGGCAACTGACAAACTAACCATCACCAACCTACTAACAAAGGTTCAGAGAACAGCCTGCCTGAGCATAAGCGGAGCCTTAAGGACTACAGCGACCGAGTCTCTACAAGCCCTACTCCATATACCGCCGTTTAATATTGTGGCGAGAGAAGTTGCAACCAAAGCGGCAATAAGATTAAACTGCCTATCAATGTGGAGGTACAAAAACTACGGTCACATGAGGATATTAAAGTGTGGTGCTATGGTAACCGACCTAGTGGACTATATACCAACGGTGTACACCTTCGAGAGAAATTACATCACTATTATTTCCGCCAGAGATGAATGGGTTGGAAGAATACCAGGTAATAGAAATCATCTCCACTTTTACATACACGGATGGTTCGATGTAATTTACTCGGACCTCCAGGCTGCCATCAATTCTCTGGATGCAACATCCCTAAATTCACAAACAGCCCTCGACTGCCGCAGATCTCTTAACGAGATGGCTGAGCAGTTTAATATACACCTCATATGGGTGCCTGGGCATAGGGATATCCCGGGGAACTGCAAAGCCGATGAACTTGCTAGGAAAGGGACGACATCACAAATTCTCGAAGAATTTGCATATTGGTGCGCCACTATCCACGTGCAAGCTTTGGCTTAGGCAAGAGGCAATCAGGCAGTCCAACGAAACATGGACAGAAATCGGCACCTGCAGAGTAGCTAGACAAATCTGGCCAAGGTATGACCTGAGAAGATCAAAATATCTCCTCGCACTAGAGAGGCAAAGATTGTCTACGTTAGTATCAGTTCTGACGGGACACTGCTTGATGGGCGAACAAGCCAAAAGATTGGGTATTGACTCTAATAACTTCTGCAGAAGCTGTGGAGAGCATTGAGCACTTGCTATGCGACTGCCCCGCTCTGAGTAAACGACGACTGGACATACTGGGGTCGGCTTTTCTAGGCAGCCTAACAGATCTTTCCAGTACCGATATTCGTACTATCGACAAATTTGTATATCAAACAGGTTGGTTTCGATGAGGGGCATTTCAGCCCGTGGTAACACTGGGGACCTAAACTGGTCTATGTGAGCTTGTATAAACAATACGGCTGCCACCATAACCTAAACCTAAGATGACATTAGGAACCCAAGCTGATGACATCGACAACCATTTGTGTGCACACATTTATCAAATTATGAATAAAATGTCAGAGTTTCAGGAGAGAGACTCAGGACGGGCACTACAACAAATTCTTAAGGTTGAAATTAATATAAATAAATCTGTCCTTCCAGACAATTTCGTCGAATTTCAAGAAGTTGTTCACGAATGTTGTTATCATGAAGGCCTTGAATAAACTGCGCCCTTAGAAATACATCGGCAATTAAACTTTTACACTTGTTGTTGACACACATGTTGACACAAATTCACAATCGTTGATATCAGTGCGAAGTACCGCCACAAAATCCGCTATAGACTGACCGTCGCTCTGATACTTCGACAAAAATGTATGCTGTGCCACCAAAACATTACTTTTCGGAGCCAAATGATCTTCCAACAGCTTCAGTAAATCTGCGTAATTCAGTTCTTTCGCTATCTTTGGTGCGGCCAACGCAGTCACCATATTGCAATTTTTCGCGCCCATTGAATTCAGAAGTAGCTTTGCACAATACTCCTGATTGTCTTGAACTCCCTTCATTGTCACATAATTTGTGAATCTTTGAATATAATTCCTGTACGTCTCCTTGGCCGGATCAAAGACGTCAAAGTTGGGTACCAGTGTTGTGTTGATGTTACTGCTGCCTTGCCCTGTACTGGAAGAAGCACCACCACCAACAGTCAACTTTGATAGTAGCTAAACCAATGATTCTTGCACCTTCATAAAAGCGGCAAATTGAGCGGCATCCATTTTGTATTAATTTAAGTTTTCTTCACAAGAAAAAAAGAATATCAGTTTTGAACAAAATATTTATTTGAATTTTTCAGTCTCGTCGCCAAACTATTGTATCTTCAGATGATGGTATGGTTGATGACCGGGTAGAAATAATGAAATGCACGACTTCTAACTATTATAATAATTATTTATTGTAATATTCAAATTATAACTATGGATGATAAAAGATGGTTACTGTTCGACTGTTCCCATCCTCGTCGCCAAACTGTTGTATCTTCAGATGATGATATGGTTGATGACCGGGTAGAAATAATGAAATGCACGACTTTATATTATATATATTCACTTTATAACTATGAATGATAAAAGATGGTGATGTTGTCCGAATGAATAGAACAAAAGCAAAACACCTCTTACACAATCATAACATACGACAAGTGTCATAAGGACAGTGATGCCATACTGACACTTGTAAAGGACTATGTATAACAAAAGATAACAATGCGCACATATAGTCATAACAATAACAGTTTCCTATCTAGAATTATTCCTAAAAATATTACACTTGCAAAAAAGACTAGATCTGTTCCATTTATCCGAGGTGGAGGGTCCACATGTGGGACATTATTCATCCTAGTAAAGAGAACAAATTCTGGCTTGTTTGGGTTAACGACCAAACCGCTGCTTCTGGCCCATCTAGCCAACTTGTTCAGAGCCATCTGTAGGATGTCTCTGAGGACGTTTACGAATTTGCCACTCACTGCTCACTTGTTGCAGGTCTTCTTCATAGCCGTTATCTCAGAAGTCCACCATTGAGGTTTAGTTTTACCCTTGCACCTTGTTTTTGGACAGGCTTCTTCAAGGGAACTATTGAATGATATGATGATATGCTCGACCAGATTATCCAGACCGACATTGTCATTCGGTTTGTACAGAAGTTTAAGGTTGATGACTTTCTTGAAATTGTTCTCATACAGGTGCCACCCTCTTCCTCACATTTCTGTGGAAGGCAGGTTTAGGCGCTTTTTCAGCGAGTTTGAACTAAATATATTGGTGATCTGAGAATGAGTGGTCGTCCAGTACATTCCACCCAATAATAGCAAACTTTACGTCGAGTACTTCTTGTCTGTATTTAATTCTAAGGGTCGGTTTATTACCTATGTTTCAAATACTTAGGTTGGTAGTTAGAATAAAGTCAAGAAGCGAATCCGTACTAACCCAGATAGTATGATGAGCGTTCGTGTCTGCGCCAATAATCAGCTCGACCTAGTCAGACTTTGCTTCTTCTACTACTTCTTCACTCTATTAGAGCAGTCGGTACTATAGCTTCATAAGGCAAGTAACTGGAGACCACCCAATATATGCGATTACCGATCTCCAGACTAGTAGCTGTTTGGTCTTTACCACTTAAATTAGCCAGGAGTAAGATACTTAGATCTTTCCTGGCCAAAATGCAGTTTCTTGGAGTGCCTTCACAGTTGTCCACAAGCAGTTTAAAGTTGGGTGTCCTGATATATTCTGTTAGATTCGGAGTCACCAGAAATAAGCCGTGTATCAACCACGGTGGACGACTCACCTGACGCAGTGGGAGTTATATCCTGCTTATATACCTTCAAGACTATAGTCTCGAACCCATATTGTAGGGTTGCACTTGCACGTTGTATATGGGTGGTGGATTCAACGTCAAGGATCAAATTAACCTGACGCTTTTTACCATCCGCATCACCCACCTTGTTGATTCTCCAATTATGATTCCGATGACTTTATTAGCCGTTAACACAACTGAATTTGTGGCTCTTTCAGCCGGCTGATTGGCCTTAGAAGCATCTAAGACGCCTTTAGCCCAGGTAAGTGACTCTTTTTCTTTTTCGGTAAGAGCCGAAACCTCAACAGCCCCCAACTTCGTTAGAACTCTGAGCGCTATCCGGTGCTCATTGTGCCTCCGTTTTGACGGTCGGACATGACGTTTTCCCCTCACCGTACCACCTGCTGTGAGTACTGGGGGAAAATCCTCACCATTTTTGGTGTGGTCGGCTTTGGCCAAGACCAACGGACGGACCGTCGGACGATTGGGGAACCCCGCTCCATCGGATCACGAAGACATTCCCGTCAAGAGAATTTATTTATTTTTTGTCTGTATTAGCCCGTAATAGGTACTACGATGTAGACCTTCCAGACTTTGTACAGATTTTTTTTGCGATTGCGTAAGAGGTTTTTACTATCCGCTCTGTGATAAACACGTCCGTTCACTACGACTGATCAGCGCGGCAATATACATAATTCCTGAAGTGGTTTTCTGGACACTATTTTCCAGCCGCTCCTCAATAAAGTGAAGGGCACTGCGGTATGATTCAAGGATGTCGCCTACAAGCTGCCTTGCAGCCATGGCACTTGTGTGTAGACCAAGTTTGGGAAATATGTTGGCGCATTCTCCATGCTCATATTCCAAACATTCCTTTTTTTAGACTTATTATGGGGGACATATTGGCTGTATGTCGAATATATGAGTCTTATAAAACTAGCCATCTTTCTCAATTCATATTTGTGCTCTTTGTCCTTAGCAACCTCGTCAAACCAATGACATATTTCTTTTTTAACTGTTATGAGATCATAACCAAGCGCTTCAAATTATTGCTTTGAATTCTCTGGAATTTTCTGCTATCGTATTGTCTCTTTATTTAGATTATGTGGTACATTTCTCAGCCTCACAATCTGTTTTACACATTTATATTTTTATTACCCCTGGCATGTGGTAATTTTCGTTATCTAAATGTAATCACATGGCTACGCATGTGATTATGTGCTGTCTTATCACTACCCAAAACTATCTTCCTTAACACAACCACATTATCAGCAACTAAAATACGATCACTCTGTCGTGTCTAAGTATTTGGAGCCACTTAAAACGCCGGCACAGAGCATGTTCATTGAACACCCTCAATCCATTTATTGATTCAAAAGGAATCATTGGAGCAATGGCTGCCTTGTTCAGACCTCATCACTTACATATAACGAGCGCCATCCAATTCTTATCCCATACGAATCGAGATTAGCCCTTTTGTTAGTAGAGTTCACAAAATTACGATGCATGGCGGAAATCAACTCATGACTCGCTTTATTAGTTCTGAATTTAGGATATTTAGATTGAAGCCCTTAATAGAGATTTTGCTGGACCCTTCAACATCAAGAATTTCACAGGGAGGGCTTCCTTAATAACAAAGGGTTACATTTGCGTCTTTGTTTGCTTTTCTATAAAAGCAATAGACTTATAACCCACTAGTGATCTATCAACTCGGTCAGTTTTAGCCGCTTTATCGGGTGACGTGGATGTCCAGCAAATGTTTACTCTGATAACGGTACCAATTTTGTAGGAGCAGCAGAATTTATTGAGAAGGATAGGATAGAACTTATGCGAACTCTGCAAAAAGACGCTACCCAAAACAATAGTTATCAACATTTGGATTGGAGTTTCATTCCCCCAGGTGCCCCTCATATTGGAGGATAGGAGTCAAGTCATTTAAAACCCACCTGCGAAAATTTATACCACAAATGAACTTTACCTTTGAAGAATCCTCGACTATTTTAGCGCAAATTGAAGCCTGCCTTAATTCTCGACCCCTAAGCCCAGCCAGAGCCGACCCTTCCGACTTAATTTCTCTGACCCCAGCTCATTTTCTGATCTGTACTTCGATTTTGACCCCAGTGGTTGTTGATGGAACACCACTTCATTCATATGGCGAGCCTGGCTTTGCAGTGGCCCATTCTGTGTCGACCCAAATTTTCAACCCTTTTTCGACCGCAATTTCGTGTTTAAAGTCATGTTTCGTATCTGGATGGTTAGTGTAGCCATTATCCTTAACGGCTCGCCACGAAAAATTGTCCGACGGAGTAAAATCGCAGCTGCGAGGCGGCCATAGTTCAATAAGCAACCGCTACATTGGCCACATTTCCTCCAATTGGAATTAAATCGTTGTAAAAACAAAATTTTATAATCGACTTCATGTTTTAATCGAAATTCAGGGAAGGAAAATCCCCTGATACTAGGACAATAACTAGCAAGTTTAAAGAAAGTCGGTTTACATTTAGATATTGGTCCCATATGTAAGTACCTTCCGATTTGGCATCTAAGCGCCATAGAAGCTGTTTTTTAAACCGATCAATGTGAAACTTGGCAAAAAGATGTCTCTTCAATCACTAATAAAACCAAAAAAATCTGGAAAATATGTTTAGATTAGGATATAGCCCCATATATATATATACATTCCTTCCGATTTGGCATCTAAGCCGATCAAATTATATATTGGCAGTGCAAAATATCTTATCTTCATATGTTATAAATTAAAAAATAAATGAATACATATACTTATATGTACATATCGCAAAATTAACAGAGCTTATCTTGTTTTTCTTACATCGGCAATTCCCGGGATGTGCTAAACTTTTTCCCAGTTTCTTGGGAAATAAAAAAGTCCGGGAAAAGAGAAACTGTAGTAAGAACTGATCAACACATTAAGGTCGTGGATATTCGGACAGCCAACGGATTAGTTAGTCGACCGATTACGAGAATCGTCAAATTGTTTTCCAACTGACTAACAACTTAGCTTAGGTTAGGTTAGGTTGAAGAGAGGAGACGTTTAAACGTCTCGTGTCCATGGACATACACTTAAGCCAGTGGTTCGGCCTGTTGTGCGCTCCTTATTTATGATCTTTTTATACCTCACAAGTTACAGAAAATCGGTACTAGACACGAATTTTCTCAGTATCTTCCAGTCATATTCTCTGAGATGAGTCAAGTCTGGCAATATGTCGGATCCGAAATGTTGGGATCTTGCATGTGTGAAAGCCGGGCAGTGACACAGAAAATGTTCCATCGTTTCGATGTTTTCTCTGCATGCCCTGCATTCGTCGTTTTCTGCTAGTCCTATGCGATGAAGATGTGCTTGTAAGCTTGAGTGTCCCGTTAGAACACTCATCATCTTACTAATATCGATCTTGTTTAGTTTCAGAAGACTTCTTGTTTTCTTTTCATTTGGGTCACACCACAGTATCTTTGCAGTTGCTCCTACTGTTGCGCTATTCCACACAGTTTTATGAGCCATCAACTGCCCAGTGCTTCAACTCATTTTTCGTGACTTCGAAAGGTTTCCAATTTTCCAAGTTTATTACTCGAAGTTCTCTGCCCTTTGAAGCCAAGTTGTTTGCCCGTTCATTTCCAATCACACCGTTGTGTCCTGGTACCCAGCAAATACGCAATTGACCAAGGGCTGAGTAATCATTTATCGTTCTTTTACAGTCCAACACAGTTCTGGATTTGACCCTTTCCGATGTTATTGCTTTAATCGCCATTTGGCTATCTGTGAAGATGTTGGCATATTTAGGCTTTGTCGTGTTACTGAGCCAGTTCACACACTCCGTGATTGCTCGAACTTCTGCTTGAAATACCGTGTTATGGTCAGGGAGGCGGAAGTGAAGTTCGACTTCTGGTTCATCAATAAAAAGTCCAAGACCCGTCCTTCCTCCTCGCTTGGACCCATCCGTGTAGCAGCTGGTTCCCACTGGCACATGGGCCAAAGTTCCATTTTCCCAGGAGCGTCTGTCTGGCACAAACGTATCACAGTAGCTGTAAGCCGCACTTCAGGAATGCGGTCCGAGATTTCTGGCGTTTGAATGTGACCAACTAGATATTCTAAAATCTTCTGATGGTACGACTTGTGGTCTCGATTTATCCATTCACCCATCACTTGTAGACGTCTTGCTGTGAGGGCTGCCTCCTACTTTATACGGATGTCTATTGGTTGGATGTGCAGTATAGTCTCCAACGCTTTTGTTGGTGCAGTTCTAAATGCCCCGCTTATGCCTAGACGGCACATACGTTGAATTTTTTGCAAAGGTATTACGTTGCACTTCTTGTACATTGATGTCCACCACACTACAGAGGCGTAGGTGATTATTGGTCTAATCACGCTCATGTAAAGCCAGTAAGTCATATTTGGACGTAGTCCCCATTTTAAACCTATAGCTCTTCTGCGCAACGACCAACATCTGTGTGCCTTTGTAACTCTTTCTTCAAGATGATCTTTCCAGTACAGTTTCTGATCCAAGATTACTCCCAAGTATTTTACCTTTTTAGTTATAGCAATTGTCTTATTCAGGAATCGAGGCGGGGTAAAGCGTGGGATCTTCGTTTTCCTTGTAAATAGACATGTTTCTGTTTTGTCTGGGTTAACATTTAATCCCCTTGGTTGTGCCCAGTTATATGCTATGTTAAGTGCCTCTTCAGCTCTTCTGCATAATATATTTGGATGAAAGCCCCTTAGAAGTATTACAACGTCGACTGGTTTAAGTTCTTCATTGGTGAGGGCTTTTAGGAGACTGTGTATCGTCGTAACCCATAGAAGATGCGATAAAATGCCCCCCTGAGGTATACCACGATTTACCTTGTCTCTAATTTTTACGTCATATGACCCACAAATAATCCACCTATTCCTTAGCATATTGTTGATCCAGTTTTTCAGCGCCCGGTCAACCTGAAACTCGTCTAAGGACTGGATAAGTGTATCGGTCTGTACATTGTTAAATGCACCCTCAATGTCTATGCAAACAGCAAGTGTATACATTTCTTTACTGAAGGACTCTTCTATGTGGTGCACTACCTCATGCAGAGCTGTTTCCACTGATCTTCCTTTGACATAGGCGTGTTGTTTGAATTTTATCCTGTCATCCGCTATTTTACCTTTGACCATGTTATTAATTATTCGCTCCATTGTTTTTAACAGGAAAGAAGTAAGGCTAATGGGTCGATAAGCCTTTGGGGTCGTATAACTCGCCTTGCCAGGCTTTGGTATGAAGACCACCCTTGATTCCTGCCAGTTTTTTTGGGGTATACGAATGGGTTAGGCATGCAGAGAACACCCCAGCCAGATGAGTTGATACCAGATCCACCTCATTCTGCAGAAGTGCTGGAAATATTCCATCCGGTCCCGCAGCCTTAAAGGGAGAGAAACTTTTTATCGCTTCTTTAACCATACCATCTGTTATATCCGTAATAGGTACTTGATGCAATACATTTTCATTCTGTAACTGTTCCTCTGTTGGTCCAGCATTACCAGTCGGAAAATGAGTTTTCATCAAGAGCCTTACGGTATCCTCTATAGTTTCCATCCTTTTACCCGTTTCATCCACCAGTGTTTCGGTTTGTACATGAGTTTTTGAGAGGAACTTTTTCATTTTAGACATGCTGTTAACGCTGTCTACCTGTTCACAGGAAAGCCTCCAGGAGTTACGTTTCGCCGATCTAACGATTTTGTTGTATTCTTTGAGTCTTCTGTGGTAGTCGTCCCAATATACTGATTGTTTTTTACGTCGAGCTCTATTGTAAAGTCTGCGGACATCTTTGCCAATCGAGCGAATTTGTCCTGTCATCCAGGGTTTCTCATCTTCGAATGATTTTACAAGGGCCACGGTAATCTTCTTAACATTGATATCAATGTCTTCTGCACATAGATAATCGCGTGTAGGCTGCCCCAATCGATTTCTAAGTAGATTTCCGAATTTAGTCCAGTCGGTCTTAGCCTTATTACGGAAACTTATGGGGTTTGGCGGTGGCCGTGCAATTTTAAACCTTATATAACGGTGGTCTGAATAGGAGTGTTCATCCGAAACCCTCCACTCATGAATCTAATCAATAAGATTTTCTGAACATATCATTATATCTAATACTTCTTCCCTAATTTTGTTAACAAAGGTTGCAGTGTTTCCTATGTTAAGAGTTATGAGGTCATTTGTATTCAAAAATTCGATAAGGGCGTGTCCCCTTTTATTGGTGTTAGTACTACCCCAAGCGATATGATGGGAGTTGGCGTCACATCCAGCTAATAACTCTTTGGATTCCCTCACCAGACGTTGTAATTCCGACGTAGGTGGCAATGTCGGCGCATCGAATGGCAGACGCCATGTACATATTTCCATTACCTTGCCTCAGCACCGTTGCGTCCGATGTTGACAACTCTGGAGAGAAAATAAAACATAAGTTTTTACGGCACAGAATACAAGTCCTTGGATGAGTACCTGTGTTAGCGTAGAAAAGGTTATAGTTCACATGGTTTAATCCAGTAACCTTGTTGCTAGTTGTCCATGGTTCCTGGCTCAAAGCAATATGAACCCTGCCTTTATTTATGATGTCCATCAGAGCGTTGGATGCTGTCTCGCTCCGGTGGAGGTTTATCTGGATGACATCAATCATTGTCTTTCCAGTAAAAGTTTCATTTGGGAGTCTATCCTATCTGGTGGCACCCATTACACTAGCCAACAGTCGTTTTGTTATTTGGTTCTAGCATAGTTTTTCTCATTGATTTTGACCTACTGAACACGAAAATGAGTTTTAAAAATTTTTCTGTCGATTGGTTTTCGAGATCCAAATTTTTGAACTTTTTTTTTTAAATTTTTGGAGGTACACTTACAATTTTGAGCATATCATTCGTCTTCTTTGACGTATTTGATCCTACTACTACTCAAATTAAAGCAAATTGAGCCGTCTACAACTCATTCTCAGAAAAATTTCAAATCGGGTGAGTAGTTTTGATGTTGGCAGTCGGTCTTAGCCTTATTACGGAAACTTATGGGGTTTGGCGGTGGCCGTGCAATTTTAAACCTGGTGGTCTGAATAGGAGTGTTCATCCGAAACCCTCCACTCATGAATCTAATCAATAAGATTTTCTGAACATATCATTACATCTAATACTTCTTCCCTAATTTTGTTAACAAAGGTTGCAGTGTTTCCTATGTTAAGAGTTATGAGGTCATTTGTATTCAAAAATTCGATAAGGGCGTGTCCCCTTTTATTGGTGTTAGTACTACCCCAAGCGATATGATGGGAGTTGGCGTCACATCCAGCTAATAACTCATTACTTGTGTGTTTGGATTCCCTCACCAGACGTTGTAATTCCGACGTAGGTGGCAATGTCGGCGCATCGAATGGCAGACGCCATGTACGAATGGCAGACGCCATGTACGTATTTCCATTACCTTGCCTCAGCACCGTTGCGTCCGATGTTGACAACTCTGGAGAGAAAATAAAACATACGTTTTTACGGCACAGAATACAAGTCCTTGGATGAGTACCTGTGTTAGCGTAGAAAAGGTTATAGTTCACATGGTTTAATCCAGTAACCTTGTTGCTAGTTGTCCATGGTTCCTGGCTCAAAGCAATATGAACCCTGCCTTTATTTATGATGTCCATCAGAGCGTTGGATGCTGTCTCGCTCCGGTGGAGGTTTATCTGGATGACATCA
Organism: Eudasyphora cyanicolor; assembly: GCA_963930755.1. Taxonomy (NCBI): domain Eukaryota; kingdom Metazoa; phylum Arthropoda; class Insecta; order Diptera; family Muscidae; genus Eudasyphora; species Eudasyphora cyanicolor. The sequence goes on along the minus strand of OZ005734.1, from coordinate 150,938,470 downwards.
ATCATTGTCCTTCCAGTAAAAGTTTCATTTGGGAGTCTATCCTATCTGGTGGCACCCATTACACTAGCCAACAGTCGTTTTGTTATTTGGTTCTAGCATAGTTTTTCTCATTGATTTTGACCTACTGAACACGAAAATGAGTTTTAAAAATTTTTCTGTCGATTGGTTTTCGAGATACAAATTTTTGAACTTTTTTTTTTAAATTTTTGGAGGTACACTTAAAATTTTGAGCATATCTTTCGTCTTCTTTGACGTATTTGATCCTACTACTACTCAGCCGTCTTGAGCCGTCTAGAACTCATTCTCAGAAAATTTTCAAATCGGGTGAGTAGTTTTGATGTTGGCGGCTTAAAAAGGTTAAAAAACTGCGTTTTTTTAGTAAAAATGTGGCAGAAAAATTCATATAAAAATTCATATAAAATATAAAACGCGATGCTAACAGCGATTATGGTTTTTTTACGTATAGCTGGCATTTTTTCAAAGAAAATAAGCACTTACTTAACAAAATCTGACAACAAATGGCGGACTTATAATTTTTTTGGTAAAAGACCGAAATTCCGCTATTTCACGATATTTTGATTTTCATTATTTGCACAGCTTACCTACCCAACGCAAACGAATAAATACATTTGAACTTAATTTAAAATAAACAAATTAGTCTTAGTATATTATTTTTTAATTTATTTAGAGCACTACATACTCAATGTATGGCACAATTAGAAATGGATGTGCCAGGTTAGCTAAACTAACGAAATTAACCAAATCAACGCCCAAAAAAATGAGTAGAAACAAAGATATAACTGTACATTTTATGCCATGTGGAAAAACAGCTGACTTCTTCTTTGTTTTTTGTATTCGCTGCACTTGGTCTCACGTATTAGGGTCCAAATGTAGTCACCCATCATAGCCGTGTCATATATGCCCTGATAGCGTCGTTCCATAGCCTTCAATTCCTGATGAAAGCGCTCGCCGTGTTCTTCGCTCACGTCTCCTAAATTCTCAGGGAAAAAATCCAAATGAGAATGCAGAAAGTGTATATTAAGTGACATGTGCACTCCTACCCAAAAATGAAAAAAAACGAGAATTAAAACGCTATTTAAATTAACATTTGTTTCAAAAAAAAACCTACCCATTGCTTCATAGTTCTTTACCAGATCCTCAACTATGTCCTTATAATTATCGCTTTTGTTGTTTCCTAAAAAGTTTTCCACAACAAGCCTGAAGGAATTCCATGCTGCGGCTTCGATGGGTGATAACAGCTCCGGGAATGTTTCATCTTTCAACATTTTTTTTATCTCGGGTCCTGCGAAGACTCCTTCTTTAATTTTTGCCAGCGAAAGGTAAGGGAAAATTGACCGTAAATAGGCAAAAGCTTCACCTTCTTTGTCCAATTTTTTGGCAAAATTTTTTATCAAACCCAATTTTATGTGCAGCGGCGGAAGTATTATATTTTCACGGTTCTCTATTAGTGGTTTGCGCTGAACATTCGCTTCTCCAACTACAGGTTTCTCTCGTTCCGGCCATTTTTTTGAATATAATGCTGATCATCAGCGCGGCTATTCCAAAGGCACAGAAAACCATAAACACTCAAAGTACTAGATGGTCCGTCGTACTCTTTATAAAGTGACAGTTACGAACGATTACATTTTTGACATTTGTTCTGTACTCTTCGAATTATTTTTTTACCTCTCTTATGTTCTCTTGAAAGATAAGTGGGTGATTCAAATAATGGCTTCTTTCCTTTTTATTTAAAAAAATCATCCCTGTGCACAGCAATTGTGAATGTCCTACGAAATGTGAGAGGCAAAATGTCAAAAGCAAAAAAATAAATTATAAGCTACAGAAAAATTTCAACAGCCGGCACATGCAAACAATAAAAATAGTCCTTACACATTTAAAATGAATAAATGATTTGGTCAGGAATTGTTATCCATAACATGGGCATGATGAATGGAACAACGAGCGCAATTAGAAAGTTCTGCTAACCCACGAATATTATTTCGCAATATCAAGCTTTCATTAGCTAAAGATAACCGAAAAGAAATTCGTTGATGAATAGTAGAAATAGAATAGGGCCAATATGGCTACCTTGGGGAACCCCAGATGGAACCAAGATCGGATCAGAGCAGGATATATATTAAATTTCAGTTTAAAGAAAAAAATAGACATTTTGCATAGTGGATTCATTTTAAAAATTTATCAATTTAGAACTGCGGTAAGGTCGGCCGGACAGAATCTTATGTGCTCTTCGCTATGGATTCCATTCAATAGTATAATGGAAAGAAATCTTTGAATTGGTAGAAAAAAACCTGCAATTGTTTCAACAAGTTTCGAAAATTTTATTTATTTTTTTATCGCCAGAGCCTCGTCTGCGTTAACAGGGGACACCAGGTCAGAAGGGACGGTGGGTGAGGTTGACTTGAAAAGGAGAGGCTATATTACCAAGTGGATCACTTGAATTCGCATCACTTTTCCATGAATCCGTCCCCCTTGACATTGGGTCCGCACAAATGCCAAACTATCTAAAATAAAATGCAGCTCCAAATTGTTGACATTGGGTAATCACATATGCCAAATAAACTAAAACGATTTGTAAACAGGAACATATCCCATTTAATGAACACTGGGTAATAACAAATTTGACAATGAAAACTTAAAATCTAATTTTTAATAACTTTCGAAACTTTAGGATGTCAACCGGGTGCAAATCCCCCGGGACAATAAAATTGACCCGTAACATAGCATACGAAATGAATTAAAAATGGCATAAAATATGATGAATAATGAGAAGCGACATAAAAAAGGAGGATAAAAATTTTAAAGTAGTTATTAAAATATTATTTAACAGCGAGTAAATAGTGCAGATATTATTAAAATAATGACTTCGAGCTCGAATAAAAACAAATTCTAATACAATAATTGTAAAAAAATAAAAATTCATGGAAATATAAACATTTCTGTTGTTAAATTAATACAAAAAATTTAAGTAAATTAGAAACTCCAATGCGTTGTTATTATTGTTAATTGCTATAAAAATTAAAGTAAATTAAAAAGAAATTCAATTCATGGGTACTTGCTAAAAGCTACAAAAATTAATAATAAGAAAACATGCAACAAAAAAATAATTTAATTTTTTTCATTCGAAAAAGTTTCTAATAATTTGCTATTAATATTTGTTAAAAAAATTGACTAATTTAAGTTGGTAAAAAGCGTTATATAAATAATAGTAAGACTTCAAATGAAGAAAATATAACATAAAGTATGAGTTTAAAAATCAATAAAATTAATTATTAAATTAAAAACAATTTAAATTAAAAGTAAATAAAAATCAATAAATTATAAAAACTATAAGTGTATAAGGTTTGCTATAAAAATACACATTCACCCTTAGAGGAGACGTTTAAACGTGGTTCGGCCTGTTCTGCGCTCCTTATTTATGATTGTTATACCCCACGGGTTACAGAAAATCGGTACTAGACACGTATTTTCTCAGTATCTTCCAGTCATATCCTCTGAGATGAGTCAAGTCTGGCAATATGTCGGAGCCGAAATATGGAGATCTTGCATGTGTTAAAGGTGGGCAGTGACACAGAAAGTGTTCCATCGTTTCGATGCTTTCCCTGCATGCCATACACCCGTCATTTTCTACTAGTCCTATGCGATGAAGATGTGCCTGTAAGCTTGAGTGTCCCGTTAGAACAGTCATCATCTTACTAACCTCGATCTTGTTTAGTTTCAGAAAACTACTTGTTTTCTTCTCATTTGGGTCACCCCACAGTATCTTTGCAGTTGCTCTATTCCACACAGTTTTGTGAGCCATCACTGCCCAGTGCTTCAACTCATCCTTCGTGGCTTCGAAAGGTTTCCAATTTTCCAAGTTTATTACTCGAAGTTCTCTGCCCTTTAAAGCTAAGCTGTTTGCTCGTTCATTTCCTATTACTCCGTTGTGTCCCGGTACCCAGATAATACGCAGTTGACTGAGTAATTATTTATCGTTCCTTTACAGCTAACACTGTTTTGGATTTGACCTTTTCCGATGTTATTGCTTTGATCGCCATTTGGCTATCCGTGAATATGTTGCCATATTTAGGCTTTGTATAATTGGTAGGATTATGTATTTATCGGTGCAAGAACTTTGAGCGAACTTTTCTTGCAGTGGCTGTTTTTACTCTGTCGTCATAGTCCTTGCACTGTCTCTCAGCCTCCCATTTCCCCTTCTTCCGCAAGAGGACAACAGTGAGATGTTCGAGGATCATAATCCGATGTTCGTAGCATCCGTCCTTTTTGAAGAATCTGCTGTATTTTTGTTTGTTGACACGTACAGTTTCCAGCATGATTCTTTTGCGTATTCCCTCTACGTGGAAATGTTCGTCAAATATTTCAGTGAAGACTGCAAAATGACTCTGAAGGACGCCGTAGAATTCGTCCGAGGGATTTTTCAGCCGCCTGTCATCGGTATAATTTTTGAATGATAGGAAAAGCTCTGACATATCTGCTATTTCATCTATCTTCGTAAGGTAGTTTTCGCAGTTGTTACATTTTATCTTATTGGTAAGGTGCCGCTTGATACCATATCCTCCAAAGTACCGTTGGGCTGCACCTTCCATAACAGTACCTTTGCTTCGATCTATATATCCGAATTCATCTTCATCTGCAGACTCTGCTTTATCTGAGTCAACGGCTTCGTGTGCAACTATCGTTGCAATGGACTCACAGTCATCACTCTTCCGGACATTTGTCGCAACTTCCGGTTCTGTTTCTAATATTGTGGCCCAGTCGCAGGTCAATTGCACATCACCATCGTCCTCACAGTTTGTAAAATCTGTGCACTGAAGCTTCACTAGAGTCATCGATGTCATATTGGACTCAATAATGCAAAATTCTCTTACAGAGGGGTTGGTATTATTTCCTCCTCGCGATCGCACTACTCCAAAATGGTTTTCTAAAGCATCCTGGTTGAAGCGGCCTTGTGAAATAAATGTCACTTCTGGATAATGCTGAAAAATTTCTTCAACCATGTCCAGGAACGTTTCAATGAAAGTTATGAGGTTCTTAACGCTCTGGCTGGGTCCTTTAATTTTTAAGCTTTTCAAGTATTCGCAGAAGTCGCGGAGGTTTTTCATTTTGTCATTATCCCTTGTTATTGGTCTTTTCTTTGGGTTTTCATTGCCGAAAGACGACCCATTTAGAAAATCGAAACCATTATTCATGTTCTCTATAAACTGTGCTGTGGCCAACGCTTCATTATGGTTTCGTTTGAATCCCTTTCCCGAATATGTGCTCAATATTCCTGCCGATGTCGTCCAACTGAACACTTGCGCCATGAGTTTTACTCTCATCTTCATGAAATTGTTGGGTTTAATATGGTCTTTTGTTAGCTTCGGTGCTAATCGAGCGGATTTTGAAGAGCTACCTATCTCATAGAACTCTTCAATCACTTTCCAGCTCGCATTTCCCAATGGCGTCTCGATTATGTGTTTCAGCATTCCATTTCTAATTCCTTTGAATAGATGGGGTACATCGTGGAGCAGGTAAATTGTATGCTGGTTATGTTTAAAGCATAATTTGTCGTGAGTATCTTTCAAATCGCGATATAGGCCTACATTTTGCCCAGCCTGGTCGCTGATGAGGCACCGAACTGTCAATCCGCAGTCGTTCTCCAGTGCATTAACGACATCCATTACAATTTGTACAAAATGAGTGCCCGAGTATCCATGCTTTGTGAAGTAAAACGAAAACACGAATTTCCAAGATCGGAAGCATCCTCGTGTCATGAAAACTAATGCCTTTGACGCCATATTTTGCGTTCTAATACCACTGCCATCGTCCTCGAGGCCGTCAAACAAAACGTATTTGGCATTGTATTCAATGTCATGCTTGATGGACATTTCGTCGAATAACAGCATGATGTTTCTGTCAATGGGATCCATTTGTGCCACCATGGCGCGCAGTGCTGCAACTATGCAAGGATTTATTCCTGCACGCAGGCTTTTCAAAGGTTTCCAGCGTTTTAAAGTTGTTTTCGAAGGAAGATGGAATTTTTCGGTGTCTCTTAGATACGCAACTGATCTAGCCGATATAAAATTTAAATTTTGTATAATTTCCTTCTCTTCCTTTGTAAACACCTTTCTACTAGGATTGCATATGACGTTGCTGAAAATGCGCGCGCTGTCTGAAGCATTCGTAACGTCTATGCTACTGCGATACATTTCTTCCACTTGCATCTTTAGCCTTTTATTTTCTTCACTCAAAAGCCGCGTTTCTTCTGCCACTCGTGTGGAAACTTCGGAGACCACATGCTCTTTTAAATTATAATATTTCAATTTGAAATATTCTTCTTCGCATTTCTTTTTTGCATGGGAAACTTCGTCATGCATAGAAAGGCCCATGGACGTTGCTGGTCTCACGTAGAATTGCTTGTGCTAATTTTGCGTAGACGTGGAGAGTCGAAGATCCAGCTGCTCGTGGTATATTCCTATCGACGTCGAGGGCCGCACATTCAGCTCCTTGTGCCGGATTCCCTTTGAAGTCGAGGGCCGCACATCTAGCTCCTCGTGCCAGATTCCCTTTGAAGTCGAGGGCCGCACATCTAGCTCCTCGTGCCGGATTCCCTTTGAAGTCGAGGGCCGCACATCTAGCTCCTCGTGCCGGATTCCCTTTGAAGTCGAGGGCCGCACATCTAGCTCCTCGTGCCGGATTCCCTTGGATGTCGAGGGTCTCACATCTATCTCCTCGTGACTTATTCCCATTGACGTCGACTGCTGAAGGTGCTGGTCCTCGTGGCAGATTTCCTTAGGCGTCGAGGGCTGAAGGTCCAACTCCTGCAGCTGCCATGCGCTGCAGGTTTCCTCACTTACTTCTAAAACACTATATACATTGTCATGCGGTCGCAAAACCTCCAGTCCTTCTATATGAAGTGTCTGGGAGACCTTCGAACCCACATGAACGTCTCCCTTTTCGTGTCCTGAAAAAAAAATTGGGAAAGCGTCTTCCTTCAGACGTGTCTTTCCCAACATCTCCATAGCAAAATGTCTATCGCATATGGAGTACGTTTTCAAGTGAATGTACCTGTCGTCGATTACCACTGCCTCCATCCACTTCGAAAACGTTGTCTGATCCTTCGGGAAAGAAAATATGCGGAAGTCTGGATATGCTCCTGAACATCCTTTCAGGCAGCATCTCCGAACTCTTTGAGCCCGAACAGCTTCCACAAAATTCGAGCGATGTATATCTGTGCCATTATGACCTGTATCGCAACAAGAAAATAAAAATGTACAAAATAAATAATAAAAAATTAAAATAAATAAAAATTTTAAAAAATAAATATAAAAAAAAGAAAAAATAAAAATAAAAATTATAAAACAATAAAAAACATGCAAAATTAAAAAAAAATATTGAACATATACATGCCAAATTTGAAGCAGATACGTGCAATGTTAATCCATATATTATGCTTCAATAGCGGAGTTGTACGGGCTGCACACCCGCAAACTGCAACATCGCCCATTTAATAGTAAGTTGGTGTCAACTGCGAAATTTCGTTACGATTGGCGCTATAGTTCTCCACATATTTAGTTTTCAATATGGGAACAGAGCGGGCGTAACCACGATCACTGGTCTGATCCTTTTTGGAACAATCACGTAGACTGCCGTATGTACGAAACTTAGCTCCAAATATCTCGTTTTAAATTATTGTATTATTAAACTATTACATAGTATATTATTAAAATAGTATAAAGGTATAATGAAATTATTGTCTGGAGTTTTTTCTCGAAATACTTTGTATTTTCACCAAGAGAATCCTTGTATCGAATCTAGAAAAAATTATAGATCTGTACTCTGCACATGTCGACCCATAACCGTCAAATGTTCCACATATGGACTTTTTCACAAAACGAGGGATATGTTTAAAGTACATAAACTATGAACCTTTATCATGAATAGTTATGGATAGTTTAAAATACATTTATGCTATCTTTGAAATAAGTACAATAAAAATCTTAACAATGGTTTCATTCACAGATTATGTAGATCTGGATTCATCAGACATCTAGCACTATTTGAGCACAACGCAAAAAGCCTCATATAAGGATAAATAACAGAATGTGTTCTCGTCAATGTAACATAAATGAGACCGTACTTTCTCTCATTTCGACATATTCTGCCGTGAGCTTTGCTGTGAAATCGTAAAATTTATTTATATGCGAGAGAATTGGCAGCGGAAGGCTTCGGAATACACGACTCAGTTAAAAAACCAAATAAAGAGGAACCTTGGAGTACTGTGCAATAATTCCATTTGAATTCCCTACATAAAACATATTTATGGTTGACCACTCTTCTGCGTGGAAGCTCTAATAATACAATTTATTTCTCATAAATTATGGGAGCCTTACAAAAATCTTAAAGGTATGTTCAAAATTTTCAGTCTCTATGAGAATAAATTCTGAATTGTTTATTATTTGTCCTTCTAGGTATATCTTAATTGGTTCTTATGGAGTTATCTACAGCTCAATGGATGCACTCACGGAGTTCTAATTCAGCTGTCCACTGAAAATGAAATGCAGACAACATTCGATTAGTAACGACTTACGTGACGTACAGTCGCAATTTTACTCCGATCTTGATGAAATTCGACACAAGGCTCTCTTTCACGGCAAGGACGAAGCCTATTGAATGTTGTCAAAATCGTTGGAGAATTAGATATGTACCGTCGATTAGAGACTTAAGCATGTATATAATATTCGACTAAAGAATTTCTTTAAACCTAGCACAACAAATGGGTTCCAATTTAAATAGCTCTTATGTACTCGTATGTTCTGTCAGATTTTCCATCTAATCATTACAAAAGCTGTACTTTACATTACAAAATTTGTCATACATAATTTTCTCGAACATAGTACAAATACAGCCAAATTTGGTCAAAATCAGTTTAGATTTATATATGCAGCCACCATGTATACTAATATCCTAATTTCTGAATATAGCCCTATACAATTTAACAGATAACAGTTTATTGAACCAAAAACAACCACTGTCTAAAATCGATTCAGATTTAAATGTAGTCCCAGTATATCTACAGATATGTATATCCGATTTTTTAATGTGTTACCACGTACAAATTTTTGTACAGAACAGTATCATACACAAACAACATTGATAAAATTTGACAATAATTCTCTCTTTCAATAGTATATAGTATAGTAGGCAATCATAAAATAATTGTAAGCCAACATTTAAGTTTTCAGTAATTCAAAGTTAATTAATCCAAACCACACTGTGGTACTGGGTATTATAAATTTGTCTCATGGCAGATGTTTGTAACACCCGAAAATACTATAGCTACACCCACCTTAAAGTAAACCGATCGACTCAGAATAACTAGCTGAGTCCATTTAACCATGTCTGTCCATCTAAAGTTGTTCGTCGACTACAGGTCGCAATTCCACTAAGATCGTTCTGAAATTTTGCAGATATCAGTCATTCGCACTTGTAAAGAACCCTATTGAATTTGGTTGAAATCGGTTCAGATTTAGATATAGTTCACATACTCGTATATATATTTCGTCCGATTTGGCCCTTTAGCCCTGTAGAAGCTGTAAAGTTTAAAAACAATCGTTTTGAAATTAAGCATGGTAGAGTTTCTTGATCCATGGATCAACATTGCTAAGTTTGAAGAAAATCGGTTCAGATTTCGATTTAGCTACCATATATATTTAGTCTGCCTTTAAACGTATGTTTAATCAACTGAGACCGGGAGGCAAACTTATATTGAAGCGCAAAATTTGGCGAGTTATAAGAAAAAGAAGAATTTGACGGAGGAAGTCTATAATAATTACCAGAACATTGAGTTCTTTCCCAATAAATTTCATGAGTATTTGCTGAGCTCAGAGGTGGGCTTCAGTCATAGCTATACCTTGGGTATACCGAAACATCTGAGTAAAGGATTCAGTCGACCTATACAGCTTTACGCCAAAGGCGATTACACACCAAATCATGTGCATTGGTCCGACGCCTACTATCCTCAAACACCTTTCGAGGCTTATCGTGGCATTTATGCTACATTGCCTCCACGACCTACTGGTATGCAGTCCTCTTATCCTTTGATATCCTCTTCAAGATCACAAAATTACGGCACACCACAATATACCGGAGGAGGTGGAGGTTCGGGACCATACAGCTGTCGCCAGACCCCAATGCATCAACCCTCCACTTCGCAATATTATAATCCTCTCGAATCGGATTCGTATCAGCCTTCTTATGACATGGAGTACTTGAATCATATGTACGTGTTCGTTTCGCCACTCTATCAAACTGTGTGATCTCCGCCGACCAGTATGCGTAAGAGTTCATCACACACCCCAGTCTTTGGCAGTGTCCGAGATGCTGAATTGGAGGGAGATGGTAATGCCATGCCTGGAGGTAGTTATCACCGACATGTGTATCCACCAAACGATGAGACTTCGTCACCGAATGCCAACTCGGGAAATGCTTTCAACTCTATACGTGATCCGGATACAGATGATTCCAATCAACAAAGGCCTCATGTTTATGCCACAAATTGTGAAAGTTCATCGTCACCACACCCACACAACCTGAATCCCAGTGACACGGAAGCTGTGGAGGAAGGTTTAATGATCGATGAAGAGAGTCGAACTAATTGCTGTGATTTAAGCGAAGCTTAATTTTAACAAAACAACGTATGTGTAAAACAGCATTATTTTCGGGAGGAGTCAGCCTGCCGCCCGACTCTTTCAAAGTGAACAAAAGACAACATTCTCAAAAGTCAACAAGTCAAATAGAGCAAAAAGCAAACAACAAACAAACGTTTGCTTTCACAAGACAAAGATATATAAACAAGTCTAAAACGCTTATTAATATTTTAGATTTGAGAAATATTACCACTATATATACAAAATTTTATGTAAAAAAATAACAAAACACAACAACAAATTGGATAAGTTTAGAAATATTTATACATTATAATTTTTATGATTTTATTTTTGTAAGCCGGGGTTAAATATTTTATATAAACATATATTTATTTGTTTCGATATATATATATATATATATATATATATATATATATATTATACATATATATAAATTACCTCCTTAAGGCTATACATATTAAATATATACACATATTTGTAATATGGATGCATACATAATCGAAAGATTTAAAACAAACCACAAATGTTCGGACCTACTTTCAAAATTATTATTATATTTTGTGTACATTTCCTTCCCCAGTCCCACAACACCCCCACCCCACTAATTTAATTGTGAAAGAAAACTAAAAATTACAAACACTATAACAAATGTTGTATATCTTTTGAAGAATGTTCTGTTATAAAATTTATAAAAGAGTTATATTGATTTCCATATAAAGAGAGGTAGCTTATAATGATCAAAATATTTCTAAAAACAAATCTTAAGCTGATGAAGAAAAACGAACCAAACAAAAAAAAAAAGAATTGGAATTGAAGTCTCTTTCTTAATCTAAAGCGGTGAGAAAATGATTTGTTTCTGGAAACTCTATTTTGTTTAAAGTAAGTTTCTTAAACTATGGTGTAAAATCTTGTATTTTTTCCTTTTACAATTTCAAACACAACATTCGATTGTATTTGATTTAAAATAAAGTAAGAATTGTTTTTCTCTTTTCAATAATCTTAAAATATGTTTTGTATTAGAATTTCAATGAATTACAGAAAGCATGAAAAAACATACAAAGATACGAAATAAAGTTAAAATGAAGTTAATTATATGTTTCTTCCGATTTGTCCCTTTAGCATTATATAAGCTGTAGTTTAATCGTTTTGAAATTTAGTACGTAGAAATTCTCAATGCATCGACCTACATTGCCGAATTTGGAAAAAATCAGTTCAGATTTTTTTATAGCTCCAATATATATGTTTCGTCCGTTTTGCCTACAGAGGCAGAGGAAACGTACCAAATGTAAATTGTGTAAACAAAATTTATTTGAGGTATACACTGGATATTTCATTGTTATCCAATCTTACTAGAGCGGTGTAAGGTATCAGAACTTAGCCCTTCTTTACTGTTTTTATACCCTCCACCATAGGATGGGGGTATATTCATTTTGTCACTCCGTTTGTAACACCTCTAAATATTGATCTGAGACCCCATAAAGTATATATATTCTTAATCTTCGTAAAATTCTAAGACGATTTAGCCATGTCCGTCCGTCCTTCTGTCCGTCTGTGGTAATCACGCTACAGTCCGTAATAATAGAGCTAGATTGATCAAATTTGGTACAAATACTTCTTATAGTTGCAGGTTGTTTGGGATTGCAAATGGGCCATATCGGTCCATATTTAGATATAGCTCCCATATATAGCATCTAACTTGTTGTGATTCCTACTGTTCCCATCTACTATATTTTTTGTGTTTTCGGTGTTAATTTCTTTAGGTTTGAGTTATTTTCTCAGGTCACATGCTATCCATGGTGGAGGGTATATAAGATTCGGCATGGCCGAACTTAACGCTTTTACTTGTTTTTTAGTTTAATTCTTTTATAATTTAATCGTATAATTTTTCATAAATCTAAATTGCTTCATGTATTGACAACAAATGCTAATTTAGAATAATTAGATATTACAAACGAGTGATTTAAAACCAAAATTAATGTAATATGTACATCGTTATCAGAAACGAACAAGACAAAAAAATCGGAAATTGTAAAGGTAATTGTTCATTGATTAATATTCCACATCCTTGAAAATTTTTGCGCTCTATCAAAAATGTTGAATTTATTAAAGAAATCCAACAACAACAAATCAAACATTTCTAATTGTTACAATGCCATGTTTGTGTGAATTGTATATTTTGAAAAGTTGAGGTCGAAAACCTTGAGTTGAGTACCTAAAAAAATTTTCATAATTTATTATGTTTATAAAGCTGTAAAAAAAGAGAAATGAAACACATTAATTTTATTTGTATGTAGACACATAATTTATTTAGAAAATTAGGTTCCAATTTCTTTTTGTTGTACATATTATTTTATTTTCAAATAAAATTTATATCTTCTAAAATATGTAGTACTTATTTTTATTCTATTTTTTATAGCGGATATACTTATATTCATTTTGTCACTTCCTTTGCAACACCTCGAATTGATTAATATTGATTAGGGACCCCATAAAGTATAACTCTTAATCGTTGTAAAATTCTACGAAGATGTAGCCATGTCCGTCTTTTGTAATCAGTTATTCTAATATAATTGAGGTAGATGACTGAACTTTGGTACAGATACTTCTTATATCTGCCGGTAAGTTTGAATGGAAAATAGGATTTTTTTAATATTGCTCCACATATACCATTTCTCACCGATTTGATTTCTTAACGCCACAGCGACCACACATTTGTACTGATCGGGCTGAAAATTGCTAACTTGTGTTTGTTTATATCCGGATCCTTTCACACGAACAGCGGTCGTCATCAGTCCATGTTTTGATACAGCCCTCATACAAAGGTCCCTCTAGATTTTAATTCGTAGGCAACAAAAACCACAAATCTCAAAGAATCGTTCTGAATTTTGGTAATATGTTTACTTGTCCCGAAAGCATTCACATTGGAATCATGGTGGATAGATCGCATGTGAATTTATATTATATGGCCGAACTTAACACCGTCTTTACTTGTTTTACCCTTATCAAAAACATACATTCTGTATGTACGAAAATGCTAAATTTCGCAATTGTAATTGCAAATATGTATTCCATAAATGTATGACTTGTTTTTATAATCCTCATCTGAGGTGCGGAGTAATGATTAGCAAAGTGCGTGTTGTTAGCATCCACTAACTCATTTAATTTTTAAAGCAATATATTTAGCATCCTATTAAGTCCTTTCGTCCCTGTGGTAACATTTGTGAATCCGCCATATAGGCTGCCACTTTAACCCGTCCTATCATTTCTGTCTGTCTCTATATTCTTTTCACACAATAGTAGCATTATATATATTTCAGAAATACTTACCCAGGAGCACCGTCGGCATGGAACCCTTTTTCAGCTTCCTCTTTAGAAGACAATCCGTCTCAAAATGCCGGCTGCATATTCTGGAATACTCATTAATTGAGGATGCCACAATACGCAGGTTAAAGCACCACTTTTCCAAAGAATCCACAGGTAAATGAAACATCCGGATGCCCGGAATATTTGCCCAGGACAGCCTGGAACCACACATGCCATTTTTTCACTTTTTTCGCTTTGTTTTTATTATTATTTATGAAAATAATCGGAGCGAACTTTCAGCACTGTCACATACAAAAAATTGTTTCCAATTAAACTTTTCGCGCCAAAAAGTTTTCAAGGAAGGATACCATATGATTTTTTGAAATAGTGATTCCGGAACCGGTGTTGAAAACTGTTTCTCAAAATTTCTTGGAAAACGCGATTTTGTCTTTCAACAAATCTGCAACTTTTCCAATCGAAAGGGGACATAGTTTTAGCAATCAAGTGTCCTAATTGGAATGTGCACATATACAACGTTATACAAATGGCAAAGGCAAAGGGCAAACAATCTAAGTTTTTCAATTTTGTTTCATATCTTTATTTGGACTTATATACCTATGAACTGTTTATAATGAAAGTTGCGAAAACGTCATGCTGCTTTACTGCATTCACCCATGAAAAAGGGGTCTACTAAAACTCGAATGCGAAAATTGCAACTTAATATAGAAGCATTGAAGTCTTGAGATGAACTGAATGTTAATCATATATTGCTATTATTCACCTAGCCTCTTCACGATACTACTCTTGGTTGAAAAACAGAATGGTATTTACACCACTTCCAAAATAAATAATAATTACAATATTAATAAATTTATTAATTATGAAAAATTTGTACATAAAAATAAAAAAAATGTATACCCTCCACCATAGGATTTGTAACACCTCTAAATATTGATCTGAGACCCCAAAAAGTATATATATTTTTAATCGTCGTAAAATTCTAAGACGATTTAGCCATGTCCGTCTGTCCGTCCGTCTGTGGTAATCACGCTACAGTCCGTAATAATAGAGCTAGGTTGATAAAATTTGGTGCAAATGGGTCATATCGGTCAATGTTTTGATATAGCCCCCATATATAGCATCTAACTTGCTGTGATTCCTACTGTTCTCATCTACTATCTTTTTTTGTTTTTCTGTGTTATTTTCTTTAGGTTTGAGTTATTTTCTCAGGTCACATGCTATCCGTGATCGAGGGTATATAAGATTCGGCATGGCCGAACTTAACGCTGTTACTTGTTTCAACTAAAAATATTAATAAAAATACTTTTTACTATTTTCATATAAATTACTGAAATTTATATGAAAATAGTAAAAAGTTACTTCAACATAACATTGTTTTCATTTCAGGTTAATTTTTGAATTTTGTTTTCATCCTTTCATTTCATTTCCTTCAATGACATTCACAATTTGACATTTTGTCGTTATCGTGAATGACCTAATTACAAATGAGAGAAAATTTCGCATATATTGCGCTCTTAAGTGTAACTGTCAAAAATTTAATCGTTCGTAACTCGAGAAATTTGCTTAAGAGAGCGAAGGACCATCTAGTAGTTGAGTATTTATGCAGAAAACAGCAATGTCGCGTATAGCCTCCTTGGAGTCCACACAGAATGGCCACAACTTTGAGGTCGGCGCATATTTTCCAATTATATTTGCTATACTCTATGCATTTCAGCAAAATGTTCATAGTTTCATAGTTCTCCTTTGAATGAACCGCATGAGCAATAGGAAGAGATGGCTTTTCATTCCCATTATGTAAGAGAACTGCCTTCAAGCTCTCTTTGTTGCTGTCAATAAACAACCTCCATTCATTGGGGTTGTGAATTTGGTGAAGCTCTTGGAACAAGCCGGAAATGTCGCTGCAAAAACATATTTCGTCTTTCTTTGTATAAAATTTTGCATACTGCTGGTGACGCTTCCTGTACGCTGTTACTTTCACTTCTGAATCCGCAAATCCACACTGTACCATCCGAGACGCAAAAAGTTCGGATTTCTCCTTAGTGAGACCAAAATCGCGCACCCAATCGTTTAGTTCGGCCTGTGACCGTAATTTTCGCTTTCTGCACACCCCAAATTCGCTTGCACTTGACTCGGACTCTTGATCTGACGATTCTGCTTTTTGAAGAGATGCACCAGGGCACACTGGATATGGTACATCATTCGAATGTGGTACTGGAAGTGCAAACGATCCCACTTGAGCGTAGTTCCATTTTACAAATCTCCCTGTTTGTGGGGAGGCAAAAATAACAGTCTGTGGAATGGCATAGCGGCTTTTTCCACATCATTGGTGTATCGAATTTCATATGGCGCCTAAAATTAAAATAAATTACTATATTTGCTTTGCTTAATGTGTTTAAATAAAAATTCTTACCTTCCGCCAGCTGCCCAGTTGGTTAGGATTATATAGCAAAGATCACATAGCGACTTAGGTGTCCATGGTTCTGTGATATTTGGTGAAATAGCAAAATAATTCAAATAGTGCAATTGCACTGCTGGAGTAAACGTGTGTGCGTGATTATTCTTTATAAACTCGCCACAAACATTGCAGAAATTGTCTGGATTGTTCGAACACACGTAGTCTTTTACTCATTGTCTTACTTGTTGGGTAGGTATTATATGCACTTAAATTCAATTTGTTTCACTTTTTACTCGTACTACTCGCGTTCGTAGACACTTGTTGAATGACAAAAAACGATAAATGAACACCTATAAATACTAAGTATGTTACAATATTTTACTGACAGGTACTTATGAATGGGCGCATCTTTTAAGGGTGGCTATATACCTGTTTCAGCAAGTGTGCGTTTCAAATTGTGGAAAAGTTTCCAAATAATGACCACTCACAAATGTGGGGGGAATTTCTGTAAAAAAATCCGATACAGGTAGCCATCGGGAAAACACACATCAATAAAAAAGTGTAATTCCCTTTTTCCCTTTAATTGACTGTGAACGGAGTAGCAGTCATAAAGGAACACGGCGAGCGCTTTCATCAGGAATTGAAGGCTATGGAACGACGCTATCAGGGCATCTATGACACGGCTATGATGGGTGACTACATTTGGACCCTAATACGTGAGACCAATTGCAGCGAATACAAAAAACAAAGAAGAAGTCAGCTGTTTTTCCACATGGCATAAAATGTACAGTTATATCTTTGTTTCTACTCATTTTTTTTGGGCGTTGATTTGGTTAATTTCGTTAGTTTAGCTAACCTGGCACATCCATTTCTAATTGTGCCATACATTGAGTATGTAGTGCTCTAAATAAATTAAAAAATAATATACTAAGACTAATTTGTTTATTTTAAATTAAGTTCAAATGTATTTATTCGTTTGCGTTGGGTAGGTAAGCTGTGCAAATAATGAAAATCAAAATATCGTGAAATAGCGGAATTTCGGTCTTTTACCAAAAAAATTATAAGTCCGCCATTTGTTGTCAGATTTTGTTAAGTAAGTGCTTATTTTCTTTGGAAAAATGCCAGCTATACGTAAAAAACCAAAATCGCTGTTAGCATCGCGTTTTATATTTTATATGAATTTTTCTGCCACATTTTTACTAAAAATCGCAGTTTTTTAACCTTTTTAAGCCGCCAACATCAAAACTACTCACCCGATTTGAAAATTTTCTGAGAATGAGTTGTAGACGGCTCAATTTGCTTTAATTTGAGTAGTAGTAGGATCAAATACGTCAAAGAAGACGAAAGATATGCTCAAAATTGTAAGTGTACCTCCAAAAATTTAAAAAAAAAAGTTCAAAAATTTGTATCTCGAAAACCAATCGACAGAAAAATTTTTAAAACTCATTTTCGTGTTTAGTAGGTCAAAATCAATGAGAAAAAGTATGCTAGAAACAAATAACAGAGAAAATTTTGTTATTTGTGACCTAGTGTTATTTGGTAGTGGGTCATTCTCCTCCTTTCGTTCACTACCTATTACACCATCTTCCAGTCGACAATTTTGGGAGGCGGTGTTATTTTTTGTCGCTCCCTCATTGGTTTGAATCGTTTTGTGGCTCTTTTTATTTTGATCACCACCTTTGCTGGGAACTTCCTGCAAAAGTGGGGTACTATTGGTGAACTGGTGGTGTTATTGACTACTTCCACATCAGTTTTTGGCAGTGTCTCACTTGTCTCCATCCGTTCAATACCAGTGTTTGCCTCTTCAGACAGTATATTTGGACTCGATTCATTTGTCCTGCCAATCGGGACCTTTCCAATTTTGAAAAAGGCTGTCCAGATCAAGAAGTACGCCATGCCCTTTGCCACGACAAGATTGTTCTTGGATTCTGGGTCTACGCCTAACACGAGGAGAGTACCCTCGGTATCATCCTTCCTATAGAAGACTTCCCACTTTCTCATCGACTATGTACCCTGATGAGAACTTACTGGGACATCCCTTAACATATAGGGTAGTTTTTATGAGTTCAGGAATGTCGCTTTTCCTTACCAATTTTAGCTTTGAGCCGTCCCAAGGTGAGGGGAAGCTATCCACAAGTTTTACGAGGACACCAGCGCAGCGTTGTGATGCCAGCCTTAGCATCAAAACACCCCTCTCAAACTTGCAACTCATTACTTCGATTGGTAATTCATCCTTAGATTCGAGGACGTATTCCGCTACCCTCGTATAGACCAAATCTTCGAAGTTACTCTTTTGGTCTTCGGGGATTCTGCCACTACTGCTATCAATTATGGCGTAGTATAGATCGTCTCGAAAATGTTGTTTAGCTATATTAGAATTAGACGGTGGCTTCTTATCCTTCTTTATGGCCAATTGATTTTTCCGTGTCTGTACGGTCTTTTTGGTTAAAGCCTCGTCCTTAACGGATGATTTGGTTGACTAGAACTGCGTTATTGGGTCAACTTTACCGCCCACAATCGAAGGACCCAGACTAGAGACCTCCTTTTGTGTGGTTACGTTAGGCTTATCCGAATTACTGGAAGACGGCGAGCCCTTTTTCTTCTTAGTCACTTTCACAGCGCTATGTTCTTCGGGAGACCTTACTCTTTTAGCGGCCTCCATGTTTGTATTGGATGTAGAATTGTCAGGTTCATCCCGTAATAGGTTCTGTCGGTTCAACTTATTCAGTTTCCTTCTTTGTGCCCCTGACAGTCTCTTTGAGTTAGCAACAATAGTGATATTGTTTTCATTTGATGATTTAGAGTCAGAGTCCCCACTGGCTTTTAAAGGCTGGGGTTGCTTAAAGCCCCGGCTGGGTTCTGCTTCATGTGTCTTATCATTTGTTTTGCCTGCGGCTGGATGTGCTCTTGTTTCATTTTCGACTACGGGATCCAAGGCACCAAAGCTCGTAGAAATTGCTTGCTCACGATTGATCGATAACGACGACACATGACTCGTGAGTGAATCAACGCTTGTCGCCGGCACTGGGTTTTCCCTCCCCTGCGCCGTAATCTCCTTCGTCTTTTTTGGTTTAATCATAAATTGGTTGGGGGAGACACCCCCATAGCCAGTATTAGCCCGTAATAGGTACGTCGGTATAGGCCTTCCAGACTGAGCTCAGAAATTTCTGTCCAGAGACCGATGCATCCAATTCAACCTACGCTTTATAAACAACAAACCTCCTGGATGCGTAGTAGGTAGGTGAATAGGTATTGCGTAATAGGTTAAAAACTATCCGCTCTGCGATAACACGTCCGTTCGCTACGACAAGCGGCGACTGTCTCATTCACTAACAACTTACTCATCATACTATCTGGGTTAGTACGGATATAAACAATAGGTGTGATTCGCTCCTTGACTTTATTCTAACTACAAACCTAAGTATTTGTAACATAGGTAATAAACCGACCTTTAGAATTAAATACAGACAAGAAGTACTCGACGTAAAGTTTGCTATTATTGGGTGGAATGTACTGGACGACCACTCATTCTCAGATCACCAATATATTGAGTTCAAACTCGCTGAAAAAGCGCCTAAGCCTGCCGTCCACAGAAATGTGAGGAAGACAAAGTGGCACCTGTATGAGAAGAATTTCAAGAAAGTCCTCAATTCTAAGCTTCTGTACGAACAGAATGATAAAGCCGGTCTGGATAATCTGGTCGAGCATATAACCACATCATTCAATAGTTCCCTTGAAGAAGCCTGTCCAAAAACAAGGTATAAGGGTAAAACTAAACCTCAATGGTAGACTTCTGAGCTAGAGACTAGGAAAAAGACCTGCAACAAGCTATTCAACAAGGCGAAATCTACAGGGGTCGCTAATAATTGGGATGCCTATAAAGAGCAACTCAAGATTTATAAGAAGGAGCTTAGGAAGGCGCAAAGACACTCTCTGACGCCGCAAGGCTGAGGAAGATACTATCTGCTTCACCCTACACAGTTCAAACTCGCTGAAAAAGCGCCTAAGCCTGCCGTCCACAGAAATGTGAGGAAGACAAAGTGGCACCTGTATGAGAAGAATTTCAAGAAAGTCCTAAATTCTAAGCTTTTGTACGAACCGAATGATAAAGCCGGTCTGGATAATCTGGTCGAGCATATAACCACATCATTCAATAGTTCCCTTGAAGAAGCCTGTCCAAAAACAAGGTATAAGGGTAAAACTAAACCTCAATGGTAGACTTCTGAGCTAGAGACTAGGAAAAAGACCTGCAACAAGCTATTCAACAAGGCGAAATCTACAGGGGTCGGTAATGATTGGGATGCCTATAAAGAGCAACTCAAGATTTATAAGAAGGAGCTTAGGAAGGCGCAAAGACACTCTCTGACGCCGCAAGGCTGAGGAAGATACTATCTGCTTCACCCTACACAGTGGGTTATCTACACGATGTGGCAAATAACTGGACCAAAAACAGCGAGCAGTCGCTCAATGTACTGCTCGAAACACATTTCCCGGGGAACTCCCCAACAGAACCCAAGGATCAGCAGGACCAACAAGAGTGCGAGCGTCGCTAGTTTGTTGACTGAGAGATTCAGAATTTGCTGGGCTATACAGCTTTGAGCCCTTCAAGTCACCTGGAACAGACGGCATCACTCCAGTTGAAATGCGGAAAATGTTAAAGTACATTATCTCCTGGCTGGAGAAAATTTATATAGGCTGTATCAGGCTTTCATACATCCCGAATCGATGCACAGTGGGCAAAATGGACATAATTCTGCCATTTCAAAACCACTTATCGCGATGAAATTTTAGGTGTGTATACAAGAGGTAACTTGGGCCCCCTATCTCATACGGGGGCGGAGCTACTGGGCCCTAAAGTTGACCACCTCGGGTATACAAAATTGTCATCGGCTTCTAACTTTTGAGTGGATACTCCTAGAACGGACCTACAATAAACATTTTATAGCTTGAAGATATCTTGAATAGTTTCCGAGATATGTGGATTATAAATTTGAATTTTTAATTTTTTCGCCGACTTTGCCTTGGAGTTTAGCCAATATCTCAGTCAAACGTTTAACGATTTTGTTCGCGTGTTTTTTATGGATTGCCAATAAAATTGACAATATCTCCAAAATAAGAATCGATAAGATATGTCAAGAAATAAGAAAGTTATGGCCCTATAATGGAGATTTTTTTTTCGAAAAAAGTCCAATTCGTGTTTATGTCTTGTAGAAAAAGTTTGTTACACAAAGTATATCAAATTTATACTAATTTTTAAGGAGACGAAGCCAAAATTTTAATTATTGTGTTTGCCACCCTTCTCCGATTTGGACCTTTTTTACATAAATTTCAAAAGTTTGATCGATTTTCTCCAATCGCAAAGCTAAATTGTTAATTTTTTTTCATTTATTTTTATTAGGGTGTAACAAAATCGACTGCAAAGGGAATTCCGAGCTCGGCTTTTCGCATCGAAGATATAGGACTAAAAATAAAAAATCCCATTTTTGTGGATTTTTGATGTATTGTTTGGGAATTGAGGGATTTTCCATTAGAAATTTCCACATGTTGCGTTTGATTATTATTTCTACTAGGAATGTAACGAAAGTGACTTTAGCGAAAGCGAATATTGAAATATATTTCTTGCGAATGCTAGTTTGACCCTTCAGTACCAACAAATGTAAGGAACTGACTTGATACTTTTCCAGGATATTCAAGTATTAAGAATGTTTTCCATAGTTTTACCTTCTGTTGCCACAATGACAAAAATATTTCTTCAACAGTTTTGAAGAGAAGTGACAGAGGTTTTCATTGGTATTAACATCTTCAAATTGTGTGAAGGAAATAAGGAGATTTAACACTTTTAACAAATGGAAGCGAATACTGAAATATATTTTTGCGAAAGCGAATGCGAATAATCCAAAGATGGTTTTTGCGAATGCGAATGTTAAAATGATGCGAATAATTCGCGTTCGCATATGCGAATGCGAATAATCGCTACGTCCCTGATTTCTAATATCAAAATAAAGAACTTTAAAAAAAATCATCGAAATATATACATTTTTAAGAATTTTATGCCGTATTTACGTTTCTGTCTATAGGCAAAATATTTTTTTTAATTTTTCCCTACCTTCTTGTACTAATTGGTTATTATATCAGTCAATATGCACTGATTTCTTGTAGATCACACGTTTTAATCAAACAATAAAAAAAATTTGTAAGATTTACCTATCAGAAAATTTTGTTTTATGGCACTATTTCTAGGAAATCCTTAATTATTGACAGGTATAAAAATTTTAATGTTCATTCATATGGTTGTAATGTTCATTCATATAGATAATAATATTTATTCATATATGATTTTTGTAATTTCCCATATTACATGCAACAGGTAGAAATGTCAGGTATATTATTGTTTTTATATAAATATAGCATCTTCGAGAATGTATATCATTACCAATTTTGCAAGTATGGCGTTAACATTTAAGAACTCGTCACTATTTTGTATTTTGTGTAAAATCCCATTTCACACTTTTGGGGAAAATGTTCGTAGAATAGTAGAATTTATCGAAGGAACCTATAAAATTAAAGTACTAAAAAGCAAAATCACAAATATACAAAAAATTGTTTAAACATTTGATGCAAAATCGCGTTCAAAATGAATTAATTGTGGTAATTTTCGTTATCTAAATGTAATCACATGGCTACGCATGTCCCTTCGATTATGTGCTGTCTTATCACTACCCAAAACTATCTTCCTTAACACAACCACATTATCAGCAACTAAAATACGATCACTCTGTCGTGTCTAAGTGTTTGGAGCCACTTAAAACGACGGCACAGAGCATGTTCATTGAACACCCTCAATCCATTTATTGTTTCAAAAGGAATCATCGGAGCAATGGCTGCCTTGTTCAGACCCCATCACTTACATATAACGAGCGCCATCCAATTCTTATCCCATATGAATCGAGATTAGCCCTTTTGTTAGTAGAGTTCATCGCAAAATTACGATGCATGGCGGAAATCAACTCATGACTCGCTTTATTAGTTCTGAATTTAGGATATTTAGATTGAAGCCCTTAATAGAGTAGAGTAGATTTTGCTGGACCCTTCAACATCAAGAATTTCACAGGGAGAGCTTGCTTAATAACAAAGTGTTATGTTTGCGTGTTTGTGTGCTTTCCTATAAAAGCAATAGACTTATAACCCACTAGTGATCTATCAACTCAGTCAGTTTTAGCCGCTTTATCGCGTTTTATCGGGTGACGTGGATGTCCAGCAAATGTTTACTCTGATAACGGTGATTTTGATCGATTTTCTCCATTCGCAAAGCTAAATTGTTAATTTTTTTTATTTATTTGTATTAGGGTGTAACAAAATCGACTGCAAAGGGAATCCCGAGCGCGGCTTTTCATATCGAAGATAAGGGACTAAAAATAAAAAATCCCATTTTTGTGGGATTGTGTTTGCCTCTTCAGACAGTATATTTGGACTCGATTCATTTGTCCTGCCAATCGGGACCTTTCCAATTTTGAAAAAGACTGTCCAGATCAAGAAGTACGCCATGCCCTTTGCCATGACTTTTGATTTGATTGTTCTTGGATTCTGGGTCTGTGCCTAACACGAGGAGAGTACCCTCGGTATCATCCTTCCTATAGAAGACTTCCCACTTTCTCATCGAGTATGTACTCTGATGAGAACTTACTGGGACATCCCTTAACATATAGGGTAGTTTTTATGAGTTCAGGAATGTCGCTTTTCCTTACCAATTTTAGCTTTGCGCCATCCCAAGGTGAGGGGAAGCTATCCACAAGTTTTACGAGGATACCAGCGCAGCGTTGTGATGCCAGCCTTAGCATCAAAACAGCCCTCTCAAACTTGCAACTCATTACTTCGATTGGTGATTCATCCTTATATTCGAGGACGTATTCCGCTACCCTCGTATAGACCAAATCTTCGAAGTTACTCTTTTGGTCTTCGGGGATTCTGCCAGATGCACTACTGCTATCAATTATGGCGTAGCATAGATCGTCTCGAAAATGTTGTTTAGCTATATTAGAATAAGACGGTGGCTTCTTACCCTTCTTTATGGCCAATTGATTTTTCCGTGTCTGTAGAGTCTTTTTGGTTAAAGCCTCATCCTTAACGGATGATTTGGTTGACTTGAACTGCGTTATTGGGTCAACTTTACTGCCCACAATCGAAGGACCCAGACTAGAGACCTCCTTTTGTGTGGTTACGTTAGGCTTATCCGAATTACTGGAAGACGGCGAGCCCTTTTTCTTCTTAGTCACTTTCACAGCGCTATGTTATTCGGGAGACCTTACTCTTTTAGCGGCCTCCATGTTTGTATTGGATGTAGAATTGTCAGGTTCATCCCGTAATAGGTTCTGTCGGTTCAACTTATTCAGTTTCCTTCTTTGTGCCCCTGACAGTCTCTTTGAGTTAGCAACAATAGTGATATTGTTTTCATTTGATGATTCAGAGTCAGAGTCCCCACTGGCTTTTAAAGGCTGGGGTTGCTTAAAGCCCCGGCTGGGTTCTGCTTCATGTGTCTTATCATTTGTTTTGCCTGCGGCTGGATGTGCTCTTGTTTCATTTTCGACTACGGGATCCAAGGCACCAAAGCTCGTAGAAATTGCTTGCTCACGATTGATCGATAACGACGACACATGACTCGTGAGTGAATCAACGCTTGTCGCCGGCACTGGGTTTTCCCTCCCCTGCGCCGTAATCTCCTTCGTCTTTTTTGGTTTAATCATAAATTGGTTGGGGGAGACACCCCCATAGCCAGTATTAGCCCGTAATAGGTACGTCGGTATAGGCCTTCCAGACTGAGCTCAGAAATTTCTGTCCAGAGACCGATGCATCCAATTCAACCTACGCTTTATAAACAACAAACCTCCTGGTGGTTTTCGTATCACTGTTATTGTAATAACAGTGATACGAGTAGTTGTTGTATTAGTGTTAATAATGACGTCACAGTTGTTGTATTTATTTATTATTTCTAAATTATTTACAATATTTTACAATCTTGTTTGGAATGCAAGGAGGTTACAAAAAACATCCATGTTATATTTGTGAATGGGATAGTCGTGCACAGAACCACTATCAGCACCCGCAGTGGCCTTTACGCACCTCTCTCCAAATAGGGAACAAACATTTTATCAACGCTCCACTGGTGCGAACAGATCAAATTATTTTACCTCCGTTACACCTTAAACTGGGCTAGATGAAGCAGTTTGTTAAATGTCTTAACAGAGACAGCGAAGCTTTTTTGCATTTAAAAAATCTTTTCCAAGGCAAAGCGAGGCGAAAATCAAAGAAGGTAACGTTTGTGTTCATTTGCATGATTCATGTGAAATATTTTGTTGTTTGCAGGAATATTCATAGGTCCACAAATCCGTAAGATTATGCGAGACAACGAAGTTACAAACAAGCTGAACCAGGTCGAAAAAGTAGCATGGTTAAACTTCATCGATTTATGTACCAATTTCTTAGGAAATACGAGAAGCTGTGATTATACGGAGAGAGCGAAGAAATTCTTGAAAGCTTAAGTAAAGGGGTGCCGAATGTCTATTAAAATCCATTTTTTGCATTCACATTTAAGTTTTTTCCCAGATAATCTCGGCAAATTCAGCGACGATCAAGGTGAAAGGTTTCATCAAGAGTTGGCTTCAATTTAACAGCGATTATTAGGAAAAAATAAGATAAGAATGTTAGCTGATTACTCTTGGTCTCTGCAACGCGAAACTGATGATTCTTCTTATAAGCGTCGTAGATCCAACAAACATTTTTAAAAATATTATAAATATTTTAGAAATAATAAATAAATACAACAAACTGTGACGTCATTATTAACACTAATATAATAACTATCACTGTTATTAGAATAATATATTCGTAATAAGGTACATGTAACAACCCCATACAAAAGCGCAATTGAAATTTTCTTTTTTTTTAAAAATGCGCCTAAATGACGCAATTCTTCTCCGATTGCTGTAAAATCACACTTAATTTAATTGAAAATAAACACACTTTCAGAACGATATGTAAAAATATTACCATTGCTAATAAAATATTGCAATACGTCTCGATCAAAGTTGAAAAATTGGGAAAATTTATGGAAATTTCAAGTTTATACGCCTGTAGCTCTGTGTATTTAACTTAAAGTACCATAATATGCACATATTTTTAAAGGGCTATGTCTCCTCTTTCAAAAGCCGCTATGTAACCAAAAATGGGTTGAAAAATAAGAGTTTAACAAATCGATTTCTACAAGAAGTCAAAAAAAGCGGTTTTTCAACGCTAAAATGAGATTTTGAGGGTATACAACACTTAAAATTTTGTTTTTCCGGTTGTACTCAATGCGACCTACAACCTACACTATGTCACATCAGAAGTTATTTTTGACTGTAGCACTGTGTTATCAGTTTTAGGAAAAACAAACAGCAGATTTGGCCATTCCTAGTTAAAGTGGATAAAGTGATTTGGTCAAAACCAAAAGGTAAATCAGAACAAAACATAAATCTAATGAATGAAAAGGGGTAAAGGATGAATGCTAAACATTTTCAAATTTGCAAAAAAAGGACCAGGCTAATACACAAATTCTGTGTAAAAAAGTATTAAAAAAATTATTTTATTTAATTTGAGAGCGTGATATTGAGCAGAAAAAGGAGATAACATTCATTTCCGTTGAAAAAGTGTTTGTGGCTCATTTTGTTGAAAAAATGACAATTATTTATATTAATTAACTGACGTTATGAGTTATTTTTACGCTTTTAATACAATGTTTTACTGTTAGCTCTCACAGTCCATGGAGTTTTTGGTTTGATTTTTTAATAAACATTATCCAAACACGACAAAAAATGTGAACAGTTTACCAGAACTAAGTATTTCATTTCACTAATAATAAAATCTTAGCATTACACCTTATACTGAATATTATAATTATTTGTATTGTGGTACTGTACGGGTGTATAGTGTATTTAATACACAAATTTGAATTATTATTTGAATTATTACATATTCAATTATTTCTTTTTTTATTATACATATCATTATGAATTTCATAATAAAATATTCTTTTTCTAATACTATAACATTCTTCTTCATTTGTAGGCAGTAACTGCAATAGCTATGAACATATATGTATGTACATATAGCTCAGATTTAGAAATAAAATCAATTATGCTAGCTATATAACTTATTAAGAAAAGCAAGCAAAATCTCTTTATACTTTTAAATTTTAAAATATGTATTTTACAATTTTGTTTTCAGAACAAAATTATCCTTAGAACTTTCCAAAAATGCACCCAATGTGCAAATTTAAAATTAGACATTCAAAAGTTACAATTAATTTAAATTTACACATTTAATGATTTAGCATTAATCATTTAGTGTTTAAATGTTACATATTATGTTCCGGAGTAATCAGCAGCAAGATGTGTAATATTACACTAAAATTTTGTTTTTTCTTAAATGTACACATTTATTAAACATCTAATGTTTAAATTTAAACATACTAAATAAACATTTATATGTTTAATTTTACACATCTGATGTTCAAACTATTTGTTTAAATTTAGACATAAAAGATTTAATTCTATTGTGTGTCTAAAAATGCGACTATACTATTTGCCTACTGTGATGACGAAAGTTCTCACGGCGTTTTCGTCCACACTAATTTTTATATATAAAGTTTATTTTGTTATTTTTGAATATTTTCCTTGTTAATTTTACTATTATATTGTATTAATATTGATAATTTTAAGTACAAATGAATTATTATTCTGAGTTAAGATCATATGAAATAAGTACAGCCTGTTCAAAATACGTTAGTCATAAGTACAGTCTCGCCAAAACACCGAACCACGTGGAAGCCCAAAATGGTAAACAAAGTACCGTTGGATAGCAAGTACACAAGTACAGTCTACGCAAAACATCGAACACGTGGGTACCATAAGTTGTAAACAAGATCCCGTTAGGATGCGGCGTCATCCGAGCCCACGTGTTTATCGTAACGACACAGCAGAGGATATAAAAGGAAGCAGAGACAGATACTCGGTCAGTTGGTCGGCAGCCGTAACGCAGAAGACACGTAAGTATCGGGTCCCAAGGAATACGCTTCAACTAAAATATACACTGCCATAGGATAAATTGGAGGGTCATCGCGATCTCACCAAAGTAAATAAAACGTGTATTGTAAGTGAAATTGGAGGATCATCCTGATCTCCAATAATTAATTATAAATCGTGTCGCGAGTGAAATTGGAGGATCATCCTGATCTCCAATAAATAATTATAAATCGTGTCGCGAGTGAAATTGGAGGATCATCTGGATCTCCAATAATTAATTATAAATCGTGACGCGAGTGAAATTGGAGGATCATCCGGATCTACAATAATTAACTATAAATTGTGACGCGAGTGAAATTGGAGGATCATCCTGATCTCCAATAATTAATGATAAATCGTATCGAAAGTGAAATTGGAGGATCATTGCGATCTCCAATAATTTATGATAAGTAGTGCCGTGGGTGAAATTGGAGGATTATTGCGATCTCCAATAATTTATTATAAATAGTGCCGCAAGTAATTGGAGGATCATTGCGATCTCCAGTAAATACCGATAGGGTGCTGTAAGTGAAATTGGAGGATCATCCTGATCTCCAATAATTAATAATAAATCGCGTCGCGAGTGAAACTGGAGGATCATTGCGATCTCCAATAACTTCTGATAAATAGTGCCGTAAATGAAATAGGAGGGTTTTCTAGATCTCCAAAGATTATTTATTTTATTTATAAACCGAGTCGTGAGTGAGCTTGGAGGGTCTCTCTGATATCCAACAAATATTTACATATTGGTATAGTGCCGTGAGTGAAATTGGAGGGTTACCCGGATCTCCAATAACTACATACATATTAATCGTATCTTAAGAAACTTTGGAGGGTCTCCGAGATCTCCAGGAACAAAGAATAAACGGCGTCGTGAGTGAAATTGGAGGGTTATCCTGATCTCCAATTGTTATTTATAAACAGTGTCGCGAGTGCGATTGGAGGGTCACTCTGATATCCAACAATTATTTATATATTGTTATAGCGCCGCGAGTGAAATTGGAGGGTTATCCCGATCTCCAATAAATACATATTAATCGTGTCTTAAGGAACATTGGAGGGTCTCCGCGATCTCCAGAAACAAAGAATAAACAGCGTCGCGTGTGGAATTGGAGGGTCACCGCGATCTCCAATAACTACAAATAAATATCACCGCGAGTGGAAATTTAAGTGTCATCCCGACCTACACTATTAACTATAAATAGAGATACCGAAGAGATGGGGTCTAATCAATGACCCCATCCGCCGTGGGATTAGAAGAAAAAAACAACGGTAGCTGATAAACCCATCTAACGACGCCGCCCAACGACCAAACTCGAAGACGACGAAGATCCCGCTATTCGAAGTATCCTGACATACATTCATACGTATTATAACTAATTTAATTATAAATCATCAGAACAATTTTAAATAAAACACCGAGATTGGAATATGGTAAACATCAACTACTGTCTTCTTACTCTCTGTCGCTGCAAATATAAATTTCTGTGACGAACCCATTCCCCGCGAGCATATCCCAGCAACCGGAGGAAACTCGTCGTTACAGTGGCGCCCGAGCAGGGACAGTGAGAGTAAACAAACCATATATTAAAAACAAATATCCAATAAAACGGTATAAAAAAAATCGCCAACAAGAACCTCGTTTCGGGAAACAGGTTCCTACAATATGTCTTCTAGCCTTCGAGTCACTTGGGCTTACGGTCTACGGAAAGAAGAGCTGAACCGTTACCTCACAGAGTTTGGCTGTGATGTAGATGGTACCGTCGAAGAGCAGCGGAAGCGGTTCGCGATGTTCTTGAATGGGTACCATGAGGATGAGCGCATGCCTAGGCTCCTCGAGTTACAGGCCATGCATGAGCGAGCTAGTACCGAGAAGAAGCCCCCGACTCCGCATAAGGATGCACACACGCAAATGGATACAATAGATTTAAAGTCGCCGACGCCATCGCTACTGCGTATTCCACCGATGGAGGAGATCTCGCGACTTGAGCAAGTCACGCGACTGGAAGTACCGAGAAACACGACCCAAAAAGTGCAGGACGTTAGAGGTATCGCCGACCAAGTCCGGAAATGGAATCTCAGTTTCAATGGGGAACGGGAACCTTGGGAATTCCTGGAAAGATTAGAAGAACTATCCCACATGTACGAAATACCCACTGACCGAATAACCACTATAATGCCCGAAATCCTCACGGGAAAAGCGTTGGTGTGGTATCGGAATAACAATCTACGTTGGGACACCTGGACGGGATTCAAGCAGGACTTCCTCAAATTCTTCTTGCCATCCCGGTATTTCGAGAATTTGGACGACGAGATTCGCCGACGAAAGCAGAAGACCCGAGAATCCTTTAAAAACTATTCGCTTCATATGCAGAATCTCATGAGGCACGGCGAATACACCGAAGAACAGAAACTAGAGATAATCTTCAGAAACGCGTTGCCAGAGTACCAGTGGTATATCCGCAGACGGGATTTCCTGAGCCTTGCCGAACTTATAGGAATGGCAGAGGATATGGAAGGCATACCTTCCCAGCCAACGCCACCCAGAGAACAACATCGACGTATGAATCCCGACGAAACACAGCAGAATCAGCTACCCCGGATAAATCCAAGCACGGCGTGTCGACGTTGTGGACAGGATGGTCATTTCGCGTCGCAATGCCAAAGAGAACCCGTACTGTTCTGTTGGGTTTGCGGACGTCGCGAGGTGCGGACCATCCAATGCTGTCGTCGTCGGCCGGGAAACGGATCACGGGACCGTACCGAACGAGGAGGTATGGGTCCCCAGAACGTAACACTGCAGTAAAAACCTCAATACACCTCGATCCCAACAGGCTAGTGGCGACGATCCTCCTCGGAGAGATGTTGGTCCACGCCACAGTCGATACCGGAGCAACACGCTGTTTCATCAGCGAGGGATTTTCCCAAGCCATAGCAGAAATTAGTACCCGACATCCCTGTAATTCCATGGTCACATTGGCTGATGGAGCCCAACGCCAAATCAACTTCGAGCTGGAAACCCTAATCAACATCGGGCAGCGTCAGATTCGGCAAAAGTTGCTCATCATGCCGGATGCCACGGAAGATATAATACTTGGACTCGATTTCCTGATTAAATGTGATGCGCAGATATCCTGCGCTGGACTTACGTGCCGTTTCCAAGCTCTCAATGACTCAAGCAATAGACTCCCTGACCGGAATTTACATCTACATGTGGCCCAGACTTCACCGGATGACACGTCGGAAGCCGTCGGAATGACAACTGAAAGTGTTTCAGAAAGCCCAGAAAACCACCGCAGAAATTTACAAGTGAAGAATCATAGCCCTGATGACCAATACAGAATCAATATCTTTTTAGAAGGGGAGCTTCAACAGTTCCGGGAATTGCATGGATTATCAACAGTAGCCACCCACAGGATTGTAATGACAGACGACCGCCCATTCAAGCTTCGGTGTGCACCACGGAATCCCGCGATGCAAGCTATCATCGATGCAAAAATCAACGACCTTCTTGCCAACGGATATATCGAACCTTCCCGTAGCGCCTACAGTTCCCCAATTACCCTAGCTCAGAAGAAGAATGGAACATGGAGACTCTGCATGGATTTCCGCCATTTAAATAGCAGATCGGACCCGGACGCGTACCCGCTGCCACGAATATCGTCTATACTGGATCGCCTAAGGGAAGCTACGTACGTGAGTAGTCTGGATCTAAAAGATGGTTACTGGCAAATCCCCCTGGAAGAAGACAGTAAGAAGTACACCGCCTTCACCGTCGCCGGCAGGGGCCTATACCAATGGCGGGTGATGCCATTTGGATTACATTCGGCACCAGCTACTTTTCAAAGAGCACTCGACAGTGTAATTAGCCCTGAGTTAGAGCCCTTCGCATTCGCCTACTTGGACGATATCATAGTTATCGGAAGAACACTGGACGAACATTTGGAACACCTCGGTGAAGTTTTCCGTAGACTGAGAGCTGCTAACTTAAAAATTAACCCTGAGAAATGTGAGTTCTTCAAGCGGGAGACAAAATATTTAGGACACGTCGTCAGTGCCGAAGGAAGTCATACAGACCCCGATAAAGTTGCAGCGATTCAGGAAATGTCCCCACCAGGTAACCTGAAGGAACTACGCCGCTTCCTCGGTGTTGTATCCTGGTACCGTCGCTTTGTACCCGAGTTCGCCACCCTCGCATTCCCTCTTACCTCTCAACTAAAGAAAGGAAAGCACTGGAAGTGGACCGAAAACCAGCAAACTGTTTTCGAGATATTGAAGATGAGACTGACGCAAGCTCCCGTCTTGGCTTGCCCTGACTTCTCGAAAACGTTTATTCTTCAGACGGATGCCAGTGATCATGGGCTTGGAGCCGTTCTAACACAGGAACTCGATGGCGAGGAACGAGTAATCGCGTACGCGAGCCGCACCTTAAATGCGGCTGAGAGGAATTACTCTGCTACGGAGAAAGAATGCCTGGCCATCGTATGGGGCATACGAAAGATGCGTCCATATCTGGAAGGTTACCGATTCCATGTCATCACTGATCACCTATCGTTGAAATGGCTGAATTCAATCGATAACCCTACGGGACGACTCGCCAGATGGACTCTCGAACTGCAGCAGTATAATTTCACGGTGCAATATAGAAAAGGAAAATACAATGTTGTTGCTGATGCCCTGTCCCGCCAGCCATTGGAATCTCTTCAACGAGCTACCGTGGACGAGACCACTTCATGCAAATGGCTGCAGAAAAGGTTACAGGAAATTAAGCAGAACCCAGAGAAATTCGCCGATTACGCCGTAATTGATGGACAACTATTCCGACATATCCCGAGGCACACTAACGATGAGGACTGCACCCCGTGGAAGCTTTGTGTGGCCACTCATCTGCGAGAACGGGTACTTCACGAAAATCACAGTCAACCCTCCGCTGGACACTTAGGAATTAGGAAAACGGTCAATCGAGTATGCAATAGGTACTACTGGCCAGGAATGATCCGTGACGTGGCGAAATACGTTCGAAGTTGTCAGTCATGCCAGCAATATAAACCGAGTCAAGTTGCGCCCGCTGGTGAAATGCTTATCACCATTCCCGAAGAACCATGGGCCACTGTCTGCGCGGATTTTGTGGGACCCTTACCCAGAACCAAACATGGAAATACGATGCTGCTGGTATTCTTCGACCGTTTCTCGAAATGGGTAGAATTAATACCGCTACGAAAGGCAACTGCAGACAGCGTGGTTAAATCCTTTAGAGAACGAATTTTGTCCCGATTTGGAACACCGAAAATCCTCGTAACTGACAACGGGAGTCAGTTCACCAGCAGAGTCCTTCAGAAGTATTTACAGGAAATTGGAATTCATCACCAGTTCACCGCTCCGTACTGTCCACAGGAGAATCCGACCGAACGAGCAAATCGCACGATCAAGACCATGATAGCGCAATTAGCTCAGAATCAACATAATAAATGGGACGACAATTTACCGGAGATAACGCTGGCTATAAACACCAGTACCTCCGAATCTACAGGATATAGTCCCGCTTTCTTGATCCAAGGACGGGAACCGCGATTGCCAGCGGCTCTCTATGACGAGCTTGTCACCGGAACCGGCGCGGTTACCCATACACCGGAAGGAAAAGCTAAGGAACTGCAGGAGATATTCAAAATTGTCCGCAACCAGATAGGTAGGGCTGCCGAAGACCAAAGGCGACACTACAATCTTCGCCGTCGACCCTGGAAACCGAAAATCGGTGATTTAGTTCTTGTTCGTCAACACCCATTATCAAAAGCGGTGGACAATTTCGCCGCGAAATTAGCCCCAAAATTCGACGGACCCTACGCAGTATTGAATTTCCCGTCTCCCGTAATAGTTCGCGTCCAACGCCGCGGATCTACCGAATGTCGAAACGCGCACCTCAGTGAAATTAAACAGTTTATTGACCCTCCATCATCCGACACACATCAGTCTGACCCGACCCAGCTAAAGAATTAATTATTTTCTCTTTATCTTTCCCAGATCAATACAAATGCAATGGACGACAGTACCGCCTCCTGGTAAACCGCCACTGCAAGGCGATCGTCATTCCGCTGGGAGGAGGAGAGGCAATGTGATGACGAAAGTTCTCACGGCGTTTTCGTCCACACTAATTTTTATATATAAAGTTTATTTAGTTATTTTTGAATATTTTCCTTGTTAATTTTACTATTATATTGTATTAATATTGATAATTTTAAGTACAAATGAATTATTATTCTGAGTTAAGATCATATGAAATAAGTACAGCCTGTTCAAAATACGTTAGTCATAAGTACAGTCTCGCCAAAACACCGAACCACGTGGAAGCCCAAAATGGTAAACAAAGTACCGTTGGATAGCAAGTACACAAGTACAGTCTACGCAAAACATCGAACACGTGGGTACCATAAGTTGTAAACAAGATCCCGTTAGGATGCGGCATCATCCGAGCCCACGTGTTTATCGTAACGACACAGCAGAGGATATAAAAGGAAGCAGAGACAGATACTCGGTCAGTTGGTCGGCAGCCGTAACGCAGTATCGGGTCCCAAGGAATACGCTTCAACTAAAATATACACTGCCATAGGATAAATTGGAGGGTCATCGCGATCTCACCAAAGTAAATAAAACGTGTGTTGTAAGTGAAATTGGAGGATCATCCTGATCTCCAATAATTAATTATAAATCGTGTCGCGAGTGAAATTGGAGGATCATCCTGATCTCCAATAAATAATTATAAATCGTGTCGCGAGTGAAATTGGAGGATCATCTGGATCTCCAATAATTAATTATAAATCGTGACGCGAGTGAAATTGGAGGATCATCCGGATCTACAATAATTAACTATAAATTGTGACGCGAGTGAAATTGGAGGATCATCCTGATCTCCAATAATTAATGATAAATCGTATCGAAAGTGAAATTGGAGGATCATTGCGATCTCCAATAATTTATGATAAGTAGTGCCGTGGGTGAAATTGGAGGATTATTGCGATCTCCAATAATTTATTATAAATAGTGCCGCAAGTAATTGGAGGATCATTGCGATCTCCAGTAAATACCGATAGGGTGCTGTAAGTGAAATTGGAGGATCATCCTGATCTCCAATAATTAATAATAAATCGCGTCGCGAGTGAAACTGGAGGATCATTGCGATCTCCAATAACTTCTGATAAATAGTGCCGTAAATGAAATAGGAGGGTTTTCTAGATCTCCAAAGATTATTTATTTTATTTATAAACCGAGTCGTGAGTGAGCTTGGAGGGTCTCTCTGATATCCAACAAATATTTACATATTGGTATAGTGCCGTGAGTGAAATTGGAGGGTTACCCGGATCTCCAATAACTACATACATATTAATCGTATCTTAAGAAACTTTGGAGGGTCTCCGAGATCTCCAGGAACAAAGAATAAACGGCGTCGTGAGTGAAATTGGAG
The DNA here is from genome assembly GCA_963930755.1 of Eudasyphora cyanicolor. Classification (NCBI taxonomy): domain Eukaryota; kingdom Metazoa; phylum Arthropoda; class Insecta; order Diptera; family Muscidae; genus Eudasyphora; species Eudasyphora cyanicolor. The sequence continues at coordinate 150,902,530 of OZ005734.1, read as the reverse complement.
GGTTATCCTGATCTCCAATTGTTATTTATAAACAGTGTCGCGAGTGCGATTGGAGGGTCACTCTGATATCCAACAATTATTTATATATTGTTATAGCGCCGCGAGTGAAATTGGAGGGTTATCCCGATCTCCAATAAATACATATTAATCGTGTCTTAAGGAACATTGGAGGGTCTCCGCGATCTCCAGAAACAAAGAATAAACAGCGTCGCGTGTGGAATTGGAGGGTCACCGCGATCTCCAATAACTACAAATAAATATCACCGCGAGTGGAAATTTAAGTGTCATCCCGACCTACACTATTAACTATAAATAGAGATACCGAAGAGATGGGGTCTAATCAATGACCCCATCCGCCGTGGGATTAGAAGAAAAAAACAACGGTAGCTGATAAACCCATCTAACGACGCCGCCCAACGACCAAACTCGAAGACGACGAAGATCCCGCTATTCGAAGTATCCTGACATACATTCATACGTATTATAACAAATTTAATTATAAATCATCAGAACAATTTTAAATAAAACACCGAGATTGGAATATGGTAAACATCAACTACTGTCTTCTTACTCTCTGTCGCTGCAAATATAAATTTCTGTGACGAACCCATTCCCCGCGAGCATATCCCAGCAACCGGAGGAAACTCGTCGTTACAGTGGCGCCCGAGCAGGGACAGTGAGAGTAAACAAACCATATATTAAAAACAAATATCCAATAAAACGGTATAAAAAAAATCGCCAACAAGAACCTCGTTTCGGGAAACAGGTTCCTACAATATGTCTTCTAGCCTTCGAGTCACTTGGGCTTACGGTCTACGGAAAGAAGAGCTGAACCGTTACCTCACAGAGTTTGGCTGTGATGTAGATGGTACCGTCGAAGAGCAGCGGAAGCGGTTCGCGATGTTCTTGAATGGGTACCATGAGGATGAGCGCATGCCTAGGCTCCTCGAGTTACAGGCCATGCATGAGCGAGCTAGTACCGAGAAGAAGCCCCCGACTCCGCATAAGGATGCACACACGCAAATGGATACAATAGATTTAAAGTCGCCGACGCCATCGCTACTGCGTATTCCACCGATGGAGGAGATCTCGCGACTTGAGCAAGTCACGCGACTGGAAGTACCGAGAAACACGACCCAAAAAGTGCAGGACGTTAGAGGTATCGCCGACCAAGTCCGGAAATGGAATCTCAGTTTCAATGGGGAACGGGAACCTTGGGAATTCCTGGAAAGATTAGAAGAACTATCCCACATGTACGAAATACCCACTGACCGAATAACCACTATAATGCCCGAAATCCTCACGGGAAAAGCGTTGGTGTGGTATCGGAATAACAATCTACGTTGGGACACCTGGACGGGATTCAAGCAGGACTTCCTCAAATTCTTCTTGCCATCCCGGTATTTCGAGAATTTGGACGACGAGATTCGCCGACGAAAGCAGAAGACCCGAGAATCCTTTAAAAACTATTCGCTTCATATGCAGAATCTCATGAGGCACGGCGAATACACCGAAGAACAGAAACTAGAGATAATCTTCAGAAACGCGTTGCCAGAGTACCAGTGGTATATCCGCAGACGGGATTTCCTGAGCCTTGCCGAACTTATAGGAATGGCAGAGGATATGGAAGGCATACCTTCCCAGCCAACGCCACCCAGAGAACAACATCGACGTATGAATCCCGACGAAACACAGCAGAATCAGCTACCCCGGATAAATCCAAGCACGGCGTGTCGACGTTGTGGACAGGATGGTCATTTCGCGTCGCAATGCCAAAGAGAACCCGTACTGTTCTGTTGGGTTTGCGGACGTCGCGAGGTGCGGACCATCCAATGCTGTCGTCGTCGGCCGGGAAACGGATCACGGGACCGTACCGAACGAGGAGGTATGGGTCCCCAGAACGTAACACTGCAGTAAAAACCTCAATACACCTCGATCCCAACAGGCTAGTGGCGACGATCCTCCTCGGAGAGATGTTGGTCCACGCCACAGTCGATACCGGAGCAACACGCTGTTTCATCAGCGAGGGATTTTCCCAAGCCATAGCAGAAATTAGTACCCGACATCCCTGTAATTCCATGGTCACATTGGCTGATGGAGCCCAACGCCAAATCAACTTCGAGCTGGAAACCCTAATCAACATCGGGCAGCGTCAGATTCGGCAAAAGTTGCTCATCATGCCGGATGCCACGGAAGATATAATACTTGGACTCGATTTCCTGATTAAATGTGATGCGCAGATATCCTGCGCTGGACTTACGTGCCGTTTCCAAGCTCTCAATGACTCAAGCAATAGACTCCCTGACCGGAATTTACATCTACATGTGGCCCAGACTTCACCGGATGACACGTCGGAAGCCGTCGGAATGACAACTGAAAGTGTTTCAGAAAGCCCAGAAAACCACCGCAGAAATTTACAAGTGAAGAATCATAGCCCTGATGACCAATACAGAATCAATATCTTTTTAGAAGGGGAGCTTCAACAGTTCCGGGAATTGCATGGATTATCAACAGTAGCCACCCACAGGATTGTAATGACAGACGACCGCCCATTCAAGCTTCGGTGTGCACCACGGAATCCCGCGATGCAAGCTATCATCGATGCAAAAATCAACGACCTTCTTGCCAACGGATATATCGAACCTTCCCGTAGCGCCTACAGTTCCCCAATTACCCTAGCTCAGAAGAAGAATGGAACATGGAGACTCTGCATGGATTTCCGCCATTTAAATAGCAGATCGGACCCGGACGCGTACCCGCTGCCACGAATATCGTCTATACTGGATCGCCTAAGGGAAGCTACGTACGTGAGTAGTCTGGATCTAAAAGATGGTTACTGGCAAATCCCCCTGGAAGAAGACAGTAAGAAGTACACCGCCTTCACCGTCGCCGGCAGGGGCCTATACCAATGGCGGGTGATGCCATTTGGATTACATTCGGCACCAGCTACTTTTCAAAGAGCACTCGACAGTGTAATTAGCCCTGAGTTAGAGCCCTTCGCATTCGCCTACTTGGACGATATCATAGTTATCGGAAGAACACTGGACGAACATTTGGAACACCTCGGTGAAGTTTTCCGTAGACTGAGAGCTGCTAACTTAAAAATTAACCCTGAGAAATGTGAGTTCTTCAAGCGGGAGACAAAATATTTAGGACACGTCGTCAGTGCCGAAGGAAGTCATACAGACCCCGATAAAGTTGCAGCGATTCAGGAAATGTCCCCACCAGGTAACCTGAAGGAACTACGCCGCTTCCTCGGTGTTGTATCCTGGTACCGTCGCTTTGTACCCGAGTTCGCCACCCTCGCATTCCCTCTTACCTCTCAACTAAAGAAAGGAAAGCACTGGAAGTGGACCGAAAACCAGCAAACTGTTTTCGAGATATTGAAGATGAGACTGACGCAAGCTCCCGTCTTGGCTTGCCCTGACTTCTCGAAAACGTTTATTCTTCAGACGGATGCCAGTGATCATGGGCTTGGAGCCGTTCTAACACAGGAACTCGATGGCGAGGAACGAGTAATCGCGTACGCGAGCCGCACCTTAAATGCGGCTGAGAGGAATTACTCTGCTACGGAGAAAGAATGCCTGGCCATCGTATGGGGCATACGAAAGATGCGTCCATATCTGGAAGGTTACCGATTCCATGTCATCACTGATCACCTATCGTTGAAATGGCTGAATTCAATCGATAACCCTACGGGACGACTCGCCAGATGGACTCTCGAACTGCAGCAGTATAATTTCACGGTGCAATATAGAAAAGGAAAATACAATGTTGTTGCTGATGCCCTGTCCCGCCAGCCATTGGAATCTCTTCAACGAGCTACCGTGGACGAGACCACTTCATGCAAATGGCTGCAGAAAAGGTTACAGGAAATTAAGCAGAACCCAGAGAAATTCGCCGATTACGCCGTAATTGATGGACAACTATTCCGACATATCCCGAGGCACACTAACGATGAGGACTGCACCCCGTGGAAGCTTTGTGTGGCCACTCATCTGCGAGAACGGGTACTTCACGAAAATCACAGTCAACCCTCCGCTGGACACTTAGGAATTAGGAAAACGGTCAATCGAGTATGCAATAGGTACTACTGGCCAGGAATGATCCGTGACGTGGCGAAATACGTTCGAAGTTGTCAGTCATGCCAGCAATATAAACCGAGTCAAGTTGCGCCCGCTGGTGAAATGCTTATCACCATTCCCGAAGAACCATGGGCCACTGTCTGCGCGGATTTTGTGGGACCCTTACCCAGAACCAAACATGGAAATACGATGCTGCTGGTATTCTTCGACCGTTTCTCGAAATGGGTAGAATTAATACCGCTACGAAAGGCAACTGCAGACAGCGTGGTTAAATCCTTTAGAGAACGAATTTTGTCCCGATTTGGAACACCGAAAATCCTCGTAACTGACAACGGGAGTCAGTTCACCAGCAGAGTCCTTCAGAAGTATTTACAGGAAATTGGAATTCATCACCAGTTCACCGCTCCGTACTGTCCACAGGAGAATCCGACCGAACGAGCAAATCGCACGATCAAGACCATGATAGCGCAATTAGCTCAGAATCAACATAATAAATGGGACGACAATTTACCGGAGATAACGCTGGCTATAAACACCAGTACCTCCGAATCTACAGGATATAGTCCCGCTTTCTTGATCCAAGGACGGGAACCGCGATTGCCAGCGGCTCTCTATGACGAGCTTGTCACCGGAACCGGCGCGGTTACCCATACACCGGAAGGAAAAGCTAAGGAACTGCAGGAGATATTCAAAATTGTCCGCAACCAGATAGGTAGGGCTGCCGAAGACCAAAGGCGACACTACAATCTTCGCCGTCGACCCTGGAAACCGAAAATCGGTGATTTAGTTCTTGTTCGTCAACACCCATTATCAAAAGCGGTGGACAATTTCGCCGCGAAATTAGCCCCAAAATTCGACGGACCCTACGCAGTATTGAATTTCCCGTCTCCCGTAATAGTTCGCGTCCAACGCCGCGGATCTACCGAATGTCGAAACGCGCACCTCAGTGAAATTAAACAGTTTATTGACCCTCCATCATCCGACACACATCAGTCTGACCCGACCCAGCTAAAGAATTAATTATTTTCTCTTTATCTTTCCCAGATCAATACAAATGCAATGGACGACAGTACCGCCTCCTGGTAAACCGCCACTGCAAGGCGATCGTCATTCCGCTGGGAGGAGGAGAGGCAATGTGATGACGAAAGTTCTCACGGCGTTTTCGTCCACACTAATTTTTATATATAAAGTTTATTTAGTTATTTTTGAATATTTTCCTTGTTAATTTTACTATTATATTGTATTAATATTGATAATTTTAAGTACAAATGAATTATTATTCTGAGTTAAGATCATATGAAATAAGTACAGCCTGTTCAAAATACGTTAGTCATAAGTACAGTCTCGCCAAAACACCGAACCACGTGGAAGCCCAAAATGGTAAACAAAGTACCGTTGGATAGCAAGTACACAAGTACAGTCTACGCAAAACATCGAACACGTGGGTACCATAAGTTGTAAACAAGATCCCGTTAGGATGCGGCATCATCCGAGCCCACGTGTTTATCGTAACGACACAGCAGAGGATATAAAAGGAAGCAGAGACAGATACTCGGTCAGTTGGTCGGCAGCCGTAACGCAGTATCGGGTCCCAAGGAATACGCTTCAACTAAAATATACACTGCCATAGGATAAATTGGAGGGTCATCGCGATCTCACCAAAGTAAATAAAACGTGTGTTGTAAGTGAAATTGGAGGATCATCCTGATCTCCAATAATTAATTATAAATCGTGTCGCGAGTGAAATTGGAGGATCATCCTGATCTCCAATAAATAATTATAAATCGTGTCGCGAGTGAAATTGGAGGATCATCTGGATCTCCAATAATTAATTATAAATCGTGACGCGAGTGAAATTGGAGGATCATCCGGATCTACAATAATTAACTATAAATTGTGACGCGAGTGAAATTGGAGGATCATCCTGATCTCCAATAATTAATGATAAATCGTATCGAAAGTGAAATTGGAGGATCATTGCGATCTCCAATAATTTATGATAAGTAGTGCCGTGGGTGAAATTGGAGGATTATTGCGATCTCCAATAATTTATTATAAATAGTGCCGCAAGTAATTGGAGGATCATTGCGATCTCCAGTAAATACCGATAGGGTGCTGTAAGTGAAATTGGAGGATCATCCTGATCTCCAATAATTAATAATAAATCGCGTCGCGAGTGAAACTGGAGGATCATTGCGATCTCCAATAACTTCTGATAAATAGTGCCGTAAATGAAATAGGAGGGTTTTCTAGATCTCCAAAGATTATTTATTTTATTTATAAACCGAGTCGTGAGTGAGCTTGGAGGGTCTCTCTGATATCCAACAAATATTTACATATTGGTATAGTGCCGTGAGTGAAATTGGAGGGTTATCCGGATCTCCAATAACTACATACATATTAATCGTATCTTAAGAAACTTTGGAGGGTCTCCGAGATCTCCAGGAACAAAGAATAAACGGCGTCGTGAGTGAAATTGGAGGGTTATCCTGATCTCCAATTGTTATTTATAAACAGTGTATATATTGTTATAGCGCCGCGAGTGAAATTGGAGGGTTATCCCGATCTCCAATAAATACATATTAATCGTATCTTAAGGAACATTGGAGGGTCTCCGCGATCTCCAGAAACAAAGAATAAACAGCGTCGCGTGTGGAATTGGAGGGTCACCGCGATCTCCAATAACTACAAATAAATATCACCGCGAGTGGAAATTTAAGTGTCATCCCGACCTACACTATTAACTATAAATAGAGATACCGAAGAGATCATTGATTAGACCCCATCCGCCGTGGGATTAGAAGAAAAAAACAACGGTAGCAGATAAACCCATCTAACGACGCCGCCCAACGACCAAACTCGAAGACGACGCAGATCCCGCTATTCGAAGTATCCTGACATACATTCATACGTATTATAACTAATTTAATTATAAATCATCAGAACAATTTTAAATAAAACACCGAGATTGGAATATGGTAAACATCAACTACTGTCTTCTTACTCTCTGTCGCTGCAAATATAAATTTCTGTGACGAACCCATTCCCCGCGAGCATATCCCAGCAACCGGAGGAAACTCGTCGTTACACTACCTTTAAGGTAGTGAAATTACTCCAAAATGTTTTTGTGTGCAGGTAGTAAAATTATATGTACGCAATACAAAGTAGTACGCGACAGTCTTGCAAATATTGGGTTTCTACGTTCGAAGCAAACTATATGTCAGCTACGGGTACTGCAACTTATGAACCTTAAACCCGGAATTTATGAATGAAATTTCTTATTAATAAATTAGTGTAATTCAGCGCCTTAAATAGATAAGTCGTTTTTCTGAAAAATATTACAAAGTTATATTTCGAAGTATGAGAAAAAGGCAAAGAACTTTTCAATGTGTAAATGATCCCGACAATTTCTGCTACATCAGCGGAAAATATGTTATTAAAAAAAATCGACGTGCGTTTAGTAAAATAATAGAATAAATATATTTGTATTATTTTGTTATACGAGTTAAAAATATGAACAAACCGGACACCTAGTATTTTGTGTACTTCGTGCCATGTAAATCTTACTCGATGGACTAGTGAAAGCATGCGGTAAGTACTTTACAATAAATGTATTACAATGTTTTGTGGAAAAAAACGTTTTAATTTTAGCATCACGTACAATTTGGAATACCAATGATTTGGAGACAACCATATATTTACGATACGGACTGCTATTTTGTTTACGTTAATAGATTGGAGTAGGAAGTGTCCAAGTATAGCTAACAGCCTAGTTACGGAAACATCATCAAGTTCAACTGAGTAATCAACTCTGAGCGATTCAAGTTTGAGTCAGAAGTCATCGCTTTTAACTCAGTTTCAACTCATTGATCTAGTGAGAGATTTGGAACTGACCAAAGATAAGGCAGAACTACTTGCATCTCGGATGAAACAATACAATATTTTGGCCAAAGATGTTAACATATCATATTATAGAGTCCGTGATATACCTTACAAACAATTTTATACTACTGTGGATAACAGATGCTTTTGCAAGGACATTCCCGGATTGTTCGAGAAACTTAATCAAACATACAATTCAAAGGAATGGCGGTTGTTTGTTGACAGCAGTAAAGAACGTTTGAAAGCAGTACTTTTACACAACGAAAATCTGAAAAAGTCGATTCCCATTGCTCATCCTGTCAACACTAAGGAATCATACGAAACAATGGCAAAATTGATAAAATACATAAAATATGAACATGACTGGAAAACTTGTTGCGATTTAAAAGTAGTTAGTATGGTATGCCTCCGGGATAGCCGTGCTCGCGGATATCATTACAGAAGAAAGAAATGACCAACAAGAAAACACATTACATTGGGTGAAAACAACATAAAATACACACCTCTCGTCCAAAAAGAAAACATTATATTGCCACAAATGCATATTAAGCTGGGGCTCTTTAAACATTTTGTAAAAGCCTTAAGGAAAGCTGGCAATTCACTCTCATATTTAAAATGTTTATTTAAAAGTCTTTCTTTTCAAAAAATCAAAGAATGCGTTTTTTAGGGGCCTAAAATAAGAAAACTGATGAAAGATGTAAATTTCGAATCTTATTTGACGTCGGATGAAATTGCAGCATGGAGGTCGTTTCAGCTTGTGGTTTCAAATTTCTTTGGATCCAATAAAAGCCTGCAATATGAAACAATGATTAATGATTTGTTTAAAAAATTATGAAAAAAATTGGTAAGAAATATATTTTTCTATATTTATGTATATAACACATATGTATGTATTCTTCTAACTTATTTTTCGCTTTATGTATTCCGACAGGTGTAAATATGTCCCTAAAAATTCATTTCTTGCATTTTCATTTAAACTTTTTCCTCGAGAATCTTGGCGATGAAAGCGACGACCATGGCGAAAGGTTTCACGAAGAAATGAAGTCCATCGACCGACGTTACCAAGGGCACTGGGATGAAAGAATGATGGGAGATTATATTTGGTTCCTCATTAGAGAAACCGATTCCGTAATCTACAAACTTCAACAAAGAACTCACAATTACTTCTAATGAAATTTGTACATGTAAATAAACTCAAATGTACATAATATAAATAAAGTAATAAATAAAATCGCTATTTAACAGATTTTTTGAAATTCTCTTACCTTCTACCAAAAGGGCTATAATTTCTCCATTTATCTATAGATTTTTTTAAATAGGCATTATTTTCTTCGCTAGTACGCAAACTTTTAAAAATAAAATAAAATATTTTTTTTTTCGATTTTTTTCGATTTTTTCTATTTTTAATGTTTTTTTGTCCCAGAATTTTTTTTTTTGAAAAAATCTGCTTTTTCCAATTTGTTTAATGACTGTTACTAAACCACTGTGTCTAAGTGAAAGAGATATTTCCAACATTGGTAGCCCACAATAATAGCTTCAATTTAACGTATAAGTCGACCTGATCGGGCATATACTCCAAAAATTATAGTGCAAATACTAAGTGTACCTTCGACGATAATAGTATTATTAATAAAAAATTTTTAAAAAAAAATTATCCATAAACAAATTTTTGGTTTTGATTTTATATAACAGTATGCCACAATCTATACAAAAAAAATAATTTTTAGGTCTAGGACACAAAAATTTTTTTTTTAGCATAGTGTTATATTCGCATTGTCACGTATTATTAAATTATCCATAAACAAATTTTTGGTTTTGTTTCATATAACAGTATGCCACAATCTATACAAAAATAATGTTTAGGTCAAGGACACAAAAATTTTTTTTGTTGCATAGTGTTATGTTAGCATTGGCACGTATTAAGTGCTTAGGTATACACGTATATGTTTGACATAAATAGAATGAATCTATATTTTTATTTCTCCCCATGCAAAAATAATTTCGAATATTATTCTGTTTTCCACATGCAACATCATCGTATATCATTATGGAATTTGCTTTAGCTTGATCTGGTGTTATTACATCTGAATTATCGGAGAATGTATAAAATCCCATTCCTTTAAATTTGAGTTCCAAAGTAAAAAGAAAACATACAAACATTGGAAATTTACGTATTATGTTGTTGTACACTCACGAGAAATTAAATAATTGTATGAATATTGATCTGACGTCGTTGTCGTCTGTTGTCATATGGTATGGTAGGCCTTTCGATGAAAGGCGAAATATTGAATAAAAGAAAATAAATTTATAAAAACCAAGAACTCGAGTTCGAGTTTTATTTAAAACAATTTAATTAAATCCCATACCTTTTATAGGTGTTATAAGTGTCTTCAAATATTCATATTTTGGTTGATGCAACGATTTAGAGTATACGTAGATATTTTCGAATTTTAAACCATTTGGACTCTCAATAAGACTTATCATAATATTAGTTTTTCCGCAATTGCGTGGTCCCACTATCAATGCACGTATTGAATTTGGCAATAATGCACTATGTCTATGTTTGTTAGAATTATTGTGTATGAAATCGAAATTTCGCACATTAACATTAGTATCAGTTTTACTAAACGCATTTTTGCAACTGTAGACAATTATATTTCTCATTCCAATTTATATATACTTTTTGTCTTTACAGAAACATACAAATTATATAAAATGATAATATATCCGAAAAATAAATTTATTAACAAAAGAACCGTCAAAAGGGGAGGGTTGCTGAATAAATTAATTGATTCTTTACCATTTGAACTTCATTAACCTGGTTATCAGTTTTGTGGCGCAGGAACAAAATTAGAAAAGCGGCTGGAAAGAGGTTATAAAGGAATAAATGTTTTGGATGCCGCTTGCAAAGCTCACGATCAGCGGCATAAAGCGGATATAGAGTTCTCTCAAAGAGCTGGGGAACGAGTTAAAGCTAAGGATAGCACTTGGAGCGAAAAATTAAACGCATATATGGGGATGGGGTGTCCAAAAAACTTCAGAAACGCCTACGTGGGATGAAAATGTTTTCTACGACTAAGCAAATGCGACCAGAATTCTGAAGAAGTAAAAGCCAGATGATATTAAAACAGAATTCTAAAGAAGCAAAAGCCAAATGATATTAAAACAGCTATAATGATTGCTTGAAAAGCTATTGCTAAATCATTTAAGGGGCGAAAATCGCATGTTATTATCCCTAGAGTTATAAGAGTTCCTAAAATAGGAGGCTTTCTTCCTTTAATTCCAATATTGACCGCACTCAGTGCTTTGGGGGCGTTAGCTTCGAGTGGTGCATCAATAGCAAAAGCTGTACATTCTGCGAAGAACAACTTGAAGAGAATTCCAGACATAAAGGAAGATGGAGAATATTGCCACCTTATACTCGTAAGAAAGGGATGGGAATCGTATATAATAATAAACAAAGCATAAAAAACTGATAAATCAGCCAATAAACCTCTAACTAAGAATGATTTAAAATTATTTGCGGATAAATATATCTCGTAATTTAGAGGAGTCTTTATGAGAGATAAACTCCCGAAAAAGCCTCATGTTAGAGAGTGTGGAATAGTTAGCCTAGACTCATATAAAGGTCCTGGTACTCATTGGGTAGCATACTACAAAAAATATAATCGAACCAATTACTATGACAGTTTTGGAAATCTTCAGCCGCCATTAGAAATAATACAATAGTTAGGAAAAAACATAAGCTATAATTATAGGAGGGACCAACAATTCAATACTGTTAATTGTGGTAATTTGTGTCTAAAATTTTTTTCCCAATTTAAATAAAAATTAAACAGATCTGTTTCGGGAGCCACCAAACTCCCATTAACAGATCTGGTTCCCGAAACAGATCTGTCTATCCAACCATTACAACCGCCCCCAGTACATGTCACTTACTTCTTCTTTAATTTTTAACAAAGTTGTCAACTACAGCAAAACATTCGTGTGAATTCTTTACATTGGAAAGACTCACGAGAGTGGAAGTTGGTGCATGTACGAGGGATGATGATTACTGAATTGTATTTTTTTGGAGATATGCGCTTTTAGCGAACAGTTTTCGTTTTATGATACTTGGCTATGCGTAGGATGTCAAACGGAAAATCCCGATCCCGAAAATCCCGAATCCCGGGATTTTTAAAATGAATCCCGGGAAATTTTAATAATAATATATGAGCAAGAATTACAAAATATATCATAAAAGTAATTATAAATAAGTAAACTTAAAACAAGACAAGACGATTGTATATTATTCTTTCAAATTTATGAAAAAATCCTAATTTAAGATCTGATATGGATCGACAAATCGATTTGGTCCCATAAAAACGGAATTAGTCAAACTGATTTCTCAAGTTGAAAAAAATATTTCTCTCAGACGACGAGCTGAAATTGTACAAAAATTATTTCATAGCTAAGATGTAGTGAAATATTTTAATAAAAGTTAGTAGTTTTTAACAAAAATTAATGTTTGCTATAGCTGTCTTTATCCTTATTTAAATTAATTAAAATTAAATTAAAACTGAACCAAAATGTTTGTATTCCTTTTCGAAATATCACATTATTAAGAATAAAAAATCCAGATTTATCCCGAAAATACCGGGATATCGAACAATTTCGTGATTCCGAAAGTCCCGATTTATCCCGAAAATCCCGGGATATCGTACAATTTCGGGATCCCGAAAAAATCCCGGGATCCCGGGATTTGCAATTAAAAATCCCGAACCCCGGATTTTTGAAAACCAATCCCGTTTGACATCTCTAGCTGTGCGTATATATTCTAATAATTTCGACTGAAGTAATCATTGTAATAAGGATATTGATAATGGGAGTTTGGTGGCTCCCAAAACAGATCTGTCTATCCAACCATTACAACCGGCGCCAATACATGTCACTTACTTCTTCTTTAATTTTTAACAAAGTTGTTTTCATATACTGAAAACAACAATAACGATTTTGAGCCTAAGTGCAAAAACAAAATATGTACTATGAAAGCAGATCGAATAAAACAAAAACAATAAAAATTAATTTAATTTATTTTGTTTTGTTTTCTTTTTAATTTTATTCATCAATTCTAGAATATAATTTATAAATTTGTACATCTTTCTTAAAAATACTTTTCATTTTTTTACAAAACTTAAAACATAATTTAGTTAAATCGACCTCAACATCTTTCTCATAATAACCCTTTATATCAGTTATCTGAACGTAGGATTTATTTAAATTAGCACATGTAGGAATATAAAAATTATTACATATGAATGTTGTTAGAAATATTCCTATTCTGGTTATACAGCGCCATTTTTCGCCGTCAATTTTGATTTTGTTACAATTTTGCTGTAGGACTAGGAAACCACGACCATCCTTTTGTCGAAAATCGTAATTGATATTTTCCTTGGGTGGGTCATTCATTAAATTGAATGAATCGAAAGATTCAAACTGGTCCAGCCGCACCTGAATATACTCTTTGTATGTCATCAGGTGTAACCACATGTCGCGAGAAAATCCAATGAAATCTTTCCGATTATTTTGGAGCTATATTATAGGCTCGAATTTCCATGTAGTTGAGAATCCACATTTAGGCATTAAATTTAAATTAACAAAATACTCCATTTCCAAGACAATGTGGTTTTGGAATTTATCCGCCGCTCTAATTCGACTCTCCATTAGCGTTGACTGAGAAAATTGTACTATAATTTTTTCTTAAAGTGAAACCGTATATTAAGGATGCTAAAAGAAAGTTACACCTATCAGTCTACCACGAAAACAGCTTGGTCAACGTATAAAATCAAAAGGTCGGAAATCACCATATTGGATTTTCAATACAGTCACGGTAACGATAACGGTATATATATGAAAGAGCTGGCGTTTATGGGTGGTTCCTCTGTCGTACCAAATTACTTTCTATTCAAACAACCTTTCGGTTTTCGTGAATTAACTAAAGCAGGACGTGGGAAAAACAACTACTGCAAGAAATTCGTAAATGGGTTTTATTGATCGGTGGGTTCAATAGACTACTGCAGTGTTAGCGATATTCTTACACCTCTAAATAGTTATAAGTATATTTTTGTCGTAGGTAAAGCTAAAAAAGACTTTTTATCAAAATATGTTAATACGACTATAATTAATCTAGAGGATATAATGGGTCTATCAAACTTGAATAACTATTATACTTCTTGTCCAATTCATATGGATAATAGATTTAAGTGTGCTCTAAATAATTTATTTAAACTGTTTGTATTTATTGAGAAAAATTATCATCAGATTCAGGATTTGAAATAGATGAAATAAATTAATAACAATTGAAAAATAATAAAAAATAAAAACATGTATTTTTTTTGCTCAAATTTGTTTTTATTTCTTTATAAATATAAAACGTAACTATACATAATAAAATATGTGTTTGTGGATTTCTAAAATCTAGTTTGAAAAAACAGTGTGGTCTTTTTTCACCAGTCACACTTTGCTTTTCGATTTTATTACCATTTGCACCACATGTATCAAAACCTAATCTTGGTAGTGCACGATCCAATTCCACATAATTTATTGGTACATTGTTCGTAGTTAGTCGCCTCAGCAGTGGACACGATTTTGACCAGCGCAGATGTTCAGAAATCGGAGAATCATTATGTTTCCAAGAATGTATCTCAACTTCACAGAAATAGCATTTGGTCTTGTCAACTTCACCCGTATAAAACATTCCAGTCATATCCAGATCTGTGAACATATATGTACATACATATATGTTCATAGCTATTGCAGTTACTGCCTACAAATGAAGAAGAATGTTATAGTATTAGAAAAAGAATATTTTATTATGAAATTCATAATGATATGTATAATAAAAAAAGAAATAATTGAATATGTAATAATTCAAATAATAATTCAAATTTGTGTATTAAATACACTATACACCCGTACAGTACCACAATACAAATAATTATAATATTCAGTATAAGGTGTAATGCTAAGATTTTATTATTAGTGAAATGAAATACTTAGTTCTGGTAAACTGTTCACATTTTTTGTCGTGTTTGGATAATGTTTATTAAAAAATCAAACCAAAAACTCCATGGACTGTGAGAGCTAACAGTAAAACATTGTATTAAAAGCGTAAAAATAATTCATAACGTCAGTTAATTAATATAAATAATTGTCATTTTTTCAACAAAATGAGCCACAAACACTTTTTCAACGGAAATGAATGTTATCTCCTTTTTCTGCTCAATATCACGCTCTCAAATTAAATAAAATAATTTTTTTTAATACTTTTTTTACACAGAATTTGTGTATTAGCCTGGTCCTTTTTTTGCAAATTTGAAAATGTTTAGCATTCATCCTTTACCCCTTTTCATTCATTAGATTTATGTTTTGTTCTGATTTACCTTTTGGTTTTGACCAAATCACTTTATCCACTTTAACTAGGAATGGCCAAATCTGCTGTTTGTTTTTCCTAAAACTGATAACACAGTGCTACAGCCAAAAATAACTTCTGATGTGACATAGTGTAGGTTGTAGGTCGCATTGAGTACAACCGGAAAAACAAAATTTTAAGTGTTGTATACCCTCAAAATCTCATTTTAGCGTTGAAAAGCCGCTTTTTTGACTTCTTGTAGAAATCGATTTGTTAAACTCTTATTTTTCAACCGATTTTTGGTTACATAGCGGCTTTTGAAAGAGGAGACATAGCCCTTTAAAAATATGTGCATATTATGGTACTTTAAGTTAAATACACAGAGCTACAGGCGTATAAACTTGAAATTTCCATAAATTTTCCCAATTTTTCAACTTTGATCGAGACGTATTGCAATATTTTATTAGCAATGGTAATATTTTTACATATCGTTCTGAAAGTGTGTTTATTTTCAATTAAATTAAGTGTGATTTTACAGCAATCGGAGAAGAATTGCGTCATTTAGGCGAATTTTTAAAAAAAAGAAAATTTCAATTGCGCTTTTGTATGGGGTTGTTACATGTACCTTATTACGAATATATTATTCTAATAACAGTGATAGTTATTATATTAGTGTTAATAATGACGTCACAGTTTGTATTTATTTATAATTTCTAAAATATTTATAATATTTTTAAAAATGTTTGTTGGATCTACGACGCTTATAAGAAGAATCATCAGTTTCGCGTTGCAGAGACCAAGAGTAATCAGCTAACATTCTTATCTTATTTTTTCCTAATAATCGCTGTTAAATTGAAGCCAACTCTTGATGAAACCTTTCACCTTGATCGTCGCTGAATTTGCAGAGATTATCTGGGAAAAAACTTAAATGTGAATGCAAAAAATGGATTTTAATAGACATTCGGCACCCCTTTACTTAAGCTTTCAAGAATTTCTTCGCTCTCTCCGTATAATCACAGCTTCTCGTATTTCCTAAGAAATTGCTACATAAATCGATGAAGTTTAACCATGCTACTTTTTCGACCTGGTTCAGCTTGTTTGTAACTTCGTTGTCTCGCATAATCTTACGGATTTGTGGACCTATGAATATTCCTGCAAACAACAAAATATTTCACATGAATCATGCAAATGAACACAAACGTTACCTTCTTTGATTTTCGCCTCGCTTTGCCTTGGAAAAGATTTTTTAAATGCAAAAAAGCTTCGCTGTCTCTGTTAAGACATTTAACAAACTGCTTCATCTAGCCCAGTTTAAGGTGTAACGGAGGTAAAATAATTTGATCTGTTCGCACCAGTGGAGCGTTGATAAAATGTTTGTTCCCTATTTGGAGATAGGTGCGTAAAGGCCACTGCGGGTGCTGATAGTGGTTCTGTGCACGACTATCCCATTCACAAATATAATATGGATGTTTTTTGTAACCTCCTTGCATTCCAAACAAGATTGTAAAATATTGTAAATAATTTAGAAATAATAAATAAATACAACAACTGTGACGTCATTATTAACACTAATATAACAACTACTCGTATCACTGTTATTACAATAATATATTCGTAATAAGGTACATGTAGCAACCCCATACAAAAGAGCAATTGAAATTTTCTTTCTTTGAAAAATTCGCCTAACTGACGCAATTTTTCTCCGATTACTGTAAAATCACACTTAATGTATCACCACATGTATCAAAACCTAATCTTGGTAGTGCACGATCCAATTCCACATAATTTATTGGTACATTGTTCGTAGTTAGTCGCCTCAGCAGTGGACACGATTTTGACCAGCGCAGATGTTCAGAAATCGGAGAATCATTATGTTTCCAAGAATGTATATCAACTTCACAGAAATAGCATTTGGTCTTGTCAACTTCACCCGTATAAAACATTCCAGTCATATCCAGATCTGTGAACATATATGTACATACATATATGTTCATAGCTATTGCAGTTACTGCCTACAAATGAAGAAGAATGTTATAGTATTAGAAAAAGAATATTTTATTATGAAATTCATAATGATATGTATAATAAAAAAAGAAATAATTGAATATGTAATAATTCAAATAATAATTCAAATAATAATTCAAATTTGTGTATTAAATACACTATACACCCGTACAGTACCACAATACAAATAATTATAATATTCAGTATAAGGTGTAATGCTAAGATTTTATTATTAGTGAAATGAAATACTTAGTTCTGGTAAACTGTTCACATTTTTTGTCGTGTTTGGATAATGTTTATTAAAAAATCAAACCAAAAACTCCATGGACTGTGAGAGCTAACAGTAAAACATTGTATTAAAAGCGTAAAAATAATTCATAACGTCAGTTAATTAATATAAATAATTGTCATTTTTTCAACAAAATGAGCCACAAACACTTTTTCAACGGAAATGAATGTTATCTCCTTTTTCTGCTCAATATCACGCTCTCAAATTAAATAAAATAATTTTTTTAATACTTTTTTACACAGAATTTGTGTATTAGCCTGGTCCTTTTTTTGCAAATTTGAAAATGTTTAGCATTCATCCTTTACCCCTTTTCATTCATTAGATTTATGTTTTGTTCCGATTTACCTTTTGGTTTTGACCAAATCACTTTATCCACTTTAACTAGGAATGGCCAAATCTGCTGTTTGTTTTTCCTAAAACTGATAACACAGTGCTACAGTCAAAAATAACTTCTGATGTGACATAGTGTAGGTTGTAGGTCGCATTGAGTACAACCGGAAAAACAAAATTTTAAGTGTTGTATACCCTCAAAATCTCATTTTAGCGTTGAAAAACCGCTTTTTTTGACTTCTTGTAGAAATCGATTTGTTAAACTCTTATTTTTCAACCGATTTTTGGTTACATAGCGGCTTTTGAAAGTGGAGACATAGCCCTTTAAAAATATGTGCATATTATGGTACTTTAAGTTAAATACACAGAGCTACAGGCGTATAAACTTGAAATTTCCATAAATTTTCCCAATTTTTCAACTTTGATCGAGACGTATTGCAATATTTTATTAGCAATGGTAATATTTTTACATATCGTTCTGAAAGTGTGTTTATTTTCAATTAAATTAAGTGTGATTTTACAGCAATCGGAGAAGAATTGCGTCATTTAGGCGAATTTTTAAAAAAAAGAAAATTTCAATTGCGCTTTTGTATGGGGTTGTTACATGTACCTTATTACGAATATATTATTCTAATAACAGTGATAGTTATTATATTAGTGTTAATAATGACGTCACAGTTTGTTGTATTTATTTATTATTTCTAAAATATTTATAATATTTTTAAAAATGTTTGTTGGATCTACGACGCTTATAAGAAGAATCATCAGTTTCGCGTTGCAGAGACCAAGAGTAATCAGCTAACATTCTTATCTTATTTTTTCCTAATAATCGCTGTTAAATTGAAGCCAACTCTTGATGAAACCTTTCACCTTGATCGTCGCTGAATTTGCCGAGATTATCTGGGAAAAAACTTAAATGTGAATGCAAAAAATGGATTTTAATAGACATTCGGCACCCCTTTACTTAAGCTTTCAAGAATTTCTTCGCTCTCTCCGTATAATCACAGCTTCTCGCATTTCCTAAGAAATTGCTACATAAATCGATGAAGTTTAACCATGCTACTTTTTCGACCTGGTTCAGCTTGTTTGTAACTTCGTTGTCTCGCATAATCTTACGGATTTGTGGACCTATGAATATTCCTGCAAACAACAAAATATTTCACATGAATCATGCAAATGAACACAAACGTTACCTTCTTTGATTTTCGCCTCGCTTTGCCTTGGAAAAGATTTTTTAAATGCAAAAAAGCTTCGCTGTCTCTGTTAAGACATTTAACAAACTGCTTCATCTAGCCCAGTTTAAGGTGTAACGGAGGTAAAATAATTTGATCTGTTCGCACCAGTGGAGCGTTGATAAAATGTTTGTTCCCTATTTGGAGATAGGTGCGTAAAGGCCACTGCGGGTGCTGATAGTGGTTCTGTGCACGACTATCCCATTCACAAATATAATATGGATGTTTTTTGTAACCTCCTTGCATTCCAAACAAGATTGTAAAATATTGTAAATAATTTAGAAATAATAAATAAATACAACAACTGTGACGTCATTATTAACACTAATATAACAACTACTCGTATCACTGTTATTACAATAATATATTCGTAATAAGGTACATGTAGCAACCCCATACAAAAGAGCAATTGAAATTTTCTTTCTTTGAAAAATTCGCCTAACTGACGCAATTTTTCTCCGATTACTGTAAAATCACACTTAATTTAATTGAGAATAAACACACTTTCAGAAAGATATGTAAAAAGATCACCATTGCTAATAAAATATTGCAATACGTCGCGATCAAAGTTGAAAAATTGTGAATATTTATGGAAGTTTTTAAGTTTACATGCCTTTAGCTCTGTGTATTTAACTTAAAGTACCATAATATGCACATATTTTTAAAGGGCTATGTCTCCTCTTTCAAAAGTTATGTAACCAAAAATCGGTTGAACAATAAGAGTTTGACAAATCGATTTGTACAAGAAGTCAAAAAAGCGGTTTTTCAACGCTAAAATAAAATTTTGAGGGTATATAACACTTAAAATTTAGTTTTTCCAGTTGTACTCAATGAGATATACAACATACACTATGTCGCATCAGAAGTTCCAGAGATTTTTTCAAATTTGTAGCAGTGTGTAATAGTTTAGAAATGAATGCACTGATTTAATATAAACATTGTACAATAAAGCTATTGGGCAAAATAATACATAAATCAAAACAAACAATAAATGTACTGGATTTCTAGGCTAATATATAAGATATTAATTTGGAGGATTTTTTTAAATTTCGCAAATTTCATCGCTAGTACGGGTTGCCAAGGAATGACACGATTAAATTGATTTTTTATGGCCTTTGAAACAATATATGAGGTGGGAGTTGAAACTTTTTACTTTCAAAACTTTTCTAAGGCCATCCTAGTGTGTATTTAAGAATATACTTACGGAGAAATGCCATGAGGGTTCAGTCGTGCTGGATGTTACATTCCTCTCACTATCTTTCTCCGAAAATTCAACAAATAATCAGGATACTTTGTAATTGCTTGTTGCGTTACTGATCTTAAAAACCCATTAGTATATAAAAGGATGAAATCCTCAATTTATCAATGAGTAAATTAGAAAAAGCGTTTGGAACGTATTCTTAATGGCATGAGAGCAGACTTAGGATATCTGAAGGAATGTTTTGTCATGGAACTTGGAAATGTTTAAACAACTGCTTGGCCGATTCGGCATTGTATGTATGTTAACAGAGCTCCGCTTGGCATTGTAACTAGTTTCCACGGTCCCAGTGCATAAAGAATGGGATGGTATGTTTCTTTCTGTCCATTCGTCATTCTCCACCAGCATCATAATACTGTTTGATTTTAAATAATAATAATATAAATCTTAAAATTGACAAAAAAGAATTCGCCCATCAAAATTGAAAAGAATACAAGGCAGAAACCGTGTAAAGATGAGAATCTTGAGAATTTCAACTCTAAAACGGAAATAAAGTCTGGTGATAATCTTCGAAATGAATATGGGGGAAATGACGACGAATTTTTTTCACAATCGGAGGGGGAAGAGCAGAAGGATGAAAATGATGTTGATCTAACATCTTTGAAAAAGGACCAGCAACTTGATACTATATATGGACCACACGAAGATGAAAATGGTGAATGGAAATTTGGTAATCGTAGGCTTCAAATAAATAAGGATAAAATAATAATTGGAAATCAAACGTGGGCGTTAAGACCTGGATTACATGAACACCTATTTTTTAAAAATCCTAAGAATTATGACTCATCTGAACTAAGCAAAAAGGATTTTAACAAACACAAATGCACACAGAATAAATAATGAATCAAATGGACAAATAAAAGGATGCAAAGGTTTTAAATACACTAATATAATAAAACAAATGTTTCAAACTACTCACACAGGTGAAGGATTAATAAGTCTTAACCTTGAAAACCCTAACAATATATACTGGGATGATCCAAATGAATTAGTCGAACGACTTAGAAACTGCTGGCAATAACAATCAAAATAATGAAATAATATAAATTATTGAAGAGCTAAAAGAAGCAAATATAATATATAAACTTTATTATTTACTGCTTAATTACAAATTGAGCGTCGACAAGTTCGGACACTTTTCAAATTCCGAATCTTTAAGGAGGAATGTATCGAAAATGTTTGGGGTTGTTGTTGACCGGTATTATAACCTCGATATCCAAAATAAGAAAATAAAAAATTTGGCACCGCCATCAGAAGACAGTGACGCAATCAACAACGTTTATTTACAAACGGAATTATCTCATGCACAAGAAATATAGAAGAACATTTAAAGCTGTATTTTATGATATTAGAGAGGAGATAACACAATTAAAAGCTAATCTTACGGACGTCTTTGGGGTGATGTTTAAAATGTCAGTACCTACAACCTTAAAATATAACAATCATAGCTAGTTATGGAAAGAAGAACAATTGTGAACGAGATTCATTCTCCAGCACGAAAGCATTGATGATTTGTGGCAAGCGGATTTGGTCGAAATGGGGAATTATTCAACAATAAATAAAGGATACAGATATTTGCTAACCATTATTGACAGCTTTTCAAAATATGCATGGGCAGAAGCAACAAAAACGCCTCTGATGTCCGAAGCTTTTCATAAAGTAATGAGTCAGGGTAGAATACCAAAGAAGTTTTTTAACAAAGAATTTAAGGGGTTAGTGGAAAAATATTCTATTAATCACTATTCTACATACAGGCGGGTAATACCAAAGAAAATCGACCCACTCTGAATTTTTATGAACTTCGATATTGCTGAAATTTTGCACGCCTTTACTGCAAGATGATACGAAATTTTTACTGTTTACCGTTTGTCAAAATGTATAGCGGTTTAGATTTTTGGGGGTGCCAAAGTGGGGCATCTACATTTTTTTTTGAAAATTAAGCTATGCTCAAGTCGACATAACTTTAGAACGGAAGGTCAGATTTAAATGAAATAAGTACAATTTTAAAGACATTAACGTTCTTTCTAAGTATTACACACAAAAGGACAACTAAAAGTGTATTAAGGATACCAAAAGGACGAAAATGTCCTTAATCCTTGATTATCCCGAAAAAAGTATTTTCAATTTTTTTTATTTTACTTCTGAATATAACACCCATATTTACCCATAAAATACAAAATTTTCAGAATGGGTGCTCTATAGGTTTAAAAGATATGACTTAATTAATATCCGTCTGTCTCTCCGTTTGACTGGATTATGCGAACGATATTATTTTCCTCAAATCTACTTAATGTTTTGAAGTGGCCCATGTCGGACCCCTCCATGTAGTACCTCCCCCACAAAGGGTTAACATTTTTTGACATGTTAAAACTCTTATAACTTCTATATTACTAATGGGAAACCAATGACGATTTCATACATAGTAATTATTTCACCGTATCTGTAATCTGAACAAAAATGGGCGAAAATGTCACGCCCCTTTTGGTACCTCCCACACAAAGGGAGCAATTGGTACAAAAAGTTAAAAGCTTATAACACTAATACCAGTGCATAAAAATATTTGAAATTTTGTACAGTGTAATGCTTTCATAGTGCCTATAGCCCTGTGAAAAAATGGGCGTTATCACAACGCCCCTTTTTGTACATCCCCCACAAAATGACCAAATCAACCCAGAATTGTATGGATAATAACTTTTTGCGATGGTATTGGTGGAACTTTGAAGAGATTAGTGACAGGGGCAAGCATTCATAATAAGAATCGCAATATCTTTATCCATGCTTAACTGGACAAAATACAACATAAAGAAAATGCATTGTATTTATGTTCCCAAAGAGGAATATGCAAAAGAAGAAGAAATATTCAATAGATCGTGTCCAAAGCTGAAAACTTTATTCTCCAGCATGATTTATATGATATATGTACATGATTAACTGGATGAAAAGAACATTTTACGCACATATATTGTAGTATGTATTTACTAATAACTTTCAAAAATAAACCAAAAAAATACAGAGATCTATTTTTTCCTTTTCACAGTATATCCATTGGTGAAACACAGAATATTAAAACATTTAGATAACTGCAGCAGAAGTAATAGGGAAATTGTTTTCGAATGAATGTATCAATTTGTGTGGGTGGGTGGCACCAGAAGGGATTTGACAAATATGTCTATTTTATGCTGAACAGTAAATACTCCCAAGGCATTGCTTTGTACCAAATGTTAAGTGTATATGTGCATTTCTATTTAAGTTTCATACAATTCTGGGTTCATTTGGTCATTTTGTGTGGGAGGTACAAAAAGGGGCGTTGTGATAACGCCCATTTTTCACAGGGCTACAGGCACTATAAAAGCATTACATTGTACAAATTTGTAAGTATTTTTATACACTGGTATTAATGTTATAAGCGGTTAACTTTTGGTGAAAAATCGTGCATTTGTGTGGGAGGTAAAAAAAGGGGCGTGGTGATAACGCCAATTACACTGTACAACATTTCAAGTATTTTTATGCACTGGTATTAGTGTTATAAGCTTTTAACTTTTTGTACCAATTGGTCCCTTTGTGTGGGAGGTACCAAAAGGGGCGTGACATTTTCGCCCATTTTTGTTCAGCTTATAGATACGGTGAAATAATAACTATGTATGAAATCATCATTGATTTCCCACGAATAGTATAGAAGTTATAAGAGTTTTAACATGCCACAAAATGTTAACCCTTTGTGGGGGAGGTACTACATGGAGGGGTCCGACATGGGCCACTTCAAAACATTAAGTAGATTTGAGGAAAATAATACCACATACGAATTTGTAAGTCATTCGGTCACTCCTTTTCAGAGATATCGTTGGCATAATCCAGTCAAACGGACAGACAGACGGACATTAATTAAGTTATATCTTTCGAACCCATTGAGCACCCATCCTTAAAATTTTGTATTTTATGGAAAAATATGGGGGTAATATTCAGAAGTAAAATAAAAAAAATTGAAAATACTTTTTTTAGTATAATCAAGGATTGAGGACATTTTCGTCCTTTTGGTATCCTTAATACACATTTAGTGATCCTTTTGCGTATAGTACTTAGAAAGAACGTTAATATATTTAAAATGGTACTTATTTCATTTAAATCTGACCTTCCGTTCTAAAGTTATGTCAACTTCAACATAGCTTAATTTTGCAAAAAAAAAATGTAGATGCCCCACTTTGGCAACCTATAAAATCTAAACCGCTATAAATTTTGACAAACGGTAAACTGTCAAAATTTCGTATCATCTTGCAGTATGCGCGTGCAAAAATCAAAAAGATAAAATGCTAAAATGCTATGCTAAAAAAAAATTTTTTGTGTCCTAGACCTAAAACTTATTTTTTTTTGTATAGATTGTGGCATACTGTTATATAAAATCAAAACCAAATATTTGTTTATGGATAATTTTTTTTTAAAAATTTTTTATTAATAATACTATTATCGTCGAAGGTACACTTAGTATTTGCACTATAATTTTTGGAGTATATGCCCGATCAGGTCGACTTATACGTTAAATTGAAGCTATTATTGTGGGCTACCAATGTTGGAAATATCTCTTTCACTTAGAAACAGTGGTTTAGTAACAGTCATTAAACAAATTGGAAAAAGCAGATTTTTTTCAAAAAAAAAATTCTGGGACAAAAAAACATTAAAAATAGACAAAAATCGAAAAAAAAATTATTTTATTTTATTTTTAAAAGTTTGCATACTAGCGAAGAAAATAATGCCTATTTAAAAAAAATCTATAGATAAATGGAGAAATTATAGCCCTTTTGGTAGAAGGTAAGAGAATTTCAAAAAATCTGTTAAATAGCGATTTTATTTATTACTTTATTTATATTATGTACATTTGAGTTTATTTACATGTACAAATTTCATTAGAAGTAATTGTGAGTTCTTTGTTGACGTTTGTAGATTGCGGAATCGGTTTCTCTAATGAGGAACCAAATATAATCTCCCATCATTCTTTCATCCCAGTGCCCTTGGTAACGTCGCTCGATGGACTTCATTTCTTCGTGAAACCTTTCGCCATGGTCGTCGCTTTCATCGCCAAGATTCTCGAGGAAAAAGTTTAAATGAAAATGCAAGAAATGAATTTTTAGGGACATATTTACACCTGTCGGAATACATAAAGCGAAAAATAAGTTAGAAGAATACATACATATGTGTTATATACATAAATATAGAAAAATATATTTCTTACCAATTTTTTTCATAATTTTTTAAACAAATCATTAATCATTGTTTCATATTGCAGGCTTTTATTGGATCCAAAGAAATTTGAAACCACAATCTGAAACGACCTCCATGCTGCAATTTCATCCGACGTCAAATAAGATTCGAAATTTACATCTTTCATCAGTTTTCTTATTTTAGGCCCCTAAAAAACGCCTTCTTTGATTTTTTGAAAAGAAAGACTTTTAAATAAACATTTTAAATATGAGAGTGAATTGCCAGCTTTCCTTAAGGCTTTTACCAAATTTTTAAAGAGCCCCAGCTTAATATGCATTTGTGGCAATATAATGTTTTCTTTTTGGACGAGAGTTGTGTATTTTATGTTGTTTTCACCCAATGTAATGTGTTTTCTTGTTGGTTATTTCTTTCTTCTGTAATGATATCCCGGAGGCATACCATACTAACTACTTTTAAATCGCAACAAGTTTTCCAGTCATGTTCATATTTTATGTATTTTATCAATTTTGCCATTGTTTCGTATGATTCCTTAGTGTTGACAGGATGAGCAATGGGAATCGACTTTTTCAGATTTTCGTTGTGTAAAAGTACTGCTTTCAAACGTTCTTTACTGCTGTCAACAAACAACCGCCATTCCTTTGAATTGTATGTTTGATTAAGTTTCTCGAACAATCCGGGAATGTCCTTGCAAAAGCATCTGTTATCCACAGTAGTATAAAATTGTTTGTAAGGTATATCACGGACTCTATAATATGATATGTTAACATCTTTGGCCAAAATATTGTATTGTTTCATCCGAGATGCAAGTAGTTCTGCCTTATCTTTGGTCAGTTCAAAATCTCTCACTAGATCAATGAGTTGAAACTGAGTTAAAAGCGATGACTTCTGACTCAAACTTGAATCGCTCAGAGTTGATTACTCACTCTGAATTTTTATGAACTTCGATATTGCTGAAATTTTGCACGCCTTTACTGCAAGATGATACGAAATTTTTACTGTTTACCGTTTGTCAAAATGTATAGCGGTTTAGATTTTTGGGGGTGCCAAAGTGGGGCATCTACATTTTTTTTTGAAAATTAAGCTATGCTCAAGTCGACATAACTTTAGAACGGAAGGTCAGATTTAAATGAAATAAGTACAATTTTAAAGACATTAACGTTCTTTCTAAGTATTACACACAAAAGGACAACTAAAAGTGTATTAAGGATACCAAAAGGACGAAAATGTCCTTAATCCTTGATTATCCCGAAAAAAGTATTTTCAATTTTTTTTATTTTACTTCTGAATATAACACCCATATTTACCCATAAAATAAAAAATTTTCAGAATGGGTGCTCTATAGGTTTAAAAGATATGACTTAATTAATATCCGTCTGTCTCTCCGTTTGACTGGATTATGCGAACGATATTATTTTCCTCAAATCTACTTAATGTTTTGAAGTGGCCCATGTCGGACCCCTCCATGTAGTACCTCCCCCACAAAGGGTTAACATTTTTTGACATGTTAAAACTCTTATAACTTCTATATTACTAATGGGAAACCAATGACGATTTCATACATAGTAATTATTTCACCGTATCTGTAATCTGAACAAAAATGGGCGAAAATGTCACGCCCCTTTTGGTACCTCCCACACAAAGGGAGCAATTGGTACAAAAAGTTAAAAGCTTATAACACTAATACCAGTGCATAAAAATATTTGAAATTTTGTACAGTGTAATGCTTTCATAGTGCCTATAGCCCTGTGAAAAAATGGGCGTTATCACAACGCCCCTTTTTGTACATCCCCCACAAAATGACCAAATCAACCCAGAATTGTATGGATAATAACTTTTTGCGATGGTATTGGTGGAACTTTGAAGAGATTAGTGACAGGGGCAAGCATTCATAATAAGAATCGCAACATCTTTATCCATGCTTAACTGGACAAAATACAACATAAAGAAAATGCATTGTATTTATGTTCCCAAAGAGGAATATGCAAAAGAAGAAGAAATATTCAATAGATCGTGTCCAAAGCTGAAAACTTTATTCTCCAGCATGATTTATATGATATATGTACATGATTAACTGGATGAAAAGAACATTTTACGCACATATATTGTAGTATGTATTTACTAATAACTTTCAAAAATAAACCAAAAAAATACAGAGATCTATTTTTTCCTTTTCACAGTATATCCATTGGTGAAACACAGAATATTAAAACATTTAGATAACTGCAGCAGAAGTAATAGGGAAATTGTTTTCGAATGAATGTATCAATTTGTGTGGGTGGGTGGCACCAGAAGGGATTTGACAAATATGTCTATTTTATGCTGAACAGTAAATACTCCCAAGGCATTGCTTTGTACCAAATGTTAAGTGTATATGTGCATTTCTATTTAAGTTTCATACAATTCTGGGTTCATTTGGTCATTTTGTGTGGGAGGTACAAAAAGGGGCGTTGTGATAACGCCCATTTTTCACAGGGCTACAGGCACTATAAAAGCATTACATTGTACAAATTTGTAAGTATTTTTATACACTGGTATTAATGTTATAAGCGGTTAACTTTTGGTGAAAAATCGTGCATTTGTGTGGGAGGTAAAAAAAGGGGCGTGGTGATAACGCCAATTACACTGTACAACATTTCAAGTATTTTTATGCACTGGTATTAGTGTTATAAGCTTTTAACTTTTTGTACCAATTGGTCCCTTTGTGTGGGAGGTACCAAAAGGGGCGTGACATTTTCGCCCATTTTTGTTCAGCTTATAGATACGGTGAAATAATAACTATGTATGAAATCATCATTGATTTCCCACGAATAGTATAGAAGTTATAAGAGTTTTAACATGCCACAAAATGTTAACCCTTTGTGGGGGAGGTACTACATGGAGGGGTCCGACATGGGCCACTTCAAAACATTAAGTAGATTTGAGGAAAATAATACCACATACGAATTTGTAAGTCATTCGGTCACTCCTTTTCAGAGATATCGTTGGCATAATCCAGTCAAACGGACAGACAGACGGACATTAATTAAGTTATATCTTTTGAACCCATTGAGCACCCATCCTTAAAATTTTGTATTTTATGGAAAAATATGGGGGTAATATTCAGAAGTAAAATAAAAAAAATTGAAAATACTTTTTTTAGTATAATCAAGGATTGAGGACATTTTCGTCCTTTTGGTATCCTTAATACACATTTAGTGATCCTTTTGCGTATAGTACTTAGAAAGAACGTTAATATATTTAAAATGGTACTTATTTCATTTAAATCTGACCTTCCGTTCTAAAGTTATGTCAACTTCAACATAGCTTAATTTTGCAAAAAAAAAATGTAGATGCCCCACTTTGGCAACCTATAAAATCTAAACCGCTATAAATTTTGACAAACGGTAAACTGTCAAAATTTCGTATCATCTTGCAGTATGCGCGTGCAAAAATCAAAAAGATAAAATGCTAAAATGCTATGCTAAAAAAAAATTTTTTGTGTCCTAGACCTAAAACTTATTTTTTTTGTATAGATTGTGGCATACTGTTATATAAAATCAAAACCAAATATTTGTTTATGGATAATTTTTTTTTAAAAATTTTTTATTAATAATACTATTATCGTCGAAGGAACACTTAGTATTTGCACTATAATTTTTGGAGTATATGCCCGATCAGGTCGACTTATACGTTAAATTGAAGCTATTATTGTGGGCTACCAATCACTTAGAAACAGTGGTTTAGTAACAGTCATTAAACAAATTGGAAAAAGCAGATTTTTTTCAAAAAAAAAAATTCTGGGACAAAAAAACATTAAAAATAGAAAAAAATCGAAAAAAAAAATATTTTATTTTATTTTTAAAAGTTTGCATACTAGCGAAGAAAATAATGCCTATTTAAAAAAAATCTATAGATAAATGGAGAAATTATAGCCCTTTTGGTAGAAGGTAAGAGAATTTCAAAAAATCTGTTAAATAGCGATTTTATTTATTACTTTATTTATATTATGTACATTTGAGTTTATTTACATGTACAAATTTCATTAGAAGTAATTGTGAGTTCTTTGTTGACGTTTGTAGATTGCGGAATCGGTTTCTCTAATGAGGAACCAAATATAATCTCCCATCATTCTTTCATCCCAGTGCCCTTGGTAACGTCGCTCGATGGACTTCATTTCTTCGTGAAACCTTTCGCCATGGTCGTCGCTTTCATCGCCAAGATTCTCGAGGAAAAAGTTTAAATGAAAATGCAAGAAATGAATTTTTAGGGACATATTTACACCTGTCGGAATACATAAAGCGAAAAATAAGTTAGAAGAATACATACATATGTGTTATATACATAAATATAGAAAAATATATTTCTTACCAATTTTTTTCATAATTTTTTAAACAAATCATTAATCATTGTTTCATATTGCAGGCTTTTATTGGATCCAAAGAAATTTGAAACCACAATCTGAAACGACCTCCATGCTGCAATTTCATCCGACGTCAAATAAGATTCGAAATTTACATCTTTCATCAGTTTTCTTATTTTAGGCCCCTAAAAAACGCCTTCTTTGATTTTTTGAAAAGAAAGACTTTTAAATAAACATTTTAAATATGAGAGTGAATTGCCAGCTTTCCTTAAGGCTTTTACCAAATTTTTAAAGAGCCCCAGCTTAATATGCATTTGTGGCAATATAATGTTTTCTTTTTGGACGAGAGTTGTGTATTTTATGTTGTTTTCACCCAATGTAATGTGTTTTCTTGTTGGTTATTTCTTTCTTCTGTAATGATATCCGCGAGCACGGCTATCCCGGAGGCATACCATACTAACTACTTTTAAATCGCAACAAGTTTTCCAGTCATGTTCATATTTTATGTATTTTATCAATTTTGCCATTGTTTCGTATGATTCCTTAGTGTTGACAGGATGAGCAATGGGAATCGACTTTTTCAGATTTTCGTTGTGTAAAAGTACTGCTTTCAAACGTT
This sequence comes from Eudasyphora cyanicolor, assembly GCA_963930755.1. Classification (NCBI taxonomy): domain Eukaryota; kingdom Metazoa; phylum Arthropoda; class Insecta; order Diptera; family Muscidae; genus Eudasyphora; species Eudasyphora cyanicolor. Next base: position 150,871,888 of record OZ005734.1, on the reverse strand, counting down.
CTTTACTGCTGTCAACAAACAACCGCCATTCCTTTGAATTGTATGTTTGATTAAGTTTCTCGAACAATCCGGGAATGTCCTTGCAAAAGCATCTGTTATCCACAGTAGTATAAAATTGTTTGTAAGGTATATCACGGACTCTATAATATGATATGTTAACATCTTTGGCCAAAATATTGTATTGTTTCATCCGAGATGCAAGTAGTTCTGCCTTATCTTTGGTCAGTTCCAAATCTCTCACTAGATCAATGAGTTGAAACTGAGTTAAAAGCGATGACTTCTGACTCAAACTTGAATCGCTCAGAGTTGATTACTCAGTTGAACTTGATGATGTTTCCGTAACTAGGCTGTTAGCTATACTTGGACACTTCCTACTCCAATCTATTAACGTAAACAAAATAGCAGTCCGTATCGTAAATATATGGTTGTCTCCAAATCATTGGTATTCCAAATTGTACGTGATGCTAAAATTAAAACGTTTTTTTCCACAAAACATTGTAATACATTTATTGTAAAGTACTTACCGCATGCTTTCACTAGTCCATCGAGTAAGATTTACATGGCACGAAGTACACAAAATACTAGGTGTCCGGTTTGTTCATATTTTTAACTAGTATAACAAAATAATACAAATATATTTATTCTATTATTTTACTAAACGCACGTCGATTTTTTTTAATTACATATTTTCCGCTGATGTAGCTGAAATTGTCGGGATCATTTACACATTGAAAAGTTCTTTGCCTTTTACTCATACTTCGAAATATAACTTTGTAATATTTTTCAGAAAAACGACTTATCTATTTAAGGCGCTGAATTACACTTATTTATTAATAAGAAATTTCATTCATAAATTCCGGGTTTAAGGTTCATAAGTTGCAGTACCCGTAGCTGACATATAGTTTGCTTCGAACGTAGAAACCCAATATTTTCAAGACTGTCGCGTACTACTTTGTATTGCGTACATATAATTTTACTACCTGCACACAAACAAATTTTGGAGTAATTTCACTACCTTAAAGGTAGGCAAATAGTATAGTCGCATTTTTAGACACACAATAGAATTAAATCTTTTATGTCTAAATTTAAACAAATAGTTTGAACATCAGATGTGTAAAATTAAACATATAAATGTTTATTTATTATGTTTAAATTTAAACATTAGATGTTTAATAAATGTGTACATTTAAAAAAAAATCAAAATTTTAGTGTAATATTACACATCTTGCTGCTGATTACTCCGGAACATAATATGTAACATTTAAACACTAAATGATTAATGCTAAATCATTAAATGTGTAAATTTAAATTAATTGTAACTTTTGAATGTCTAATTTTAAATTTGCACATTGGGTGCATTTTTGGAAAGTTCTAAGGATAATTTTGTTCTGAAAACAAAATTGTAAAATACATATTTTAAAATTTAAAAGTATAAAGAGATTTTGCTTGCTTTTCTTAATAAGTTATATAGCTAGCATAATTGATTTTATTTCTAAATCTGAGCTATATGTACATACATATATGTTCATAGCTATTGCAGTTACTGCCTACAAATGAAGAAGAATGTTATAGTATTAGAAAAAGAATATTTTATTATGAAATTCATAATGATATGTATAATAAAAAAAGAAATAATTGAATATGTAATAATTCAAATAATAATTCAAATTTGTGTATTAAATACACTATACACCCGTACAGTACCACAATACAAATAATTATAATATTCAGTATAAGGTGTAATGCTAAGATTTTATTATTAGTGAAATGAAATACTTAGTTCTGGTAAACTGTTCAAATTTTTTGTCGTGTTTGGATAATGTTTATTAAAAAATCAAACCAAAAACTCCATGGACTGTGAGAGCTAACAGTAAAACATTGTATTAAAAGCGTAAAAATAATTCATAACGTCAGTTAATTAATATAAATAATTGTCATTTTTTCAACTAAATGAGCCACAAACACTTTTTCAACGGAAATGAATGCTATCTACTTTTTCTGCTCAATATCACGCTCTCAAATTAAATAAAATAATTTTTTTAATACTTTTTTACACAGAATTTGTGTATTAGCCTGGTCCTTTTTTTGCAAATTTGAAAATGTTTAGCATTCATCCTTTACCCCTTTTCATTCATTAGATTTATGTTTTGTTCTGATTTACCTTTTGGTTTTGACCAAATCACTTTATCCACTTTAACTAGGAATGGCCAAATCTGCTGTTTGTTTTTCCTAAAACTGATAACACAGTGCTACAGTCAAAAATAACTTCTGATGTGACATAGTGTAGGTTGTAGGTCGCATTGAGTACAACCGGAAAAACAAAATTTTAAGTGTTGTATACCCTCAAAATCTCATTTTAGCGTTGAAAAACCGCTTTTTTTGACTTCTTGTAGAAATCGATTTGTTAAACTCTTATTTTTCAACCGATTTTTGGTTACATAGCGGCTTTTGAAAGAGGAGACATAGCCCTTTAAAAATATGTGCATATTATGGTACTTTAAGTTAAATACACAGAGCTACAGGCGTATAAACTTGAAATTTCCATAAATTTTCCCAATTTTTCAACTTTGATCGAGACGTATTGCAATATTTTATTAGCAATGGTAATATTTTTACATATCGTTCTGAAAGTGTGTTTATTTTCAATTAAATTAAGTGTGATTTTACAGCAATCGGAGAAGAATTGCGTCATTTCGGCGAATTTTTAAAAAAAAGAAAATTTCAATTGCGCTTTTGTATGGGGTTGTTACATGTACCTTATTACGAATATATTATTCTAATAACAGTGATAGTTATTATATTAGTGTTAATAATGACGTCACAGTTTGTTGTATTTATTTATTATTTCTAAAATATTTATAATATTTTTAAAAATGTTTGTTGGATCTACGACGCTTATAAGAAGAATCATCAGTTTCGCGTTGCAGAGACCAAGAGTAATCAGCTAACATTCTTATCTTATTTTTTCCTAATAATCGCTGTTAAATTGAAGCCAACTCTTGATGAAACCTTTCACCTTGATCGTCGCTGAATTTGCCGAGATTATCTGGGAAAAAACTTAAATGTGAATGCAAAAAATGGATTTTAATAGACATTCGGCACCCCTTTACTTAAGCTTTCAAGAATTTCTTCGCTCTCTCCGTATAATCACAGCTTCTCGTATTTCCTAAGAAATTGCTACATAAATCGATGAAGTTTAACCATGCTACTTTTTCGACCTGGTTCAGCTTGTTTGTAACTTCGTTGTCTCGCATAATCTTACGGATTTGTGGACCTATGAATATTCCTGCAAACAACAAAATATTTCACATGAATCATGCAAATGAACACAAACGTTACCTTCTTTGATTTTCGCCTCGCTTTGCCTTGGAAAAGATTTTTTAAATGCAAAAAAGCTTCGCTGTCTCTGTTAAGACATTTAACAAACTGCTTCATCTAGCCCAGTTTAAGGTGTAACGGAGGTAAAATAATTTGATCTGTTCGCACCAGTGGAGCGTTGATAAAATGTTTGTTCCCTATTTGGAGATAGGTGCGTAAAGGCCACTGCGGGTGCTGATAGTGGTTCTGTGCACGACTATCCCATTCACAAATATAATATGGATGTTTTTTGTAACCTCCTTGCATTCCAAACAAGATTGTAAAATATTGTAAATAATTTAGAAATAATAAATAAATACAACAACTGTGACGTCATTATTAACACTAATATAACAACTACTCGTATCACTGTTATTACAATAATATATTCGTAATAAGGTACATGTAGCAACCCCATACAAAAGAGCAATTGAAATTTTCTTTCTTTGAAAAATTCGCCTAACTGACGCAATTTTTCTTACTTTCGATTACTGTAAAATCACACTTAATGTATCACCACATGTATCAAAACCTAATCTTGGTAGTGCACGATCCAATTCCACATAATTTATTGGTACATTGTTCGTAGTTAGTCGCCTCAGCAGTGGACACGATTTTGACCAGCGCAGATGTTCAGAAATCGGAGAATCATTATGTTTCCAAGAATGTATCTCAACTTCACAGAAATAGCATTTGGTCTTGTCAACTTCACCCGTATAAAACATTCCAGTCATATCCAGATCTGTGAACATATATGTACATACATATATGTTCATAGCTATTGCAGTTACTGCCTACAAATGAAGAAGAATGTTATAGTATTAGAAAAAGAATATTTTATTATGAAATTCATAATGATATGTATAATAAAAAAAGAAATAATTGAATATGTAATAATTGAAATAATAATTCAAATTTGTGTATTAAATACACTATACACCCGTACAGTACCACAATACAAATAATTATAATATTCAGTATAAGGTGTAATGCTAAGATTTTATTATTAGTGAAATGAAATACTTAGTTCTGGTAAACTGTTCACATTTTTTGTCGTGTTTGGATAATGTTTATTAAAAAATCAAACCAAAAACTCCATGGACTGTGAGAGCTAACAGTAAAACATTGTATTAAAAGCGTAAAAATAATTCATAACGTCAGTTAATTAATATAAATAATTGTCATTTTTTCAACAAAATGAGCCACAAACACTTTTTCAACGGAAATGAATGTTATCTCCTTTTTCTGCTCAATATCACGCTCTCAAATTAAATAAAATAATTTTTTTAATACTTTTTTACACAGAATTTGTGTATTAGCCTGGTCCTTTTTTTGCAAATTTGAAAATGTTTAGCATTCATCCTTTACCCCTTTTCATTCATTAGATTTATGTTTTGTTCTGATTTGGTTTTGACCAAATCACTTTATCCATTTTAACTAGGAATGGCCAAATCTGCTGTTTGTTTTTCCTAAAACTGATAACACAGTGCTACAGTTAAAAATAACTTCTGATGTGACATAGTGTAGGTTGTAGGTCGCATTGAGTACAACCGGAAAAACAAAATTTTAAGTGTTGTATACCCTCAAAATCTCATTTTAGCGTTGAAAAGCCGCTTTTTTGACTTCTTGTAGAAATCGATTTGTTAAACTCTTATTTTTCAACCGATTTTTGGTTACATAGCGGCTTTTGAAAGAGGAGACATAGCCCTTTAAAAATATGTGCATATTATGGTACTTTAAGTTAAATACACAGAGCTACAGGCGTATAAACTTGAAATTTCCATAAATTTTCCCAATTTTTCAACTTTGATCGAGACGTATTGCAATATTTTATTAGCAATGGTAATATTTTTACATATCGTTCTGAAAGTGTGTTTATTTTCAATTAAATTAAGTGTGATTTTACAGCAATCGGAGAAGAATTGCGTCATTTAGGCGAATTTTTAAAAAAAAAGAAAATTTCAATTGCGCTTTTGTATGGGGTTGTTACATGTACCTTATTACGAATATATTATTCTAATAACAGTGATAGTTATTATATTAGTGTTAATAATGACGTCACAGTTTGTTGTATTTATTTATTATTTCTAAAATATTTATAATATTTTTAAAAATGTTTGTTGGATCTACGACGCTTATAAGAAGAATCATCAGTTTCGCGTTGCAGAGACCAAGAGTAATCAGCTAACATTCTTATCTTATTTTTTCCTAATAATCGCTGTTAAATTGAAGCCAACTCTTGATGAAACCTTTCACCTTGATCGTCGCTGAATTTGCCGAGATTATCTGGGAAAAAACTTAAATGTGAATGCAAAAAATGGATTTTAATAGACATTCGGCACCCCTTTACTTAAGCTTTCAAGAATTTCTTCGCTCTCTCCGTATAATCACAGCTTCTCGTATTTCCTAAGAAATTGCTACATAAATCGATGAAGTTTAACCATGCTACTTTTTCGACCTGGTTCAGCTTGTTTGTAACTTCGTTGTCTCGCATAATCTTACGGATTTGTGGACATATAAATATGCCTGCAAACAACAAAATATTTCACATGAATCATGCAAATGAACACAAACGTTACATTCTTTGATTTTCGCCTCGCTTTGCCTTGGAAAAGATTTTTTAAATGCAAGAAAGCTTCGCTGTCTCTGTTAAGACATTTAACAAACTGCTTCATCTAGCCCAGTTTAAGGTGTAACGGAGGTAAAATAATTTGATCTGTTCGCACCAGTGGAGCGTTGATAAAATGTTTGTTCCCTATTTGGAGATAGGTGCGTAAAGGCCACTGCGGGTGCTGATAGTGGTTCTGTGCACGACTATCCCATTCACAAATATAATATGGATGTTTTTTGTAACCTCCTTGCATTCCAAACAAGATTGTAAAATATTGTAAATAATTTAGAAATAATAAATAAATACAACAACTGTGACGTCATTATTAACACTAATATAACAACTACTCGTATCACTGTTATTACAATAATATATTCGTAATAAGGTACATGTAGCAACCCCACACAAAAGAGCAATTGAAATTTTCTTTCTTTGAAAAATTCGCCTAACTGACGCAATTTTTCTCCGATTACTGTAAAATCACACTTAATTTAATTGAGAATAAACACACTTTCAGAAAGATATGTAAAAAGATCACCATTGCTAATAAAATATTGCAATACGTCGCGATCAAAGTTGAAAAATTGTGAATATTTATGGAAGTTTTTAAGTTTACACGCCTGTAGCTCTGTGTATTTAACTTAAAGTACCATAATATGCACATATTTTTAAAGGGCTATGTCTCCTCTTTCAAAAGTTATGTAACCAAAAATCGGTTGAACAATAAGAGTTTGACAAATCGATTTGTACAAGAAGTCAAAAAAGCGGTTTTTCAACGCTAAAATAAAATTTTGAGGGTATATAACACTTAAAATTTAGTTTTTCCAGTTGTACTCAATGAGATATACAACCTACACTATGTCGCATCAGAAGTTCCAGAGATTTTTTCAAATTTGTAGCAGTGTGTAATAGTTTAGAAATGAATGCACTGATTTAATATAAACATTGTACAATAAAGCTATTGGGCAAAATAATACATAAATCAAAACAAACAATAAATGTACTGGATTTCTAGGCTGATATATAAGATATTAATTTGGAGGATTTTTTTAAATTTCGCACGGGTTGCCAAGGAATGACACGATTAAATTGATTTTTTATGGCCTTTGAAACAATATATGAGGTGGGAGTTGAAACTTTTTACTTTCCAAACTTTTCTAAGGCCATCCTAGTGTGTATTTAAGAATATACTTACGGAGAAATGCCATGAGGGTTCAGTCGTGCTGGATGTTACATTCCTCTCACTATCTTTCTCCGAAAATTCAACAAATAATCAGGATACTTTGTAATTGCTTGTTGCGTTACTGATCTTAAAAACCCATTAGTATATAAAAGGATGAAATCCTCAATTTATCAATGAGTAAATTAGAAAAAGCGTTTGGAACGTATTCTTAATGGCATGAGAGCAGACTTAGGATATCTGAAGGAATGTTTTGTCATGGAACTTGGAAATGTTTAAACAACTGCTTGGCCGATTCGGCATTGTATGTATGTTAACAGAGCTCCGCTTGGCATTGTAACTAGTTTCCACGGTCCCAGTGCATAAAGAATGGGATGGTATGTTTCTTTCTGTCCATTCGTCATTCTCCACCAGCATCATTATACTGTTTGATTTTAAATAATAATAATATAAATCTTAAAATTGACAAATAAGAATTCGCCCATCAAAATTGAAAAGAATACAAGGCAGAAACCGTGTAAAGATGAGAATCTTGAGAATTTCAACTCTAAAACGGAAATAAAGTCTGGTGATAATCTTCGAAATGAATATGGGGGAAATGACGACGAATTTTTTTCACAATCGGAGGGGGAAGAGCAGAAGGATGAAAATGATGTTGATCTAACATCTTTGAAAAAGGACCAGCAACTTGATACTATATATGGACCACACGAAGATGAAAATGGTGAATGGAAATTTGGTAATCGTAGGCTTCAAATAAATAAGGATAAAATAATAATTGGAAATCAAACGTGGGTGTTAAGACCTGGATTACACGAACACCTACTTTTTAAAAATCCTAAGAATTATGACTCATCTGAACTAAGCAAAAAGGATTTTAACAAACACAAATGCACACAGAATAAATAATGAATCAAATGGACAAATAAAAGGATGCAAAGGTTTTAAATACACTAATATAATAAAACAAATGTTTCAAACTACTCACACAGGTGAAGGATTAATAAGTCTTAACCTTGAAAACCCTAACAATATATACTGGGATGATCCAAATGAATTAGTCGAACGACTTAGAAACTGCTGGCAATAACAATCAAAATAATGAAATAATATAAATTATTGAAGAGCTAAAAGAAGCAAATATAATATATAAACTTTATTATTTACTGCTTAATTACAAATTGAGCGCCGACAAGTTCGGACACTTTTCAAATTCCGAATCTTTAAGGAGGAATGTATCGAAAATTTTTGGGGTTGTTGTTGACCGGTATTATAACCTCGATATCCAAAATAAGAAAATAAAAAATTTGGCACCGCCATCAGAAGACAGTGACGCAATCAACAACGTTTATTTACAAACGGAATTATCTCATGCACAAGAAATATTGAGAAGGACATTTAAAGCTGTATTTTATGATATTAGAGAGGAGATAACACAATTAAAAGCTAATCTTACGGACGTCTTTGGGGTGATGTTTAAAATGTCAGTACCTACAACCTTAAAATATAACAATCATAGCTAGTCATGGAAAGAAGAACAATTGTGAACGAGATTCATTCTCCAGCACGAAAGCATTGATGATTTGTGGCAAGCGGATTTGGTCGAAATGGGGAATTATTCAACAATAAATAAAGGATACAGATATTTGCTAACCATTATTGACAGCTTTTCAAAATATGCATGGGCAGAAGCAACAAAAACGCCTCTGATGTCCGAAGCTTTTCATAAAGTAATGAGTCAGGGTAGAATACCAAAGAAGTTTTTTAACAAAGAATTTAAGGGGTTAGTGGAAAAATATTCTATTAATCACTATTCTACATACAGGCGGGTAATTCCAAAGAAAATCGACCCACTCTGAATTTTTATGAACTTCGATATTGCTGAAATTTTGCACGCCTTTACTGCAAGATGATACGAAATTTTTACTGTTTACCGTTTGTCAAAATGTATAGCGGTTTAGATTTTTGGGGGTGCCAAAGTGGGGCATCTACATTTTTTTTTTTTTAAATTAAGCTATGCTCAAATCGACATAACTTTAGAACGGAAGGTCAGATTTAAATGAAATAAGTACAATTTTAAAGACATTAACGTTCTTTCTAAGTATTACACACAAAAGGACAACTAAAAGTGTATTAAGGATACCAAAAGGACGAAAATGTCCTTAATCCTTGATTATCCCGAAAAAAGTATTTTCAATTTTTTTTATTTTACTTCTGAATATAACACCCATATTTACCCATAAAATACAAAATTTTCAGAATGGGTGCTCTATAGGTTTAAAAGATATGACTTAATTAATATCCGTCTGTCTCTCCGTTTGACTGGATTATGCGAACGATATTATTTTCCTCAAATCTACTTAATGTTTTGAAGTGGCCCATGTCGGACCCCTCCATGTAGTACCTCCCCCCCAAAGGGTTAACATTTTTTGACATGTTAAAACTCTTATAACTTCTATATTACTAATGGGAAACCAATGACGATTTCATACATAGTAATTATTTCACCGTATCTGTAATCTGAACAAAAATGGGCGAAAATGTCACGCCCCTTTTGGTACCTCCCACACAAAGGGAGCAATTGGTACAAAAAGTTAAAAGCTTATAACACTAATACCAGTGCATAAAAATATTTGAAATTTTGTACAGTGTAATGCTTTCATAGTGCCTATAGCCCTGTGAAAAAATGGGCGTTATCACAACGCCCCTTTTTGTACATCCCCCACAAAATGACCAAATCAACCCAGAATTGTATGGATAATAACTTTTTGCGATGGTATTGGTGGAACTTTGAAGAGATTAGTGACAGGGGCAAGCATTCATAATAAGAATCGCAACATCTTTATCCATGCTTAACTGGACAAAATACAACATAAAGAAAATGCATTGTATTTATGTTCCCAAAGAGGAATATGCAAAAGAAGAAGAAATATTCAATAGATCGTGTCCAAAGCTGAAAACTTTATTCTCCAGCATGATTTATATGATATATGTACATGATTAACTGGATGAAAAGAACATTTTACGCACATATATTGTAGTATGTATTTACTAATAACTTTCAAAAATAAACCAAAAAAATACAGAGATCTATTTTTTCCTTTTCACAGTATATCCATTGGTGAAACACAGAATATTAAAACATTTAGATAACTGCAGCAGAAGTAATAGGGAAATTGTTTTCGAATGAATGTATCAATTTGTGTGGGTGGCACCAGAAGGGATTTGACAAATATGTCTATTTTATGCTGAACAGTAAATACTCCCAAGGCATTGCTTTGTACCAAATGTTAAGTGTATATGTGCATTTCTATTTAAGTTATTATCCATACAATTCTGGGTTCATTTGGTCATTTTGTGTGGGAGGTACAAAAAGGGGCGTTGTGATAACGCCCATTTTTCACAGGGCTACAGGCACTATAAAAGCATTACATTGTACAAATTTGTAAGTATTTTTATACACTGGTATTAATGTTATAAGCGGTTAACTTTTGGTGAAAAATCGTGCATTTGTGTGGGAGGTAAAAAAAGGGGCGTGGTGATAACGCCAATTTTTCACAGGGCTATAGGCGCTATGAAAGCATTACACTGTACAAAATTTCAAATATTTGTATGATCTGGTATTAGCGTTATAAGCGTTTAACTTTTTGTACCAATTGGTCCCTTTGTGTGGGAGGTACCAGAAGGGGCGTGGCAATAACGCCCAATTTTCACTTTATTGAAGGTACTATAAAATCATTACACTGTACAACATTTCAAGTATTTTTATGCACTGGTATTAGTGTTATAAGCTTTTAACTTTTTGTACCAATTGGTCCCTTTGTGTGGGAGGTAGCAAAAGGGGCGTGACATTTTCGCCCATTTTTGTTCAGCTTATAGATACGGTGAAATAATTACTATGTATGAAATCATCATTGATTTCCCACGAATAGTATAGAAGTTATAAGAGTTTTAACATGCCACAAAATGTTAACCCTTTGTGGGGGAGGTACTACATGGAGGGGTCCGACATGGGCCACTTCAAAACATTAAGTAGATTTGAGGAAAATAATACCACATACGAATTTGTAAGTCATTCGGTCACTCCTTTTCAGAGATATCGTTGGCATAATCCAGTCAAACGGACAGACAGACGGACATTAATTAAGTTATATCTTTTGAACCCATTGAGCACCCATCCTTAAAATTTTGTATTTTATGGAAAAATATGGGGGTAATATTCAGAAGTAAAATAAAAAAAATTGAAAATACTTTTTTTAGTATAATCAAGGATTGAGGACATTTTCGTCCTTTTGGTATCCTTAATACACATTTAGTGATCCTTTTGCGTATAGTACTTAGAAAGAACGTTAATATATTTAAAATGGTACTTATTTCATTTAAATCTGACCTTCCGTTCTAAAGTTATGTCAACTTCAACATAGCTTAATTTTGCAAAAAAAAAATTTAGATGCCCCACTTTGGCAACCTATAAAATCTAAACCGCTATAAATTTTGACAAACGGTAAACTGTCAAAATTTCGTATCATCTTGCAGTATGCGCGTGCAAAAATCAAAAAGATAAAATGCTAAAATGCTATGCTAAAAAAAAATTTTTTGTGTCCTAGACCTAAAACTTATTTTTTTTGTATAGATTGTGGCATACTGTTATATAAAATCAAAACCAAATATTTGTTTATGGATAATTTTTTTTTAAAAAATTTTTATTAATAATACTATTATCGTCGAAGGTACACTTAGTATTTGCACTATAATTTTTTGAGTATATGCCCGATCAGGTCGACTTATACGTTAAATTGAAGCTATTATTGTGGGCTACCAATCACTTAGAAACAGTGGTTTAGTAACAGTCATTAAACAAATTGGAAAAAGCAGATTTTTTTCAAAAAAAAAAAATTCTGGGACAAAAAAACATTAAAAATAGAAAAAAATCGAAAAAAAAAATATTTTATTTTATTTTTAAAAGTTTGCATACTAGCGAAGAAAATAATGCCTATTTAAAAAAAATCTATAGATAAATGGAGAAATTATAGCCCTTTTGGTAGAAGGTAAGAGAATTTCAAAAAATCTGTTAAATAGCGATTTTATTTATTACTTTATTTATATTATGTACATTTGAGTTTATTTACATGTACAAATTTCATTAGAAGTAATTGTGAGTTCTTTGTTGACGTTTGTAGATTGCGGAATCGGTTTCTCTAATGAGGAACCAAATATAATCTCCCATCATTCTTTCATCCCAGTGCCCTTGGTAACGTCGCTCGATGGACTTCATTTCTTCGTGAAACCTTTCGCCATGGTCGTCGCTTTCATCGCCAAGATTCTCGAGGAAAAAGTTTAAATGAAAATGCAAGAAATGAATTTTTAGGGACATATTTACACCTGTCGGAATACATAAAGCGAAAAATAAGTTAGAAGAATACATACATATGTGTTATATACATAAATATAGAAAAATATATTTCTTACCAATTTTTTTCATAATTTTTTAAACAAATCATTAATCATTGTTTCATATTGCAGGCTTTTATTGGATCCAAAGAAATTTGAAACCACAATCTGAAACGACCTCCATGCTGCAATTTCATCCGACGTCAAATAAGATTCGAAATTTACATCTTTCATCAGTTTTCTTATTTTAGGCCCCTAAAAAACGCCTTCTTTGATTTTTTGAAAAGAAAGACTTTTAAATAAACATTTTAAATATGAGAGTGAATTGCCAGCTTTCCTTAAGGCTTTTACCAAATTTTTAAAGAGCCCCAGCTTAATATGCATTTGTGGCAATATAATGTTTTCTTTTTGGACGAGAGTTGTGTATTTTATGTTGTTTTCACCCAATGTAATGTGTTTTCTTGTTGGTTATTTCTTTCTTCTGTAATGATATCCGCGAGCACGGCTATCCCGGAGGCATACCATACTAACTACTTTTAAATCGCAACAAGTTTTCCAGTCATGTTCATATTTTATGTATTTTATCAATTTTGCCATTGTTTCGTATGATTCCTTAGTGTTGACAGGATGAGCAATGGGAATCGACTTTTTCAGATTTTCGTTGTGTAAAAGTACTGCTTTCAAACGTTCTTTACTGCTGTCAACAAACAACCGCCATTCCTTTGAATTGTATGTTTGATTAAGTTTCTCGAACAATCCGGGAATGTCCTTGCAAAAGCATCTGTTATCCACAGTAGTATAAAATTGTTTGTAAGGTATATCACGGACTCTATAATATGATATGTTAACATCTTTGGCCAAAATATTGTATTGTTTCATCCGAGATGCAAGTAGTTCTGCCTTATCTTTGGTCAGTTCCAAATCTCTCACTAGATCAATGAGTTGAAACTGAGTTAAAAGCGATGACTTCTGACTCAAACTTGAATCGCTCAGAGTTGATTACTCAGTTGAACTTGATGATGTTTCCGTAACTAGGCTGTTAGCTATACTTGGACACTTCCTACTCCAATCTATTAACGTAAACAAAATAGCAGTCCGTATCGTAAATATATGGTTGTCTCCAAATCATTGGTATGCCAAATTGTACGTGATGCTAAAATTAAAACGTTTTTTTCCACAAAACATTGTAATACATTTATTGTAAAGTACTTACCGCATGCTTTCACAAGTCCATCGAGTAAGATTTACATGGCACGAAGTACACAAAATACTAGGTGTCCGGTTTGTTCATATTTTTAACTCGTATAACAAAATAATACAAATATATTTATTCTATTATTTTACTAAACGCACGTCGATTTTTTTTAATTACATATTTTCCGCTGATGTAGCTGAAATTGTTGGGATCATTTACACATTGACAAGTTCTTTGCCTTTTACTCATACTTCGAAATATAACTTTGTAATATTTTTCAGAAAAACGACTTATCTATTTAAGGCGCTGAATTACACTTATTTATTAATAAGAAATTTCATTCATAAATTCCGGGTTTAAGGTTCATAAGTTGCAGTACCCGTAGCTGACATATAGTTTGCTTCGAACGTAGAAACCCAATATTTTCAAGACTGTCGCGTACTACTTTGTATTGCGTACATATAATTTTACTACCTGCACACAAACAAATTTTGGAGTAATTTCACTACCTTAAAGGTAGGCAAATAGTATAGTCGCATTTTTAGACACACAATAGAATTAAATCTTTTATGTCTAAATTTAAACAAATAGTTTGAACATCAGATGTGTAAAATTAAACATATAAATGTTTATTTATTATGTTTAAATTTAAACATTAGATGTTTAATAAATGTGTACATTTAAAAAAAAATCAAAATTTTAGTGTAATATTACACATCTTGCTGCTGATTACTCCGGAACATAATATGTAACATTTAAACACTAAATGATTAATGCTAAATCATTAAATGTGTAAATTTAAATTAATTGTAACTTTTGAATGTCTAATTTTAAATTTGCACATTGGGTGCATTTTTGGAAAGTTCTAAGGATAATTTTGTTCTGAAAACAAAATTGTAAAATACATATTTTAAAATTTAAAAGTATAAAGAGATTTTGCTTGCTTTTCCTAATAAGTTATATAGCTAGCATAATTGATTTTATTTCTAAATCTGAGCTATATGTACATACATATATGTTCATAGCTATTGCAGTTACTGCCTACAAATGAAGAAGAATGTTATAGTATTAGAAAAAGAATATTTTATTATGAAATTCATAATGATATGTATAATAAAAAAAGAAATAATTGAATATGTAATAATTCAAATAATAATTCAAATTTGTGTATTAAATACACTATACACCCGTACAGTACCACAATACAAATAATTATAATATTCAGTATAAGGTGTAATGCTAAGATTTTATTATTAGTGAAATGAAATACTTAGTTCTGGTAAACTGTTCACATTTTTTGTCGTGTTTGGATAATGTTTATTAAAAAATCAAACCAAAAACTCCATGGACTGTGAGAGCTAACAGTAAAACATTGTATTAAAAGCGTAAAAATAATTCATAACGTCAGTTAATTAATATAAATAATTGTCATTTTTTCAACAAAATGAGCCACAAACACTTTTTCAACGGAAATGAATGTTATCTCCTTTTTCTGCTCAATATCACGCTCTCAAATTAAATAAAATAATTTTTTTAATACTTTTTTACACAGAATTTGTGTATTAGCCTGGTCCTTTTTTTGCAAATTTGAAAATGTTTAGCATTCATCCTTTACCCCTTTTCATTCATTAGATTTATGTTTTGTTCTGATTTACCTTTTGGTTTTGACCAAATCACTTTATCCACTTTAACTAGGAATGGCCAAATCTGCTGTTTGTTTTTCCTAAAACTGATAACACAGTGCTACAGTCAAAAATAACTTCTGATGTGACATAGTGTAGGTTGTAGGTCGCATTGAGTACAACCGGAAAAACAAAATTTTAAGTGTTGTATACCCTCAAAATCTCATTTTAGCGTTGAAAACCCGCTTTTTTTGACTTCTTGTAGAAATCGATTTGTTAAACTCTTATTTTTCAACCGATTTTTGGTTACATAGCGGCTTTTGAAAGAGGAGACATAGCCCTTTAAAAATATGTGCATATTATGGTACTTTAAGTTAAATACACAGAGCTACAGGCGTATAAACTTGAAATTTCCATAAATTTTCCCAATTTTTCAACTTTGATCGAGACGTATTGCAATATTTTATTAGCAATGGTAATATTTTTACATATCGTTCTGAAAGTGTGTTTATTTTCAATTAAATTAAGTGTGATTTTACAGCAATCGGAGAAGAATTGCGTCATTTAGGCGAATTTTTAAAAAAAAGAAAATTTCAATTGCGCTTTTGTATGGGGTTGTTACATGTACCTTATTACGAATATATTATTCTAATAACAGTGATAGTTATTATATTAGTGTTAATAATGACGTCACAGTTTGTTGTATTTATTTATTATTTCTAAAATATTTATAATATTTTTAAAAATGTTTGTTGGATCTACGACGCTTATAAGAAGAATCATCAGTTTCGCGTTGCAGAGACCAAGAGTAATCAGCTAACATTCTTATCTTATTTTTTCCTAGTAATCGCTGTTAAATTGAAGCCAACTCTTGATGAAACCTTTCACCTTGATCGTCGCTGAATTTGCCGAGATTATCTGGGAAAAAACTTAAATGTGAATGCAAAAAATGGATTTTAATAGACATTCGGCACCCCTTTACTTAAGCTTTCAAGAATTTCTTCGCTCTCTCCGTATAATCACAGCTTCTCGTATTTCCTAAGAAATTGCTACATAAATCGATGAAGTTTAACCATGCTACTTTTTCGACCTGGTTCAGCTTGTTTGTAACTTCGTTGTCTCGCATAATCTTACGGATTTGTGGACCTATGAATATTCCTGCAAACAACAAAATATTTCACATGAATCATGCAAATGAACACAAACGTTACCTTCTTTGATTTTCGCCTCGCTTTGCCTTGGAAAAGATTTTTTAAATGCAAAAAAGCTTCGCTGTCTCTGTTAAGACATTTAACAAACTGCTTCATCTAGCCCAGTTTAAGGTGTAACGGAGGTAAAATAATTTGATCTGTTCGCACCAGTGGAGCGTTGATAAAATGTTTGTTCCCTATTTGGAGATAGGTGCGTAAAGGCCACTGCGGGTGCTGATAGTGGTTCTGTGCACGACTATCCCATTCACAAATATAATATGGATGTTTTTTGTAACCTCCTTGCATTCCAAACAAGATTGTAAAATATTGTAAATAATTTAGAAATAATAAATAAATACAACAACTGTGACGTCATTATTAACACTAATATAACAACTACTCGTATCACTGTTATTACAATAATATATTCGTAATAAGGTACATGTAGCAACCCCATACAAAAGAGCAATTGAAATTTTCTTTCTTTGAAAAATTCGCCTAACTGACGCAATTTTTCTTACTTTCGATTACTGTAAAATCACACTTAATGTATCACCACATGTATCAAAACCTAATCTTGGTAGTGCACGATCCAATTCCACATAATTTATTGGTACATTGTTCGTAGTTAGTCGCCTCAGCAGTGGACACGATTTTGACCAGCGCAGATGTTCAGAAATCGGAGAATCATTATGTTTCCAAGAATGTATCTCAACTTCACAGAAATAGCATTTGGTCTTGTCAACTTCACCCGTATAAAACATTCCAGTCATATCCAGATCTGTGAACATATATGTACATACATATATGTTCATAGCTATTGCAGTTACTGCCTACAAATGAAGAAGAATGTTATAGTATTAGAAAAAGAATATTTTATTATGAAATTCATAATGATATGTATAATAAAAAAAGAAATAATTGAATATGTAATAATTCAAATAATAATTAAAATTTGTGTATTAAATACACTATACACCCGTACAGTACCACAATACAAATAATTATAATATTCAGTATAAGGTGTAATGCTAAGATTTTATTATTAGTGAAATGAAATACTTAGTTCTGGTAAACTGTTCACATTTTTTGTCGTGTTTGGATAATGTTTATTAAAAAATCAAACCAAAAACTCCATGGACTGTGAGAGCTAACAGTAAAACATTGTATTAAAAGCGTAAAAATAATTCATAACGTCAGTTAATTAATATAAATGATTGTCATTTTTTCAACAAAATGAGCCACAAACACTTTTTCAACGGAAATGAATGTTATCTCCTTTTTCTGCTCAATATCACGCTCTCAAATTAAATAAAATAATTTTTTTAATACTTTAACTAGGAATGGCCAAATCTGCTGTTTGTTTTTCCTAAAACTGATAACACAGTGCTACAGTCAAAAATAACTTCTGATGTGACATAGTGTAGGTTGTAGGTCGCATTGAGTACAACCGGAAAAACAAAATTTTAAGTGTTGTATACCCTCAAAATCTCATTTTAGCGTTGAAAAACCGCTTTTTTTGACTTCTTGTAGAAATCGATTTGTTAAACTCTTATTTTTCAACCGATTTTTGGTTACATAGCGGCTTTTGAAAGAGGAGACATAGCCCTTTAAAAATATGTGCATATTATGGTACTTTAAGTTAAATACACAGAGCTACAGGCGTATAAACTTGAAATTTCCATAAATTTTCCCAATTTTTCAACTTTGATCGAGACGTATTGCAATATTTTATTAGCAATGGTAATATTTTTACATATCGTTCTGAAAGTGTGTTTATTTTCAATTAAATTAAGTGTGATTTTACAGCAATCGGAGAAGAATTGCGTCATTTAGGCGAATTTTTAAAAAAAAGAAAATTTCAATTGCGCTTTTGTATGGGGTTGTTACATGTACCTTATTACGAATATATTATTCTAATAACAGTGATAGTTATTATATTAGTGTTAATAATGACGTCACAGTTTGTTGTATTTATTTATTATTTCTAAAATATTTATAATATTTTTAAAAATGTTTGTTGGATCTACGACGCTTATAAGAAGAATCATCAGTTTCGCGTTGCAGAGACCAAGAGTAATCAGCTAACATTCTTATCTTATTTTTTCCTAATAATCGCTGTTAAATTGAAGCCAACTCTTGATGAAACCTTTCTCCTTGATCGTCGCTGAATTTGCCGAGATTATCTGGGAAAAAACTTAAATGTGAATGCAAAAAATGGATTTTAATAGACATTCGGCACCCCTTTACTTAAGCTTTCAAGAATTTCTTCGCTCTCTCCGTATAATCACAGCTTCTCGTATTTCCTAAGAAATTGCTACATAAATCGATGAAGTTTAACCATGCTACTTTTTCGACCTGGTTCAGCTTGTTTGTAACTTCGTTGTCTCGCATAATCTTACGGATTTGTGGACCTATGAATATTCCTGCAAACAACAAAATATTTCACATGAATCATGCAAATGAACACAAACGTTACCTTCTTTGATTTTCGCCTCGCTTTGCCTTGGAAAAGATTTTTTAAATGCAAAAAAGCTTCGCTGTCTCTGTTAAGACATCTAACAAACTGCTTCATCTAGCCCAGTTTAAGGTGTAACGGAGGTAAAATAATTTGATCTGTTCGCACCAGTGGAGCGTTGATAAAATGTTTGTTCCCTATTTGGAGAGAGGTGCGTAAAGGCCACTGCGGGTGCTGATAGTGGTTCTGTGCACGACTATCCCATTCACAAATATAACATGGATGTTTTTTGTAACCTCCTTGCATTCCAAACAAGATTGTAAAATATTGTAAATAATTTAGAAATAATAAATAAATACAACAACTGTGACGTCATTATTAACACTAATATAACAACTACTCGTATCACTGTTATTACAATAATATATTCGTAATAAGGTACATGTAGCAACCCCATACAAAAGAGCAATTGAAATTTTCTTTTTTTGAAAAATTCGCCTAACTGACGCAATTTTTCTCCGATTACTGTAAAATCACACTTAATTTAATTGAGAATAAACACACTTTCAGAAAGATATGTAAAAAGATCACCATTGCTAATAAAATATTGCAATACGTCGCGATCAAAGTTGAAAAATTGTGAATATTTATGGAAGTTTTTAAGTTTACACGCCTGTAGCTCTGTGTATTTAACTTAAAGTACCATAATATGCACATATTTTTAAAGGGCTATGTCTCCTCTTTCAAAAGTTATGTAACCAAAAATCGGTTGAACAATAAGAGTTTAACAAATCGATTTGTACAAGAAGTCAAAAAAGCGGTTTTTCAACGCTAAAATAAAATTTTGAGGGTATATAACACTTAAAATTTAGTTTTTCCAGTTGTACTCAATGAGATATACAACCTACACTATGTCGCATCAGAAGTTCCAGAGATTTTTTCAAATTTGTAGCAGTGTGTAATAGTTTAGAAATGAATGCACTGATTTAATATAAACATTGTACAATAAAGCTATTGGGCAAAATAATACATAAATCAAAACAAACAATAAATGTACTGGATTTCTAGGCTGATATATAAGATATTAATTTGGAGGATTTTTTTAAATTTCGCAAATTTCATCGCTAGTACGGGTTGTCAAGGAATGACACGATTAAATTGATTTTTTATGGCCTTTGAAACAATATATGAGGTGGGAGTTGAAACTTTTTACTTTCCAAACTTTTCTAAGGCCATCCTAGTGTGTATTTAAGAATATACTTACGGAGAAATGCCATGAGGGTTCAGTCGTGCTGGATGTTACACTCCTCTCACTATCTTTCTCCGAAAATTCAACAAATAATCAGGATACTTTGTAATTGCTTGTTGCGTTACTGATCTTAAAAACCCATTAGTATATAAAAGGATGAAATCCTCAATTTATCAATGAGTAAATTAGAAAAAGCGTTTGGAACGTATTCTTAATGGCATGAGAGCAGACTTAGGATATCTGAAGGAATGTTTTGTCATGGAACTTGGAAATGTTTAAACAACTGCTTGGCCGATTCGGCATTGTATGTATGTTAACAGAGCTCCGCTTGGCATTGTAACTAGTTTCCACGGTCCCAGTGCATAAAGAATGGGATGGTATGTTTCTTTCTGTCCATTCGTCATTCTCCACCAGCATCATAATACTGTTTGATTTTAAATAATAATAATATAAATCTTAAAATTGACAAATAAGAATTCGCCCATCAAAATTGAAAAGAATACAAGGCAGAAACCGTGTAAAGATGAGAATCTTGAGAATTTCAACTCTAAAACGGAAATAAAGTCTGGTGATAATCTTCGAAATGAATATGGGGGAAATGACGACGAATTTTTTTCACAATCGGAGGGGGAAGAGCAGAAGGATGAAAATGATGTTGATCTAACATCTTTGAAAAAGGACAAGCAACTTGATACTATATATGGACCACACGAAGATGAAAATGGTGAATGGAAATTTGGTAATCGTAGGCTTCAAATAAATAAGGATAAAATAATAATTGGAAAACAAACGTGGGCGTTAAGACCTGGATTACATGAACACCTATTTTTTAAAAATCCTAAGAATTATGACTCATCTGAACTGAGCAAAAAGGATTTTAACACAAATGCACACAGAATAAATAATGAATCAAATGGTCAAATAAAAGGATGCAAAGGTTTTAAATACACTAATATAATAAAACAAATGTTTCAAACTACTCACACAGGTGAAGGATTAATAAGTCTTAACCTTGAAAACCCTAACAATATATACTGGGATGATCCAAATGAATTAGTCGAACGACTTAGAAACTGCTGGCAATAACAATCAAAATAATGAAATAATATAAATTATTGAAGAGCTAAAAGAAGCAAATATAATATATAAACTTTATTATTTACTGCTTAATTACAAATTGAGCGTCGACAAGTTCGGACACTTTTCAAATTCCGAATCTTTAAGGAGGAATGTATCGAAAATTTTTGGGGTTGTTGTTGACCGGTATTATAACCTCGATATCCAAAATAAGAAAATAAAAAATTTGGCACCGCCATCAGAAGACAGTGACGCAATCAACAACGTTTATTTACAAACGGAATTATCTTACGGACGTCTTTGGGGTGATGTTTAAAATGTCAGTACCTACAACCTTAAAATATAACAATCATAGCTAGTTATGGAAAGAAGAACAATTGTGAACGAGATTCATTCTCCAGCACGAAAGCATTGATGATTTGTGGCAAGCGGATTTGGTCGAAATGGGGAATTATTCAACAATAAATAAAGGATACAGATATTTGCTAACCATTATTGACAGCTTTTCAAAATATGCATGGGCAGAAGCAACAAAAACGCCTCTGATGTCCGAAGCTTTTCATAAAGTAATGAGTCAGGGTAGAATACCAAAGAAGTTTTTTAACAAAGAATTTAAGGGGTTAGTGGAAAAATATTCTATTAATCACTATTCTACATACAGGCGGGTAATTCCAAAGAAAATCGACCCACTCTGAATTTTTATGAACTTCGATATTGCTGAAATTTTGCACGCCTTTACTGCAAGATGATACGAAATTTTTACTGTTTACCGTTTGTCAAAATGTATAGCGGTTTAGATTTTTGGGGGTGCCAAAGTGGGGCATCTACATTTTTTTTTGAAAATTAAGCTATGCTCAAGTCGACATAACTTTAGAACGGAAGGTCAGATTTAAATGAAATAAGTACAATTTTAAAGACATTAACGTTCTTTCTAAGTATTACACACAAAAGGACAACTAAAAGTGTATTAAGGATACCAAAAGGACGAAAATGTCCTTAATCCTTGATTATCCCGAAAAAAGTATTTTCAATTTTTTTTATTTTACTTCTGAATATAACACCCATATTTACCCATAAAATAAAAAATTTTCAGAATGGGTGCTCTATAGGTTTAAAAGATATGACTTAATTAATATCAGTCTGTCTCTCCGTTTGACTGGATTATGCGAACGATATATCTGAAAAGGAGTGACCGAATGACTTACAAATTCGTATGTGGTATTATTTTCCTCAAATCTACTTAATGTTTTGAAGTGGCCCATGTCGGACCCCTCCATGTAGTACCTCCCCCACAAAGGGTTAACATTTTTTGACATGTTAAAACTCTTATAACTTCTATATTACTAATGGGAAACCAATGACGATTTCATACATAATAATTATTTCACCGTATCTGTAATCTGAACAAAAATGGGCGAAAATGTCACGCCCCTTTTGGTACCTCCCACACAAAGGGAGCAATTCGTACAAAAAGTTAAAAGCTTATAACACTAATACCAGTGCATAAAAATATTTGAAATTTTGTACAGTGTAATGCTTTCATAGTGCCTATAGCCCTGTGAAAAAATGGGCGTTATCACAACGCCCCTTTTTGTACATCCCCCACAAAATGACCAAATCAACCCAGAATTGTATGGATAATAACTTTTTGCGATGGTATTGGTGGAACTTTGAAGAGATTAGTGACAGGGGCAAGCATTCATAATAAGAATCGCAACATCTTTATCCATGCTTAACTGGACAAAATACAACATAAAGAAAATGCATTGTATTTATGTTCCCAAAGAGGAATATGCAAAAGAAGAAGAAATATTCAATAGATCGTGTCCAAAGCTGAAAACTTTATTCTCCAGCATGATTTATATGATATATGTACATGATTAACTGGATGAAAAGAACATTTTACGCACATATATTGTAGTATGTATTTACTAATAACTTTCAAAAATAAACCAAAAAAATACAGAGATCTATTTTTTTCCTTTTCACAGTATATCCATTGGTGAAACACAGAATATTAAAACATTTAGATAACTGCAGCAGAAGTAATAGGGAAATTGTTTTCGAATGAATGTATCAATTTGTGTGGGTGGGTGGCACCAGAAGGGATTTGACAAATATGTCTATTTTATGCTGAACAGTAAATACTCCCAAGGCATTGCTTTGTACCAAATGTTAAGTGTTTATGTGCATTTCTATTTAAGTTATTATCCATACAATTCTGGGTTCATTTGGTCATTTTGTGTGGGAGGTACAAAAAGGGGCGTTGTGATAACGCCCATTTTTCACAGGGCTACAGGCACTATAAAAGCATTACATTGTACAAATTTGTAAGTATTTTTATACACTGGTATTAATGTTATAAGCGGTTAACTTTTGGTGAAAAATCGTGCATTTGTGTGGGAGGTAAAAAAGGGGCGTGGTGATAACGCCAAATTTTTCATAGGGCTATAGGCGCTATGAAAGCATTACACTGTACAAAATTTCAAATATTTGTATGATCTGGTATTAGCGTTATAAGCGTTTAACTTTTTGTACCAATTGGTCCCTTTGTGTGGGAGGTACCAGAAGGGGCGTGGCAATAACGCCCAATTTTCACTTTATTGAAGGTACTATAAAATCATTACACTGTACAACATTTCAAGTATTTTTATGCACTGGTATTAGTGTTATAAGCTTTTAACTTTTTGTACCAATTGGTCCCTTTGTGTGGGAGGTACCAAAAGGGGCGTGACATTTTCGCCCATTTTTGTTCAGCTTATAGATACGGTGAAATAATTACTATGTATGAAATCATCATTGATTTCCCACGAATAGTATAGAAGTTATAAGAGTTTTAACATGCCACAAAATGTTAACCCTTTGTGGGGGAGGTACTACATGGAGGGGTCCGACATGGGCCACTTCAAAACATTAAGTAGATTTGAGGAAAATAATACCACATACGAATTTGTAAGTCATTCGGTCACTCCTTTTCGGAGATATCGTTGGCACAATCCAGTCAAATGGACAGACAGACGGACATTAATTAAGTTATATCTTTTGAACCCATTGAGCACCCATCCTTAAAATTTTGTATTTTATGGAAAAATATGGGGGTAATATTCAGAAGTAAAATAAAAAAAATTGAAAATACTTTTTTTAGTATAATCAAGGATTGAGGACATTTTCGTCCTTTTGGTATCCTTAATACACATTTAGTGATCCTTTTGCGTATAGTACTTAGAAAGAACGTTAATATATTTAAAATGGTACTTATTTCATTTAAATCTGACCTTCCGTTCTAAAGTTATGTCAACTTGAACATAGCTTAATTTTGCATAAAAAAATTTAGATGCCCCACTTTGGCAACCTATAAAATCTAAACCGCTATAATTTTTGACAAACGGTAAACTGTCAAAATTTCGTATCATCTTGCAGTATGCGCGTGCAAAAATCAAAAAGATAAAATTTTCAAATCGTAATTTTTGGGTCGATTTTCTTTCTAATTACCCAGGCTTCAATTGTTGATCGTTTTAATCGAACATTAAAATCATTAATGTTTCGAGAATTTTCATACAATGGGTCTTATCATTGGCTCGATATTTATAAGCATGTTTATAATAGCAAAAATCATCGTACTATAAAAATGGCACCCAAAGATGTAAATCCTCAAAATGCGAAAATTTTGTTGGATGCGGTATACAGCCACCTAAAAATGTTTCCAACATATAATTGCGTGTGGGAGATTACGTTCGTACAAGTAAATACAAAAATATAATCAGAAAGGATACACCCCAAATTTTAGTACAGAGATATTTCGAATCAAGTCTATCCAGATAACGAATCCTGTGACATACATCTTGGAAGACTATCAAGGAAATCCAATCAAAGGGGGGTTCTATGTGGAAGAAATTCGACGCACTCGTTTCCGTAGAATAGGTCTTAAAAACTAGAGGTGACCAAGGTGTTAAATGGCTGGGTTTCTCCAGCCAACACAATTCATGGATAAATAAAAATGAAATTTTGTAAATAAAATATTTTACACAAAATAAATTTAAAAAAATAATCAAAAAGTTTTTTATTCAACAACTAGCGTTCACATTGTCAATAACAATAGCTTTAACTGGAAGGTCATCTGTTTTGGCAGCTAATTTCTTCGCGCCAATTCAATTAACTGAAGACTACGAGTGTGGGCTTATAGACTTTCACTCATACAATTCTATACCAAATGTTGACTTTGACAATAATTTGTTTCATACACAAAATAAATTTAAAAAAATAATCAAAAAGTTTTTTATTCAACAACTAGCGTTCACATTGTCAATAACAATAGCTTTAACTGGAAGGTCATCTGTTTTGGCAGCTAATTTCTTCGCGCCAATTCAATTAACTGAAGACTACGAGTGTGGGCTTATAGACTTTCACTCATACAATTCTATACCAAATGTTGACTTTGACAATAATTTGTTTCATATCGGAGACCAGATAATTGAAATTCCTGTCAGATTTTACGAGCTGGAGGATATTGTAGATTTCCTGAAAGGGATATATGGACAACATGATGGTCACAAAGCTATATAGATTGCTGCAAATAATAATACTCTACAAATTGAAATATTTTCCTCTCATGACGTTATAGATTTTAATCAAGATCGGTCAGTAGGAACATTGTTGGGATTCGGTGGGAGTATTTTGGCTGCGAACATGAGGCATAGCTCTCAGCTACCTGTAAATATTTTGAAAGTAAACGCTATTCAGATTCAATGTAATATTATATCAGGATCCTTTATGAAAAATTTACCAGTTCAAATGTCTCACCAGGATATAAAAGGGATGAAATTCCCAGAAATTTAATTTATTTACATGTGAACGTCAAAGAAATAAGTTCTCTCAAAGTTTTGATTGTTGATCAAGAAGAGCGCTTAATAAATTTTCGAGGTGAGGAAATTACACTTCGTCTATATCTTAGATTAACATCAAAATGATCATTTATAATAATATATATAATCCTCGAAAGCGAACTTCAAACATTCCAATTCAAACGGCCAAACCTAAAAGACTACCATTGATCGAGGAAAATAAACTTTTTTTTTAAATCTTTAAAATTTCGTTTGAAAAATAATTATGGAAATACTTAATGTATCTGAAAAACCTTTCTCTGATGAGAGTATAATAAAAAAGGATTATCATAGTTATATACCATACATACATTCCTTTAAAAATAATGATGAAATTAGAATAACAATTAAAAACCAAGACTTATATGTTTTACCAAGCGAAAGCTATATTTATATAGAAGGGGTCGTAGCCAAAACAGGAGGGGAGAAACAACAAAGGCTCGATTGCATAATAACTGTGTGGCACACATGTTCGATGAAATTCGTTATGAAATTAATGGCGTCGAAATTGATCGCACACGATATTTAGGAATAACCACTAGCATAAAAAATTTTGTTTCATTAACCGATTTTGAGAGTAAAATGATGCGAAATGCTTGCAGAAGATTTTAACAAATTTATATTGAACAGTAAGCATTATCTAATACTTTTACGGACTTCCAATGATATCAACGTCTGCCACTCATCTGATACAACGAAAACTTTAAACTTGACAATAAAAAACATTACTTGGAGAATTCTGCATGTAAACCTGTCTGACACATCGAAAATACGAATGATGAAAACAGTAAAGGATGGATCTTCGTTACCAATCACTTTTCGTAGTTGGGATTGCCACTTCAATCCGACATTTCATGGTTCAACAAAATGTAATTGGAATGTAAAGCTATCTGTGAACAGAGAAAAACCACGATTCATTTTGTTTTCATTTGATAAAGATGGAAGCTTATCCACGCAAATTTAACTAACATTAAAGTACACTTAAATTCTGATTAAAATTGACTAAAATCGTTATGCTATTCTATATGATATGTATACAAAATTTCAACAAAATTATTATTTTCGAACGCCAAAACCAATCATATCATGTGAAAAATTCAAAGACAAACCAATTGTTGTAATTGACGTCAGTCATCAGATTATTAAAAGTGGCCCTATTGATGTCAAATTAGAATTCGAAACTAGTAAATCAATTCCTGAGAACACTTTGGCGTACTGCATAACACTCCACGAAAGACTTCTAGAATACACACCTCTAACTGACCTTGTTCGAAAGATTATTTAAGTTTCATAATACGTTTTATATTACACTTCTCACCAAAAATAAATAAATAATAAAATGTATACCTATATTATTTTACGAAATATATTATACGAAATAAAAGACATTATTTTACTTTTAATATAAAAGAATTATTGTTTTATTTCCATAAATTAAAAATAGATATATATTACATATTATGTTTACAATACAATGTTGTGAAATTTGATATGCTTATTTCAATAAAATCAGGATCAAATTCATAGAATTTATTACATCTATTTAAATGTTTTCTTAGTCTAAACTATTTTCTAATTCATTAATTTTATAATGACCCCAAGCATACGTGTTTATACCATCCGCTCTAATTTTTCGTTCATCATCATCGCAACTAAGGGTAATTGTATTTATTCTATTTGTGTAAACTACACGTTTCTTTGAAACAAACGTTAACATTTCGTCGAAAAATTAGTTTCTATTAAATAAACAGTCTCTGTAATTATCTATAAAATACTTTTTTTAAAACTGATTTTTTGACACCCTTAGATTTTTTTATTTCCTTTTTACCCTCAACTTTTATCGCATACATTTTTGGTCTAAGGCCAACAAATTCTGTCATGAGTCTACCACAGTTTTCATCCTTCATCATACCCAATTTTTGTTTATTTATAATAGGAACATTATATATGTTATCGGAGGGCATATTCGATGTATCATATCTCATCTCTCATCATCTCATCTCAAGTCCTCGGATGTGATGTTAAAAAAGAGATGACCCCCATGACATGCTACTATAAATGAATCAGTATCAATGTACGCTAATGAAATTTGAAATATAAAGGCATTTGCCCCAACATGTTTCGATTTGTTTCCCCCAAAGTTTTAACAATATTCACGCCTTTCCGCTTGTCAACATTTTCTATAGTCTTCCCATAAACGGAATTGTTAAGGAGCTTGATAAAATTCTTGTCAAAATCATTTTGAGCCTTAGCTCTTTCCTGATTTTTTTTATCGATATATTAAAATAACGATCTTGATTGTGTTAAAGATATAATACGATGAACCCTTTTTAATACCAAACCATGTGATAAACATTGCTGAAGAGTTCTATAATGCATTCTATATTCCTTTTTTTCAGAAAAGTCTAAAATTAATTTGGGAATTTTTGAATCTCCAACAATTTTGTTTTCAGAGCAGAATGGCAAATCATTATGTGCGTCATGCAAATGATTTGGGTATTCGAGAGTTAACTCATACATTAAACCTGTCTCCGCATCGTGTGGTATACTCGCAATAAATTTTTTCTGAGAATATCTTTGGAAATCTACTACATTTACAACACATTGAAAATCTTTTTGTAGAAGAAATTCTGACATAGCTTTTCCATATAAGTTATTCATATCGAAGTAGAATAGAAAAAGTTCTTCTAGAACCGGATTGTAGTTAGACATGAATGTATTATTAGCTACAATATGTCTTTTTGAACATTGTACAATCCCGCCTCTAATAGCAGTTCTAAAAAAATTTTACATGTTAATATCAGTAAGCAACTCTAATAAGATTTTTGTGCATAAAAGCATATCATCCCATGATAGTGAAAGAGATGTATAATACTGACATGGATCTAAGCGATGTGTACTTTGACATACATTTCTGAAATTTTCAAAAACGTCAGTCAGTAGTAAAACGTCTACTATTAAGTATAATTCGATATATTGTCAGTAGACCGTTTATAGCACATGATGCAAAAAGTGAAAGTTGCTGCGATCCTTGATTTCCGGACCATTTGGCCTACAAGACTTCCATAAAAAATTTTGTGCCGATCGGATAACCCTAGGGTCTGCCCAAAGTTTATTCAAAATTTAGAACACACTTTATAGGGGAAATATTTTTTTATTCAAAAATCGTATGTTTAAGTAAGTAAAATTACACTTCTTTGTATTATTAATAAATAAATAGTTTTTAAATATTGAGATCGGTGAAAAAAAAACAAAAAATACAATTATTTCAATATTATATTAGATCTGACTTGTTATGTGAGGGACATTTTCTACGATATTCTTCAATGCACTGTAATATAAATTGATTTTGCTCTTCGTCTTTCGTAAGTATTCTGTTGTAATCATTCATAAATTGTACACCGCGTTCAGCAGTGTCGTTAACAACAAACAGATTACGACAAACATCGAGAGCATCTTGATAATCTTCATTTACTTCCCAAATGGATGGGTCATGCTTTAAAAATTCAGTACTCAATCCAAAAGCACCGAAAAAATGTTTGGTTTTGTATGAGACGAAATCGCTCAAATTATTACACAGCAATCGTTTCGGGTCGGAGAATTTTCGATCGTTTTCCAGATTTACGACGGGTTCTGTTAATTGCAGATGAGTAACCATTTTTCGTTTCTCTTCGAGTGAAACATCCGAATCGAAAAATGCCAAAGCCATTGATTCTGGGGCCAAATACCACAAATGATTTTTCCATTTCTTCAAAACCGCTTCAAACACATCTCGGTCGATTTCTGCGTATGCGATGGAGTCTTTCAACAAGTGTATATCTTGATTTGGTGCTCGTATGGCATTTGTGCATGTAAATAACGCTTTGACATACAGCCGCACGAGAAGAATACATATATCCCGTAGTCCACTGGACTCTCGTTTTGTCAATGCAAACTGCTCTCGAAATAGGTATATTTTTAAGGCATAAATGCCTTTTCCCATGAACCTTGCGTGGGATGTTGGACCAGGTGTTCGGAAGTTATCGCCGACACCACCAAGAAACAGTATTGTTAATTGTAATAGTTCCTTGTAATCAGCTCGGATTTGTGTTTCATTTAGCTGTTTAATGCAGAATTTCTTAATGACTTCGCAGTCAGCATTACTTATTTTTGAGCGTACAATTGGATCTTCGATTCCGTTTTTAAACGATTTGTGGTCGACACTTACCCATACGGCAGCAAAACGATTAAAAATAGGCACTTCAGGACCACAAGTCGCCGAAAGTTTAACCTCAAACACATGTTTCAATACTATCTCCATTATGTGATGACGACATGGGAACTTGATTAATTTTCGATCTAATTTGTTCTGCAACAAAATGCACGATCCTGTGTTTTGACCTGTATTTGACGTGGTATCGAAAACCATGGCGGAAACTTTATTAGAAATATCCCAATTGATGAGTGTATCATGAACGACTTTGGCCATATTTTCTCCAGTACCAGCCGGGATTTTGGGAGCGCCCAAAAATTTTGATGTGCCTTCATAACTGGCGATGATTGCTATTCTATCAACGATTTTTCTGCCGAAAAGCTCCGGCAAAAGTTTTCCGTCCCAGTGAATAATCAATGAATGTACGCTATTGATCTACGTATAAAAAATAAAATACAAATCGATGGATTCGTAAAGCTATAAATTATATTTATGATTAGATCTGAACTAAATTACTTTTGCAATGAATTCTGTTTGCACCTTCTCCGCTTCTCGCTTACGATTTTCTTTTCGTAGCTCATATATTGTAGATCGATTAATCACAAGCTCACCAACAGAGGTCAGAGGCGTCGCAGCATTATTCATTACAGTTATCACATCATGAGCGCTATCAAAATATGTACAGCATCTGAACAGCTAACTTTGGCCTTATCAAGGACTACTGTAAGACATGACGAGATCCAATGTTGTCGTCCTCTTAGACGTTTGGTGTGATCATCGTCATCATCGGTATGAAGGTTCAGGTTTAGGTTAGGGTGGCAGCCGTATTTTTTTACAAACTCACATAGACCAGTTTGGGTCCCTAGTGTTACCACGGGCTGAAATGCCCTCATCGAAACCAACCTGTTTGATATATAAATTTATCGATAGTACGAATATCAGTACTGGAAAGATCTGTTAGGCTGCCTAAAAAGGCCCACCCCAGTATTTCCAGTCGTCGTTTACTCAAAGCGGGACAGTCGCAAAGCAAGTGCTCAATGCTCTCCACTTCTTCCTCATCTCCACAGCATCGGCAGAAGTCATTGGAGTCAATACCCAATCTTTTGGCGTGTTCGCCGAGCAAGCAGTGTCCCGTCAGAACCTCTACTAACGTAGACAATCGTTTCCTCTCTAGTGCGAGAAGATATTTTGACCTTCTCAGGTTATACCTTGGCCAGATTTGTCTAGCTACCCTGCAGGTGCCGATTTCTGTCCATCTTTCGTTGGACTGCATGATTGCCTGTTGCCTAAGCCAAAGCTTGCACGTGGATAGTGGCGCACCAATATATGCAAATTCTTCGAGAATTTGTAATGCAGTTCCCCGGGATATCCCTATGCCCAGGCACCCATATGAGGTGTATATTAAACTGCTCAGCCATCTCGTTAAGAGATCTGCGGCAGTCGAGGGCTGTTTGTGAATTTAGGGATGTTGCCTCCAGAGAATTGATGGCAACCTGGCTGTCCGAGTAAATGACAACGCCAGTGTTGGTTACTATGTTGCGACTCAGCCACTTGGCGACTTCCCATATTGCCATTATTTCGGCTTGATAGACACTGCAGGTATCTGGTAGTCTGTGAGCTATATCCAGACTAAGTTCTTCACAGTGTACTCTGAAGCCAACCTTTTCATAAAGCTTCGAACCATCCGTGTAAAAGTGGAGATGGTTTCTATTACCTGGTATTCTGCCGACCCATTCATCTAGTGATGTCATTTCTCTCGAAGGTGTACACAGTTGGTATATAGTCCACTCGGTCGGTTACCATAGCACTACACTTTGATATCATCATGTGACCATAGTTCTTGTACCTCCACAGTGATAGGCAGTTTAATCTTATTGCCGCTTTGGTTGCAACTTCTCTCGCCACAATATTAATCGGCAGTATATGGAGTAGGGCTTGTAGAGACTCGGTCGCTGTAGTCCTTAAGGCTCCGCTT
The DNA here is from genome assembly GCA_963930755.1 of Eudasyphora cyanicolor. Lineage (NCBI taxonomy): Eukaryota > Metazoa > Arthropoda > Insecta > Diptera > Muscidae > Eudasyphora > Eudasyphora cyanicolor. Next base: position 150,839,511 of record OZ005734.1, on the reverse strand, counting down.
ATGCTCAGGCAGGCAGTTCTCAGAACCTTTGTTAGTAGGTTGGTAATGGTTAGTTTGTCAGTTGCCGTCCACAATACCACAATACCGTATAACAGTATTGGACGAACTACTGCTATATATATCCAGTGGACGATTTTAGGAGAGAATCCCCACCGCGACCCTACAGCCTTTTTGCAGGAATATAAGGCGACGTTGTCCTTCCTTACACGTTCCAATACGTTAAGTCTAAATATTCATTTTCCTATCTAGAATTATTCCTAAAAATTTTGCACTTTCAGAAAAGACTAGATCTGTTCCATTTATCCGAGGTGGAGGGTCCACATATGGGACATTATTCATCCTAGTAAAGAGAACCAATTCTGTCTTGTTGGGGTTAACGCCCAAACCGCTGCTTCTGGCCCATCTATCTAACTTATTCAGAGCCACCTGTAGGATGTCTCTGAGGACGTTTACGAATTTGCCACTCACTGCGATTGCCGCGTCGTCCGCATATGCCACGACCTAGCAGCCACAACGTTCTAGATCTAGCAGGATTTCATTCACCGCTAGGTTCCAAATTTGTGGAGACAGTACTCCTCCTTGCGGGGTCCCTCTGTTTACATACCTTGTTAGAGTAGTGGTCCCTAGACATGCTGTTATGCGTCTTCTGGTGAGCAGACTTTGAATTAGTCTAATCAAACTAGTGTTAACTTTTAGATGTGAGAGTGCCGCAATTACCGCATCAGAGTGAATGTTGTTAAAAGCCCCTTCTATGTCAAGAAATGCCACCATGGTGAATTCCTTGAAATGCAGGGACGATTCGATAGTGATCACAAGTTCGTGCAGGGCTGATTCTGTAGACTTGCCCTTATTGTAGGCATGTTGGTTCCCCGACAGGAGTTTTGTATCCAGGTTTTCCCTAACGAAATGATCTAAAAGTCTTTCTAGACTTTTCAATTGGAAGGAGGATAGGCTAATTGGTCTGAAGTCTTTTGGCCTAGTGTGTGATATCTTTCCCGCTTTAGGTATGAATACCACTTTGGTATCCCTCCATCCATTAGGGACGTATGAAAGCCTGAAAGCCCTACATAAATTTTCTCCAGTCAGGGGATAAAGTAATTTAACATTTTTTGCATTTCTGCTGGAGTGATGCCATCTGGTCCAGGTGACTTGAAGGGCTCAAAGCTGTTAATAGCCCAGCTTATTCTGCATCTCTCAGTCAAGAAGCTAGCGACGCTCGCAGTCCACTCGCACTGTTGTTGGTCCTGCTGATCCTCGGGTTCTGTTACAGAGTTGCCCGGGAAATGTGTGTCGAGCAGTACATTGAGCGACTGCTCGCTGTTTTTGGTCCAGTTATTTGCCTCATCCTGTAAATATCCCACTGTACAGGGTGAAGCAGATAATATCTTCCTCAGCCTAGCGGCGTCGGAGACCTTTTCCACTTCACCACAGAAGGTATACCAAGAGCGCCTTTCTAAGCTCCTTCTTATATATCTTGAGTTGCTCTTTATAGGCATCCCAATCATTAGCGACCCCAGTAGATTTAGCCTTATTGCATAGCTTGTTGCAGGTCTTTTTCATAGCCGTTAGCTCAGAAGTCCACCATTGGGGTTTAGTTTTACCCTTGTACCTTGTTTTCGGACAGGCTTCTTCAAGGGAGCTATTGAATGATGTGGTGATATGATCGACCAGATTATCCAGACCGGCTTTGTCATTCGGTTCGTACAGAAGTTTAGAGTTGAGGACTTTCTTGAAATTCTTCTCATACAGGTGCCACTTTGTCTTCCTTACATTTCTGTGGACGGCAGGTTTAGGCGCTTTTTCCGCGAGTTTGAACTCAATATAATGGTGATCTGAGAATGAGTGGTCGTCCAGTACATTCCACCCAATAATTTTGTCTGACAGCCGGTCAGTAGCAAACGTTACGTCGAATACCTCCTGTCTGTCTTTAATTGTAAAGGTCGGTTTATTACCTATGTTACAAATACTAAGGTTGGTAGTTAGAATAAAGTCAAGAAGCGAATCACCCCTATTGTTTATATCCGTACTACCCCAGATAGTATGATGAGCGGTATGAAACTCGCATGTCATATCCGTATCCGAAATGCTATCATCGAACTCATCTTCATCGTCACTTCCAATGTAAACTGTATCGAGTACTACACAATAACAGTTGTTTTAAGGAATTACGAGTAAAACACTTCAATTTATTAACTTACAAAATTGATTGTTACGTTCTGAATGCTTTCTCTTTCGCGATTCTGCTTTTTGTATTCGTTGTTGTTGTTGTAGCCCCTTCAGGAAGTTTGTATGTATCGAGATTGGGAAGAAAAGAAGAGAGAAGAAAGAAAAGAGGTTAAAAATTAAAGATAGACATTAAGCTACCACATCCAGATCGAGGAAGCGAGCTGCCTCTAGTGGATGTGTCCAGAGTGACATTGGTGTCAGGTTGGTCGGGTTCGCGGGACACTCAAAGAGGTGTCTGGTGATGTGCGGCGAGTGACCACACTTGGGACATTCATCCCGTACTGCCGGGTTCAAGGCGGAAAGGTAACTGTTTAGGTACCTAGAGATGCCAGATCTGAGCTGGGAGAGCACAGATCTGGTCTCCCTAGGTAGCTGTCTCTCATCGTCATGTACAGGCGGTGGTCTGCCTCCAAGCACGATGCTGCTCGGGTATGACTCGATGGCTTCCTGAACCATTTCTGTGTGAACCTGCCTCAATGCCGTTGCTATGCCTTCATCAGAACTGTCCGATGTTAATCGTCTCTCCATTAGATATCGGGTTTCTTTCCTAAAGTCATACCGTATGGGTACTGTTCTTTCGGAAAGCTCTCTCCTACTAGTAGCGTGGTTTGGGTGTTCAGGGTTTCCGCATTTAAGAAGATGTTGGCGGGTAAGGAGGGTGCAGTGGTGTCTTGCCGATAAAAGTTGACTCTCCTGTTGCAGGTGCACTTCAGGTGTCTTGGAGTGACATCCTGTGGCTACTCTCAGTGCCGCATTTTGTGCCGTTTGGAGTTTCCTCCATTGCGTGTCACTTAAACAGGGAGCTCATACCGGGGCTGCATAGTCAATCAAGGGACGTCCTATAGCCTTGTAGGTTGATAAGATTGTCTCCTTGTCTTTCCCCCATGTGCTACCCGCCAGGGCTTTCAGGATCTTGTTCCTATTCCCCACGTTTTTGGCCACAATCTCAGCGTGTTTACAAAAGAGGAACATATTGTCGTATGTAACTCCAAGAATTTTGGGGTTCTTGGTCGTCGGGATGCTCTGGCCACATATGTGGATTTCGAGTTCCTGGTTCACTTCTTTTGTCCACGACGTGAGTAATGTGGCTGTCGACTTGGGGGCAGAAAGCATAAGATTCCTGTCAGCAAAGAAATCTCTCAATGCGGGAAGATATTGATTGATTTTATCTTCTAGCTCCTTAATGTTTCTACCAACGGACAGGATGGAACAATCGTCCGCATATGACACCAGGGTGATGTCTGGTGGGGGTAGGGGAGCTTTGGCCACGTAGTAATTGAAAAGTAGGGGGGAGAGAACTCCACCTTGGGGTACGCCTTGCTTATTCTTCCGTAGTGGCGACCTCTTTCCTCTGAATTCTACAAAGGACTGTCTGCCGGCCATGTAGTTAGTCAGCCACCTCTTGAGTTGATTAGGGAGTGTGGTCTCCATAACATCACTCAAGAGGGTGGTGTGACTAACCGTATCAAACGCCTTAGACAAGTCCAGTGTCACAAGGATGGAGCGTTTATGTGGCCTTTTACTGTTCAGTCCCTCTGCAATCCTAGCTGATATTTCACAAAGAGCGGTGGTTGTGCTCCTGCCCGAGCGAAAACCATGCTGATGATCAGCCAGGGGGAGGTGTTCTGCAAAGCTGGGCAGTAGAATTGCTTCCAGAATTTTCACTACAGGGGATAGGAGAGTAATTGGTCGATACGAGCTTCCTTGTTGTACCGGTTTTCCTGGTTTCGGCACTGGGACAATTTTCCCCAGTTTCCACATGTCTGGGATTTCAAAGGTGCTGAGGCACAAACTGAAGGTATGGGCAAGGAATGTTGCACCAATCCTTCCGATGTGTTTCAGCATCTTTGTTGCTAGACCGTCTGGACCAATAGCTGTGGAGCTCTTGGCGGCTTTTATGGCCTTAAGCACATTATCCAGGGTAATGGTTGTGGGGTTGTCCGGCCTGAGGGTACGGGAGGCTCGTCTGAGCCTTCTGCTTGCTCGGTCCGGTGTTATTGGGTGCTCAACAAATTGTCTGCAGAAGGCTGCTGCTACACGGGTTTCGTCCTTGGGAGTTTGGTCACCAAACGATATGCGTATGTTATCGTTTCGCCTGGGGTTGGAGAGGTTTTTAATGGTGGACCACAGTTTCCTGGATCCGAGATCGGGCTCTTCGAGGTGCTTGCGCCACCTGTCTCTCTTGTGGGCGGTCACTAATCGGTCGATCTCTTTATTGAGACTGAGGATCCTGGAATCTGCTGGGTCATTTCTCCTAATTTCATCCCTTTGCTCTGCCAACTTTGATGCATCCGTAGGGAAATTTGGTCGAATGTTGGGAATTCGACCCGCTGGTATGCACCTTTTGCACGCCCGTGCTAGTATTCGCCGGAAAGTTCTCTCTCCGGCGGGCGCTGACGTTGGCAGGGGGGTGACAACAAACTCGTCTTCCGTGAGCTTGGTAAACAGTTCCCAGTCTGCTTTACCAAAATTTATAAACGTTCTGTCCTCGGAGGCGATGAAGTCTGTCCCGGTATGTAGCCTAACAGTAATTGGGAGGTGGTCGGAATTTAGGGCGATGTCCACGTGCCAGGACGTGATTGCCACCAGATTTGAGCTCACTAGTGTGACATCAGGGGAGCTTCGGCAGGTTGCCGTTATTCGCGTGGGGTGGTCCTCATTGATGGCACAGAAATCTGAGTCATCCACCTGGTCTGCGATGTGTTCTCCTCTGTTGTCACAGCCGAGTTCAGAGAACCAGCTATCATGGTGTGGAGATGGGAGTTTGGAAAGGTAGAAGTTAAAAAGGACAGGGGAGATTACTCCACCCTGTGGGACGCCTTGTTCAACTCTACGGGGTTTTGAGCGCTTGTTCCTAAACTCCACGAATGACTGTCTGTCGCACATGTAGTTTACAATCCATCTCTTGGTCGAGGTCGAGGTGTTGTTGTTGTTGATGGTGGTTTTGCTGATATTGATCGAGGAGATGTTGTTGTTGTTGGTGAAGGTATTGCTGAAACTGTTGGTGGGGGTGTTGTTGTTGTTGGTGGTGGAATTGCTGATATTGAGGGTAGGGGTTTTGTTGATGGTGGTGGTATTGCTGATGTTGTTGTACTAAATTGTATTGCTGCTGGCGATGGTTCATTTCATGATTTAGTTCTTAATTATATTGATCTACTTGTTGTTGTGGCTCGAGTATCTGTTGTTGTTGTAGGGGGCTATTTGTTGGCAACGAATTTTGTTGAGTTGGTTCTTCTATTTTTGAAGAAGGGTGTTGGTTAAAAGATCGCTGTTGAATGCAATTATTCGTATTTTGGTTAGTCGAACTCTGGATTCTTGTTGACCTATGCACCATTGTCAAAGAATTTGGTGCACTCAGGACAGTGCTTCTTTACATGCATATCATAACATCTTTTCTGGGTGAAAAATATATTACACAAATTACATGTATAGCAAGCGTTTATATATATTTTATTTTTTAATAAAATTTATCTTTATTAATTATCAAAAATATTTTCAAAATTATCTGTAATCACTCGTATTATAGCTTTAATTTCTAAAACAACTAGAAAACTGTCTGCGGAGTAATCAAAACTCAAAAAAAAAAAACAAGATTTTGAGAGGTCAAACAACATATATTTCAGTTGAAGCGAAATGCTTTCAATGAATAGCGATGTTTAACGTTTTGATGGTTACCTCAAACTAAGATTTATAAATTTAATAGTTTTTCTGTATTCAAACATATGTATGTGTATATCTTGCATTAAATTTGTTGAAGAATGGTTTCTTGCATGTGAGTGAAAAGGACAACTCTTTTAAACTCACAATGTAAACTCGCAATTTCTCAAACCAGACAATCAGAGTATCACTTTATTGACATTTTATTTAAATTAGCTGGTATTCGTTGTAAGATATTCCCACACTTCTAGGTTGATTTCTCTACAAACCATTTTTTAAACCTTAACTATTACTAATTCTATACAATACTTCTTCTAACGAATTTAGTGCACCCTTTTTGATTCTAATGAATTCTATGTGCACATTTGATTCTCAAAAAAGATAATAATAAAAACCTTTACACCTTCTAAATATTTAATTATCCTGCTTTACCACAAATAGAGATTTTCTTCAATCACAACTCAAATGGATATTACCACAAATATAGACAAGAATTCCATAGGTGGGCACCGATCGATTTTCAAATCATAAAACTCACAAGTAGACCCCCCTCGGATTGCTCTTTTAATCTTCAAACCAAGCAAACACTTTTTGGTTCCCAAATTCTACAAACCTTCTTGAAACATTATCAGCGATATCTAACCACATCTCACCCCTCCAGCTGAGCCTCCCTCGGGAACTACCCAGTGATGACGCATAACGCTAAGTCTAATGAACATTTCACAACATTACCAACGATGGTGCATAGCGTTGTTACGTGCGTAATTCTTAACGACTTTTTGGCGGCATAACTATATAAATATTATCAACGTTGTTCATTACACGGCGAAATACATCAGCCATTCAAAACACTACCAACGTGGTGCACACATGAACTTTTCATAGCGTTGTCGCGTGCGTAATTCTCTAGAGAGAAGACATATCCCCCCTACTAAAAATTACTCATGATGCTATGAAGTTTCGGCGACGACTAATTTACTTAAATTGTGTGTTCTTTATATTCCGAAGCATTTTCCAATTATCATCAGTATTTACAAATCATTTGACTAAAATGGAGCGCTTAATTAAAAGCGAATTGTTAAATTTTGAAAACCAAAACGTTGTCTTCGAATTTAAATTTTTTATAAATAAAAATTTTAAATTAACCTGCTGATTCTCAACATCAGGATTCGAGCCGATAATATGGCTTCAATATAAAAAGAAAAATGTCATTGGATTTCATCGAGAAATGTGGATTTATTTCATGACATATAAGAGCTATATTCAAGTACGTCTTGAATACGGCTTTTTCCTCGATTCTTTCAATATAACTAGATTTTTCTATTAAGATGGATGCTTGTTTCCTAATCATCAAGCAAAATAATTATGAAATAAAAATTGACAGCGAAACATGGAGGTCAATATGTCGAATTGGAATATTGCTCACTAAATTTGTTTGTTGGAATAATATACTACGAAAACAAATTTATCATTTTTATTATAATTATTATATCCCGACGTGTGCCGAACTTAATAAAACCTATGTACAGGTTTGGGATATAAAAGGATTTTATGAGAATGAAGTCGAAATTAATTTGACACGTTGATGCTATGAATTTGGAAAGAAAGGGGAATGTAAAGGGTGGTTAAATTGTAAGGGCCGATGTTGAATGTGAACCAAACCTAAACATCAAGTTTTTTTCTGCATTTCATTTGACTTTTCTCAAATTCAGACTAACTCAATTTGAACCATTGAAGGATACACAATCGAGCAACGCGTTAAAGTTTTTTAAGCCTTTTACGAAAATGGGTGATGGTTTTTTGATCAGCATAATCGACCAAATGTGTCTACAATCGGGAGAATTGTGCAAAAATTTCAGCAAATCGGCCCGAATTGGAAGATATGGATGTGGACAATATGTGGTTCCACACAGCTAACGAAAAAATGGCTCTTTTGCGCAACAAATTCAATGGCCGTGTTATCTCACGTCGAGGCGATGTCAATTGGCCGCCAAGATTATGTGATTTCACACCGTTGGACTTCTTTCTTTGGGGTTATTTGAAAGAAAAGGTGTACGTCGATAAGCCAACAACAATTCAAGAGCTAAAGGATGAGATAATTCGGCACATTAACGGCATAGAACCTCAATTATGCCTCAGCGTCATCGAAAATTTGGACCATAGGATGGAGGTGTGCCGCCGAGGTCGCGGCGGCCATTTGGCCGATATTTTGTTCCATACATAATTCAACCATACCAATGTTATCATAATAAAAAGAAATAACAATAATTTAACATTTTTTTATTCAAAATGAACATCGTCCCTTAAAATTTAACAACCCTTTACTATAAAACAAGATGTAAAAAATAATATTAGTTTTTTTTCATTAAGTCTAGTAAAAATTTCAAACATAAGTGACCACATTTAAATGAATTAAATTTCTGCTCTCTTTTTTAATTATATTTTATATTACTACCCAAATACTCCAGTATTTCTATAGGTGTTTGTAGATTTCCGAAGCTATCAAAATATTCTATATTATTACCATTTTTATAATAAGCTACCCAATGGGTGCCTCTTCCTCTATATGCATCTAAATTTACGACTCCACATTCTTTACCATGCGGTGATTGCGGTAGTGTATCTCTCATAAACACCCCTCTAAAATATGGAATATAGTTTTCACCAAAAATGTTTATGTCAACATTCGTAAGAGGTCTATTAGGCAACTTTTTAATAGTTTTTTGATATATTCTTATTATCCCCTCACCTTAGAGAGGAGAGTATATACCATTTGCTACGAGCCAAAAGTGTAACAGATCGAAGGAGTGACCTAAGACCCTAAGTATGTTCGGCGGAAATCCGTTTTGGGTCATTTTAATGTCCGTCTGTCTGTGTGTCTGTCTGCTGGATGGTGCGCACGATAACTCTCGAAAGGTCCACTCCTTCTAGTACCTCCCCACAAAGGGTTAACTTTTAGTGAAATATTTATTCTTTAACACCTTCTATACTACTTACTCGAATCTTCTAAACTTGCACACATAGTAGTAGTTTATTAGTCACTAACACGTCAAGAAAAATGGGCGAAGTGGCCTCTCCCTTGTTGGTACCTCCCACACAAATGTACCATTTTGCACCAAAAGTTATCTGCTTATGGCTTTAATATCAGTTCATACAAATACTTGAAATTATGAACAACGAAATTCTTTTATAGTGCCTAGAGTCCAGAGAGAAGTGGGCGTTATTGGCACGCCCCTTTTGGTACCTTATACAAAAATGGACCATTTTGCACCAAAAGTTATCTACTTATGGCTTTAATACCAGTGCATACAAATACTTGAAATTTTGTACAGTATAATGCTTTTATAGCACCTAGAGTCCACAGAAAAATGGGCGTTATTAACACGCCCCTTTTGGTACCTCCCACACAAATGGACCTTTTGTACCAAAAGTAAACAGTTTTTAATTTTAATACTAGTGAATATAAATACTTGAAATTTTGTAAAAGTGGCCGTTATTGGCACGCCCCTTTTGGTACCTCCCACACAAATGGACCATTTTGTACCAATGTATGATGTAAACAGCTTTTAACTTTAATACCAGTACATACTTTAAAGTTCCTAAATGCTATTTAAATTGATAATAAATTAACTAAAACAAAAAAATAAATTTACGAATATTTATGGGGACTCAAGGTGAGGGGATTCATAAGTCGGTTTACCCGACTGAACTTTCTTACTTGTTTTTATTACTTATAATTCATAATCACATAATTCCCATTCCCCGCTTAAACGGTTAGAGATATAGACCTTTTCACATGGCAATGGGCTCCATTGTCCTATTGTGACGCATATTTTCTTTGCGTCACAATTTCTTTATTTGCCAAACCTCTTCCTTGAACGACACGTCTACAATTAACTTTGAGTTTGGAAAATACAATCATTTTATATTTTTTTTCTGAAATTTATAAAAGACAAAATCATAAACTTTTTATGTTTAGTTGTTAAAATGCGCTTAGTTAAGCAAGATACATTAATTAACGTTCGAAATTTAGATTTCGTTCATAATAAAGTAATAAAAATGAGGCACTACCCTTTATTGCCCAATTATATAAGAGGCATAATTGTAGGAACATCAAATTGTGGGAAAACGAATGTTAGGCTAGCTTAATCGAAAGCCCAAATTTGAAAATATATATTTATATTCAAAGTCTTTATATCTGCCGAAATATGAGTACCTGAGGAAACTGATAAAACCAATAAACGGTATGGAATACTATACATTCACTAATGACTGAGACGTTTTACCTCCACATGAAGCCAGAAGAATCTCAATCATTATATTTGACGATGTTGCAAACAAAATAATATTTGCAACTATTTTTCTATGGGGAGACATAATAATATAGACTCATTTTATTTATGTCAAACCTATACACATATTCCAAAACATTTAATTCGTGATAACGCCATCTTTATAATTATGTTTAACAAGACGATATAAGTATGAAACATATCTATAATGATCATGTAGGAAGTGATATGTTATTTAAACAGTTTATAAACATTTGTCATGAATGTTGGAAGGATAAACACGGATTTTTGGTTATAAGTAAAGACAATTAAATTGAAAGTGGTCGATATAGAAAAGAGGTTTTGATATTTTTATTTTTAATTAGTAATAAATATTCTTTCATCCGTAGGGGATCGATTGTTAACAAAAACGAGCAGTTAAAATCAGTTAAACCGATCAGTTCAAAGCTGTTGTCAACAAACAGAGCAGTTAAACCGATTAGCAGTTATCATCAATATATTTAAAATGAATGAAAAAGTATTGAAAGAGTTAGTTAAGTCTCGAAAATTTTTGAAGAAAACATTTCAAAGTGTTAAACAGAACTGTGCAACAAAAAAATCTTTCCCGAACGAAACCAATTGGCCATGATAGTACATCACTAGTATATCAAAACTCCTAAAGGGTTTTGCAATGTTAGCTCGAAATTTTGTTTTATAGCCCTTCGAAGTTTTGGTATTTATAGTCAACATTCCACTTTCGCGGGCACATGTCAAAACAAAGGAACACTACAACATCCGAAATGTTTACAACATCCGATATGACTAATGATCTTGGACCCTAGGGCATTAAACACGGTCCAAGGCCCACAGATTAACGATGGTACTATGATGAAGGTTTAGGTTATGGTGGCAGCCGTATTTTTTATACAAGCTTACATAGACCAGTTTAGGTCCCTAGTGTTACCACGGGCTGAAATGCCCCTCATCGAAACCAACCTGTTTGATATACAAATTTGTCGATAGTACGAATATCGGTACTGGAAAGATCTGTTAGGCTGCCTAGAAAAGCCGACCCCAGTATGTCCAGTCGTCGTTTACTCAGAGCGGGCAGTCGCATAGCAAGTGCTCAATGCTCCCCACTTCTTCCTCATCTCCACAGCTTCTGCAGAAGTCATTAGAGTCAATACCCAATCTTTTGGCCTGTTCGCCGATCAAGCAGTGTCCCGTCAGAACTGATACTAACGTAGACAATCTTTGCCTCTCTAGTTCAAGGAGATATTTTGATCTTCTCAGGTCATACCTTGGCCAGATTTGTCTAGCTACCCTGCAGGTGCCGATTTCAGTCCATCTTTCGTTGGACTGCCTGATTGCCTCTTGCCTTAGCCAAAGCTTGCACATGGATAGTGGTGCACCAATACGTACTATAATAAAAGACGGCAATTGCGTTTAATGTTGTGTTCTGATTAGAACTGCCCTCTTTATTGAAAATTCATTCTATTTATACATTATTTCACTTACGCCTAGGTTCTGCTTATGTTCTAAATATTCCTTAAGAACTATAGAGAGCAGAGAGGAGCTGAGCGCTTTGAAGCGCAGTCGATACGATCAAACACTCACACTGTGGGAACCATGTATTGTCGTTGTGGCACTTTGTCATCATCGACGTTTAGCCATTCAGTCAATGGTTCAAATTCACTCACTCATATTGCACCGTTATGTCGAGCCCATGCATTCAAGGTTACTCGTGTATTCAAGGTTACTCGTGCTGCAATATTGTGCCCTTGAAATGAAAGGCCGCAGACACTTACATAGTGACGCCACGATCGTGTGAACGAAATGGGTCAGTAATATGAACCTGTAGTCACCTGCAATACTTGGCTATATGTTGTGTATGAGTGAGTTGAAATGGAAAGTAATAGGAAACCATTTTATACAGTATGCTGCCTCAATGTTTATGTTGCTCACATCGACATGTTTATACTCTGCATTATAAGTCTCGCTACACCTCCCTTTTTCAGAAGAATGTTCATACAATTTGAATTTTATGGACATTCTTTTACAATGTATTGTTTAATAGACGTATATATATGTTTACTTAGTACTTATATAAGTGTTTTTTGTTTATGTTTATCTAATAATAATTTTGATCTTTTATTAGCTACTTCTAATCTGAACTGTACTTCTTTTGCATAGTAGTCTACATTATATAGTGGAGAAATGTGATCTATTTCATTAAATTGTTGAAATCTGTTGGGTAGTCTGGCGAAGATTAACTTATATGGACAATAGTTGTGCACAGTTGACGGGGTTGTATTAAAACAATATTTGAAGTATTTTAACCATTCATCCCAGTTATTTTTATCGATGGATATGTGTGAACGAATATATTCATTAAAGGTTCTGTGGCTTCTTTCCACTGTGCCAAGTGTTTGGTGGTGGTGTGCAGTAGAAGTTAATCTATTGATTTTCAGTAAATCACACAATTCTGTTAGTATCGCATTCTTGTATTCTGTACCCATGTCCGAAATGAACGTCTTCATTGGACCATAGATAAGAATATGATGCTCAAATATTGCCTTTGCAATAGTTCTAGCTTGTTTATTAGGAACTGGTATGGTAACTAGGTACTTTGTTAAATCACCTAAAAGTGTAATTGCATATTCATTTCCGTCAATTGACCGTGGAAATGGTCCGATAGTATCCACAAATACTGTATCGAATGCTTGTACCGGAGTAATTGTCAAAGGACTTTTCACATGTTTCGTTGTCTTTGAAATTTGACATTTATGACATGTTTTTACATACTTAGTTATGTCTTTTGACATATTTTTCCAATAGTAATATCTTTTAATTTTCTCAATTGTTCGGAAAATTCCACAATGTTCTCCTTCGACGGGATCATCATGATATCTGTTTAGAATTTTCTGAATCATTTCAGTATCTTTGTTATCATTTGGGACACCTTATTTAGTAGCGCTACTTTTATTTTAATTAATTTCTCATTGCCCATATCTTTAAAATTATCAACCGAGATAAATTCGAAAATTTTCTCGCTAGGTGCCACTTGTAGTTTGTCAATGTTGTGCTTACCGGCCACTTCTTCGAGCCTTGGGAAAAATTGTCCTAAGTCAAATTTCCCATTAGTAAACAAATCACTGATCTGTATATACGCAATTATCGATTTTCCACGTTTAATGTAACATTCTCCGGGATTAATCTTTAATTTATAATATTTTCTGACGTCAGTATTTTTTAATGGAACGTATATACTGGGCTTTCTATCATCATTCTTATGCTCATTTTCGATACTGTTTTCATTTACTTTGTCCTTTGTTCTCATTGATCTTGTTGTTACCCTTAATATATTTGTAGCTGTTTCAGTTAGTTATTTTAGGTCATCTATTGTTATACGAGAAAGTGCATCTGCTACATAATTGTCTTTCCCCCTAAAATATTCTACTGTAAAGTCATGTTCCTCTAAGTCAAGTCTCATTCTAGTTAACTTGGTACTTGGGTTTTTCATAGAGAATAGATATGATAGTGATCTGTGGTCAGTACGTACAAGAAATTGTTGACCGTATATGTATGGTCTGAAATGTGTAATTGCCCAATGAATAGCTGTTAGCGCCTGTTCTATGGTTGATTTATTGCTTTCTCCCTTTGTAAATGCTTTCGAAGCATATGCTACTGGTAAATGCTTTCCTTCAAGTTCTTGAATTAGAACTGCTCCACAAGCATGTTTGTTTGCATCAGTAGTTATGCCAAAGCTGTTTCTTGAAATCAGGATATTGAAGTAATGTTGGACTCATCAAAGCTTTCTTCAAATGATTGAATGCTTTTTCACAATCTTCATTCCATTTGAATGGTACACCTTTCCTAGTTAGTATTGTAATGTGTCTGGAATTCTCGGCAAAGTTTCTAACAAATCTTTGATAGTAATTACAGAAGGCTACGAATCTTCGTGCGCTATCTGCGTTCTAAAGAACGGAAATTTTTCAGGATGTAGTTTAAGATTGTGTTTTCGGCATAAATCAAATACATTCCTCAAGTTTGAAAGCATATGTTTCTCAGAACAGCCTAGTACTACTAGGTCGTCCATGTACAAAAAAGCCTGATCTGGTTTCAAACCACTAAATGCTATAGTCATCATTCGTTGAAATGAATTTGGGGCTATTTTCAATCCGTAGGGAAGTCTGGTAAATCTGTAAGATTCGTTATTAGTAGAAAATTATGTTAGGTCTCTTGAACCTTTGTTTAATTTGATTTGATAAAATCCGGACATTAGGTCTAAACAAGAGATATATTTAGCTCTACCTAGCTGGTCAAGAATATCATCAATTCTAGGTAAAGGAAATTTATCCGCTACTAACTTCTTATTGATTTTCCTGTAATCTATAACTAGTCTCCATCTTTTATCCTTGGATCCGGGAATAGATTTCTTTGGAACTAATAAGATTGGACTGTTATATTCGGATTGTTATGGTTCAACTATTTCGTCTTCTATTAATTTCTGTACTTGTCTGTCAACTTCTTCCTTGTGTGAATGTGGTGAATGTGTTTCCTAGCCAAATATATCACTGTAATCAGAACAAAGTTTATTTAAGGTATCTTCAAATGGCACCGGGAAATTTTTTCTTAATATTTTTAAAATTTCAAATTTACTAGCTTTTTCGCTTTTAAACTTATTGACAATTTCATAATCTTTTAAATTTTCTGATTCTTTAATTGTAACTGTTGTTGAATTTATATTTAGGATACGGACAAATGCTTTATTTGCCTTCACATAAAGGTTGAATTTCCTGGTGTGGTACTAAAACTTCTTCATTTGTGTCTGTGATCTTTATATATCGTATTACTTAGGATCTGGCTGGTAGTGTTATATTTTCGTTACATGTATTGGATAGTGGTATCTCTATGTTATGTCTCAAATTATTTGGGCGTAGGGTAAGGTAGTCATAACTTTCATTAAAATCCAAAATGCAGTTGTATTTTCGACATGGTATAGGAAAATCATCTCCTACAACATGGAAATCATGAGGAATTAAATAATTTTCAAATTTCAAATCAAAATGTATTGATCCTATTGATCTTATTTTACCTTGTCCTATTCCGCTTAGTGTTGTTATTCTATTTGTATTTATATTCTCCCGTATGAAATTAATTTGTTTTAGTAAGGAAATGTCCGCACCTGTGTCTACTAATAATGTTATCTTCCTATTATTCTGATCCAGTTTGACTTGTATATAAATGCTTAACTTAAGGTTAAGTTTATAAACTTTTACGTTTAGTGAATTATTCCTAGGGGTGTGTTCTAGTTTTCCGGCTTTTCCTCTTTAGAGCTAGCCGTTCTGAAATTGTTGTTATTTCTTTGTGTATTTCCGAATTGTCTTCCTCTTCGGTTTTGATTATAATTGTTCATATTTTTGTTCTCGTAATGTCGATTGTTGTCACCATTACGATTATTACCTCGGTATCTACCGCGTTGTTTTCCTCTGAATCCACGGTTGTTCTTATTGAAATATAATACAGAGTTTTGATGCTCAGTAGCCTCAGTACAGCTACTGACAAATTTCCTTATTGCATCGTTCATGTTAGAGAAATTACCTGCTTCCATAACAAGTTTAACCCTGTCAATGCTACAGTTTTAGGCCATCGCCTTGACTGCTATTTCTGTAGAAAATTTAGTGGTTAAGTCGCTACGAATTCCATCAGAGATGTAGGCGTTCTCTAATGACTTTGTCAAATCTTCTATTTCATTGCAATATGTGTTAGAAGATTTATTTTTTTGTCGGATGTTCTCAATTTTGGCTGTCAATACCCCAACCGATTCACCTTTCACTGAAGCCGCAAGTTTTTTCTTTATCTCTTCAATGGAACTTTTATTCCCAATTAAGTATCTTGCCGTACCTTTCAATCTCGTATTTATGCTAGTGTTTCATACGAGCCCTTAATTTGGTCAATCATAGTCAAAGCATCTAAGAAAGATGTGAGGTTCCCCGGCTTTCCATCAAAATCATGGATGATTTTGGATGCCAAATTTATGAAGTCGTCCTCTGTTCGTGTCATTTTGATCGGGGGTTCTGATTCGTCAAGACTGTTTGTTTCTTCTTCAATTACCTTTTGTTTCTCTGTATTTCCTGGGGAAATACAGATATTAACGTCAATGTTTATAGGTTTCTCGATTTCGTGAGAGACTTCCTGGTGTATGTTATGCCTAGCTAAGATTTTTACTAGTAAATCTCTTAGCGACCAGTATTCCCCTAGTGCTTTTTCCTTGTGCTCCTTGGATAGCCTGTCAAGATATGAGAATACTACTTTTCTAATATTTTCTAGGGAGCTTGTTATAACGCCCAAGTGCTTTCTTATTGTTTCTTGCCTAATAAATCTATTCTGATTGATGCACATGTACGATTTTCTGATTGTGTTCCCTTCAGTGGATATTAAATTTTGAAATAGATCCCATTGATCCATCTATATTGATTTTGTTCCCAAAATTTTTTTTCTTTATTTTACTTTTCTTTTGTTATACAAATTTTGATATATTTTCTACTTTTACTATTTTCTCTAAATTTTATCCAATTCTGTTGCCTTACTTATGTATCGTTTCTTTAATTTTTTATTGTGCATCGAATACACGTTAAGAGCAAAATTTACGAACGCAACCGTTTTAAGGATTATCAAAGTAATTTCAATTGTATTTAAATTGACATCTACAATTGTGATGTCGTTCACAACGTTGGCGTTTGGATCTTCGATTTAAGATTCTTTTTGGCCCATGTTTTTAATATATTTGCTATTAATATCTAAAATATATATTTTTTTTATTATTTTTAATTAATCTTATTTTTGCTATATATGTATATATATTTTTTTTCTTTCTCTTTTTTTGTTTTTAATTAATCTTATTTTATTTAGAAATTTTGTCATTCTTAAAATTAATGCCAAGACGGGCGATATTCGCCTACTGGCCCTATCAATGCAGATCAGTATGCATTTCGTTTCTTTTGTTCTATTGTGTATATTATGAAAATGGTTTTTATTTATAATTTATTGGTTGTTGTTCCTTCTTTCCCAGTTTCGTTCGTGGTACTGCTTTATTTGGAACTCTATATTGTCTATTATTCTCCAAAGTTCCGTCGCTTTATCTCACGATGGTGGTGGGTTACTATTTATTTGCCTTTGTAATTGGGACCGCTCCTTCCGGAGTCGCCATATATACCCGCCTCTTCTTTTTGGACGGTTTAATTTTGGGATTTCAGGATGTTCTTTTGTTTCGGTTTTCCTTCGCCCGGTCCTTGCCTTGTATTCGTCTATTGTCAGTGGACATGGTCCAGCACTAATCCTTGGAAGACGTTAGTTGTATTGTTTTTGAGAGAAACTCGAATTATTTGATTTACAGATGACGTCACAGCCTGAGCCGCAGCGACATGTTTATACTCTGCATTATAAGTCACGCTACAGTACAAATTCTTCGAGAATTTGTAATGTCATCCCTTTCCTAGCAAGTTCATCGGCTTTGCAGTTCCCCGGGATATCCCTATGCCCAGGCACCCATATATTAAACTATTCAGCCATCTCGTTAAGAGATCTGCGGCAGTCGAGGGTTGTTTGTGAATTTAGGGATGTGAATTAATGGCAGCCTGGCTGTCCGAGTAAATTACAACGCCAGTGTAGGTTACTATGTTGCGACTCAGCCACTTGGCTACTTCCCATATTGCCATTATTTCGGCTTGATAGACACTGCAGGTATTTGGTAGTCTGTGAGCTATATCCAATGTAAGCTCTGCATAGTGTACTCCGAAGCCAACCTTTTCATCAAGCTTCGAACAATCCGTGTAAAAGTGGAGATGGTTTCTATTATCTGGTATTCTTCCAACCCATTCATCTCTGGCGGGAATCATAGTGATGTAATTTCTCTCGAAGGTGTACACCGTTGGTATATAGTCCACTCGGTCGGTTACCATAGCACTACACTTGATATCCTCATGTGACCGTAGTTTTTGTACCTCCACATTGATAGGCAGTTTAATCTTATTGCCGCTTTGGTGGCAACTTCTCTCGCCACAATATTAATCGGCAGTATATGGAGTAGGGCTTAGAGTCTCGATCTCTGTAGTCCTTAAGGCTCCTCTTATGCTCAGGCAGGCTGTTCTCTGAACCTTTCTTAGTAGGTTGGTGATGGTTAGTTTGTCAGTTGCCGTCCACCATACCACAATGCCGTATAGCAGTATAGGAAGAACTACTGCTATATATATCCTGTGGACGATTTTAGGAGAGATGCCCCACCGCGACCCTACAGCCTTTTTGCAGGAATATAAGGCGACGTTGGTCTTCCTTACACGTTCCAACACGTTAAGTCTAAATAACAGTCTTCTATCTAGAATTATTCCCAAAACTGTTGCACTTTCAGAAAAGACTAGATCTGTTCCATTTATCCGAGTTGGAGGGTCCACATGTGGTACTTAATTCATCCTAGTAAAGAGAAACAATTCTGTCTTGTTTGGGTTTACGCCAAAACCGCTGCTTCTGGCCCATCTAGCCAATTTTTTCAGAGCCACCTGTAGAATGTCTCGGAGGACGTTTTCGAATTTGTCACTCACTGCGATTGCAACGTCGTCCGCATATGCCACGACCTTGCAGCCACAACGTTCTAGATCTAGCAGGATTTCATTCACCTCTAGGTTCCAAATTAGTGGAGACAGTACTCCTCCTTGTGGAGTCCTTCTGTTTACAAACCTTGTTAGAGTTGTGGACCCAAGACATGCTGTTATGCGTCTTCTGTTGAGCAGACTTTGAGTTAGTCTAATCAAACTAGAGTTAACTTTTAGATGTGACAGTGCCGCAAGTACTGCATCTGAGTGAATGTTGTTAAAAACCCCTTCTAATGCAGGGACGATTCGATAGTGCTCACAGGTTCGTGCAGGGCTGATGCTGTAGACTTCCCCTTATTGTAAGCATGTTGGTTAACCGACAGGAGTTTTGTATCCAGGTTTTCCCTAATGAAATAATCTAAAAGTCTTTCCATAGGAAGGAGGATAGGCTAATTGGTCTGAAGTCTTTTGGCCTAGTGTGTGATATCTTCCCCGTTTTAGGTATGAATACCACTTTGGTATCCCTCCATCGATTCGGGATGTATGAAAGCCTGATACAGCTTACATAAATTTTCTCCAGCCAGGGGATAATGTACTTCAACATTTTCTGCATTTCTGCTGGAGTGATGCCGTCAGGTCAGGTGACTTAAAGGGCTCAAAGCTATTAATAGCCCAGCTTATTCTGGATTTCTCAGTCAACAAGCTAGCGACGCTCGCAGTCCACTCGCAAATGTGTGTCGAGCAGTACATTGAGCGACTGCTCGCTGGTTTTGGTCCAATTATTTGCTTCATCCTGCAAGTAACCCACTGTACAGATACAGGGTGAAGCTGATAGTATTTTCCTCAGCCTTGCGGCGTCGGAGACCTTTTCCACTTCGCCACAGAAGGTATACCAAGAGCGTATTTGCGCCTTTCTAAGCTCCTTCTTATAGATCTTGAGTTGCTCTTTATAGGCATCCCAAACATTAGCGACCCCTGTAGATTTAGCCTTGTTGAATAGCTTGTTGCAGGTCTTTTTCATAGCCGTTAGCTCAGAAGTCCACCATTGGGGTTTAGTTTTACCCTTGTATCTTGTTTTTGGACAGGCTTCTTCAAGGGAACTATTGAATGATGTGGTGATATGCTCGACCAGATTATCCAGACCGGCTTTGTCATTCGGTTCGAACAGAAGTTTGGAGTTGAGTACTTTCTTGAAATTATTTTCATACAGGTGCCACTTTGTCTTTCTCACATTTCTGTGGACGGCAGGTTCAGGCGCTTTTTCAGCTTGAACTCAATACAATGGTGATCTGAGAATGAGTGGTCGTCCAGTACATTCCACCCAATAATTTTGTCTGACAGCCGGTCAGTAGCAAACGTTACGTCTAGTACTTCTTGTCTGTCTTTAATTATAATGGTCGGTTTATTACCTATGTTACAAATACTTAGGTTGGTAGTTAGAATAAAGTCATGAAGCGAATCACCCCTATTGTTTATATCCGTACTACCCTAGATAGTATGATGGGCGTTCGTGTCTGCGGCAACAATCAGCTCGACCTCGTCAGAAGTTGCTTCTTCTACTACTTCCCTGAATAGAGCAGTCGGTACTACAGCTTCAAGGCAAGTAACTGGAGACCACCCAATATATGCGATTTCGGATCTCCAGACTAGCAGATGTTTAGTCTTTACCACTTAAATTAGCCAGGAGAAAGATACTTAGATCTTTCCTAGCAAAAATGCAGGTTCTTGGAGTGCCTTTACAGTTGGCCACAAGCAGTTTAAAGTTGGGTGTCCTGATACCGCACACCCTTCCTCCCACTGCGTAGGGCTCCTGTATCAGGACGATGTCTACTGCACCTGTGGACAGGCGCAGCAATAGAGCCGCTGAGGCTGCTTTAGCGTGATGGAGGTAAATCTGTAAAATTCTAACCATCATTGGTAATTGACAGATTAACATCCACCCCGACAAGGGTGTTATCGGACTCTTCGTCCGTATCATCGAGAAGCGTGTCCCCGCCAGATGCGTCAAAGAGTCCGGAGACTCCCCTCAGCCCCTCTGTGTCAGAAGTAGAGCTTTCGTCCTCAGAGTAGGACGTTACAGATCTTCTGTTAGAGTTGGAGTCACCAGAAATAATGGGCGTGGAGACCTCCGCACTTCCAGAAAGCTGTGTATCACCACGGTGGACGACTCACCTTCCGCAGTGGGAACTATATCCTGCTTTTATACCTTCAAGACTATAGTCTCGAAGCCATACTGTAGGGTTGCACTTGCACGTTGTATATGGGAGGTGGATTCAGCGTTATGGATCAAATTGACCTGCCGCTTTTTACCATCCGCCTCACCCACCTTGCTGATTCTCCAATTGTGGGCGGGCAGACCAGGATTGGAATCTTTTATTATTTCTAATATGTCAGCCGGGTTGGAGGGCTCTTCTGTAACCCAGGTGATGACTATGATGAAAGGAAATTCTTCTTTCGAAATAACCCAATTGTGTAGGTGCTAGGGTGTCCAAAAACCGGTTATTTCGAAAAAGCGGTTTCCGGTTTAACCGAAATATTACTTTTTTAAAACCCGGTTTTCGGTTATAATTTTGTCGAAACCGGTTAACAGGTTTTAAGGCCGGTTTTTAAATAATATACGAAAGTGATTAAAATTTCATTAAATGTTTATTGTAAAACAAAAAACAACTTACAATCATTAGTAGTAAAAATTAGTAAATAAAAATAGATTATTACTTCGTTTATTACAGGTTTAATTTTTTGTTTACTTTAAATAGAAAGTATTATATTTCTGAAACTTCCTTAAAAAAATAATAAATCATTTAGAATGTTTTTAATAATATTGTTAACGCCACTGTCGTTTATGAAGTTATCGATTTATTTATTTGTGTCGTATTTATCGATTAGTTGTATTTTTTTGTTTTTCGTCAAGTAATGTAATGTCAAAAGATAAAAGTAAACTCAAGCGAATGCAAGCGCTTTTTCTACAGAAATAAGATAAGTTGATTTGTGGTTACAACTTTTATATCTTTGTTTCAAAAAAATCGTATAAAGATCTTGTAATTTTAATTTCGAATATTTAAATAACTTGCGCTTTGTTTTCATACCATAAAGTTAGTATAAGTATAATAAGACATTGTGTATTCCTTTATAAACGTATAATTTCTTTGGCTCTTAATAGGAATTTTAATACTTAAATATAGAACCTTTGCTTCGAAATCTTGAGTTTTGTATTTGGTGTTCAAAATTCCGTGGAAACTTTGCGCTCGGGCAATTCCCGTAACAAATATCTTAAAAATAGAATACAATTTAAATGATTTTTCTTTTAATTTTTTATAAAACTTGACGTTGAAAAAGCTCACAAACGTTGATGTAGTCGATATTAGTCCGATAGTCATTAAAGCATTGTATAAGTAACACAGCTTCTCCGTTTTCTTCTTAAACGTTTCAAAAAAAGCAAAGTCATCATACAATGTTGGTTGCATTTCGTTTTCCGATTCTGTGTGTGACATAAATCCAAATTTAAATTATTTGACTCATCAATATAACAACTTATATATCAAACCGAATCAGTGGTATCTGGCTGTTCTGTCGGGATTTAACATCGCAAAAAAGTCGAAGCTATTTGTCTTTCCGTTCTTGAACGTATGCTTGAAGTGTTCTGTGCTTCATGGACGACTTATTAAATGATTTGCTGTACTTCCTGACTTTATTTATTACATCATGATATCAGGAATAAAGCCAAAATCATTTTCAAGATCAGTGAATTCATATTCACTTTCAAAATATTCAGAACAACTGTCAGAATTATCCACCTCATGGTTGTTATTTGTTGCATCTTGTATACATAAATGGTATCTACAACAAGTAGAAAAAATATATCAATACTTTAATTTTTGTTTTAAACAATAAATAAAAAAACCGGTTAACCGACATGGAAAAACCGGCTTTCTCGGTTAACCGAAAATGACATTTTTTAAGAGACCGGTTACGGGTTTGGGTTGCAAAACCGGTTAACCGGATAACCGGTCCCGGTTTTGGACACCATTGTATGGGCCTTCAAATTTGGATTTCCCAAAAAATCACCGGATATCCAAAACCACACAAAATACAGAAATCAATAAATTAAAATATTTTCAAGGTCCTAGGGCCCGTTGCGCCACCGAGTATATTTTTGGCATTTTATGGGTCACTTCGGAGGTGGTCATGTTTTTGCTTTGTTTTGACATTTGCTCGCTAAAGTGCATTTTGCCTGAAAATTTAACTAAAAATAGCCGAACTCCAAAGGGCTATAAAAAAAAATTCGAGCTAACTTTTCAAAACCCTTTGGGAGTTTTGATATACTAGTGGCGTACTATCATGTCCAATTGGTTTCCTTCGGGAAAGATTTGATGACCCAAATTTTGTTGCACAGTGTTATGAATCGAATATTAATTTGGAAAATAGATTTAAATCCTTAACTATACCTTTAAAAAATTTGATTAAATTATCACACAAAAACAATGTAGTTCACCAAAAAAGAGACTAAAAATGAATTAACTTTTGTTACAAATACAATTAAAAAGAAATTTAAAAGCTCGATTACTAATAAAGATTATGAAAATGAAGAAGAGAGTGAAGAAGAAGATAATGAGGGATATAGTGAAAAATATTTTTTTCTCAATCAGAGGGTGAAACTAACATTGATTTATCTTCATTAAAACAAACAAAGAAACTTTATACAGTATTTGGACCACATAAAGATATAAATAGAGTTTGGAAATTTGGTGACACCGAAGTCAAATTAGATGAAGATAAAATTTCTATTGGAAATAACCTATGGGCATATAGACCCGGATTATTTGAATTATTATTTTATAATAACCCACAAAACTACGACGAAATAGACCTTAAGATATATAAAACGAGTTTATTGGATACAAATGCTCATAGAAAAAATTATGCGGCAAATGGACAAATAAAAGGAAACAATGGAGTAAATATACGAAATTAATAAAACAAATGTTTACTCACACAGACAAGGATTTAATGAGTGTAAATCTCGGAAAACCTAACTATATATACTGGGACGATCCCAATGAATTTGTGAATCGATTAAAGCTTTTTATTGCATTACAACAGGCAGGACATACTAATCAAAATAATGCAATTCAATCGATCATTGAAGAATTGAAGGAAGCTGATATAATATACTAAATTCATTAAAAATCGTTTAATTAGAAAATGAGTGTGACAAGTTCGGCCACTTTTCAAGTAGAAATAAAAAATAAAACAAATAATAGCTCAATTAAGAGATATTCTTAATAAGAGTTTTAATGATATACATGATATTACCATCAGTAATGAAAAAATAAATAATATAATCACAGCTTAATAATGGAAAAAAGGGAGCAATTGTAAACGAAATTCATACACAACATCGTAAAAATTTCCCTAGACGAATGGTCATTATGAAAGGTACTGACGATTTATGGCAAGCTGACTTAGTGGAAATGGGTGCTTATTCAACATTAAATAAAGGATTCAAATATTTACTAACTGTAATCGACAAATTTTCGAAATAAGCTTGGACGGATCCAACAAAAACAAAAAGCAGTGTTGATGTTTCTAATGCATTTAAAAAAAATTTAAATTCGGATAGAATACCTAAAAATCTTCAAACAGACGATGCACAGTGAGCTAAAATGGGGAAAAAATTTTCATAATTCTGCCATTTCAAAATCACTTATCGTATGGCGATGAAATTTTAGGTGTGTATACATGAGGTGTTAGAGAGTTTAAGTTCGGAACTTTGGCCCCCTATTTCATACAGGGGCGGAGCTACAGGGCTCTAAAGTTGACCACCTCCTAGACCAGACCTACAATAAACATTTTATAGCTTGAAGATATCTTGAATAGTTTCCGAGATATGTGGATTTTAAATTTGAATTTTTCATTTTTTCGTCGACTTTGCCTTGGACTTTAGCCAATATCTCATTCAAAAGTTTACCGATTTTGATCGCGGACTGCCAATAAAATTTTCAATATCGTGAAAAAAGAATCGATAAGATATGTCAAGAATTAAGAAAGTTATGGCCCTATAAAATAAAATTTTTCAAAAAATGTCATTTTTGGAGATTTTTTGGCGAAAAAAGTCCAATTCGTATTTAGGTCTTGTAGAAATAGTTTGTTACACAAAGTATATCAAATTTGTACTCATTTTAAAGGAGACGTTTCACAGAATCTGTTAGAGAAAATCCGAAGCCAAAGTTTTAATTGGTGTGGTGGCCACCCTTCTCCGATTTGGACCTTTTTTACATAAATTTCAAAAGTTTGATCGATTTTCTCCAATCGCAAAGCTATGTTGTAAATTTTTGTTGAATTATTTGTATTAGGGTGTAACGAAATCGACTGCAAAGGGAATCCCGAGCGCGGCTTTTCATATCGTAGATATAGAACTAAAAGTAAAAATCCCATTTTTGGGGATTTTTGATGATTTTTTTGGGAATTGAGGGATTTTCCATTAGAAATGTCCACATGTTGCGCTTGATTATTATTTCTAATATCAAAATAAATAACTTTAAAAAAAATTCATCGAAATATATACATTTTTAATAAGCCACAAAACTACGACGAAATAGACCTTAAGATATATAAAACGAGTTTATTGGATACAAATGCGCATAAAAAAAATTATGCGGCAAATGGACAAATAAAAGGAAACGAAGGAGTAAATATACGAAAATAATAAAACAAATGTTTACTCACACAGGCAAGGGTTTAATGAGTGTAAATCTCGGAAAATCTAACTATATATACTGGGACGATCCCAATGAATTTGTGAATCGATTAAAGCTTTTTATTGCATCACAACAGGCAGGACATACTAATCAAAATAATGAAATTCAATCGATCATTAAAATTCATTAAAAATCGTTTAATTAGAAAATGAGTGTGACAAGTTCGGCCACTTTTCAAGTGGAAATAACAACTAAGAGATATTCTTAATAAGAGTTTTAATGATATACATGATATTACCATCAGTAATGAAAAAATAAATAATATAATCCCAGCTTAATAATGGAAAAAAGACGAATGGTCATTATGAAAGGTACTGACGATTTATGGCAAGCTGACTTAGTGGAAATGGGTGCTTATTCAACATTAAATAAAGGATTCAAATATTTACTAACTGTAATCGACACATTTTCGAAATAAGCTTGGGCGGAGCCAACAAAAACAAAAAGCAATGCTGATGTTTCTAATGCATTTAAAAAAATTTTAAATTCGGATAGAATACCTGCAAATCTTCAAACAGACGATGCACAGTGGGCTAAAATGGGGAAAAAATTTACGTAATTCTGCCATTTCAAAACCACTTATCGTATGGCGATGAAATTTTAGGTGTGTATACATGAGGTGTTAGAGAGTTAAGGTTCGGAACTTTGGCCCCCTATTTCATACAGTGGCGGAGCTACAGGGTCTGGACCACCTCCTAGACCAGACCTACAATAAACATTTTATAGCTTGAAGATATCTTGAATAGTTTCCGAGATATGTGGATTTTAAATTTGAATTTTTCATTTTTTTGTCGACTTTGCATTGGAGTTTAGCCAATATCTCATTCAAAAGTTTACCGATTTTGATCGCGGATTGCCAATAAAATTTTCAATATCGTGAAAAAAGAATCGATAAGATAGGTCAAGAAATAAGAAAGTTATGGCCTATAAAATAAAATTTTTGAAAAATGTCATTTTTGGAGATTTTTTGGCGAAAAAATTTAGGTCTTGTAGAAAAATTTAGGTCTTGTAGAAAAATTTAGGTCGTATTTAGGTCTTGTAGAAAAACTTTGTTACACAAAGTATATCAAATTTGTACTCATTTTAAAGGAGCCATTTCACAGAATCTGTTACAAAAAAACCGAAGCCAAAATTTTAATTGGTGTGGTGGCCACCCTTCTCCGATTTGGACCTTTTGTTTACATAAATTTCAAAAGTTTGATCGATTTTCTCCAATCGCAAAGCTAAATTGTAAATTTTTTTTTAATTATTTGTATTAGGGTGTAACAAAATCGACTGCAAAGGCAATCCCGAGCGCGGCTTTTCATATCGTAGATATAGAACTAAAAGTAAAAATCCAAGTTTTGGGTAATTTTTGATGTATTTTTTGGGAGTTGGGGGATTTTCCATTAGAAATTTCCACATGTTGTGCTTGATTATTATTTCTAATATCAAAATAAATAACTTTAAAAAAAAAATTTATCGAAATATATACATTTTTAAGAATGTTATGCCGTATTTACGTTTCTGCCTATATGCAAAATATTTTTTAATTTTTCACTACCTTCTTGTACTTATTGGTTATTATATCAGTCAATATGCACTGATTTCTTGTAGATCAACTGTTTTTATCAGACAATAATAAAATTTAGTAAGAAGAACAATATAATATGTTGGTGTGACTCTTGTTGCCTTAAATTTGTATATACCCAATTTGTAAGCGAAAGACCCACTTCTTGAGAAAAATAATTTATTTTCTTATTTTATTTCTGTAATATACATTTTATTATTTTATTTCTGGAAAATAATCTGAATAATCCATGTCTAGGAGATAAAGCAAATCCTTGTATTCCTCAGGATTGTCACATGTCAAAGATCGGTAACATATCCATCTTTTTTTATTAAAGATAGAACAGGATCGGAAGATAGGAAAAGATTTACAAATATATCTTCATTTTGAAATTCTCTTGAACGTTTTCGTGAGAGAAATTGCTGAACATTGCGAAAATCGCGATTTCGTGCCTCCTGAGCTTCTAGGGGAGAATATGAAATGCAATAATTATATCTCCATGACGCAATACTTTATGTAGTGTTGGGGTCATATCTTTCCATGGATACAGTTCTATTAGATGTTTCGAAATACCTAGACAGTATTTTCCAAATTTTTCTGCATTCACTTTGTTCTTGCTGTTGATTGCCATTAGAATTATGTTGATTTTTCTCAGTAATTTCATATCAATTCCTGTGATCTTAGATGTGATTTCATAATCCTTGAAGAAACGCCTTGCAGTGTTACCATTATTTGTATTTCCATAACTCACTAGTGGTTTGTCGACATTTAATCCAGTCTCTTTCCAAAATTACTCTTGAATTCTTTTTTTCTGGAACTCTCTCGATACTTTTAATTCCTTTTTGTCCGGTAATTTGTTTGCATTCTCTGGATTACTATAATAATGAAAAACGTATGCTATGTGTAGGTAATGTTCTAAAAACCATATGCGAGCATGTAATGGGAAAATTCCAAATATTAGAGCATATGTGTTAATTGTTTTTTTCTTCGATAAATCCGGAAAATCAAATTTTTTTCCTCCACATAGTGTACATCTCCACGAAGATTATGTTCCCGTAACAGCATTGCAAACTTTCCCATCGACCATAGTGAAATTTAGGATAAAGGAGATTGTGAAGCTGTAGTCCAATATTTTGATTGATATGGGTTCCAGCTCCTTAATTTCCTTCTCAATATGATCAACCAGGTTTTGTGTGTTGGTAGCCGACTCTTTTGTATACTCAAACCATATTGGTCTACAAAAGTTTTTTGATCCTGGAGTCGAAATTATCCAAATGTCATCAAAACTAGTTGAGGGAAAATCCGTGTCTTCTCTCTTTCTTAATCTGAGGGGAACTAATGAAGCCGTGTACACACTTCTATAATCTGTCCGGCTCCTTCATCCGTAAAAACTGACCAGCGTTGCCGTTTTGGTCATTTCCGACCAAATTTGGTCGGATAGATTTAAAATTTTTCTTTCTGGTCGGATGGTCGGGCCAACACAATTTTGGTCGGTTTTATTCTGAAATATTTAAGTTGTAGTACAATACAGAATAAATTGAAGATTAATATCAAAGTAAATTACTGAAAGTTAAACCTTTTCACCTTGAAATGACGGTTGTCAATCCCAATATATTTCTTAATCGCTGCAAGCATTATCGACATGTTGATCGAAATTGTAGACAACTACATTGTAATACAATTTTATTTGAATTTTATTTGGCTCGGCAATGGAAGTTACATTTACCGGAAATGTGGTCTGTAGTTGTATAAATTATCTTTTCTGGGGAAAGAAATTATTTCTTTCATTCCTGTTCTGTAGGCCGAGAGTAGATTAATGCCGAAATTTTGGTTCATAAATCTCAGCATAATGTGTTCAAAGAAACAAATTTATAAACTTTGCTTATATGTATAGAGTACACTCATAAATTATTCAAGCAGATTCGACCTTCTGCATGACATATGACTTTACAGTTTAGTCTACTTCTGCTATTTTGCTGAAATTTTCTGAATTTCCGACCATCACTGATTTTTTCAACTTTTAAAATACTACAATTAACGAAAGTTCGTACTATTGTGTTCTAGAACTCACAGGCTTTAGTCATAAATGATGGAAGTTAAAAATTATTTTTAACGTTAAAATCAGTTCAGCAAAACTTTACTTTTTATAAATAAGGCTTTCTATGAACAATTTTGCATCTTTTTTCCCCTTTTTGAAAAATTTTGTTATTTGTCACAAACTAGGCCATACAACTTCAGAGTATTGTGTCTTTAATTCATAAATTAAGAAAAACTCAATTCAAATTCCAAAAGATATGTTCAAATGTATATTGAAAGTTTTATAAAAAAAAGTTGAAATTAATTTGAGTCGGTTAACTCCCTCTGTATTAATAACAAACATGTGAAAACAAACAGAAAGAAAATACATTTAAAATTATTTATAAATGCAGAATTCCTTTTTTAATGTTACGCATTTCTTGCAATTTATAAAGCAACTAGGATTTATCCATATTCCTCTGTCACGGTGTAATCTACAATAATAAAACCAATAGTTGTTTGGGGTTAGAAATGAATCGATATAGTCCCCACAGAAGGATACTAACTGATTTTATTTCTTTACACCATACTTCAAGTATGATATAAAGATTGCATTGATCTATGATCTATTGATCTATGTAAACTTAGACGAATGATCTAAGTTTACATAGAACTACTCAGACTTACAGGTATCATCGTAGGACCATGATTTCATATAGCCCCAAATAGATGTCCCATTCAATTGGAATTCTTGGCGCCTTGTAACAAATATTATGATTTTGGGGTTCAATTCGGCAATTATTATTTCCATTGTTAATGGATCTCATTGGACCACATTTATATATATATATCCCCCATAAAAATGTCAAAAAAGATTTTCCGTAACAATATCATGCTAAGCGACTGAACTAAAATTTGGCGTATTTTACCCAGAATCAATTAATCGAACAATTCCAGAGATTTTTTCTGTTATATCATTGAATGCGATCCATGATGTAGGGTGTATTTCATTCGGACGAGCACGTTTTCCAAGTTTCATCAAAATCGGAAAATTTTGTTATCAAATTTTGCAAAATATCGAAAACTTTGATTTTATATAATTGGTCGGCTACAACGGGTTTTAGTCGGTTTTGGAAAAATTTTGGTCGGAAAAATATTTCTCCTGTGGCAACACTGAAACTGACTTAGATGATGGTGTCGCAATACTCTCAACAATTCTCCTTAGACGTTTCGGTGATGCTGTTTGAAGAACACCGGCAATTTTTAAAGCATCAGTTGGTTGTTTCCCTTTCTTCAACATTGTCTTAAAAGTATCCGTAACTTCTTCAGTAGTCATTGCCGAAAGATTATTGGACAAATGTCTCTTCTTAGTTCTTGTAGATACATCTTCGTATGGTTTATGGGGTGGACCAACTGATGAAGTACAAACTGTTAAATCTATCTTGTTCTCGAGCCAATCTGAATATTTTTCAAGAAATTTTGAATTTTTGTGATTTCGCTTTTTAATTCTGTAATACAAGCGAGTTCAGTTTTTCAAATGATGCTTTATTGATAAAATTTGATGGCTTATATACCAAAATTTTTACAGTTACTTAACATAATTTTACAAACAAAGACTTCTAATTCTAGATTACATGTAAAGAAATGTTATTCTAACAGTACTCTGTGGGCAGGGGGAGAGTGTTTGATTTCACTGGTGTTCGACTCACGAGAATTCCCTTCAACTCTTTCTTCAGCACTTCTCTGTTAACACTAACTTTCCGTTACAGTTCATTCCAGTCGCACACGGAAGGATTCAAATTACGTTTTGAAATTGGGAACGACCAAATGTCATTGTTCTACATTTGTCGCTATTCGTCACCAACCAAAAGTTATTGTTCTACATATGTTCCTACTCATCACCAGTGGGCGCTAGGCAGAGTCAAAGTACTTGGTGTGGATTTGTGATCATATTACATCAATGGTCGCGAGCCAAGTCAATGTACGGGATCTGCTATACTTACACCATTCGTTGCTCCACCTCCGCCCTTAAGAAAATCATTCAACTTTTTGTGTTGTATGATTTTCATTATTACTTATGTGTGTAACCTGTGTAGATTGCATTACCAAATAATGACATTTCATTATCTGCAGCATTACTTTCGGTTTATTAATAATGACTTACCAATAATATCAGAAATAAGTGATTTTTTGTTATCAAAATCATTTTGGCAAATTTTAATATAATGCAATTTTGGCTATATGTGGGTTATTGTACAAAATTTATTTATATTTCAACATGTTTTCAGACAATACGTTCAGATTTGAATGAAAGTACCAGAAATTCGAATCTGGCATGAGGATATTGTTTGTTTCGAGAAATATGCGCGACAATATGCAAAAAATTATTTTAAATGGCCATTTCTACATATCTACTACTTATTTTATAACTTATTGGTAATGCATTATTCAAGTACATAAATTCCAGCTACAAATAATTACTTATTATGCTACTTTATTGTATGCTTTTTGGAAGTACTTTCCTCCAATGACATCCCCATGTTAAAATAATGAGAAAAGTTGCTAAATAATAAGTACTTACCATTATCGAACTTTGCTTACTCGTCGGATTATTTGGTAATGAGAAATTTTGCTGGGATTTTACAATTATTGTTCTGTTTTAAGTGTTTCTCTTCTTTTTATACATACAATTTCTTTCTTTACAAAATAAATTTTTGATATACGATATTTCTTTAAAGTGATTTGTATTTCTTTAATAAATTTTTATGAAGAATTTTTTCTTTAGAATTTATGATTACTGTTACGTTTGTGTCATCGACATGGACAACCTTGTACGGTGCATGATATGGAGGTTCATGTTTTCTTCTATTCTAGATCTAACTAGCACTAAATCGTTTACATCTATATCTATTCTGTTGGTTTTGCTGTATGATTGTGTACTTCTTCTTCCCTTTGTCCATTCTATGATTTTCTTGCATTATCCAAGGAATACCTCAATCTTATTTTTAATTCGTTGGCATAATTATCTAAATCGTAGATCTTATTAGTGTGTTTCTGTATCTCTTCACCTGGCATACTCGGAAGTTTTCCAAAAATTAGTTCAAATGGAGAGTATCCTGTGTCATGAGGTGTTATATTATACGCAAACGCGTAATATGGTACCCACTCTGCCCAATCGCCATCACTCACGAATGACAAAAAATATTCATTCAAAACACGATGATTCCTCTCAACGGTGCCTACCCAGCAAAATCTTGGTAAGTACATGTAATTACCACTCGCATTACCAGGTAATGATAACTCATTATCGCCTGCATTACTTTCGGTAAATAAATAACGACTAACAAAATAATGACAAAAATAAGTTATTGCTAGTAATCTAAGTTAGAAAATACTTAAAATAAGATAAACGTTTCTTTAGATGATTTACGATTTATGATTTTTTCTTAAATAATTTACGAATATAAGTTGTAGTTTGTATTCAGTTAAATCATTTAAAGAAAAGTTTAAAAATTCAAATTAGACTCTAAATTAGATTACTAATACTAACTAATTTTTGTCTCTATTTAGTTAGTTGTTATTTATTTACCGAATGTAATGTTGGCGATAGTGAGATATCATTACCTGGTAATGCATCTGGTAACGACATTTACTTACAAAGATTTTGATGGGTTATATTTTTGTACTTGATTATTAAGCGATTTGTCCATGAATCGCGAGGTAGGCCAGTGATTGTGATGCTAAACTACGAAACCATGAGTTCGCAAGTTCAATCCCACCTCCCGGCAAATGAAATTTTTCGTCATATGACGACAACAATCGATAACTACTCTCTCCCAATTATACGCTCTACCCAATGTTACGCTCTTCCCAATTTAACACTCTTCTACTTTCTCACCACAATCCACCACTGATGGGGGTGAACAAACAATAGCAACTAGGAAATATCCACTCCATCGTAAAATTATTTCTTTTGCCCACGCTTACTTTTTGAATACTTGTAAGCCGGGGGGTAAGTCGTTATTTTACAGCTGCTTGTATGCTTGTGTGGAAGCACTTTCCTCCAATGACATGTACATGTAAAAATAATTCGAAGGGAGGCCAAATTATAAGCAGTTACTAGTTTTGAATTTAGCTTACCCGTCAGGTTATTTGGTAATGGGAAATTTGGCTGGGTACTGTCTCATGGTGATATGGCGTTGAGAATCTTTGGGTTACTCCTAATAGGTTACATATCTCCTTCATCACCTCATTTGTGAACTCAGTTCCTCTATCAGACTTCAATATCCTAAATATTCCGTATTTTAAAATCAAATTCTCCACGAGTGTCCTCGCTATAGTTCTCGCCTCTTTCGTTGCCTTCCTAATATTGGATGGGAACACGGTATCAGGAAGCTTTGCATTTAAGCTGAAGCTTCATGCCCTCTATTATAAATCACAAGGTTACTACTTATAATATATTCGATAAGAAATTCGCCCCTGTCGTTGATGTCAGTACGACCCCACATATGATGGTGTGCATTGACATCACTACACACAATTAGGTAATTTTTTTCTCGTTTACCTTTAACCCTGATGTCCTGAGTCCACAAACCATATCTCCAATCAACCATGGTTCCTGGATTAGGACCAGGTCAGCATCAGGAGGTTTTTTAAGTCAGCTAATGCTTCCTTTGAGTGGTGGAGGTTTATCTGTAGGATCCGGACCATTGTCAGATGTCGCCACCATCGTTACGTTTGCTTCGTCGTCTGTGTGCGCTAGAAGCTCATCCTTTACGTAGCCACGTTTCATCTGGAGAGCGCAGCCTTTTAATTGGCTGCTGCCGTATGCAAGTTGATGCGGTATCCTGTTCTTCAGAAATAATCCCTGCCCACTTCAGGGATTCTCTCTGCTATTTGGTTAGAGAAGCAGGATCGGCTTTCTCAAGGATCCTGAGAGCCATGCGCTGATCATTAAACTTCTTCTTTGAAGGACTGGTATGCTTACCATAGGAAACCGAATGCCAAGTAATGCCGCCGCTTTAGAAGAGGTCTTTGGATCACTTGGCTTGTTTCTAAGCCAAGGTTTAGATCCTCGTGTATTTGTCGTATTTGGTTGTTGTAGTGTGTCCGATTTTGTTGATTTAAAGGCTTGCATATAGGTCCCACGAGTGTGGGAGTAGGGTAGGTCCATCACGTCATAGCCCCCAAAATCGTGACAAGGACTAGTCGTTGCTGAGGCACAAGAATTAAAAATTATTAGTTTGGTGTCTAATTAAATCTTCTTGAATTTCCATACTCTATTTAAGGATGCGAATGATGTGCGTGCTTTAGGTTAGGTTAGGTTAGGTTGAATAGAGGAGACGTTTAAAACGTCTCATGTCCATGGACATACACATAAGCCAGTGGTTCGGCCTGTTGTGCGCTCCTAATTTATGATTTTCATACCCCACGGATTACAGAAAATCGGTACTAGACACGTATTTTCTCAGTATCTTCCAGTCATATCCTCTGAGATGATTCAAGTCTGGCAATATGCCGGAACCGAAATATCGGGATCTTGCATGTGTGAAAGCTGGGCAGTGACACAGAAAATGTTCTATCGTTTCGATGTTTTCCCTGCATGCCCTGCACTCGTCGTTTTCTGCTAGTCCTATGCGATGAAGATGTGCCTGTAAGCTTGAGTGTCCCGTTAGAACACTTATCATCTTACTAATCTCGATCTTGTTTAGTTTCAGAAAACTACTGGTTTTCTTCTCATTTGGGTCACCCCACAGTATCTTTGCAGTTGCTCCTACAGTTGCTCTACTCCACACAGTTTTGTGAGCCATCACTGCCCAATGCTTCAACTCATCCTTCGTGGCTTCGAAAGGTTTCCAATTTTCCAAGTTTATTACTCGAAGTTCTCTGCCCTTTGAAGCCAAGCTGTTTGCTCGTTCATTTCCAATCACTCCGTTGTGTCCCGGTACCCAGAAAATACGCAGTTGACCATGGACTGAGTAATTATTTATCGTTCTTTTACAGTCTAACACGGTTCTGGATTTGACCTTTTCCGATGTTATTGCTTTGATCGCCATTTGGCTATCTGTGAATATGTTGGCATATTTAGGCTTTGTGGTATTACTGAGCCAGTTAACACACTCCGTGATTGCTCGAACTTCTGCTTCAAATACTGTGTTATGGTCTGGGAGGCGGAAGTAAAGTTCGACTTCTGGTTCATCAATAAAAAGTCGCAGACCCGTCCTTCCTCCTAGCCTGGACCCATCAGTGTAGCAGCTGGTTCCCACTGGCGCATGAGCAAGTGTTCCGTTTTCCAAGGAGCGTCTGTCTGGCACGAACGATTCACAGGTAGCTGTAAGCCGCACTTCAGGAATGCGGTCGGAGATTTCCGTTGTTTGAATATGACCGACCAGTGATTGTAATATCTTCTGAGGGTACTACTTGTGGTCTCGATTTATCCATTCACCCATCACTTGTAGACGTCTTGCTGTGAGGGCTGCCTCATACTTTATACGGATATCTATTGGTTGGATGTGCAGTATAGTCTCCAACGCTCTTGTTGGTGCGGTTCTAATTGCTCCGCTTATGCCTAGACAGCACATACGTTGCACTTTTTGCAATGGTATTACGTTGTACTTCTTGTCCATTGATGTCCACCACACTACAGAGGCGTAGGTGATTATTGGTCTAATCACGCCCATGTAAAGCCAGTGTGTCATATTTGGACGTAGTCCCCATTTTGAACCTATAGCTCTTCTGCACAACGACCAACATCTGTGGGCCTTTGTAATTCTTTCTTCAATATGATCTTTCCAGTACAGTTTCTGATCCAAGATTACTCCCAAGTATTTTATCTTTTTAGATATGGCAATATTCTTATCCAGGAAACGAGGCACGGTAAAAGGATTAATCTTCCTTTTCCTTGTAAATAGACATATTTCTGTTTTGTCTGGATAGACATTTAGTCCCCTTGGTTGTGCCCAGTTATATTCTATGTTAAGTGCCTCTTCAGCTCTTCTGCATAGTTGGTTTGGATGTGTGCCCCTTAGAAGTATTATAACGTCGTCTGCATAACAGACTGGTTTAAGTCCTTCATTGGTGAGGGCTTTAAGGAGACTGTGTATCGTCGTAACCCATAGGAGAGGCGATAAAATGCCCCCCTGAGGTATACCATGATTTACCTTGTCTCTGATTTTTACGTCGTATGACCCACAAATAATCCACCTATTCCTTAGCATATTGTTGATCCAGTTTATCAACGCCCGGTCAACCTGAAACTCGTCTAAGGACTGGATAAATGTATCGGTCTGAACGTTGTTAAAAGCGCCCTCAATGTCTATACAAACGGCAAGTGTGTACAATTTTTCACTGAAGGACTTTTCTATGTGGTGTACTACCTCATGTAGAGCTGTTTCCACTGATCTTCCTTTAACATATGCGTGTTGCTTGAATTTTAGCTTGTCATCGGCTATCTTACTTTTGATCATGTCGTCAATTATTCGCTCCATTGTTTTTAAGAGGAAAGAAGTTAGGCTAATAGGTCGATAAGCCTTTGGGATCGTATAACTTGCTTTGCCAGGCTTAGGTATGAAGACCACCCTTGATTCCTGCCAATTTTTTGGGGTATATGCATGAGTTAGGCATGCAGTGAAAACTCCAACAAGATGAGTTGATACCAGATCCACCTCAAGAAGAAGCGCTGGAAATATTCCGTCCGGTCCCGCAGCCTTATAAGGAGAGAAGCTTTTTATTGCTTCTTTAACCATAGCATCCGTAATAGGTACTTGGTGCATTACATTTTCGGTCTGTAACTGTTCCTCTATTGGCCCAGCATTACCACTCGGAAAATGTGTTTTCATCAAAAGCCTTACGGTATCATCTATAGTTTCCATCTTTTTACCCGTTTCATCCACCAGTGTTTCGGTTTCGATATGAGTTTTTGAGAGGAACTTTTTTATTTTGGACATGCTGTTAACGCTGTCTACCTGCTCACAGAAAAGTCTCCAGGAGTTACGTTTCGCCAGTCTAATGATTTTATTGTATTCTTTGAGCTTTCTGTGGTAGTCACCCCAATATACTGATAGCTTTTTACGTCGAGCTCTGTTGTAAAGTCTGCGGACATCCTTGCCAATCGAGCGAATTTGCCCTGTCATCCAGGGTTTCTCATAGGCAGATTTCCTTTCTCGAAGCGGGCAACTATCTTCGAATGATTTTACAAGAGCCTCCGTAATCCTCCTCACATTGATATCAATGTCTTCTGTACTTGGATAATCGTGTTTAGGCTGGCCCAATCGATTTCTAAGTAGATTGCCGAATTTGGTCCAGTCGGTTTTAGCCTTATTACGGAAACTTACTTAGGAGATCGTTAGTATTCAAAAATTCTATAAGGGCTTGTCCCCTTTTATTGGTGTCACTACTACCCCAAGCAATATGGTGTGAGTTGGCATCACAACCTTGCCAGACGTTGTAATTCCGACGTAGGTGGCAATGTCGGCGCATCGAATGGCAGGTATACTGACGCAAGATACATACTTCCATTACCTTGTAACAGCACAGTTGCGTTCGATGTTGACAGCTCTGGAGAGAATAGATAGCATAAGTTTTTATGGCACAGAATACAAGTCCTTGGACGAGTCCCTGTGTTAGCGTAGAAAAGATTGTAGTTCATATGGTTTAATCCAGTAACTTTGTTACTAGTAGTCCACGGTTCCTGGACCAAAGCAACATAAACCCTGCCTTTATTTATTATGTCCATCAGAGCAATGGATGCCATTTCGCTCCGGTGGAGGTTTATCTGGATGACCTCAATCATTGTCTTTCCAGTAAAAATTTCCTTTGGGAGTCGTCTATCCTATTTGGTTGCACTCCCTCTTTATTTGGTAGTGAGTCTTTCTCCTCCTTTCGTTTACTACCTATTACACACTCTTCAAGTAGACCTCTTTGGGAGGCGGTGTTACTTTTTGTCGTTCCCTCTTTGTTTTGATTCTTTATATACCTAATCCTATCACCACTATTGCTGGGAACATTCTGCAAAATTGGTGATATTATCGGCAATTTGGTAATGTTATCGACCTCTTTTTGGAAGGCGGTGTTGTTTTTTGTCGCTCCCTCTTTGTTTTGAGTTTTTGTGCTATTCTTCATATCCTTATCACCACCTTTGCTGGGAACTTCGCCCCTGTTGTTGATGTCAGTACGACCCCACATATGATGGTGTGCATTGACATCACTACACACAATTAGGTAATTTTTCTTCTCGTTTACCTTGAAGCAGTTTTAACCCTGATGTCCTGAGTCCACAAACCATATCTCCAATCAACCATGGTTCCTGGATTAGGACCAGGTCAGCCCCTCCTTGAATCAGGAGGTTTTTTAAGTCAGCTGATGCTTCCTTTGAGTGGTGGAGGTTTATCTGTAGGATCCGGACCATTGTCAGATTTCGCCACCATCGTTACATTTGCCTCGTCGTCTGTGTGCGCTAGAAGCTCATCCTTTACGTAGTCACGTTTCATCTGGAGAGCGCAGCCTTTTAATTGGCTGCCGTATGCAAGTTGATGCGGTATCCTGTTCTTCAGAAATAATCCCTGCCCACTTCAGGGATTCTCTCTGCTATTTGGTTCGAGATGCAGGATCGGCTTTCTCAAGGATCCTGAGAGCCATGCGCTGATCATTAAACTTCTTCTTTGAAGGACTGGTATGCTTACCATAGGAAACCGAATGCCAAGTAATGCTGCCGCTTTAGAAGAGGTCTTTGGATCACTTGGCTTGTTTTTAAGCCAAGGTTTAGATCCTCGTGTATTTGGTTGTTGTAGTGTGTCCGATTTTGTTGATTTAAAGGGTTGCATATAGGTCCCACAAGTGTGGGAGTAGGGTAGGTCCATCACGTCATAGCCCCCAAAATCGTGACAAGGACTGAGTCGTTGCTGAGGCACAAGAATTAAAAATTATTAGTTTGGTGTCTAATTAAATCTTCTTGAATTTCCATACTCTATTTAAGGATGCGAATGATGTGCGTGCTTTACACATGCGACTGTTGCTCCCCCATTGCTCCGCCATTCCGAATCTTATATACCCTCGACCATGGATCAGTTGAAATTTGTGGACTCTGTGGCGTAAAGAAGTCAAATCGGAGCTATATTAAAAAATAGACCTATATTGCCCATTTTCAATCCGAAGATACCAGCAGATATAAGAAGTATATTTACCAAATTTACTATAGATTGTAGCGTGCTTACAAAAGACGGACGGACATACGGGCATAGCAAAATCGTCATAGAATATTAAGAATATATACTCGTATACTTTATGGGACCTTAGATCAATATTTAGAGGTGTCACAAACGGAGTGACAAAATTAATATACCCCCATCCTATGGAGGAGGGTATAACAAGTGAAACCTATACAAAATATCAGCCGTCTAGCTCAATTATTGTAGACTGTAGCGTGATTACAACAGACGGACAGACAGACTGGCATGGCTAAATTCTCTTTGAATTTTACGACGATTGAGAATATACATACATATATACTTTATGGGGTCTCAGATAAATATTTAGAGGCGTTACAAAATGAATATACCCCCCATTATATGGTGGAGGGTACAAAAAGAATTGACGATAATGCGCAGCCTTGTTTAACTCCGCTTTTCGTTTCGAAAGGATGCATCTTTGTAGAAGCCTTTGGTAATGTTAATAATCTTATTGGGAATGCCTCTGGCTTCAAGACTTTCGCAAACAAAGCGTCTATTTATTGCATCAAATGCCTTCTCAAAGTCAACGAATATCTAGTAAAGTGACGAATTGTATCCAGCAGATTGTTCAATTAAGATCCTCAAAGTGGTTATTTGATCAATGCAACTTTTATGGGTGTAAAGCCTGCCTACACACATAATACAGTTTG
The DNA here is from genome assembly GCA_963930755.1 of Eudasyphora cyanicolor. Taxonomy (NCBI): domain Eukaryota; kingdom Metazoa; phylum Arthropoda; class Insecta; order Diptera; family Muscidae; genus Eudasyphora; species Eudasyphora cyanicolor. The sequence continues at coordinate 150,799,567 of OZ005734.1, read as the reverse complement.
ATTGCCTCAACCGAATTATTTGCAAACCGAATTTTGGTAGTTCTGTCTACTATCACGCGATTCCATCAGGACAACGAATATTTTGGTTGTGGTATACTTCTGCTTCCATGTTGACAACAACCATATTTGGTTGCGCCAACTACGAAAATGGTTTATAAAAATGTCTGTTGTAGTTGCCACAACAAACTGTTTTAAAAAATTGGTTGTTCTGACACTTTGTCAGTCATATACTACCGACAATTAATTAAAAACAGTTTTTATTAATTTTTATTTTATTTATTGAAAAAAAAAAAACAATTCATAACAAAATTAAAAATCCCCTATTACAAATTCATCACTATTATGAGATGTGGAAATATTTGACACACATTTTAGTACACGAAAAAAAACACAAAGCTTTTATGCAAATATCGCTTAACCCTGTGCTTTCAATTTCATGATTGTTGCTTTTATTTTTTATTTATGTAAAACATTTTGCACAACATATTCTGCATTCCACACATTATTATCCACACGAGATTATTTTTGATTACCTATACCTTTCTTGAACAAAATGTTGAAGATTTTTTTATGTCGAGTAATTTTATTTTTTGTTTGTCATGTATCAGCAAAATAAGAGCAACCAATCTTTCGGTTGGTCAGTCGCCGCCTGTCGTAGCGAACGGACGTGTTATCGCAGAGCGGATAGTTTTTAACCTATTACACAATACCTATTCACCTACCTACTACGCAACCAGGAGGTTTGTTGTTTATAAAGCGTAGGTTGAATTGGATGCATCGGTCTCTGGACAGATATTTCTGAGCTCAGTCTGGAAGGCCTATACCGACGTACCTATTACGGGGTAATACTGGCTATGGGGGTGTCTCCCCCAACCAATTTATGATTAAACCAAAAAAGACGAAGGAGATTACGGCGCAGGGGAGGGAAAACCTAGTGCCGGCGACAAGCGTTGATTCACTCACGAGTCATGTGTCGTCGTTATAGTACAATCGTGAGCAAGCAACTTCTACGAGCTTTGGTGCCTTGGATCCCGTAGTCGAAAATGAAACAAGAGCACATCCAGCCGTAGGCAAAACAAATGATAAGACAGATGAAGCAGAACCCAGCCGGGGCTTTAAGTAACCCCAGCCTTTAAAAGCCATTGGGGACTGTGACTCTGAATCATCAAATGAAAACAATATCACTATTGTTGATAACTCAAAGAGACTGTCAGGGGCACAAAGAAGGAAACTGAATAAGTTGAACCGACAGAACCTATTACGGGATGAACCTGACAATTCTACCTCCAATACAAACATGGAGGCCGCTAAAAGAGTCAGGTCTCCCGAAGAACATAGCGCTGTGAAAGTGACTAAGAAGAAAAATGGCTCGCCGTCTTCCAGTAATTCGGATAAGCCTAACGTAACCACACAAAAGGAGGTCTCTAGTCTGGTGTCCTCGTAAAACTTGTGGATAGCTTCCCCTCACCTTGGGACGGCGCAAAGCTAAAATTGGTAAGGAAAAGCGACATTCCTGAACTCATAAAAACGACCCTATATGTTAAGGGATATCCCAGTAAGTTCTCATCAGAGTACATACTCGACATCATTGGCAAACAGAATTCAAAACTTTCCGTGAGAAAGTGGGAAGTCTTCTATAGGAAGGATGATACCAAGGGTACTCTCCTCGTGTTAGGCATAGACCCAGAATCCAAGAACAATCTTGACATGGCGAAGGGCATGGCGTACTTCTTGATCTGGACAGTCTTTTTCAAAATTGCAAAGGTCCCGATTGGCAGGACAAATGAATCGAGTCCAAATATACTGTCTGAAGAGGTAAACACTGGTATTGAACGGATGGAGACAAGTGGGACACTGCCAAAAACTGATGTGGAAGTAGTCGATAACACCACCAGTTCACCAATAGTACCGCCACTTTTGCAGGATGTTCCCAGCAAAGGTGGTGATCAAAATAAAAAGAGCCACAAAACGATTCAAAAAATGAGGGGCGACAAAAAATAACACCGCCTCCCAAAATTGTCGACTGGAAGATGGTGTAATAGGTAGTGAACGAAAGGAGGAGAATGACCCACTACCAAATAATGAGGGGGTGCCACCAGATAGGATAGACTCCCAAAAGAAACTTTTACTGGAAGGACAATGATTGAGGTCATCCAGATAAACCTCCACCGGAGCGAGAGCGCATCCAACGCTCTGATGGACATCATAAATAAAGGCAGGGTTCATATTGCTTTGATCCAGGAACCATGGACAACTAGCAACAAGGTTACTGGATTAAACCATGTGAACTATAACCTTTTCTACGCTAACACAGGTACTCGTCCAAGGACTTGTGTTCTGTGCCATAAAAACTTATGTTTTATTTTCTCTCCAGAGTTGTCAACATCGGACGCAACGGTGCTGAGGCAAGGTAATGGAAATATGTACCTGGCGTCAATATATCTGCCATTCGATGCGCCGACATTGCCACCTACGTCGGAATTACAACGTCTGGTGAGGGAATCTAAACACACAATTAATGAGTTATTAGCTGGATGTGACGCCAACTCCCATCATATCGCTTGGGGTAGTACTAACACCAATAAAAGGGGACACGACCTTAGAAAATCTTATTGATGAGATTTATGAGTGGAGGGTTTCGGATGAACACTCCTATTCAGACCACCGTTATATAAGGTTTAAAATTGCACGGCCACCGCCAAACCCCATAAGTTTCCGTAGTAAGGCTAAGACCGACTGGACAAAATTCGGAAATCTACTTAGAAATCGATTGGGGCAGCCTACATGCGATTATCTATGTGCAGAAGACATTGATATCAATGTTAAGAAGATTACCGAGGCTCTTGTAAAATCATTCGAAGATAGTTGCCCACTTCGAGAAAGGAAATCTGCATTTGAGAAACCCTGGATGACAGGACAAATTCGCTCGATTGGCAAAGATGTCCGCAGACTTTACAATAGAGCTCGACGTAAAAAACAATCAGTATATTGGGACGACTACCACAGAAGACTCAAAGAATACAATAAAATCGTTAGATCGGCGAAACGTAACTCCTGGAGGCTTTTCTGTGAACAGGTAGACAGCGTTAACAGCATGTCTAAAATGAAAAAGTTCCTCTCAAAAACTCATGTCCAAACCGAAACACTGGTGGATGAAACGGGTAAAAGGATGGAAACTATAGAGGATACCGTAAGGCTCTTGATGAAAACTCATTTTCCGACTGGTAATGCTGGACCAACAGAGGAACAGTTACAGAATGAAAATATATTGCATCAATTACCTACTACGGATATAACACATGGTATGGTTAAAGAAGCGATAACAAGTTTCTCTCCCTTTAAGGCTGCGGGACCGGATGGAATATTTCCAGCACTTCTGCAGAATGAGGTAGATCTGGTATCAACTCATCTGCCTGGAGTGTTCACTGCATGCCTAACCCATTCTTATACCCCAAAAAACTGGCAGGAATCAAGGGTGGTCTTCATACCAAAGCCTGGCAAGGCGAGTTATACGACCCCAAAGGCTTATCGACCCATTAGCCTAACTTCTTTCCTGTTAAAAACAATGGAGCGAATAATTGATAACATGGTCAAAAGTAAAATAGCGGATGACAGGCTAAAATTCAAACAACACGCCTATGTCAAAGGAAGATCAGTGGAAAGAGCTCTGCATGAGGTAGTGCACCACATAGAAGAGTCCTTCAGTAAAGAAATGTATACACTTGCTGTTTGCATAGACATTGAGGGAGCATTTAACAATGTACAGACCGATACATTTATCCAGTCCTTAGACGAGTTTCGGGTTGACCGGGCGCTGAAAAACTGGATCAACAATATGCTAGGAATAGGTGGATTATTTGTAGGTCATATGACGTAAAAATTAGAGACAAGGTAAATCGTGGTATACCTCAAGGGGGCATTTTATCGCCTCTTCTATGGGTTACGACGATACACAGTCTCGTAAAAGCCCTCACCGATGAAGGACTTCAGCAAGTCCTCATGATCATCTTGAAGAAAGAGTTACAAAGGCCCACAGATGTTGGTCGTTGTGCAGAAGAGCTATAGGTTTAAAATGGGGACTACGTCCAAATATGACTCACAGGCTTAGATTAGACCAATAATCACCTACGCCTGTGTAGTGTGGTGGACATCAATGGACAAGAAGTGCAACGTAATACCTTTGCAAAAAATTAAACGTATGTGCTGTCTAAACATAAGCGGGGCATTTAGAACTGCACCAAAAAAAGCGTTGGAGACTATACTGCACATCCAACCTATAGACATCCGTATAAAGTATGAGGCAGCCCTCACAGCAAGACGTCTACAAGTGATGGATGAATGGATAAATCGAGACCACAAGTCGTACCATCAGAAGATTTTAGAATCTCTAGTTGGTCACATTGAAACGCCAGTGGGAACCAGCTGCTACACGGATGGGTCCACGCGAGGAGGAAGGACGGGTCTGGGACTTTTTATTGATGAACCAGAAGTCGGACTTCACTTCTGTCTCCCGGTATTACAAGCAGAAGTTCGAGCAATCGCGGAGTGTGTGAACTGGCTCAGTAACACGACGAAGCCTAAATATGCCAACATCTTCACAGATAGCCAAATGACGATTAAAGCAATAACATCGGAAAGGGTCAAATCCAGAACTGTGTTGGACTGTAAACGAACTATAAATGATTACTCAGCCCATGATGGTCAATTGCGTATTTGCTGGGTACCAGGACACAACGGAGTGATTGGAAATGAACGGGCAAACAGCTTGGCTTCAAAGGGCAGAGAACTTCGAGTAATAGACTTGGAAAATTGGAAACCTTTCGAAGCCACGAAAAATGGGCAGTGATGGCTCACAAAACTGTGTGGAATAGCGCAACAGTAGGATCAACTGCAAAGATACTGTGGGGTGACCCAAATTAAAAGAAAACAAGAAGTCTTCTGAAACTAAACAAGATCGATATTAGTAAGATGATGAGTGTTTTAACGGGACACTCAAGCTTACAAGCACATCTTCATCGCAGGGAACGACGAATGCAGGGCATGCAGGGAAAACATCGAAACGATGGAACATTTTCTGTCACTGCCCGGCTTTCACACATGCAAGACTCAACATTTCGGGTCCGACATATTACCAGACTTGACTCAACTCAGAGAATATGACTGGAAGATACTGAAAATACGTGTCTAGTACCGATTTTCTGTAACTCGTGAGGTATAAAAAGATCATAAATAAGGAGCGCACAACAGGCCGAATCACTGGCTTAAGTGTATGTCCATGGACATGAGACGTTTAAACGTCTCCTCTCTTCAACCTAACCTAACCTTATTTTGATATTAGAAATAATAATCAAAGGCAACATGTGGATATTTCTAATGCAAAATCCCTCAATTCTCAAAAAATACATTAAAAATCCCCAAAAAATGGGATTTTTATGTTTTAGTCCTATATCTTCGATACGAAAAGCCGCGCTCGGGATTCCCTTTGCAGTCGATTTTGTTACACTCTAATGCAAATAAATAACAATTTAGCTTTGCGATTGGAGAAAATCGATCAAACTTTTGAAATTTATGTAAAAAAGGTCCAAATCGGAGAAGGGTGGCAACTACAACAATTAAAATTTTGGCTTCGGATTTTCTCTAAAAGATTCTGTGAAATGTCTCCTTTAAAATGAGTATAAATTTGATATACTTTGTGTAACAAACTTTTTCTACAAGACCTGAATACGAAGTAGACTTTTATCGCCAAAAAATCTTCAAAAATTTCATTTTTTCAAAAATTTGACTTTATAACTTTCTTATTTCTTGACATATCTTATCGATTCTTTTTTTCATGATATTGTATTGGCAATCCATAAAAAACACAATAAAATCGGTAAACTTTTGACTGAGATATTGGCTAAACTCCAAGGCAAAGTCGGCGAAAAAATGGAAAATTCAAAATATAATCCACATATCTCGGAAACTATTCAAGATATTTTCAAGCTATAAAATGTTTATTGTAGGTCTGGTCTAGGAGTATCCACAAAAAAATCGGACACTCCATTCAAAAGTTAGAAGCCGATGAAAATTTTGTATACCCGAGGTGGTCAACTTCAGGGCCCTGTAGCTCCGCCCCTGTATGAGATAGGGGCCCAAGCTCCGAACTTAAACTCCCTAACACCACTTGTATACACATCTGTCCATGTATTCTTGTAATCAAAGTGCAGGTCGTATCTATGGTCCGATTGTGATGAAATTTAGCACAGTGCTCTTTTTTGGCCCAAGGACGATCCCTATTGAAATTGGTCAAAATCAGATTCAGATTTAGATATAGCCCCCATATACGTGTTACCCCCGATTTGACATGTAAGCGCTGTAGAAACCGTATTTTATATCCGATCTGTACGAAATTCGGCAGAGAGAGTTTTCCTGTTACGTGAATGAACACTACCAAATTCGAAGAAAATCCGTTCAGATTTAGATATAGCACCCATATATATGTTTCACCCGATTTTACATGTAAGCGCTGTAGAAACCGTATTTTATATCCGATCAGTACGAAATTCAGCAGAGAGAGTTTTCTTATTAGTTTAGAGATAAATAAAATTAGAAATTTTATATTTCAGTGCTATTCAATATTATTGCCATATCTAAAACCTTACTGGTTTTAGATATGGCAATATTCTTATCCAGGAATCGAGGCACAGTTAAGTGCCTCCTCAGCTCTTCTGCATAGTTGGTTTGGATGTGTGCCCCTTAGAAGTATTATAACGCCGTCTGCATAACAGACTGGTTGAAGTCCTTCATTGGTGAGGGCTTTAAGGAGACTGCGTATCATCGTAACCCATAGGAGAGGCGATGAAATGCCCCCTGAGGTATACCACGATTTACCTTGTCTCTGATTTTTACGTCATATGACCCACAAATAATCCACCTATTTCTTAGCATATTGTTGATCCAGTTTATCAGCGCCCGGTTAACCTGAAACTCGTCTAAGGACTGGATAAGTGTATCGGTCTAAACGTTGTTAAAAGCGCCTTCAATGTCTATACAAACGGCTCCATATACGCTTATACGCTCCATTTTTTTTTAACAGGAAATAAGTTCGGCTAATGGGTCGATAAGCCTTTGAGATCGTATAACTCGCCTTGCCAGGCTTGGGTATGAAGACCACCCTTGATTCCTGCAAATTTTTTGGGGTATATGCATGAGTTAGGCATGCAGTGAAAATTCCAACCAGATGATTTAATACCAGATCCACCTCATTCTGAAGAAGCGCTAGAAATATTCCGTCCGGTTCCGCAGCCTTGAAAGGAGAGAAGCTTTTTATTGCTTCTTTAAACATAGCATCCGTAATAGATACTTGGTGCATCACATTTTCGTCCAGCATTACCACTCGGGAAATGAGTTTTCATCAAAAGCCTTACGGTACCATCTATAGTTTCCATCTTTTTACCCGTTTCATCCACCAGTGTTTCGGTTTCGATATGAGTTTTTGAGAGGAACTTTTTTTATTTTGGACATGCTGTTAACGCTGTCTACCTGCTCACAGAAAAGTCTCCAGGAGTTACGTTTCGCCAGTCTAATGATTTTATTGTATTCTTTGAGCTTTCTGTGGTAGTCACCCCAATATACTGATAGCTTTTTACGTCGAGCTCTGTTGTAAAGTCTGCGGACATCCTTGCCAATCGAGCGAATTTGCCCTGTCATCCAGGGTTTCTCATAGACAGATTTCCTTTCTCGAAGTGGGCAACTATCTTGGAATGATTTTACAAGAGCCTCCGCAATCCTCCTCAGATTGATATCAATGTTTTCTGTACTTCCATAATCGTGTTTAGGCTGGCCCAATCGATTTCTAAGTAGATTGCCGAATTTAGTCCAGTCGGTTTTAGCCTTATTACGGAAACTTATTGGGTCAGGCGGTGGCCGTGCAATTTTAAACCTTATATAACTGTGATCCGATTAGGAGTGTTCATCCGAAACCCTCCACTCATCGATCTCATCAATCATATTGTTATATCTAATACTTCTTCCCTATGTTGATAGTTAGGAGATCGTTAGTATTCAAAAATTCTATAAGGGCTTTTGCCCTTTTATTGGTGTCAGTACTACCTCAAGCGATATGGTGTGAGTTGGCATCACAACCAGCTAGTAATTCGTTACTTGTAGTTTTGGATTCCCTTACCAGACGTTGTAAGTCCGACGTAGGTGGCAATGTCGGCTCATCGAATGGCAGGTATACAGACGCTAGGTACATACATCGATTACCTTGCATCAGCACAGTTGCGTCCGATATTGACAACTCTGGAGAGAAAAGATATCATAAGATTTTATGGCACAGAATACAAGTCCTTGGACGAGTACCTGTGTTAGCGTAGAAAAGATTGTAGTTCACGTGGTTTAATCCAGTAACTTTGTTACTAGTAGTCCACGGATCCTGGACCAAAGCAACATGAACCCTGTCTTTATTTTTTATGTCCATCAGAGCAACGGATGCCGTTTCGCTCCGGTGGAGGTTTATCTGGATGACCTGAATTATTGTATTTCCAGAAAAAGTTTCCTTTGGGGTCGTCTATCCTATCTGGTTGCAATCCCTCATTATTTGCTGGGAATCACCACCATTGCTGGGAACTTTCTGAAAAATTGATGATGTTATCGGCAATTTGGCGATGTTATCGATGTTATCCACCTCACTTTTTGGAATTGTCTCACTCGCTTCTTTCTGTTCACTATTTTCGTTTGCCACTGCAGGCGGTACGTTCGTGTTTGGGCTCTACTTAACTGTCCTGCCAGTGGGGGTTTTTCCAATCTTAAAGAAGATTTTCCAAATCCCGAAAAATGCCATGCCTTTTGTCTTGATAAAGCTATCCCTGGAATACGGGTCTATGCCTACCACCAGGAGAGAACCATCTGGCTAATTTTTGCTGTGGAAGACTACCCACTTCGCCACATTAAGGTTCGAATGTTGTTTGCCAATGACGCCGAGTATGCGCTCTGACGGTAACTTACTTGCCCATCATCTGACATAGAAAGATGTTTTTATGAGTACAGGGATGTCGCTTTTCCTTACCAGTTTCAGCTTTGCGCCGTCCCATGGTGAGGGGATGCTCTCCACTAGTTTTTCAAGGACATCGACACAGCATTGTGATGCTTCAGCATCAAAACGCCACTCTCAAACTTGCAACTCATTACTTGGATTGTTGGTCCATCATTGGATTCGAGAATGTTGTCCAATACCTTTGTGTTGAATAAATCTTCGAAGATACTCTTTTGCTCTTCGTGGTTTTAGATATGGCAATATTCTTATCCAGGAATCGAGGCACAGATAAAGGATGAATCTTCCTTTTCCTTGTAAATAGACATATTTCTGTTTTGTCTGGGTCGACATTTAATCCCCTTGGTTGTGCCCAGTTATATGCTATGTTAAGTGCCTCCTCAGCTCTTCTGCATAGTTGGTTTGGATGTGTGCCCCTTAGAAGTATTATAACGCCGTCTGCATAACAGACTGGTTGAAGTCCTTCATTGGTGAGGGCTGTAAGGAGACTGCGTATCATCGTAACCCATAGGAGAGGCGATGAAATGCCCCCTGAGGTATACCACGATTTACCTTGTCTCTGATTGTTACGTCATATGACCCACAAATAATCCACCTATTTCTTAGCATATTGTTGATCCAGTTTATCAGCGCCCGGTTAACCTGAAACTCGTCTAAGGACTGGATAAGTGTATCGGTCTAAACGTTGTTAAAAGCGCCTTCAATGTCTATACAAACGGCAAGTGTGTACATTTCTTCACTGAAGGACTGTTCTATGTGGTGTACTACCTCATATAGAGCTGTTTCCACTGATCTTCCTTTAACATATGCGTGTTGCTTGAATTTTAGCTTGTCATGGATTATCTTACTTTTGACCATGTCGTCAATTATACGCTCCATTTTTTTTTAACAGGAAATAAGTTCGGCTAATGGGTCGATAAGCCTTTGAGATCGTATAACTCGCCTTGCCAGGCTTGGGTATGAAGACCACCCTTGATTCCTGCAAATTTTTTGGGGTATATGCATGAGTTAGGCATGCAGTGAAAATTCCAACCAGATGAGTTAATACCAGGTCCACCTCATTCTGAAGAAGCGCTAGAAATATTCCGTCCGGTTCCGCAGCCTTGAAAGGAGAGAAGCTTTTTATTGCTTCTTTAAACATAGCATCCGTAATAGATACTTGGTGCATCACATTTTCGTCCAGCATTACCACTCGGGAAATGAGTTTTCATCAAAAGCCTTACGGTACCATCTATAGTTTCCATCTTTTTACCCGTTTCATCCACCAGTGTTTCGGTTTCGATATGAGTTTTTGAGAGGAACTTTTTTTATTTTGGACATGCTGTTAACGCTGTCTACCTGCTCACAGAAAAGTCTCCAGGAGTTACGTTTCGCCAGTCTAATGATTTTATTGTATTCTTTGAGCTTTCTGTGGTAGTCACCCCAATATACTGATAGCTTTTTACGTCGAGCTCTGTTGTAAAGTCTGCGGACATCCTTGCCAATCGAGCGAATTTGCCCTGTCATCCAGGGTTTCTCATAGACAGATTTCCTTTCTCGAAGTGGGCAACTATCTTGGAATGATTTTACAAGAGCCTCCGCAATCCTCCTCAGATTGATATCAATGTCTTCTGAACTTCCATAATCGTGTTTAGGCTGGCCCAATCGATTTCTAAGTAGATTGCCGAATTTAGTCCAGTCGGTTTTAGCCTTATTACGGAAACTTATTGGGTCAGGCGGTGGCCGTGCAATTTTAAACCTTATATAACTGTGGTCCGATTAGGAGTGTTCATCCGAAACCCTCCAATCATCGATCTCATCAATCATATTGTTATATCTAATACTTCTTCCCTATGTTGATAGTTAGGAGATCGTTAGTATTCAAAAATTCTATAAGGGCTTTTGCCCTTTTATTGGTGTCAGTACTACCTCAAGCGATATGGTGTGAGTTGGCATCACAACCAGCTAGTAATTCGTTACTTGTAGTTTTGGATTCCCTTACCAGACGTTGTAAGTCCGACGTAGGTGGCAATGTCGGCGCATCGAATGGCAGGTATACAGACGCTAGGTACATACATCCATTACCTTGCATCAGCACAGTTGCGTCCGATATTGACAACTCTGGAGAGAAAAGATATCATAAGATTTTATGGCACAGAATACAAGTCCTTGGACGAGTACCTGTGTTAGCGTAGAAAAGATTGTAGTTCACGTGGTTTAATCCAGTAACTTTGTTACTAGTAGTCCACGGATTCTGGACCAAAGCTACATGAACCCTGTCTTTATTTTTTATGTCCATCAGAGCAACGGATGCCGTTTCGCTCCGGTGGAGGTTTATCTGGATGACCTGAATTATTGTATTTCCAGAAAAAGTTTCCTTTCCCTCATTATTTGCTGGGAATCACCACCATTGCTGGGAACTTTCTGAAAAATTGATGATGTTATCGGCAATTTGGCGATGTTATCGATGTTATCCACCTCACTTTTTGGAATTGTCTCACTCGCTTCTTTCTGTTCACTATTTTCGTTTGCCACTGCAGGCGGTACGTTCGTGTTTGGGCTCTACTTAACTGTCCTGCCAGTGGGGGTTTTTCCAATCTTAAAGAAGATTTTCCAAATCGCGAAAAATGCCATGCCTTTTGTCTTGATAAGGCTATCCCTGGAATACGGGTCTATGCCTACCACCAGGAGAGAACCATCTGGCTAATTTTTGCTGTGGAAGACTACCCACTTCGCCACATTAAGGTTCGAATGTTGTTTGCCAATGACGCCGAGTATGCGCTCTGACGGTAACTTACTTGCCCATCATCTGACATAGAAAGATGTTTTTATGAGTACAGGGATGTCGCTTTTCCTTACCAGTTTCAGCTTTGCGCCGTCCCATGGTGAGGGGATGCTCTCCACTAGTTTTTCAAGGACATCGACACAGCATTGTGATGCTTCAGCATCAAAACGCCACTCTCAAACTTGCAACTCATTACTTGGATTGTTGGTCCATCATTGGATTCGAGAATGTTGTCCAATACCTTTGTGTTGAATAAATCTTCGAAGATACTCTTTTGCTCTTCGTGGTTTTAGATATGGCAATATTCTTATCCAGGAATCGAGGCACAGATAAAGGATGAATCTTCCTTTTCCTTGTAAATAGACATATTTCTGTTTTGTCTGGGTCGACATTTAATCCCCTTGGTTGTGCCCAGTTATATGCTATGTTAAGTGCCTCCTCAGCTCTTCTGCATAGTTGGTTTGGATGTGTGCCCCTTAGAAGTATTATAACGCCGTCTGTATAACAGACTGGTTGAAGTCCTTCATTGGTGAGGGCTGTAAGGAGACTGCGTATCATCGTAACCCATAGGAGAGGCGATGAAATGCCCCCTGAGGTATACCACGATTTACCTTGTCTCTGATTTTTACGTCATATGACCCACAAATAATCCACCTATTTCTTAGCATATTGTTGATCCAGTTTATCAGCGCCCGGTTAACCTGAAACTCGTCTAAGGACTGGATAAGTGTATCGGTCTAAACGTTGTTAAAAGCGCCTTCAATGTCTATACAAACGGCAAGTGTGTACATTTCTTCACTGAAGGACTGTTCTATGTGGTGTACTACCTCATGTAGAGCTGTTTCCACTGATCTTCCTTTAACATATGCGTGTTGCTTGAATTTTAGCTTGTCATGGATTATCTTACTTTTGACCATGTCGTCAATTATACGCTCCATTTTTTTTAACAGGAAATAAGTTAGGCTAATGGGTCGATAAGCCTTTGGGATCGTATAACTCGCCTTGCCAGGCTTGGGTATGAAGACCACCCTTGATTCCTGCCAATTTTTTGAGGTATATGCATGAGTTAGGCATGCAGTGAAAATTCCAACCAGATGAGTTAATACCAGGTCCACCTCATTCTGAAGAAGCGCTAGAAATATTCCGTCCGGTTCCGCAGCCTTGAAAGGAGAGAAGCTTTTTATTGCTTCTTTAAACATAGCATCCGTAATAGATACTTGGTGCATCACATTTTCGTCCAGCATTACCACTCGGGAAATGAGTTTTCATCAAAAGCCTTACTTTACCATCTATAGTTTCCATCCTTTTACCCGTTTCATCCATCCAGTGTTTCGGTTTGGATATGAATTTTTGAGAGGACTTCTTCTTTAAACATGCTGTTAACGCTGTATACCTGATCACAGAAAAGCCTCCATGAGTTACGTTCCGCCAGTCTAATGATTTTATTGCATTATTTGAGTCTTCTGTGGTAGTCGTCCCAATATACTGATAGCTTTTTACGTCGAGCTCTGTTGTAAAGTCTGCGGACATCCTTGCCAATCGAGCGAATTCGCCCTGTCATCCAGGGTTTCTCGTAGACAGATTTCCTTTCTCGAAGTGGGCAACTATCTTGGAATGATTTTACAAGAGCCTCCGCAATCCTCCTCAGATTGATATCAATGTCTTCTGTACTTGCATAATCGTGTTTAGGCTGGCCCAATCGATTTCTAAGTAGATTGCCGAATTTAGTCCAGTCGGTTTTAGCCTTATTACGGAAACTTATTGGGTCAGGCGGTGGCCGTGCAATTTTAAACCTTATATAACGGTGGTCCGATTAGGAGTGTTCATCCGAAACCCTCCACTCATCGATCTCATCAATGAGGTTTTCTAAGCATATTGTTATATCTAATACTTCTTCCCTATGTTGACAGTTAGGAGATCGTTAGTATTCAAAAATTCTATAAGGGCTTTTGCCTCAATCATTGTCTTTCCAGTAAAAGTTTCCTTTGGGAGTCGTCTATCCTATTTGGTTGCACTCCCTCTTTATTTGGTAGTGAGTCTTTCTCCTCCTTTCGTTTACTACCTATTACACACTCTTCAAGTAGACCTCTTTGGGAGGCGGTGTTACTTTTTGTCGTTCCCTCTTTGTTTGATTCTTTATGTACCTATTCCTATCACCACTATTGCTGGGAACATTCTGCAAACTTGGTGATATTATCGGCAATTTGGTAATGTTATCGACCTCTTTTTGGAAGGCGGTGTTGTTTTTTGTCGCTCCCTCTTTGTTTTGAGTTTTTGTGCTCCTCTTCATATCCTTATCACCACCTTTGCTGGGAACTTTCTGCAAAATTGATGATGTTATCGGCAAATTGGCGATGTTATCGACCACTTCCACCTCACTTTTTGGAATTGTCTCACTCGCTTCTTTCTGTTCACTATTTTCGTTTGCCACTGCAGGCGGTACGTTCGTGTTTGGGCTCGACAGTGGGGGTTTTTCCAATCTTAAAGAAGATTTTCCAAATCCCGAAAAATGCCATGCCTCTTGTCTTGATAAGGCTATCCCTGGAATACGGGTCTATGCCTACCACCAGGAGAGAACCATCTGGATAATTTTTCCTGTGGAAGACTACCCACTTCGCCACATTTAGGTTCGAATATTGTTTGCCAATGACGCCGAGTATGCGCTCTGACGGTAACTTACTTGCCCATCATCTGACATAGAAAGATGTTTTTATGAGTACAGGGATGTCGCTTTTCCTTACCAGTTTCAGCTTTGCGCCGTCCCATGGTGAGGGGATGCTCTCCACTAGTTTTTCGAGGACATCGACACAGCATTCTGATGCCAGCTTCAGCATCAAAACGCCCCTCTCAAACTTGCAACTCATTACTTGGATTGTTGGTCCATCATTAGATTCGAGAATGTTGTCCAATACCTTTGTGTTGAATAAATCTTCGAAGATACTCTTTTGCTCTTCGGGAATTCTGCCAGATGCACTACTGCTATCGATTATGGCATAGTGTAGTTCGTCCTGGTGCTATCTTACCCTTTTTTATAGCCAGCTTGCTTTTTCCTTTAGGATGGGTCTTTTTGTTTGAGGCCCCCTCATTATGGATGGTTTGGTGGACTTGCTCACCTTTTCCACACCTTCCACCATTAACGGATTCTGACTAGATACTCATATTTTGGTAGATTGAAAAGGTTTCTCCGAAGTGATGGGTGTCGGTGGGGTTTTTTCTTCTTAATTGATTTCGCATCGCTATGCTCTTCGGGAGATCTGACTCTTTTAATAGATGTAGAAGAGTCAGATTCATCCTGTAATATCTTCTGCCGGTTCATCTTATTCAGTTTCCCTCTTTGTGCCCCTGACAGTATTTTCCGATTTTCAACAATAGTAATATTGTTATCACTTGATGACTCAGAGTCTGAGTTCCCGCTAGCTTTTAAAAGCTGGGGTTGCTTAGATCTCCCCCTTGGGTTTGCTTTATCTTCCTCATCGTTTCTTTTGCCAAAGGCTAGATGTGCTCTTGTATCTGTTTCGACTACGGGATCCGAGGCACCCAACCCCGTAGAAGTTACTTGTTCACGATTGTTTGATAACGACGACACGTGACTCGCGAGTAAATCAATGCTTTCCGCCGGTACTGGGTTTTTTTTTCCTGCGCCGTAGTATCATTTACTTCATCTGGGTTAATTATAAATTTTTGGGAGAGACCCCCATAGTCAGTATTTGCCCGTAATAGGTACGTCGATGTTGGCCTTCCAGACTACTTCCAAAATAGCTGTCCTGGGACCGATGCAACAAATTCAACCCCCACTTTAAGAACAACACACCTTGTGGTTGCGTAGTAGGTAGGTAAATAGGTACTGCGTAATAGGTTGGAAAAACTATCCGCTCTGCAATAACATGTCCGTTCGCTACGACTGGCGGCGACTGAAATGAAGCAATTAAAGGCGGCGTTATTGATGTGAACAATTGTTGAACTATTCCAACAAACACTTCAGCATATTGCTTAATAATTCATGATTGATTTATTGAGTATACCCACTTTAGTGGAACTGTCCATAAAATCATTTGAATTATATTACTAATACTTACTTTGTACTAAATTTTAATGAATAATTTTTAAATAAAAAACAGATAAATAATTTTTATAATTATATAAATCGTCTTTATTTATTTATTTATATTAATTAATAATAATATAATTATGGGAGCGTAGGACAAATTTATAACTACTAGTTTAAAATAATTTTATTTAAAATTATTATGCTACCACATTATGCTATCATCATTAAATTCAACTTCCATTTCATTTTCATTATTTACATTGGAGTATATTTTATGATGCCCCCATGCATATGTATTAATTTTATCAGACTTTATTTCACGTTTAGTATCTACATGACTAAGAAATACTTTGGTTAACATATGTGTATAAATGTTGTGTAACTTAGATATTAAATTTAACATACTTTCTATCGTTTTTATACCCTCCACCATAGGATGGGGGGTATATTCAGTTTGTCACTCCGTTTGTAACACCTCTAAATATTGATCTGAGACCCCATAATCGTCGTAAAATTCTAAGACGATTTAGCCATGTCCGTCCGTCCGCCTGTTGTAATCACGCTACAGTCCGTAATAATAGAGCTAGATTGATCAAATTTGGTATAAATATTTCTTATAGTATATAGGTTGTTTGGGATTGCAAATGGGCCTTATCGGTCAATGTTTTGATATAGCCCCCATATATAGCATCCAACTTTTTGTGATTCCTACTGTTCTCATCTACTATATTTTTTGTGTTTTTCGGTGTTATTTTCTTTATGTTAAAGTTATTTTGTGAGGTCACATGCTATATGAACTTAACGCTTTTACTTGTTTTTTTCTCAAATAAGCATTGTTTATAATTATTATTTCTATACCCCGACATGACACATTTCTTAACACCTTTTGCTTTTTTAACTTCGATCCCATCTTCCACTGTATATGAATACATTTTGGGTCCCAATCCTTCAAATTCTTTCATAATTTTTCCGCAATTCTCATCTTTCATTAAACCTATTTTCTTTTTGTTTACTAAAGGTAAGTTGAAAATGTCACCCGATGGATAATCAGAAGTATCGAAATTTTCATTTAATTTATCACGAATATCATTATAAAAATCTTCGGTATAAATAGTATAAATGAATGAGTCAGTATCCATATAATTTAATTAAAATTTATCAGTGAACGTTTCTTTCATAAAACCATAGTGGAAATCATACATTTTCCACCTGGCTGACCAGGGCTGTGGAGTCGGAGTCTGGGAAATTTGCCCGGAGTCGAAAAATTATGGTCGACTCCGAGAAGTAGTGTGCAAAACCTACTAATATTGTGTATTCGAAGCTTTTAACCAAATATTTCAGTATGATATGAAAATATTTATAAAGTTGAGTTGTGTATCGTAGACCTTCTATGTTATTTATTTTGTTGTATTTAGTTAGGCTGTAGGTCATACCTTATCTCAAAAACCACGGATATTAACAAAGTATGTAGATGACTTATTTTGCATTTTAAAGAAAGACAGCGGAAACGATATTTTGAACGCACTAAATGCGTATCACAAACAAATACAATTTACAATGGAAGAGGAAAAGGAAAATAGCCTACCATATTTGGATACAATAGTTTTCAGAAAACGCTGAAACGCTGAAGTTAGATTGGTATCAGAAACCAACGGCCTCAGGGAGACTACTCAACTTTAATTCAAAACACCCTAGACGTACAATTATAAATACAGCGACGAACTTCATCAATAGAGTTCTAACAATTAGTGACAAGGAATACCATAAGGCAAACAAACGTCGAATAAGGGACATACTTTCAATGAACGATTTTCCAAAGAAAACAATAAACAACTTAATAACCCGCTCTATGCGAAACAAAATAAGGAATAACGAAGAAAAACAACAGAAAATATACAAATCAATGACATACGTCCCTGGATTCTCCGAACGCTTAAAACATTCGGACATGCATGACAAGCAGAAATATGAATTGGCCCACAAATCCCATAACACATTAACACATCTGTTTAGCCAGACAAAATGCAAAATTAAAAAGGAAGAAAAGGCTAATGTGGTATATAAAATAACTTGTAACGGCGACGAGTCTAACGTATGCCAAAAGGTATACGTTGGTACGAAAAAAACGAAACTGAAGACAAGAATATCATCGCATAAGACGGAACACAAAACACTTGGCAAACCAATCGAGCAGAAAACCGCACTCGTAGCCCACTGTACCTTGACAGGGCATAAGCCGAATTTTGACGAAGTTGATATATTAGTGGAAGAGAGAAATTATGCGAGACGATTAACGTTAGAGATGTTACACATCACTGACGTCAGAGCGGAAAAAAGACTCAACTATAAAAGAGACACTGACGGATGCGCTAAAATTTATAGACATACAATTGACAAGCATAGACAAACACTCAAACAGTAACCGAAAAGCTTCAGCAGGTGAACAGTGTTTTTCTGCGATATAAATGTAACTTTTTGTTTAATTAATGTATGTAAAAATAATGTTGTTTACAATTTGTTTAGTTATTAATGTTAATTTGGTGTTTCAATGTAATAGATCCCTGAAGATGACCAGCGAAGTTGGTCGAAATATTGGAGAAGAATAAAAATAAAAACAAACAAATAGAAGCATTTTTTCTTTTATTTGTATGACCTACAGCCTAACTAAATACAACAAAATAAATATTTATAAAGTTAACCAAACTATCGAGTTTATATGGAAACAGTTTTAGGAAAGCTCCGATAATATTTAGCTAACAAAATAATTATTTGTGCAAGACTATACACTATTCCTAAGCGTGTATAAAACATGTAAGGAAAGGCCGAGCAAAGCCAACTATGTTGTAGCATACAACTTGAGTTTATCAGAAGAATTATTCAACTGAAAACGAATTGAAATAATTATGTTTATCGGAAGGAATAAACAGCATCAGCACGCATCTGTCCAGCCTTATTGCTCGTCGGTGGGGTGGGTTTTGGCTGCTTTCCAACCTAAGGCTGCTACTATTAAATAAAGTTGTTTAGCGTGCTTAAAATTGATTCTTGTAGACACAAGGAGAGGGATAGTAAAGTCTATGATCTGCTTTACTAACCCTAACTCATAGTTCCGGCCGCTTAAAATAAATCAGACATTTAATTTAGTCTTAGCACATGATTTTTGATTTCAAATATTTATTTACACACAAATTCATTTTGGTTATATTATTGCTATTCAAAAATGACGGGAGCTTAACTTAGTTCGGTTTCGGTGAAACATTTCAGAATATACATATTTTAATTAATTAAAAACATCTAAAATGTATTTTACCAAAGTAAATATTATATTAAAGTAAAGCTTAATGTATTGGAGAGAACAAAAATAATTGCGAATCGAATGGATAAGCGGGAAATAGTTTTAACAACACTGGAATTCATACCAGTTAACGAAAGAAGTAACAATCACCTTATGAGTTCACCAACCTTTAACTCTCTATATATGCATCTCATGTGTATATGTGTATAGGTATGTATATTAGCACAATTAAAGTTTTAGTTGTTCATGTGCGAATATAAATTAAACAAAATTTATAAATTCAAGAGATTAAATGTTCATAAAATAAACTTTTAACAATTTGTTAATAAATCGTAATGTGTTTCGGCCAACAAAAAGACAAATTAGATTCAATTTACGGATGTATATTCTGAACCGTTTAATATTGCATTACATCAACAAACTAACAATGATTCTCAAACCTCCATTTCACGTAAATATATGGTTTGAGTCTATGGTGTTTAAAATTCGATAAATTAATATGGCATTTAGTGAATATTTGGAACGAGCATATTGTACTTTATAAAATAAGCTTTGTTTATTTTATTCTTTTGAATCAATACGAAACTAATTAAATTTGACAATTATTAAAGAAAAAAAAATGTTTTTGGAACTCTCTCACTTATTGCGAGAGAACGAGAGAGCTATTGCGGTAAATAGGCTCTCACTGTATACATCTCGTAGTGAGGAAGTTCCATCATACGTAATTATAAATAAAATGCTCACTTACTTGTAACCACGATCCAACGCTGAAAGGCCTTTCTTGGTGAGATGGTGGCAGTGAAGCCCAGTCGATGGTAATTTGAGCTGCAGTTCTCAAGTAGTCGTAATCACTTTTTTTATGTTATCATTCTTTGATTGATGTTTTCATATACATATATTTTATATATTCAAAACAGTCTTATTTCGCAACAATTTGCCCAATTTTGTTTCAATTTATGAAGATATATTTTTTTCAATCGAATCGACAAAAAACATGATTTCTATACCTGACACACACAATACATACAATTAGTATTTCTCTTAAAGCATCGACGAAAATCATTGTAATATGAGATACTAACGCCCAGTTCCAAACCGGATGTTAAAGTGTTCCCAGGGGGCCCGGCCCCCCCCCCCCCCCCCCGAAGTTTTTCAAACATAGGCATAAACTGTTTACAGTTTTCAAAATCACTCAAAAAAACACGAAAAATATTTGGAAGGCCGTTAAAAAAAACAATACAAAAGCGTAAAAAATGGTAATAGTAAAAGTAATAACAACTAAAAATAAGAAAAGTGCATGGTTTCCTAACTAAAACTTTTTAAATTATGCATCGATTTTCTTCGGAATGGTCATAACCTTTCAGAGTTTACGATAAAATCACAAAAATATGACAATTATGCGTTTCTAGATGTTTTTATGAGGCTTTTATTTAAAAATTATTAAAATGTTCTCAAAAAATATGATTTTTTGCAATACTTTGTAAGATATAGTCGAAACCGCTGAACGGATGGAAAATTGTATTGTGCGAAGTGGAAGGCTACTTAATTCTGAAGTTTGTAAAGCTTGCCTGAGCCAATTCGGATGAATGGTTCTCTAGTTATGCCATAATATGTGGTTCAACCTCAAAGGGTTGTCTCTTTAAATTCTCGCGATAACCCAGCAAAATCTTGATAAGTACCTGTCATTATTCCCTGCATTACCAAATAATGACATCTCAATATTCGCTGAATTACTTTCGGCTTATTAATAATGACTTACCAATAATAACAGAAATAAGTGATTTTTTTATCAAAATAATTTTTGGCAATTTTGGCTATATGTGGGTTTATGTAGAAGATTTATTTATTTTCAAAAAATTTTCCAAAATACGTGGAAATTGAATGAAAATACCAAAAATATTTACGTATACCGTATGATGTTAGACCGTTGAAGAATTTTTCTCATGGTGGTTTGGGTTCAGAAATTCGAAATATGCGCGACAATATGCCCAAAATTACTTTCAATGGCCATATCTACTACGTATTTTGTAACTTATTGGTAATGCATTATTCAAGTACTTAAAATCGTGAAAACATAAGCACATATTTATGTGGTATGCCTATGCTACAAATAAGTACTTATTATGCTACTTTATTGTATGATTTTGGGAAGTACTTCCCTCCAATGACATCCCCATGTTAAAATAATGAGAAAAGTGGCTAAATAATAAGTACTTACCATTATCGAACTTTGCTTACTCGTCGGATTATTTGGTAATGAGAAATTTTGCTGGGAAGCTGTGATATGGAAAGAAATTAGTGGTTGAACCACATATAGTGGCATAACTCGAGAACCAGTTATCCGATTTGGTTGAGGAAAGTTTTAAAGAAGTAAATATTAAGTAGCCTTCAACTTCATATAATACCATTTCCCATCCGTTCAGCGGTTTCGACGATATACGAGTATTAAAAAATATTGCAAAAAAATGTGATTTTTTGATCAAATTTTAATATTTTTAAAATAAAACTTCCATAAAATAATCTAAAAATGAACAAATGTTATATTTTTATGATTTTATCGTAAAGTCTGTTCGGTCATGAATTAAACGATCCCATTCCGAAGAAAATCGATGCATAATTTAAAAAGTTATAGCTAATTTAGTAATTTAGTGCAGATACTGGCCACAATACCTGTGACAACGGCATCTGCTGAGCGAAGTTTCTCGACGTTAAGAAGAATAAAAACTTATCTCCGGAACAGAATGGAAGGAGAAAGGCTATCTTATCTGGCTTTGATGTCTATATACAAAGATGAAGTCAAAATCGATGAAATAATTGATATATTTCCTTCAAAAAATCGAAGATTACATTTACCTATACAATAAACGCAGTTTTTAATTGTTCATCTTTGTTATGGAAAAAAAGGTTGGGCCCCCCGAACCAAAATCCTGGATACGTCCCTGCACACATACATATACAAGCGCCACTACAATGTAATACCGTACAACACCTTTTTAGAGCAGAAAAGCTCAGATATTGTAAATATAAATATGGGATAATAACATTATAAATCTAAACAGAATTTGTTAAAATTCGACAATATGCCTTCTTGGATAAATAAATTCTACCCAATTAATAAAACAATTATTAAATGTGAAATACAACTTCTACAGCGTTGCAAGGCCAAATCTAAAGAAACATTTACAGGGTTGCCCATATTCGACGGACCCATGTTTTTTTTAAAAAAAATCAAAGAAAAAAATAAAAATTTGGCGGTTGGCAATCTTAATCATTTAATTTGTTCCAAGTAGATTTGTTTACATCAATTTTTGAATATGATATCTCTCAAATGGCCGCCTCTGGCGTTGATGGCGTATTGTTTTTGCAGCATTTTCCATCGTTTTCGCCAACATTTCGGCCGGAATAGCGGCTATTTCTTCACGAATGTTGTCCTTGAGCTCTTCTACGGTCCTTGGCTTGTTAACGTAAACCTTTGACTTCAAATATCCCCACAAGAAGAAGTCAGGCGGCGTCAAATCGTGCGAACGCGGTGGCCAGTCCAAATCACCACTTTTCGACATCAAACGGCCCGGAAACAAATTCTTCAGAAAATCGATTGTTATGCGACTTGTGTGCGGTGGAGCGCCGTCTTGTTGAAACCAGAACTGCCTCATACGCTTTCGACGAATAATTGGCATCACAAAATTGGTCATCATGTCGCGATAACGCTCCTGGTTGATGGTAACAGCATGGCCATTTTCGTTTTGGAAGAAAAACGGCCCAATGACCGTTTTCGCACTAACGCCGCACCAAACTGTGACTTTTTCGTCATGAAGAGGCAATTCTTGAATCTCCTGAGGATTTTCAGTGGCGTAAATACGGCAATTTTGCTTATTTACGGTCCCATTCAATGTGAAATGGGCTTCATCGGACATGATAATTTTGTTTTTTGAGTTTTCACAATTGACTTCTTCTGTTGAATGTAAATTTCAACTATTTCAGAGCGCTCGCGTGGCGTGTATTGTTCCATGGTAAAAATCTGCTTGGACTGACGCTTCAAACGCGGTATGTCATTAAGCGATCTGACATCTCTGTCAAAAGTTATGGCGTTGCCAGATGGGTCCGTCGAATATGGGCAACCCTGTATATCTGGGGGCAATATTGAACTCAACCGATATAGGTTTCCTCCCTTGTGTGAAACAGGTCTTATGGTCAAATTTTACCAGGATCGTAGTGAAATTTCTACCTGTACTTAACGAACCACTTAAGACGGACAGACGAACAGCAATTGAGTCTGAGTAGAACGGTGTATTTTAAGGTGTGGTAGCTGTAGTATTTTTTACAAGTCTGCAAAAAAAAAACAATTTATAACCTCCTGTACCATAGTGTGGTGTAGGGTGTAATAACTAACGAATAAACTGGTTGCCTGAAGCGAACCTAATTTCCAAAAATTGCGGTATATTAAAACAGAGGCAGTGATTGGTGAAAATTTTATCATGATTCCATGTTGAAAGAATTGTCATATTAGTTGCAACTTGCAAGTCCAGCGTCGATAAATAAATAATCCAATTTTATTTAATTACTGGTATTGAAAACCTACTTTTATGTGTTTTTTTTTAACAAAGTTATATCTTCTTTTCAATAACATGAAATCATGTGTTAGTAGAAATATTTATAATTTCAGAAATTTATGTTATTTAACTGCCGGAGTCGAATGATTTTAAAATTCGACTCCGGAAGTCGGAGTAGAGAAGTTTTGGCTCGACTCCACAGCCCTGCCCACAGGACTGGGACACATAGAAGGAAGAACTCAAACGGCACAAAAAGAGAAAGGCTCAAAATAAATCCTGAATTGATTTCTGTAGTGGCGTAGAAAGCTCATCCGAAGCTTCAAAGTTACGGAAAATTGTAGCCTCAATACATTGTACTATCAAAAAGATTATAGTTCTTGGACTACGCCCAGTGAGGATTCCCTGGGAGTGTTTCTGGATACACATTTCCCGGGCAACTCTGAAGAGGCATTGACTTCAGTTGGAGATTCCCTTGAAGAGTAGCCTTCAGAGGTCCCCAACGAGATTGTTACCGAATTTGGAATTCTTTGGGATATCAAAAGCTTTAAACCTCTTAAGTCGCCAGAACCAGACAATTTCTCGACGCCGGAGCTACAGGCAGTGGCTGATACAATTGCTCCCTGGCTCCCAACAAAACGGAGAGAAGCCAAGGTTGTTTTCATCCCAAAAGCCGGAAAGCCGTCCCACACTGGAGCTAAGGATTTCCGGCTCCATCTTAATTTCTCCTTTTTTAGATATATGTAGAGGGGGCCTTCAACAACAGCGGCTAAAATTACGGCTTTAGAAACCCTGGGGTTTGCCAGCAGTATTAGTAGGTTCAACGCCCTAAAGGAGGTGCCTTGTCTCCTCTGCTATGGAATCTCTCCATGACCAATATTTTATTTTCTTTGGAGATTATGGGTGTCAGAGTTGTTGCCTATGCAGATGGTGTGGCAATAACTGTTAGAGACTTCCTACAGCATTCCCTTCATACAACTTACTTAGGTATTTTACTAGACAGGAAGTTGCACTTCAAACCCAACATTTTGGAAAGAGCAAATAATACTGTGATAGCGCTATATACCTGTAAAAGGGCAATAGGAAAACGCTGGGGTCTGAACCCGCGTATAGTTAATTGGTTGTATACGGCAGTAGTCAGACCGATAATGCTGAACGTCGTCTGGTAGACAGCTCTGCAGAAATCCACCTTCTATGCGATACTAAACAAGGTTCAGCGAATTGCTGTATCACTGGTGCGCTGAGAAAGAAACCAACTGCGGTTCTAACTGTTATACTTAGAACTTTACTGCTCTCATTTCATATTCATCCCTAGATGATATACTAGTATCAAACCTAACATCTTTGTTTTGAATCAAGTTGCTATCAACGGCTTTTTTGTTTGCTGTTCTATAAAGGTGGAATGCCATTATGGTTTTGTATAAAACCTTTGCTGTCGAAGTTAATGAAAAGTTTTGCATATATATAACCGGTCGACAAAAGCAATTTTTTTCTGGTTTTCCGTTTTTAAGTTCAAAACTTGCTAAATTAATTGCAACTTTTTAAATTTACATCGATCTTCTTCATTTATTCATGACCGATCAGACTTTACGATAAAATCATAAAAATTATTACCATTACAAATTTCTCAACAATTCTAAACGTCGAAGCCGTTGTACGGATGGAAAATGGTAGTTGAAGGCTACTTTATTTTAAATTCTTTGAAACTTTCCTGGACCAATTCTGATAAATGGTTCTCGAGTTATGCCAAAATATGTGATTCAACCTCTCTATTATTTTTATTCTGTCAGAATTTATTTGGTTTAGTACCATGTGTTTCATTTACATTCTGTCTATTGCAAAAATGGAATAGAAAAAATACAAAAATGTTAGCGAGTTTCAAAAATTTTTGAGTAGAATTGAGTGCGCAGTTTCGCGCACTCTATCATCGTCAAAATTCAAACAGACATATGATTATGTAATACAATTGATCATTAAATTGGTGCTCAACCGTTAGTAACGGTCATTTTTCTCAAACTCAAATATTTTGAACCAGTCGTATCCAAATATATTAGTAACAATTTCCATATTAACGACATACATCACCAGATTTCGCCTCTGATTGTCAATTCCAACTTCGACATTAACCGTACCTTTTAGAGGTTATATAGCTCCAATTCCAGTTATCTGTACACTTATAACCCAATCAGAGAACATGAAGCTCCGTCTAATTGAAATTGTTGTTGTAAACTTAATTTCATCATAAGTTTTTCGTTCTTGCCGACATTAATAACGCAGTACAGCATTTTTCAGCTCATTGATTTGGGACTCAATTCTGAGAATTGGACGTGAAGTAGCCCTAAAAATAAGAACTTCTGCGTCATTCGTTTAGTCAAGTTGGCTCAATTAATAATTTAATGGCCATACGAATTATTTTGCTCAAGGTGGATTTTTAGCACTTTTTCTATATTTTAACACGGTTATATCTCGGTATGCCGTACGGAATATCTCTTTGTGTCTGAAGCAAACCTGCGGAACAAACCTACCCGGAAAAAGTGCAGTGCCTTAAAAATCGCGAAAATATAAATGTTTTACCATTTTTTCGCCATTTTTCACCTTTTTTGTTCAATATCTGGATTACAAATCCACAAATACGAGTATTCTTTTTTTTCTTTATAAACTTTATTTTGCTTAAAAATATAAATTCCGATTCATATTCATAACACAGAAAATATGAGATTTTTATATGTTATCTATGCATGGAAACAAAATTTAGAACATTTTCAATTATTGTCAATATCCATCCTCGTTGAGGTTGACGCTTGTGGTTCTGATGATCTTGTTTTCTTCGTAGGTTGATCATATTCATGTTCATCATCCGAGTTAGACATAATATTCAAGGTCATGTTTTGTTCAGTGTGTCCACCAATTTCAGTGTCATCTTTATCTTAGCTGCTTTCATCTTCAAACTGAATAATTATAGAACTCCACCAACAAACCTCCGCAAGCAATGCATCTAATTTTTTGCCTTTGAATCACTTTTCCATTGGCATGGTCACCTGATGGAACCTCTCTCCTTGGTCGTCCGATTCCTGAGGTAATTGTGCCAAAAAGGTATTAAGGTAGAAATGCATGAAATGTAATTTTAACGTCATGGATGCTTTGATTTCTTCAATATAATACTCGGTTCTTTCCTAAAACGCCTTCGATGTCTTGTTTCAATGCGTCCCATGCACATTGGTGGTTATAATGGTTCGAAAGCATATTTGTGAAAGATTTGCTTTTCATTAATTTTCGTATATCCGGTGAATACATGTTTTGAAAAAAAAACGTGTAAAAGCGTTAAGTTCGACCGTGCCGAATCTTATATATCCTCCACGGATTGCATTGCATTCAATTCTATTACTGAAAAATCTTTGGATATGGAGCAAGTCATGAAACGATCCTTTTTGTTTAAGCAAATTACAGTTTGTACCAAATATTTATGGCTCAAATTAGCATATTTGAGAGAGGTAGCTCTCAAATATGCTAACAAAAATTAACAGAATATAAATTAATTTGTATAATTTTTATTGATATGAATTCTTTGCCAAAATATAATACCATCTGCAAAATTTCAGATAAATTGCTTAGAAAATGTGACGTTTATAGCTTAAACAAGCCTTTTTGGGAGCGACATCTATAGGTGGACTATTACAAAATATGAACCGATTTGTAAAATGTTTTGCTGTGATGAATTCTTGTCAAAATAGAATACAAACTGCAAAGTTTCAGCTAAATTGCTTTAAAAATGTGGTATACGTAGTATGTTCAAAAAAATTTGGGAATTTTGTATTTTTTCAAAAAGTATTTATTTATTCCTGAATATCTATTTTGTCCCCTTCAAAGGTTATCAGGTTGTTTATTCAGGTAAAATTGTTTCCTTATAGACTAAATTTCTTTACATTTTAGAGATGGTTCAGAAAACAAACCTTACAATCGTATAAAGCAATCGATTGACAAACGGTTTTCAATATGATTATCTTATTTGAAATATTTAATTCTGACTTTCTGTTAATAATGGGATACAGTAATTTGATGGCAACATTCATCTTTTTGATAATATGAGTGACGTGATCACTGAAAGTCAGACGTGTGTTCAGAAATACGCCAAGATATCTAAGAGAGTTAGACCATGCAATTTCTGTACCATTCATTAAAATATTTGTACCAGGAATAAAACAAGATTTTCTTTTTCTTGTGAAAAAGATTGCTTGCGATTTTACAGTATTTATTTTAATCTTCCACTTATTTGAAAACTCAACTATCCTTTCTAAGAAATGTTGGATTTTGCTAATGATGTCCTGTGCAAATAAACCAGAACATAAAACTGCGGAATCATCAGCAAAAAAAGCGTATTGACAATGAATGGTCTGGGGAAAATCGTACATATATAAAATATAAAGAATTGGACTTAAAACTGACCCTTGGGGAACGCCGGCAGAGATAGCAAAACGTTCTGAAATTTCGTGATTAATTTTAACACAAAACGATCGATTAGTTAAGAAAGATTGTACGATTTTAACTAAGTATTTTGGAAAATTTAATTTCAGTAATTTAACAATAAGTCCATCATGCCAGACGGTGTCGAAAGCTTTCTCAACATCTAATAAGACCATCGCAGTTGAATTTCCGAGATGAAATTGTTGTTTGACGTGGTTTTTTATACGCATAACTTGATGTGTTGTACTATGACGAGGTCTGAAACCAAATTGTTCCTGTGGGATTATCCTATTTTCTTCAATAAATTGCCAAAGTTTTGTTTTAATAACATTCTCCAGCAGTTTGCTAATGTTACTAAGTAGACTTATAGGCCTATAGCTACTCAGAAGATTTGTTGGTTTTCCTGGTTTCAAAATTGGAATAATTCTAGCAATTCGCCATTTTTCGGAAAATATTGAAATTTTAGACAAACATTGAAGATATCACAAAGTCGTGATAGTGCAGGAGTCGAAAGGTTTTTTATAAAATCATTTCTAACATCATCCAAACCAACTGATTGCTTAGACTTCAAACGTTTTATTATATCCTTTAGCATTCCTACAGACAGGGGCATGGATTGAGTCGGCATTGAAAACTGTGAGGAATTAAAATCGGTTAAAACTTGAAGTACCTCTGTCTCCGTAATCTGACATCTAATTTGATCTGATACATGATGATTGAAAAGAAAATTTTTGGCGAAAGCGTTTGCCTTGTGTGAATCAGTCATAATTGAACCATCAGAATCAGATATAACGGGTATACTCTGCACTTCTTTTTCAACATTTTAGATATATTCCAAAACGGTTTGGAACGGACATCCAAGTTTGAGAGTTTTCTGTTCCAGCTTTCATTTCTGTAGCACCATGTTTCATACTTTACAAGTTTATCATATTTCTTGAATAAAATATGATCAATCGGCTGTCTATATCTGTTCCATTGCCGTCTATAATAATTTCTTCTAGCTATTGTATTTATAATATAGTCAGGTAGTTTGATGAAATTATTTCTGGTTACCCTCTTAGGCGTGCTGTAATCTATTGCTTTTGTAATAGCATTGGAAAAGTTAAGAATCGCAAAATCAATATCATCGATACTCAGCATGGTGTTCTTGTTTA
This sequence comes from Eudasyphora cyanicolor, assembly GCA_963930755.1. Lineage (NCBI taxonomy): Eukaryota > Metazoa > Arthropoda > Insecta > Diptera > Muscidae > Eudasyphora > Eudasyphora cyanicolor. The sequence continues at coordinate 150,770,267 of OZ005734.1, read as the reverse complement.
TGGGTTGTAAAAGGGATGAATTGATACTCGATCTATATCTTCTCCAATTTGTGCTTCTGAAATTATAATTAAAGTTTTGAAGTCTTGCGGTTGTTGTGGCTAAAACAGAAAAAAGAACTGGAAGATGGTCAGAACCTAGCGAATTTGAAACTGATGGGTAGTTCATAAAATGCGGTACATTCGTTAATATGATGTCTAAAACTGACGGGCTAGATCTTGCTGCACTTGGAATGTAAGTAGGGTTATTTGGAAAGCGAATTGCAAAAGGAAGAGATAAAGTAAGGTCCGACAAAATATTACCCCACGAATTTGCTTTTGAGCAACCCCAATCCCGATGCCTGCAATTTAAATCTCCACATAACATATAGTTGCCACCAATCCCCAAAAGCTTTCTTATGTCGCTTTTGAATATCGATTGTGATTTACCTGTTGAACGGCCGCCTGGGAAATATACACAAGCTACCTTCAATATATCCGTGTCATTAATATAAAGCTCAATTAAAACATTTTCGATTACACTGCGCAACTGTCTGAATGTTAACTCATTCTTAATAATTATAGCCACACCTCCTCCACGATGGTTTTGGCGGTCAAGACGGAAACAATTATACAAGGGGTGAGATAATTTTAGATTAGGTTCTAACCATGTTTCGGTGACCATACAAACATCTATACATTTATAAGTTAAGAAATTAGAAAATTCTATGATTTTACCTCGGATGCTCCTTGCATTCCATAACATACAACTAATGGTAGTATCCATAATTATTTATAAATATTAGAATATAAATATTTGATTGTTAATTGAGTTATAACATGAAATTGCTGTTCTTTTGTCTCACATACTCTTAAATTAGAGATCATTTCCACGGTAAGTTGAGTGATTTTATTTTCTGTGAACAGATTGTTGTTGTTTTTTAGTTGAGAACTATAAGAAGTACTGGGTGTAGTCATGAAGTTGTTGCTGTTAAGACTTCGGTTGTAATGAATTGGGGTTTTTTGCTGTTGAAACTGTTGACTTACATTGTTTCGAAAGCTAGCTGATGGTGTTCTCAGTTGCTCTTGTTTGTTGACAGATTGTTTACTTGTGTATTTGCTCATAATTTCCAAATATGTTGATCTGTTTGGGCAAGAGATATCAGTAGATTTGTGAACTCCATTGCAATTGGCACATTTTGCGATGTCCACAGATTTGCAACTGTCTGTTTTGTGCTTTCCGGCGCAATTGACACATCTTGTTTGGACTGAACACCATTTCTCGCCGTGTCCAAACATTTGGCAGTTTCTGCATTGGACAATCTTATCTTTTACCTTTCTCTGATGCTCCCATTTGACAATTGTACGGAAGAGGCAATTATGGTTTCTCTTAAGATCGCCCAACTTAAGAGATCCGTTCTCGAAGTGAACGATGGAAAGAGTGTCAACAAATCCATGATATGTTTTTGTAACCACTCTGACGTTAGAACATTTCAATCCACGAGAGATCAGTTCAGCTTTCACCTCCGCAGCCGTTTTAGCATCCAATCCAAAGACAATGGTTTTAGATTTCTTGTCATGGGTGAAGAATTGACATTGATTCTCCTTCAAAATTGTTTGTACAGCAGCATATAATGTGGATGTTTCGCAAAATATTTTTACGCCAATAGAGATTTTTTGAGACGGTAGTTTGTTGTTGTTGTTGTAGCAGCTTGGAGACGCTGAGTTGATAATCCTTAAGTCTATTTTTAATACAGACTTCGTTCCGGCATATATCCAATTATCGCGGGAACCTTATGTTGTTTTCATCCACTCAATGTTGTCCGGTTGTAAATTAACATACGTCTGTTAATATCAGGGAATGGATGTTATTTGAGTGTTGCCGTTTCTATTCTCCACTAGAAGCGCTACATTTCTGTTAATAGTCGTCATGATGTTATGTCTATTTTTAGCTTCCCTGTTGACTTGTGTGATCAGATGTTGTTGTAGTGGTAGTGCGACCGGTGAGTTATTTTTAGCTGCAGAAACTCGAATTATGATGAAAATATGAAATGTTGATGTTAAATTTTTCCGGTGCCATGGCTGGGAGTTGAACCAAGCACCTTCGGGATCCAAGTCTAACGCACTAACCACTAAGCTACCGAAGGCCATTAACCCTTGCCGGATAGAAGAGAGTGAATGTTTTGGGTAGATTGACCCAGTACCTTAATAGGAGGAAAAACCTCTTTTATTTTCTTTTCAACGGCATCAGTAACCATCTCTGGCTCATCATCATCCAAACAAGCCTGTAAAGGCATGTAAAAGTTTTTCCGCGAAGGTCCAGGGTCGTCTGGAGCTCCTCTCTTCTTTCCACCAGGCGGCAATTGGCACAGTACTTTTTTGTATGTAATCGCAACAAAAAAGTAAAAGTACACACGTCTATGCGATAGCGAAGCAGGATAGAGACTGTTCCCTTCAAAGTAATTCCCCTCGGATATAATACACTTCTGCCAAAAGTTTTTTCCAATCCTCGAAGCACTTCAAATAATAATTTTTTGTGATCTTGTTCAGCTCCTCCTTCGATTCTGTCTTTATCTCCTCAATCGTGGCGTAGTGTAGTCCTTTCATGGGCCTTTTCAGTTTTGGGAACAAAAAATAGTCACAGGGGGCTAGGTCAGGGGAATACGGTGGCTGCGGCACCATTACTGTGTTGTTTTTGGCCAAATATTCGCGCACAAGCAACGATGTGTGTGCAGAAGCGTTATCATGGTGCAAAAGCCAGTTTTTGTTCTTCCACAAATCCGGGCGTTTTTGACGGATTGCTTCGCGCAATTTGCGCATTACTTGCAGGTAATATTCTTTATTGACCGTACTACCCTGTGGCAAGAACTCATAATGCACCACGCCCCTGCAATCAAAGAAAACTGTGAGCTCGGGCGTCCGGCACGCTGTTCGTCCTTCGCATCTTCTCGGCCCTCTTAGAACATTTTATACCACCGATAAAATTTGCTTTGGTCCAAGGTAGCTTCACCACATGCCACAGTCAACATTCGGAATGCGTCAGCGCACTTTATTTTTTTTTCACACAAAATTTGATGCAGATTCTTTGATCTATTTTCTGAAATAGATAAAAATCGAAGACAAGTTAAAACACATCCAAGCACAACAGCTGTCAAAAATGAACTAAACATTCAAAATGGCCGACCTTATCAGCATAAGTAAGGGACATGAGTACTAACATAACGCTACAAAAATATCAAAAATCAAATACACGTAGCCCGCGAAAATTAAAAATTCCCGATATTTTTTGAACATACCTCGTATATGGCTCAAAACCCATGTTTTGGAGCGACCTCTATAGGGGAGCTATATCAAAACATTTACCGATATGACCCATTTTCAATCCCAAACGACCTCCCACTATTAAAAGTATTTCTTCCAAATTTGATCAACCTAGCTCTATTATTACAAATAGACCCAAACTCGTTTATGCTAACATTGTCCCAAGTTATTCGTGGAATAAAATTCAGATCTTAGTCCATATTGAAATTACATAAACTTTTTTTAATAACTTCATAACATTAATATGACTAAGTTGTAAAAAAGTTAATTTGCAAATGAGTTTTAGTTTATGCAATAAACGTATATTGTAAGTGACATTGATTAATGCCAATATGCAATGGTATTTAAACTATTTTTCGGAATGTGTATCCCTATTTACATGTTAATTATTATGTTGATTAAATACTATATTTAATATAAGTATATTAGGTAATGTATAAAAAGAAGTGCCAAGTGAACATAAAGTTAGTTGTAAAAGACTTACCAATTAATATCCAATGTTAACAGCAGGCCTGATGTTGTATCTGGATGCAAGTAAAAATAATTAAAATGTCCACCGAATATGTTGACTAATTCGTTTTCGAAGTACTTAATTAATTGTAAGTGAGTTTGGTTTGCATGAGACAATATAATAAAAAATATGGTCTCCTAGTTGACCAATTAAATAAAACTATGGATCTTGATTCTAATATATTCAATTTTTGATTCTGGATCTGTTGAAGTCCAAAGGAGCCAATGACGAAGAAAATAATAGCGGATTATATCCTTGGACACAGCTAAATTTTCATTTGGGTAATTTCATATGCGTATGTGTCTCAAGAAGCCAGTTGATGCTTGCAAAAATTAAAGCTGAGGATGGTTTTCGATTCTCTCATTGCAAGATATATTTATGATAATCCATTATCTGTTATCGTTCCAAAATCAGAAATGTTAAGCGCCATTCATAAACGTAAATGCTTTATGGATTTTGGCGATATTTAGAATTATGTATATACATGCGGGATATCAAAAATCTCACTACCTAATTAAAATATTAAGAAAAGTTATACATATTTCTTTATACATACACTTTACCTCCCGATTGTTGCAAAAAGTACTAGCGAAGATTCGATAAATAATTAAAATTAAAATTCTCTTTACAAAAAATTCCAAACTTTTTCTTATGAACAAAGGTTTATGACTTTCTTCGGAAACAAATTTTCGAGAATGAAAATAAAATTTATTTTCACGAAAATATGTATTGAAAACTATTGTTATTTTCTACTATGCCTACCTAAAATATTATATAAGAGAAATCAAGCAAAATAATGATAGTGCTTTTCCAAATCAGAAACAATTCCTCACATACACCCCCTCCCAAGATCAGACATAGTGATTGTAAATCCCGAAGACTGATTCCCAAGGCAACCTACTACGGAATTGGGACCCATTATCTGTCACAATCGTTTCTGGAACTCCGTAGCAATTAAAAACTTCGCTGCGCAGTTTATAATATCCTTGGAAACAAATTTGCGTAGTGGTCTTTAGGTTTAGGTTTAGGTTAGGGTGGCAGCCGTATTTTTTATACAAGCTCACATAGACCAGTATAGGTCCCTAGTGTTACCACGGGCTGAAATGCCCCTCATCGAAACCAACCTGTTTGATATACAAATTTGTCGATATTACGAATATCGGTACTGGAAAGATCTGTTAGGCTGCCTAGAACAGCCGACCCCAGTATGTCCAGTCGTCGTTTACTCAAAGCGGGACAGTCGCAAAGCAAGTGCTCAATGCTCTCCACTTCTTCCTCATCTCCACAGCTTCGGCAGAAGTCATTGGAGTCAATACCCAATCTTTTGGCGTGTTCGCCGATCAAGCAGTGTCCCGTCAGAACCTGTACTAACGTAGACAATCGTTTCCTCTCTAGTGCGAGAAGATATTTTGACCTTCTCAGGTCATACCTTGGCCAGATTTGTCTAGCTACCCTGCAGGTGCCGATTTCTGTCCATCTTTCGTTGGACTGCCTGATTGCCTCTTGCCTAAGCCAAAGCTTGCACGTGGATAGTGGCGCACCAATATATGCAAATTCTTCGAGAATTTGTAATGTCGTCCCTTTCCTAGCAAGTTCATCGGCTTTGCAGTTCCCCGGGATATCCCTATGCCCAGGCACCCATACGAGGTGTATGTTAAACTGCTCAGCCATCTCGTTAAGAGATCTGCGGCAGTCGAGGGCTGTTTGTGAATTTAGGGATGTTGCCTCCAGAGAATTGATGGCAGCCTGGCTGTCCGAGTAAATGACAACGCCAGTGTTGGTTACTATGTTGCGACTCAGCCACTTGGCTACTTCCCATATTGCCATTATTTCGGCTTGATAGACACTGCAGGTATCTGGTAGTCTGTGAGCTATATCCAATCTAAGCTCTGCACAGTGTACTCCGAAGCCAACCTTTTCATCAAGCTTCGAACCATCCGTGTAAAAGTGGAGATGGTTTCTATTACCTGGTTTTCTTCCAACCCATTCATCTCTCGCGGGAATCATAGTGATGTAATTTCTCTCGAAGGTGTACACCGTTGGTATATAGTCCACTCGGTCGGTTACCATAGCACTACACTTTGATATTCTCATGTGACCGTAGTTTTTGTACCTCCACATTGATAAGCAGTTTAATCTTATTGCCGCTTTGGTTGCAACTTCTCTCGCCACAATATTAATCGGCAGTATATGGAGTAGGGCTTGTAGAGACTCGGTCGCTGTAGTCCTTAAGGCTCCGCTTATGCTCAGGCAGGCAGTTCTCTGAACCTTTGTTAGTAGGTTGGTGATGGTTAGTTTGTCAGTTGCCGTCCACCATACCACAATGCCGTATAGCAGTATAGGACGAACTACTGCTATATATATCCAGTGGACGATTTTAGGAGAGAGGCCCCACCGCGACCCTACAGCCTTTTTGCAGGAATATAAGGCGACGTTAGCCTTCCTTACACGTTCCAATACATTAAGTCTAAATAACAGTTTTCTATCTAGAATTATTCCTAAAAATTTTGCACTTTCAGAAAAGACTAGATCTGTTCCATTTATCCGAGGTGGAGGGTGCACATGTGGGACTTTATTCATCCTAGTAAAGAGAACCAATTCTGTCTTGTTTGGGTTTATACCCAAACCGCTGCTTCTGGCCCATCTAGCCAATTTGTTCAGAGCCACCTGTAGAATGTCTCGGAGGACGTTTTCGAATTTGCCACTCACTGTGATTGCAACGTCGTCCGCATATGCCACGACCTTGCAGCCACAACGTTCTAGATCTAGCAGAATTTCATTCACCGCTAGGTTCCAAATTAGTGGAGACAGTACTCCTCCTTGTGGGGTCCCTCTGTTTACAAACCTTGTTAGAGTTGTGGACCCAAGACATGCTGTTATGCGTCTTCTGTTGAGCAGACTTTGAATTAGTCTAATCAAACTAAAGTTAACATTAAGATGTGACAGTGCAGCAATTACTGCATCTGAGTGAATGTTGTTAAAAGCCCCTTCTATGTCAAGAAATGCCACCATGGTGAATTCCTTGAAATGCAGGGACGATTCGATAGTGCTCACAAGTTCGTGCAGGGCTGATTCTGTAGACTTCCCCTTATTATAAGCATGTTGGTTCACTGATAGGAGTTTTGTATCCAGGTTTTCCCTAATGAAATAATCTAAAAGTCTTTCCAGACCTTTCAATAGGAAGGAGGATAGGCTAATTGGTCTGAAGTCTTTTGGCCTAGTGTGTGATATCTTCCCCGCTTTTGGTATGAATACCACTTTGGTATCCCTCCATCGATTCGGGATGTATGAAAGCCTGATACAGCCTACATAAATTTTCTCCAGCCAGGGGATAATGTATTTCAACATTTTCTGCATTTCTGCTGGAGTGATGCCGTCTGGTCCAGGTGACTTGAAGGGCTCAAAGCTATTAATAGCCCAGCTTATTCTGGATATCTCAGTCAACAAGCTAGCGACGCTCGCAGTCCACTCGCACTCTTGTTGGTCCTGCTGATCCTCTGGTTCTGTTAGAGAGTTCCCCGGGAAATGTGTGTCGAGCAGTACATTGAGCGACTGCTCGCTGTTTTTGGTCCAATTATTTGCCTCATCCTGCAAGTAACCCACTGTACAGGGTGAAGCTGATAATATTTTCCTCAGCCTTGCGGCGTCGGAGACCTTTTCCACTTCGCCACAGAAGGTATACCAAGAGCGTCTTTGCGCCTTTCTAAGCTCCTTCTTATAGATCTTGAGTTGCTCTTTATAGGCATCCCAAACATTAGCGACCCCAGTAGATTTAGCCTTGTTGAATAGCTTGTTGCAGGTCTTTTTCATAGCCGTTAGCTCTGAAGTCCACCATTGGGGTTTAGTTTTGCCCTTGTACCTTGTTTTTGGACAGGCTTCTTCAAGGGAACTATTGAATGATGTGGTGATATGCTCGACCAGATGATCCAGACCGGCTTTGTCATTCGGTTCGTACAGAAGTTTGGAGTTGAGGACTTTCTTGAAATTCTTTTCATACAGGTGCCACTTTGTCTTTCTCACATTTCTGTGGACGGCAGGTTCAGGCGCTTTTTCAGCGAGTTTGAACTCAATATAATGGTGATCTGAGAATGAGTGGTCGTCCAGTACATTCCACCCAATAATTTTGTCTGACAGCCGGTCAGTTGCAAACGTTACGTCGAGTACTTCTTGTCTGTCTTTAATTGTAAAGGTCGGTTTATTACCTATGTTACAAATACTTAGGTTGGTAGTTAGAATAAAGTCAAGAAGCGAATCACCCCTATTGTTTATATCCGTACTACCCCAGATAGTATGATGAGCGTTCGTGTCTGCGCCAACAATCAGCTCGACCTCGTCAGATGTTGCTTCTTCTACTACTTCCCTGAATAGAGCAGTCGGTACTACAGCTTCATAAGGCAAGTAACTGGAGACCACCCAATATATGCGATTACCGATCTCCAGACTAGCAGATGTTTGGTCTTTACCACTTAAATTAGCCAGGAGAAAGATACTTAGATCTTTCCTGGCCAAAATGCAGGTTCTTGGAGTGCCTTCACAGTTGGCCACAAGCAGTTTAAAGTTGGGTGTCCTGATACCGCACACCCTTCCTCCCACTGCGTAGGGCTCCTGTATCAGGACGATGTCTACTGCACCTGTGGACAGGCGCAGCAATAGAGCCGCTGAGGCTGCTTTAGCGTGATGGAGGTTAATCTGTAAAATTCTTACCATCATTGGTAATTGACAGATTAACTTCCACCCCTACAAGGGTGTTATCGAACTCTTCGTCCGTATCATCGAGAAGCGTGTCCCCGCCAGATGCGTCAAAGAGTCCGGAGACTCCCCTCAGCCCCTCTGTGTCAGAAGTAGAGCTTTCGTCCTCAGAGTAGGACGTTACAGATCTTCTGTTAGAGTTGGAGTCACCCGAAATAATGGGCGTGGATACCTCCGCACTTACAGAAAGCTGTGTTTCAACCGCGGTGGACGACTCACCTTCCGCAGTGGGAACTATATCCTGCTTGTATAGCTTCAAGACTATAGTCTCGAAGCCATACTGTAGGGTTGCACTTGCACGTTGTATATGGGAGGTGGATTCAGCGTTAAGGATCAAATTGACCTGCCGCTTTTTACCATCCGCCTCACCCACCTTGCTGATTCTCCAATTATGGGCGGGCAGACCAGGATTGGAATCTTTTATTATTTCTAATATGTCAGCCGGGTTGGAGGGCTCTTCTGTAACCCAGGTGATGGCTCTAGGGTGACTAGGGATGTTGTTTTTTTCGACAATATCCAACTGGGCACCCGGCCACACCTCACCCGCTCGACTCAGAGCAGCCTTATACAGGTCTACTGATCTGGCATCACCGAAATGTAAGAGCTTTACTCTCCCCTGATGCCATCCTGCATCGTTGCAGATTGGTGGTGTGCCCGGCATCTCTCTACGGACATCGAGGTAATGAGCCATAATGGCTGATTGCACATGGCTCCATTTGTCCTTGAGGATGGATCCATCCTCACTACTTCTGTCTATAACGGCCATCACTAGACTCTCCTTCGCCACTTCATTGAAGGGCTTGGTGATTGTCCTGTTGATAGTGACATTTGGGCCTCTTGCCTTTTTCGAGGGCAGGGGTTCATCAGGTGATCTGATTCTTTTGACTTTATTAGCCGTTAACACAGCTGAATTTGTGGCTATTTCAGCCGGCTGATTGGCCTTAGAAGCATCTAAGACGCCTTTAGCCCAGGTAAGTGACTCTTTTTTTTTTTTTCGGTAAGAGCCGAAACCTCAACAGCCTCCAACTTCGTCAGAACTCTGAGCGCTATCCGGTGCTCATTGTGTTTCCGTTTTGACGGTCGGACATGACGTTTTCCCCTCACCGTTCCACCTGTTGTGAGTACTGGGGGGAAATTTTCACCATGTTTGGTGTGGTCGGCTTTGGCCAAGACCAACGGACGGACAGTAGGACGATTGGGGAACCCCGCTCCATCGGAACGCGAAGGCATCCCCGCCAATGAATTTTTTTTCCGTATTAGCCCGTAATAGGTACTACGATGTAGGCCTTCCAGACTTTGTACAGATTTTGTTTTATTTTTTGCGATTGCGTAATAGGTACTGCGTAATAGATTTCAACTATCCGCTCTGTGCTAAACACGTCCGTTCACTACGACTGATCAGCAACGAATCAAGTAGTGGTCTTAGAAAGGTAAATTTAGAAAAATGATCTAAAACTATTAAAATTCCCATATGACCTGACTTTGTTCTTGATAAAGGTCCAATAAGATCAATATACAATCTATGAAACGGCCGTACAGTCTGGACCATTTGTCCCATCGGACATGTGAGATCTTAGGGTATAAGGAATGACTTGGTCCATTAGTCTGCACAACGTTTGAGGAGCGTTACACAGTCCAAACGGCATTCTTGTAAACCGATATAGTGGCCGATTGGGGACTGTGAACGCTGTTTTCGACTTAGAACTTTCCTCCAATCTAACTTGCCAAAATGCATCCTTTAAATAAATCTTCGCGATACAGTGGACAGGCGGGAGGAGTCTTGACAAAAGCCCGTCGATGTTTGGTATGGGGTATGCCCAGTGTTGCCAGAAATGACGATTTATCGTCATTTTGACGATTTTTAGAGCCAAAAAATAGGACATGACGATTTGACGATTTTTGCCCCGAAATGACGATTTTTTATGATATGAAAATAGTAATGAAAACTTAAAAATGTTTCCTTATATTTATTACGGACTTCTTTTTTATAATTCCTTCGAGAAATAATTTACACTTCCATTTATCTTTTTAAAAACAAAATTAGAAATATTAGAAAAATTTACAAATATTGAGGCTGATCATTGCTGGTAGATTCAATCGCATTCAATGCCGAATGGAATTTTGTTAAGTTGTAAAATCGGTGAAGGAAATTGCAGTGAACATTTTTAAAGAAGGTAAAGGCTATATCAAAACATGGACCTAGGAGGTCGTAATACCAACGAATAGCTTTAGTTTAAATAAATCGTATGTTATAATTTTTGCAGCTCAATTGGTAAGATTTTTTTCTTTGGGTCCAAAAACTTAGGTCTTATGAGGCCATTGTATGTCAAAATATAGACCAATGAAGACACTTTCTCCTTGAAATGGTTCTATGTAAAATAAGCTATAAAATGTCGAATTTTGGTCTAAATGATTGGTATATGTGTTTGGTATGGGGGCTATATCAAAATGTGGACCAATTACGCCGTATGAATGATTTTGGGTAAAACTAATTGCAACTAACAAAATTCCAGTCCATTCGGTTATGTGGTTTCTATATAAAAATGTTCACCACTAATCCTGAGAATTTTTCTAGGTAAAACTAAATACATTTTGTAAAACCATGGATCTTCGCTGCAACCTGTTGGTGTGAATGGTTCTATGCATTTTGCCATATTTCGTCCCAATAGATTGAAGTTTTTTTGCTTATATGACGTAAATAAATAAAATCGAAAATCGATCCTAAGAAACTGATATGATTCCTAGTGAGCTTTTAACAATTCAATCCAATTTCAATATCATATTAATGATTCGAACAATAAAGGTATGCGAGGTGATTCTAATACAGTTAGTTGCTATTTCAAAAAGAATTACAGTTTATATAGACTCCGATAAAAAAACGAATGGTTAAGATATAAAATTGTGAAACAGATTTGGACGATTAATTCAAAAAGATTCGAGTCCGTATATACACAATTACAAAAACATCTAAGGACAATAAAAGTTCAAAAAAATTCACGAAATTCAAAGTTTATTAAACGCGACGGCAAATGTCAAAAAATTACCAACAAATTCGAATGTCGAGGTGTATTAGGATCGAGTTGATTCAAAACAAATCCAAATTAAGCGATGAGACGCAAAAACAAACCGAAAGGACGCGACAAGTAATGTATCAAAAGCTACACATTTCTATTGGAATTCACGTGTGGCGCTCCGACCAAAGATTGAAATTCCAAAATGGCAAAATATTACTTGTGTTCGAATTATATATTCTATTGCCAGGGGAGAAGTCCGCAGCTGTGCTTGTAGAATAGTTTAAAAGGATGCTAGATGGAATTGGACCAGTTAAAATAACACCGAAAATGGTATTTTGAGCCAGTAGTGACTCGAGAACAATTCGAGGGGGTTCAGTCAGTAGAACGTCTATTGGGTGATCATCCCAGCAATCAGCCAATCGAAAATTGGCGAGACAAGATTTGAGGTTGGTAATACCTGTAGGCGATGGCAAATTACCAGCAATGTGCGGCAGAACAAGTGCTTCAGTTTCAAGGGACCGCGATGGATCTAAGGGTGAAGTTATTTGAAGAGAACAAATTCCTCTTGTATTTCCAAGGTGATTACAATTTACATCGAAAATTGTAGTGTTCGTAGAACGCGTCGAAATTCCCAGTCGTTGCCGAAAACCATCCGTAATTATAGACGTCTCGGAAGATGGATAAATAAGGGCCCGAGCAGGGTACGAAATTCCCTGGTGATTACCGTCTTGGGTGGTATGAAATACCTGTCTACTAATTGTTTGTTGTACGATCGACGAAGGGGAGGGTGTAATTACCGACGAGGTGGTGACACTAGTTTGTAAGGGGTGGCCTGTAACCGAAGGTATAGCTGGAGGCGAAGAAATTCCCACAGCGTAATTGTGTATGCTATTGCAGTTTTTGACTGCATGTCCTCGAGATAGACAGTTCACGCAGCACCCATGCCTTTTGATAGCCGAAAAACTATCGCTAACCAAAAGGTTCTTGAATCGAGGACAATAACGCAGTACCTGACTCTTGGTGGGACAAAGCACACAAGACGAGTTCGAAGGTGAACGGGGAGGACTCGAAAAAGAAGCATTCGTAGAATGCGACTTGTTGTCCTTCACCGCGGGCTTTTTCTCAGAGTCAATACCCTTTAGATCCCTAAGTCAAACTATTTGTATTCTTTCCCTGAGGACAGAATCTATGTCCTGCCAGGAGGATAGGGACGACTTATTTTTTTATACTCTGTTCCCATAGATTTACTGTAATTTTCGGCAAACGACTGATACACAGAAAGACGAGTATGGGATCCCAATGGGCAGTCACGACGTCGTAGACCGCCATTGTCGAATGACACCCATTTATTCCCCGTTGTACTGTCTTTAATCCGAGCTAGTCTCGCGGTCTAGTACGGGAAGAGCGAAGAGGAGCTTTACTCACAAGAATGCGTGTGTTGTCATACGCATCTTTCAATGATTTCCAGGCCAAAGCGAAGCTCCTGTGGGTGACAGGGAATATCGAAACTATTTCCCGTGCCTCAACGCTGGTTTTTTGGACCAGGTGACAAAGTCGTTCAACGTCACTAAGATGCGAATTGTTGATATTATGACTAACGCCAGAATCAACGAAATTGGGAATAATGGTCTGAGCCTGCGTCACAGCGCTGGAAGCTCGTGAGAGGACATAACTATCCGCCATAGATTCAGCCGAATGCGAACCTGGTGGTGAAATGAGCTATATTGGGTTTTCTACAACCACAGAGTGGTAGGAAGGTGACAAAGCACGATGTTTGAATAGGGACAATTCCTATTTATTGCGGACAGACAATTCATATATGTTTTATATGACGCGTCATATTTACTATCCACCAAGTTGATTTCGGAAGAGTCCAGGTCATTAATACATTTTTTTGCTTCTTTTGTATTAGCCCATGGTTTTTTCAATTCGGTACTACTAACTACTAAACCGTAGTCATCCTGGTCGTCATCTTTCTTAACTCTGAAATTCGCATCAAATTTCACTAGAGCATCTGAAGCTCTTATAAATAAATCAAAGGAAGAAAGCGACATTTTTGGCGTAAGCGATGACAGACAACAAGTTGTGTAAAAATGAGAATAGAGGTATTCGAAGAACCGTACAAGAAACGAGAAGGACACAAGAAATCTAAAAAACGTCTGAAATCAGAAGAAAACAATTACAAAAAGAAGCGAAAACTTGAAAAAAGTTAACCAAATTTAAAAAAGTATAGAAGAATACCCGTAAATTAGTAAAAGGCACGAAAATTAGAAGTTGTTTTCTCAATCCGAATCAAAAAAGTAGTTATGCTAACAGAAAGTTCCTGTATTCTATAAAATTAGAAAATTTTGTCAAACTATGATAGACTAAACCAAATGATATAAAACCCCAATAAAAACGACAAAAATTAAAAAAAGTCAATTCAAAATTTATATTTCGCCAACTTTAGGGTGACTATGGCTAACTGTAGAGTGCAACGACAAGATTAAACAACGAATTAGTCAGCAAGATAGTGTAAGCTCGTAGAGAGCGAACGAAAAATTTTATAAAAAATTGTTTTTTATAATGAAAATGTTCACTTTGACCGAATGTAGGGTGCATAGTATCATATATAACCGAAAGTAATTTGCATGCAGGGTAATACCCTCCACCATTCCAAAAAATAGCACCAAAAATATTTACATTTATTTTTCCAAATAAAACTTAATTTGGCGCTTAGTCTACTGTTCATACTGGGGCTATAATTTAAACGTGTTTACGAATTAAACCTCTGCAATTAATGTCTTGAATGGCCTTTCAAGACATTCAGTTGCTTATCAAATACTTACTTCCACACACTCTATTTTGACAAAACAAATGAATGAGTGAAGAGAACAATAACCGCCAAACAGGTTTCAAAACAAAAATACTCGATTTCAGTGTACACTGCACTACTGTACTCATTGTCATTGCAAAGAGAGACGCAACAACAAAGAGCGACGGACCACCTTAGACAGTTATTGATTTTGAGGGGTAAATACACTAGTGTACATACTGAAGAAATAGAAAACAGTAGTATACTCGCTTCATTATCCTCATCGTTTGACGAATTGAAACGAGTATAAAGAATACAACAACCGAACGAGCAGAGCACACCAACGAAAGTAGATTTATAAAGATGTTCCGTCGTGACTTTGTTTACATTTGCGTGAGTTACGAACGAATAGGAATGATTTTGAAACGCGAAAAAAATAGTTTTCTGGAGTCTTTTTTTGAACTTTTTTGGTACTTAACGAACGATATTAATTTTCTAAATATGATAATTACAAAAAAATCTCGAAAATCGGTCTTAAAATGTTAAAAAAAAATCACTCGCCGAAATCAAATTTTTATTCGTTCGTCACTGATAGAATACTGCTACGGGACGGAACTTCTTTATAAATCTACTTTCTTTGCAGCACACGACTAGGTTGTGAACATCAAACAGTGTGAAGTGTTTGTTGTTTTTTTCGATCATTCTATGGTAGTGTCAATCGAGTAAAAAATACAATGTTTCAGTGTGCAGTGAAGTAGTGTACACTACTGCAAACGAAGACAATTCGAATTGCATCCAATGTTTACGAACGTCGCACAAAGAGGAATTAAACACAAGCGAACGCAGTAGGTAAATTCGAAGCGAAGGCTGACTGCAGTCGACCGAGTGATTGTGGAGTTATGAAAAACGAATTAAAAGAGAGCAAGCAATACAAACTGGAGTCGCTCAAATGTCGATCGAAGCACAAAATACGCGGTTTTTTGTGATGCAAATGATGTTGTGTTGTATTGGTATGTATTTTCTTTGTTGTAGTTTCTAATGCAGAGGGTTGACTGCAGTTAGAATGGAAATACAAAAACAATACCGAATGTATGTATGTATTTATAAAAACAAGTAAGAAAGTTTCAGTCTGGTAAACCGACTAAGGTATACCCTCACTTTGTGAGTGATGTCAAATAAAGGGTCCGCTATCTAACGTTTTTTCTCAACTAGTGCTTATTTCGTGAATGGTAACACTTAGCTCATGTCTGATTTGACAGATAATTAGTTTTATCCTTCCGTTGAACGAATATGGTTGTGTATACGCTTGAACAACGCTGGGAGCGATCGACTTACAGAAGATGCCGATTTTGCCAAAAAAAATCATCTTTTCAGATGAAGCTCATTTTGATCTTGGCGGGTATGTAAACAAGCAAAATTGTCGCATTTGGGGCACAGAAAACCCGCACGCATACGTTGAAAAGCCGATACACCCAAAACGAGTCACTGTTTGTTGCGGATTTTGGTCCAGAGGCATGATTGGGCCATTTTCTTTGAAAATGAGCAAGGAGTGGGCGTTACAGTCAATGGCGATCGTTATCGGGCCATGTTGAATTTTTGTTCACAAAAATTGAAGAGGAGGATATTGGCAACATTTGGTTTCAACAGGACGGCGCTACGTGCCACACAGCCGAAGCTAAACTCGATGTTTTGCGCGATGTTTTAAAAAAAAAAGTTATTTGGCGGACCCTTTATAATATTACACGAATTAATCT
Organism: Eudasyphora cyanicolor; assembly: GCA_963930755.1. Lineage (NCBI taxonomy): Eukaryota > Metazoa > Arthropoda > Insecta > Diptera > Muscidae > Eudasyphora > Eudasyphora cyanicolor. The sequence continues at coordinate 150,754,148 of OZ005734.1, read as the reverse complement.
GTTAACATGTGTGGAAGGTACCAGAAGGGGTTTTACAAATACGCCTATTAATCGGAAAACATTAGGTTATTTAAATACATTGTACTGTGCCGAATTATAAGCAAGCGACGGACATCCCTCTGCCCGTTTCCCGGTTTTCTATTCGAACAAAACTGACAGTTGGGTTTGTATGTATTCCTACGTCCACATCCATAGCAAAATATCTGTGTCGGCTCCATGCAGTCAATATAGGTATGTCCCATCTTCTCGCAATTCCAGTAATTAACGTCACTACGAATTGCGGTGCACTCGGTGTTATGTTCCTTAGTTCAGAATATGGGTATCCATTAGGCCGGGTCAATTTGTGGGGAGGCAAAAAAGTCGCCATTGCTCAGTGAAAATCGTATTCTAGGGATCAAAATAAGAAACTTTGCCGAAGGAACCATACCTCTAAAACGAATTCTGATGTCCCGGAATTTGGGTCGAACTTTTGGGTAGGGGCAAATTTTGAAAAATTCCACTTTGGCCCATTTAGAGTGCTCCAATCGAGTCCAAATGTATGACCGACCCCCGCTAACTTTGGAGGCCCGACGCCACCATGCCAGTGGCACACCCCATGGAACCCCCTGGGGGTTCCATACATTTGGACTCGATTGGAGCACTCTAAATGGGTCAAAGTGGGATTTTAGAAGTTGTTTTCTCAATCCGAATCAAAAAAGTAGTTATGCTAACAGAAAGTTCCTGTATTCTATAAAATTAGAAAATTTTGTCAAACTATGATAGACTAAACCAAATGATATAAAACCCCAATAAAAACGACAAAAATTAAAAAAAGTCAATTCAAAATTTATATTTCGCCAACTTTAGGGTGACTATGGCTAACTGTAGAGTGCAACGACAAGATTAAACAACGAATTAGTCAGCAAGATAGTGTAAGCTCGTAGAGAGCGAACGAAAAATTTTATAAAAAATTGTTTTTTATAATGAAAATGTTCACTTTGACCGAATGTAGGGTGCATAGTATCATATATAACCGAAAGTAATTTGCATGCAGGGTACTACCCTCCACCATTCCAAAAAATAGCACCAAAAATATTTACATTTATTTTTCCAAATAAAACTTAATTTGGCGCTTAGTCTACTGTTCATACTGGGGCTATAATTTAAACGTGTTTACGAATTAAACCTCTGCAATTAATGTCTTGAATGGCCTTTCAAGACATTCAGTTGCTTATCAAATACTTACTTCCACACACTCTATTTTGACAAAACAAATGAATGAGTGAAGAGAACAATAACCGCCAAACAGGTTTCAAAACAAAAATACTCGATTTCAGTGTACACTGCACTACTGTACTCATTGTCATTGCAAAGAGAGACGCAACAACAAAGAGCGACGGACCACCTTAGACAGTTATTGATTTTGAGGGGTAAATACACTAGTGTACATACTGAAGAAATAGAAAACAGTAGTATACTCGCTTCATTATCCTCATCGTTTGACGAATTGAAACGAGTATAAAGAATACAACAACCGAACGAGCAGAGCACACCAACGAAAGTAGATTTATAAAGATGTTCCGTCGTGACTTTGTTTACATTTGCGTGAGTTACGAACGAATAGGAATGATTTTGAAACGCGAAAAAAATAGTTTTCTGGAGTCTTTTTTTGAACTTTTTTGGTACTTAACGAACGATATTAATTTTCTAAATATGATAATTACAAAAAAATCTCGAAAATCGGTCTTAAAATGTTAAAAAAAAATCACTCGCCGAAATCAAATTTTTATTCGTTCGTCACTGATAGAATACTGCTACGGGACGGAACTTCTTTATAAATCTACTTTCTTTGCAGCACACGACTAGGTTGTGAACATCAAACAGTGTGAAGTGTTTGTTGTTTTTTTCGATCATTCTATGGTAGTGTCAATCGAGTAAAAAATACAATGTTTCAGTGTGCAGTGAAGTAGTGTACACTACTGCAAACGAAGACAATTCGAATTGCATCCAATGTTTACGAACGTCGCACAAAGAGGAATTAAACACAAGCGAACGCAGTAGGTAAATTCGAAGCGAAGGCTGACTGCAGTCGACCGAGTGATTGTGGAGTTATGAAAAACGAATTAAAAGAGAGCAAGCAATACAAACTGGAGTCGCTCAAATGTCGATCGAAGCACAAAATACGCGGTTTTTTGTGATGCAAATGATGTTGTGTTGTATTGGTATGTATTTTCTTTGTTGTAGTTTCTAATGCAGAGGGTTGACTGCAGTTAGAATGGAAATACAAAAACAATACCGAATGTATGTATGTATTTATAAAAACAAGTAAGAAAGTTTCAGTCTGGTAAACCGACTAAGGTATACCCTCACTTTGTGAGTGATGTCAAATAAAGGGTCCGCTATCTAACGTTTTTTCTCAACTAGTGCTTATTTCGTGAATGGTAACACTTAGCTCATGTCTGATTTGACAGATAATTAGTTTTATCCTTCCGCTGAACGAATATGGTTGTGTATACGCTTGAACAACGCTGGGAGCGATCGACTTACAGAAGATGCCGATTTTGCCAAAAAAAAATCATCTTTTCAGATGAAGCTCATTTTGATCTTGGCGGGTATGTAAACAAGCAAAATTGTCGCATTTGGGGCACAGAAAACCCGCACGCATACGTTGAAAAGCCGATACACCCAAAACGAGTCACTGTTTGTTGCGGATTTTGGTCCAGAGGCATGATTGGGCCATTTTCTTCGAAAATGAGCAAGGAGTGGGCGTTACAGTCAATGGCGATCGTTATCGGGCCATGTTGAATTTTTGTTCACAAAAATTGAAGAGGAGGATATTGGCAACATTTGGTTTCAACAGGACGGCGCTACGTGCCACACAGCCGAAGCTAAACTCGATGTTTTGCGCGATGTTTTAAAAAAAAAAGTTATTTGGCGGACCCTTTATAATATTACACGAATTAATCTGTTAACATGTGTGGAAGGTACCAGAAGGGGTTTTACAAATACGCCTATTAATCGGAAAACATTAGGTTATTTAAATACATTGTACTGTGCCGAATTATAAGCAAGCGACGGACATCCCTCTGCCCGTTTCCCGGTTTTCTATTCGAACAAAACTGACAGTTGGGTTTGTATGTATACCTACGTCCACATCCATAGCAAAATATCTGTGTCGGCTCCATGCAGTCAATATAGGTATGTCCCATCTTCTCGCAATTCCAGTAATTAACGTCACTACGAATTGCGGTGCACTCGGTGTTATGTTCCTTAGTTCAGAATATGGGTATCCATTAGGCCGGGTCAATTTGTGGGGAGGCAAAAAAGTCGCCATTGCTCAGTGAAAATCGTATTCTAGGGATCAAAATAAGAAACTTTGCCGAAGGAACCATACCTCTAAAACGAATTCTGATGTCCCGGAATTTGGGTCGAACTTTTGGGTAGGGGCAAATTTTGAAAAATTCCACTTTGGCCCATTTAGAGTGCTCCAATCGAGTCCAAATGTATGACCGACCCCCGCTAACTTTGGAGGCCCGACGCCACCATGCCAGTGGCACACCCCATGGAACCCCCTGGGGGTTCCATACATTTGGACTCGATTGGAGCACTCTAAATGGGTCAAAGTGGGATTTTTTCCGGGACATCAGAATTCGTTTTAGAGGTATGGTTCCTTCGGCAAAGTTTATAATTTTGATCCCTAGAATACGATTTTCACTGAGCACATCACTGAGTGGGGGTCGGTCATACATTTGGACTCGATTGGAGCACTCTAAATGGGTCAAAGTGGGATTTTTTCCGGGACATCAGAATTCGTTTTAGAGGTATGGTTCCTTCGGCAAAGTTTCTTATTTTGATCCCTAGAATACGATTTTCACTGAGCAATGGGCGATTTTTAAATCGACCCGCCCTAATGTATAATGAGGGCTGATTTCAAAACCGGCTATCATAGAGGAGAGTGGGAAAACTGCTTCAATACCACACGATTTTGCAAATAGAGATTCTACAATCTGTTTAAAAAAAACTGTTAGCGTATTGCGCAAACAAAACATTCAAATATTAAGTTGAATAATAAAATAACCCTTGTTTGTCTTCATAAATAATTTGAATATAATTTGAAACAAGAAACTCGTGATAATTCAAATAGGTTGAACACACTATATTTTTAAATAAAATCCACAATCTGTTTTCATATTCGTTCTCTGAATATTTCTTAATGCTTCAAGATTCTCAATTTTTAATATTTTTAAAAACTGCAAGTTTTCAAAACTATTTCCAACTTATTTTTCTACGTACAATCTTTATACCCTACACCACACTGTGGTACAGGATATTATAACTTTGTGCATTTGTTTGTAAAACATAAAATGAGAAGAATTAGACCCATCGTTTATTATACCGATCGACTTAGAATCACCTTCTGAGTTGATTTAGCTATGTCCGTCCGTGTGCCCGTATGTGCATGTATTCTTGTAATCAAAGTACAAGTCGCAATTATTGTCCGGTCTTCTCGAATGTTAGCACATATCTTTCTTTTGGCCCAAGAACGATCTCTATTGAATGAATTTTATTAAAATCGGTTCAGATTTACATATAGCTCCCATATATATGTACCTCAGACTGTATAAGCAACAATTTTTTACCGATCTCAAAAAAATTGACAGAGAGAAGTCTCTTGATACACTTAGAGACAATACTAAATTTGAGGAAAACCGGAAACTTAAGATATGATTCATTCAAAATTTTCAAACACAGATTTGATTTCTGCGGGTAAACATTCACCAAAAAGCGTCCATTTTGGCGGCTTTTGACGTTGCGATAATTTGAAAAAAAAAATTATTCGGAATAATCATCAGAATAAGACAGCCAACAAAAAAACAAAAACCCTAAAATATCATGGAATATTTTTCATTCCAAAGAGATTGGCATCAAACTCACTTTTTGAAAAAATTATACAAACGCTCTTCAATATAAGCCCTCGCCATATTATTTCTTTTGTTAAAATTCTACGGCGTCTGCTCAAATAACTCTACAGTCAGCAGTACTAAAGGCATGTGATTCAAATTTGCCAGAACCATTTCATATATCTGTGGATTGAAAAAGCATCGGTAACACACGGTTGGGCTAAAATTGGGCAATTTACAATTTACGATATTTTACAAGGGTCAATAAGTCCATGCTTTCATACAGCCCGATACAATAGTCCAACTCGATTTGATTCCTTGACGCCATAGAAATTTCCATTCCAATTCCCGATTCACTTTATTTGAATACATTCGTACCAATAATAACCACTTTACTACATTACTTAAAATTTTTAATTTTTCTCTCCCGATTTCGCATTCCCGGCCGATAAGGATCATCATATTATATGTATTAGGTTTAGGTTTATGTTAGAGTGGCAACCGTTTTCTTTTTTTTATTTCTTCAGCTCACATAGACCAGTTTCGGTCCCTAGTGGTACCACGGGCTAAAATGCCCTTCATCGAAACCAACCTGTTTGATATACAAATGTATCGATAGCACGAATATTGGTACTGGAAAGATCTGTTAGGCTGCCTAGAAAGGCCGACCCCTGTAGGTCCAGTCGTCCATTACTCAAAGCGGGACAGTCGCATAGCAAGTGCTCAATGCTCTCCACTTCTTCCTCATCTCCACAGCTTCTGCAGAAGTCATTGGAGTTAATACCCAATCTTCTGGCGTGTTCGCCGATCAGGCAGTGTCCCGTCAGAACTGATACTAACGTAGACAATATTTTCCTTTCTAGTGCGAGGAGATATTTTGACCTTCTCAGGTCATACCTTGGCCAGATTTGTCTAGCTACCCTACAGGTGCCGATTCGTGTACATCTTTCGTTGGACTGCCTGATTGCCTCTTGCTTAAGCCAAAGCATGCACGTGGATAGTGGCACACCAATATATGCAAATTCTTCGAGAATTTGTAAAGTCGTCCCTTTCCTAGCAAGTTCATCGGCTTTGCAGTTCCCCGGGATATCCCTATGCCCAGGCACCCATATGAGGTGTATATTAAACTGCTCGGCCATCTCGTTAAGAGATCTGCGGCAGTCGAGGGCTATTTGTGAATTAAGGGATGTGGCCTTCAGACAATTGATGGCAGCCTGGCTGTCTGAGTAAATGACAACACCAGTGTTGGTTACTATGTTCGGACTCAGCCGCTTGGCGACTTCCCATATTGCCATTATTTCGGCTTGATAGACACTGCAGGTATCTGGTAGTCTGTGAGCTATATCCAAATTAAGTTCTTCACAGAGTACTCCGAAGCCAACCTTTTCATCAAGCTTCGAACCATCCGTATAGAAGTGGAGATGGTTTCTATTTCCGGGTATTCAGCCATTCCATTCACCCCTGGCTGGTATCATAGTGATGTAGTTCCTCTCAAAGGTGCGCACCGCTGATATATAGTCCACTCGGTCGGTTACCATAGCACTACACTTTGATGTGACCGTAGTGCTTGTATCTCCACATTGATAGGCAGTTTAATCTTAGTGCCGCTTTGGTTGCAACTTCTCTCGCCACAACATTAATCGGCAGTATATGGAGAAGGGCTTGTAGAGACTCAGTCGCTGTAGTCCTTAACGCTCCGCTTATGCACAGACAGGCAGTTCTCTGAACCCTTGATAGCAGGTTTGTGATGGTTAGTTTGTCAGTTGCCGTCCACCATACCACAATGCCATATAACAGTATTGGACGAACCACTGCTGGACCCGGTCCACTTCGTTGCCCCAGATTTAGAATTCCGATCCCGTCCATTTTTGAACCAATCACGAATCCTGCCACCAAATACATATACATAAAATAACAGCACTCTCGCTAACAAATTGTGCAAGATATTTCAATTTCAAAAGGTGGCTTACATGGGCGGGGCCACGCCCATTAGTCTGATCCCGCCCATTTTTAACTAATCTAACGTAGACTGCCACCAGATACATATAAACAGCATTACAGTACTTTCGCTACTAAATTGTTCAAGATAGCTCAAATTTGGGTTATATGAGCGGGGCCACGCACTTTGGTCCGATCCCACTCATTTTTGGTCCAACTACGTAGGCTTCTACCAGACACATATACAAAAGTACAGCACTCTTGCAAACAGATTGTGCAAGATACCTCAATTTCAAAAGGTTGCTTATATGGGCGAAGCCACGCCCATTAGTCCGATCCCGCCCATTTGTGGACCAATCACGTAGACTTTCACCAGATACATATACACAAAATGACAGCTATCTCGCTAATAAATTGTGCAAGATATCTCAATTTAAAAATTGGTCCGATCCAGCCCATTTTTGGACCAATTGCGCAGACAGGCAGTTCTCTGAACCCTTGATAGCAGGTTTGTGATGGTTAGTTTGTCAGTTGCCGTCCACCATACCACAATGCCGTATAACAGTATTGGACGAACCACTGCTATATATATCCAACTAGCTGGACCCGGTCCACTTCGTTGCCCCAGATTTAGAATTCCGATCCCGTAAATTTTTGAACCAATCACGAATCCTGCCACCAAATACATATACATAAAATAACAGCACTCTCGTTAACAAATTGTGCAAGATATCTCAATTTCAAAAGGTGGCTTACATGGGCTGGGCCACGCCCATTAGTCTGATCCCGCCCATTTTTTGAGCTAATCACGTAGACTGCCACCAGATACATATAAACAGCATTACAGTACTTTCGCTACTAAATTGTTCAAGTTAGCTCAAATTTGGGTTATATGAGCGGGGCCACGCACTTTGGTCCGATCCCGCTCATTTTTGATCCAATTACGTAGGCTTCTACCAGACACATACACAAAATTACAGCACTCTTGCAAACAGATTGTTCAAGATACCTCAATTTCAAAAGGTTGCTTATATGGGCGAAGCCACGCCCATTAGTCCGATCCCGCCCATTTTTGGACCAATCACCTAGACTGTCACCAGAGACATATACAAAAAATTACAGAACTCTCGCTAATAAATTGCGGAAAATATTTCAATTTCAAAATTTGGCTTATATGGGCGGGGCCACGCCCATTGGTCCGATTGCGCCCATTTTTGGAAAGTTCACATGATCTGCCACTCTAGCTACAAATTTTTCTCAATATCAAAATTTGACCCATGTGGGCGGGTCCACGCCAACTTGATATATCGAAAATTCAAGTACCCTATTTTCACCACCCCCACACATGTAAATTTTGTGAAAATTTCAAGATGATTGGTTCAGCCGTTTAGACGCCTATACGGAACAAACAAACCCACAAACAGACACTCTCTTTTATATATATAGATGGACAATTTTAGGAGAGAGGCCCCACCGCGACCCTACAGCCTTCCTGCAGGAATATAGGGCGATGTTGGCCTTCTTTACACGTTCCAGTACGTTTAGTCTCAACGACAGTTTCCTATCCAAAATTATTCCTAAAAATTTTGCACTTTCAGAAAAGACAAGATCTGTTTCATTTAACCGAGGAGGAGGGTCCACATGAGGGACATTATCCATTCTAGTAAAGAGAACCAATTCTGTCTTGTTTGGGTTAACACCCAAACCGCTGCTTCTGGCCCATCTAGCCAACTTGTTCAGAGCCACCTGTAGAATATCTCGGAGGATGTTTTCGAATTTGCCAGGTCGTCCGCATAGTGGATAGTACCTTCCCCAGCCTTGTGGCGTCGTAGACCTTTTCCACTTCGCCACAGAAGGAATACCAAGAGCGCCTTTGCGCCTTCCTAAGCTCCTTCTTATAGATCTTCTTATAGATGCATCCCAATCATTAGCGACTCCAGTAGATTTCGCCTTGTTGAATAGCTTGTTGCAGGTCTTTTTCCTTGCCGTTAGCTCAGAAGTCCACCATTGAGATTGTTTAGGTGGGGGGTTTGCCAACAAGGGAGGTGAGGGTAAGCGAGGCGACGAATCCCTTCTATGACAAACTCCAATAATGTGTGTGATCACGTATGTAGTGACCGATGTTGGCGATACATTAATGCAAAGGGCGAAATAGAAAAAATAAAACACAAGACATTAATATTTTAGTTATGATAAAGGCAGAGCTTTATTTGTAGTAACGTATATTACCGTGTATCAGGGTGGCGACTAGGCCGGTGCGAATAGTTCGATAGCAATAACTACAAGTGCTCAGTGGTCGAGCCAAAGACAAGTAGATGTGCGCGAGAGTAGTGCAAAAACAATGACTAGTAGTAATGTGCGCGATAGTATCGCCGAACAAATACTACAATTGACTACTTTACACGGAGAGTGCTCGACAACGACTAGTGAACGCAGAGGCTCGTTAGAAGAGTCAGACTCCTTAGAAAGTGCGAGGAAAGAGAGAGAGTGACCCGAGGATAATGCAAGGCAGCCACACAACAACCACCGCCCAGTGGCAATCTGCACTCTAACACATCCGTACTAAGCGAATTAGGTCTCCGAAGAGAGGTGTAGAGGAGGTTCCAGTGATGTCAATACGCGACCGGTATTGATCAGGCTCGGGAAGTTGAGACAATGCTGCGTACGAGAACAGAGGTTTAGTTTTACCCTTGTACCTTGCTTTTGGACAGGCTTCTTCAAGGGAACTATTGAATGATGTGGTGATATGCTCGACCAGATTATCCAGACCGGCTTTGTCATTCGGTTCATAAAGAAGTTTAGAGTTGAGGACCTTTTTAGAATTCTTCTCATACAGGTGCCACTTTGTCTTCCTCACATTTCTGTGGACAGCAGGTTTAGGCGCTTTTTCGGCGAGTTTGAACTCTATATAATGGTGATCTGAGAATGAGTGGTCGTCCAGTACATTCCACCCAATAATTTTGTCTGACACCCGGTCAGTAGCAAACGTTACGTCTAGGACTTCTTGTCTGTCTTTAATTGTAAAGATCGGTTTATTACCAATGTTACAAATAGTTAGGTTGGTAGTTAGAATAACGTCAAGAAGCGAATCACTCCTATTGTTTATATCCGTACTACCTGGGGTATGATGAGCGTTCGTGTCTGCGCCAATAATCAGCTCGATCTCGTCAGACGTTGCTTCTTCTACTACTTCCCTGAAGAGAGCTGTCGGTATTGCAGCTTCATAAGGAAAGTAACTGGAGACCACCCAGTATATGCGATTACCAATCTCCAGACTAGCAGCCGTTTGGTCTTTACCACTTAAATTAATCAGGAGAAAAATACTTAGATCTTTTCTGGCCAAAATGCAGGTTCTTGGAGTGCCTTCAAAGTTGGCCACAAGCCGTTTAAAGTTTGGTGTCTTGATACCGCACACCCGTCCTCCTACTACATAGGGCTCCTGGATCAGGACGATGTCTACTGCACCTGTGGACAGGCGCAGCAATAGAGCCGCTGAGGCTGCTTTAGCGTGATGGAAGTTAATCTGTAGAATCCAACATTGGTAATCGACAGATTGACATCTACCCCGACAAGGGTGTTATCGAACTCTTCGTCCGTATCATAGGGGAGCATGTCCCCGCCAGATGCGTCAAAGAGACCTCAGTATCCGAAGTAGTGTTTTCATCCTCAGAGAATGACGTTACAGATCTTCTGTTAGAGTTATAGTCACCAGAAATAATGTTCGTGCGGTCGAACGACTCGCCTTCCGCAGTGGGAGCTATATCCTGCTTGTATACCTTCAAGACTATAGTCTCGAAACCATATTGCAGAGTTGCACTTGCACTTTGTATGAGGGAGGTGGATTCCGCGTTAAGGATCAAATTGACCTGTCGCTTTTTGCCATCCGCCTCACCCACCTTGCTAAGTCTCCAATTATGGGTCGGCAGACCAGGTTTGGAATCTTTTATTATCTCTAATATTTATGTCAGCCGGGTTAGAGGGCTCGGATTGCACATGGCTCCATTTGTCCTTGAGGATGGATCCATCCTCACTACTTCTGTCTATAACAGCCATCACTAGACTCTCCTTCGCCACTTCATTGAAGGGCTTGGAGAGTGTCTTGTTGATGGTGACATTAGGGCCTCTTGCCTTTTTTGAAGGCAGGGGTTCATCAGGTGATCTGAATCTTTTGACTTTATTTGCCGTTAACACAGCTGAATTTGTGGCTCTTGCAGCCGGCTGTATTAGAGATATCTCTAATTTTCATCCCAAAAGGATTACGTATAAAAAAACAGTTATATTTCCTTCATTTTTTTCATATTGTTAAAAATCGTCATTTCAGAGCAAAAATCGTCAAATCGTCATTCTCTATTATTGAGCTTCAAAAATTGTCAAAATGATGATAAATCGTCATTTCTGGCACCACTGTCTAAACTAGTAAACCAACATTTGTTCGTTTGCTAGTTTCTTAAAACGAGTAAATATACAAAAACACTCCATACATTTAAATCTCAAGCTTTATTAACCGGCGAACCAATTTAGAAATACAGAAACCCGAGTATAAATATAAACATCCGCTAGATTTATCATGAGTAAGTTACCGGACGTATCCCAATAACAGAAACCTCAAACAAAATATCTAGGTTGTACATATAATGGAAATTTTATATGATTTGTATGAATGGTACAGAAATTGGAGAAAAAAAACGATACTACTGAAATCCAAAACAATACGAAATCAACAAAAATCTATCATACTAAATAGTTATCATCACGGAAAGATATTTATATAAATTGTGTGACCTCAGCTAAATATAAACATTTATTTATTGTAATATTGAATGCAACGAAAAACGCAATTTTAATTGGCTGAGGCCCCACGTTGGGCGCCATTTATTTTCTGTAAGGGCCCGACATCTTCCATATCTCTTCAGAACATGTGCTACCTTTAATACCTGCCGTGCTCAGGTGTTCCCTCTTCTCTCTATACCCGACCTAAGTACCATTGTTACGCATATTTTTAAGATTTTTCAGCGCGTAACCCCAATTTGTTTACGCTAACATTGTCCCAAGTTGTTCGTGGAATAAAATTCAGATCTTAGTCCATATTGAAATTACATAAACTATATTTTAATAACTTCATAACATTAATATGACTAAGTTGTAAAAAAAAGTTATTTGCAAATGAGATTTAGTTTAGGCAATAAACGTATATTGTATGTGACATTGATTAATGACAATATGCAATGGTATTTAAACTATTTTTCGGAATGTGTATCCCGATTTATATGTTAATTATTATGTTGATTAAATACTATATTTAATATAAGTATATTAGGTAATGTATAAAAAGAAGTGCCGAGTGAACATATTACGTTAAAGTTAATTGCAAAAGACTTACCAATTAATATCCAATGTTAATAGCAGGCCTGATGTTGTGTCTGGATGCAAGTAAAAATAATTAAAATTTTCACTCAATATGTTGACGAATTCGTTTTCGAAGTACTTAATTAATTGTAAGTGAGTTTGGGTTGCATGAGAGAATATAATAAAAAATGTGGTCTCCTAGTTGACCAATTAAATAAAACTATGGGTATTGATTCTAGTATATTCCGATATGGACATTATCTTCACGATATGTACATTATCTTCAATTTTTGATTCTGGATCTGTTGAAGTCCAAAGGAGCCAATGACGAAGAAAATAATACCTGATTATATCCTTGGACACAGCTAAATTTACATTTCATATGCGTACACTTTTTTTTTTTTTTTTCCAATTCATTACATTTTTTTATTGAATCTTTCATTATTATACAATGAAAATAACAATAAGTGGACAAATCTTAACCTAAAATACTATTCTCTGGGTTGTTGCCATTGCGAACAAACCATTGAGACTTTACACGATTTTTTTACTTAAACAAAAGGTTAACATTTCAAATTTAGGAATTCATAATTTCATTTCATTTTTTTGTTTTAGATTTTGATTAGGATTTGGATTTTGATTAGGATTTGTTTTAATTTATATCATGTCCAGCGTATCTCTCCTTCTAAGGCGGTCATGACCTTCAAAATTTAGTAGTTCTCGAGCCAGGATGTTTGGATGATTGAATAGTTTACCCACGTAACACCGGCAATATTTTTCAATTTCCTCTTTTACTGTTGGCATGTTGAGATCCTTATGGATGTTAGCGTTTCTTATATACCATGGTGCACCTGTAATTAAACGAAGAATATTCGATTGTCTTCTTTGTAATTTGCATACATTTGAAGCGCACGCTGTACCCCAGAGCTGGATACCATATGTCCAAATCGGCTTCAATACCGTTTTGTATAAAAGAACTTTATACTCTGGATCTAGGGCAGATCTTTGGCTGATAAGCCACTGAAGTTGATTAGTTTTGAGTTTTATTTGGGTTACTTTAGAGTCTATGTGGCGCGACCACGTCAAACGCCGATCTAAGTGGATTCCAAGGTATTTTACATGATCCTTTTGGGGAATCTGTGAGTTGAAAATAGAAATTGAAGGACTTGCATCCCTTCGCAGGGTAAAAGTAACATGAGTACACTTTGAGGCATTCACCATTATTCTCCATTTTTTTAACCATTCTTCTAGGATTCGGACATGCGACTGCAGGTGATCGGACGCAACTGAAGGGTTTTTGTGAGTACTGACGAAAGCAGTATCGTCCGCAAAAGTAGACGTGAGCGTAAAGTTGGTTATGGGCATATCTGCCGTAAAAATAACGTACAGTATAGGGCCAAGAATGCTCCCCTGTGGGACACCGGCATTTATTTTCTTAGGGCTAGAAAAAATGCCATTTGATTTAACTTGAAAAGACCGGTTAGTCAAATAGCTCCTGAACAGTTTATGCGTGTTGATTGGCAGAAGGTCACATATTTTGTACAAAAGTCCTTCGTGCCAGACTTTGTCAAATGCTTGGGAAATATCTATGAATAACGCCGAACAGTATTCTTTATTCTCAAAAGCTCTTCTGATGCAGGTTACGATACGGTGTACCTGTTCTATAGTATTGTGACTTTTTCTAAACCCAAATTGGTGGTCAGGTATAATATTGTGAGAAATTATGTGAGGTGTGATTTTCTTCATGAGAATGGACTCAAACATTTTTGAAAGTATCGATAGTAAGCTTATAGGGCGATAGGATTTGACTTGAGTTGGATCTTTGCCTGGTTTCGGTATCATCACGATTTCAGACCTCTTCCAAGATAGGGGGAAGTAACCTACACGTAGAATTGCATTGAATAAAAATAACACAATTTTCAAGGCTGAAAAGGGAAGTTCTTTAATCATTTTCGCTGTTATACCATCTCCTCCGGGCGATTTCTTAAATTTTAGTTCTTTGACAGATTTTTCAACATCCTTTATTCTAAGCTTGATTGGGCCAGGAATTATATCATCTATCACGGGCTGATAGATTGGGCGACGAATTAAATCATCTATCACGGGCGGATAGATTGGGCGTGGAGTTATATCGTCTATCACGGGCGGATAGATTGGGCGAGAAGTTATGTCATCTATCACGGGCTGATACATTGGGAGAGGAATTGAGTCATTTATCCCGGGCGGATAGATTGTGTGAGAAATTGTATCATCTATCACGGGCGGATAGATTGGGCGAGGAATTGTGTCGTTTATCACGGGCGGATAGTGTGGGCGAGGAATTATATCTATCACGGGCGGATATATTTCAGATGTATCACTGTTGGGTGTAAAAACGGACTCGAGGTAGTTTGCGAATGCATTTACTTTCTCTTCTGTGCTTTTTGCCCAGTTCCCATTTTCAAGGCGAATTGGGGATTCATGCGCAACAGGACCTCGCATGTTTTTTGTGGCCTTCCAGAGACTATAATCTGTTTTCTGGGTTGGATCCAGAGATTGCAAATATATTTTTAGATCACTTTCCTCGGCTGATTTTAGGGCTGATTTCAATCTCTTCTGGCAATTTTTTAGTTTTTTTCTCAGTGCTGGGGAGCGATATTGTTGCCACTCTCTTCTTACGCTTCTTTTTTCATTGATTAACGCTTGGATGCCTATTGGGTTATTGGAGTTATCTCTTTTGAATGCGCTTTTTCGAGTAGCCACTTTAACAGCACTGTTTACAACGTCTGTGAATAGGTTTACCGCGGCTTCAATTTCATCCGTTGTACGTAACGATACACCATCGGATAGGTGTGAGCTAACGTATTTTTTATATTTTAGCCAGTTGGTATACTTATTGGGCAAACTGTCACACCCATTTTCATGATTGTTGTAAAGCAGTGTCAAAATGGTAGGCGAATGATCCGATGATAGATCAAGTGATGGACATAGAGATAATTGTTCACGCCTTATATTTTTTATTATAGCGAAATCAATAAGGTCAGGCGTTTTGTTCAGATCTGAGGGCCAATATGTTGGGTGACCGCTCGAAGCTACATCTAGTTTAGCAGATGTTATGGCTTTAAGTAGTTGTCTACCTTTTGGAGTAGTGAGGCGAGAGCCCCAAAATGTGTGCTTGGCATTGTAGTCACCTGCTACCAAAAACTTTGTGCCAAGAGTGGAAAAGAACTCCATGAATTGATCTTTGTTAATATTGTGCCTAGGGGGACAATATATCGACGATATCACCAGATTTGTGCCTGTGATAGCGATAGAAGTTGCTTGTATATGCTCAGTCCTATATTCGGGCATAGGATAATGTTTGATTTTATTTTGGACAATAAGAGCTGTACCACCACAGGCTCTCCCGCTAGGATGTTTAGTATCGTATGTGGAATAACCACGTATCCTAAAACAATTTCTGGTTGAAAAATGTGTCTCAGAGACTAATAAAATATCTATACAGTGGTTTCGGAGAAAATTTTCTACCTCATTTCTGTGTTGGCTCAAGCCGTTTGCATTCCAATAACAAATTCTCATTGGATTTATTTTTGATTTAACACGAGTTGCATAAGCATACTTTGATTTCTCATCATTTCTTGCATCATGCTTTGCATATTCAACATGAATGAATTCATAGTTTCTATTAATTTTTCTATTGAGTTTTCGAGGGGAAATTGAGGGGGTAACGAATTACCATTTCTTGTCATACGGGCGTATGACATATTTGGATGAATTGTATTCTTTGGGATTCGGTTTACGTTTGGATCGCTAGAACTAGCATTTTCTGTAGGAGATACAGTTCTTAAGCCTGGGAAAGGCGATGGAATATAGCTTGCATATGTTGGAGTTTTATTAACATTGTTTGATTTTTTCATGTGCTTATAGACAGGGCAACCCCTGTAGTTTGCTGTATGGTTCTCACCGCAGTTACTACATTTTTTTACGCCGGTATCTGTTCTAGGATGGGGACAGTCAACGGACTTGTGCACATCGCCACATCTGACACAAATGGCCGGTAATTTACAGTATGCCTTGGTGTGTCCAAATTCTTGACAATTTGTACATTGGGGAGGATCGGCTCGTTTTAAAGGTTCCTCGACTCGAATTCTACGGTTGCACAAATATCTTAGGTCGTAAATAGGATGAGGTGCACCTTTTTTCTTTATTCTTGAAGAATCAAATGTTAGTTCAACCTTAAACATGGGCTGAGGAATTTTCTTTTTATTTATAATGTTTATTATGGATTTAACTTCATAACCCTCTTTAGCAAGTTCATCGATTATTTCAGCTGTTGAAACTGTACTATCAATACCCTTAATTACTACCACGAGACCTTTTGAACTCTTAAGCTGGTAAGTGTAGTAATTCTTTTTCTCGAAATCGAGCAACCCAACCACCTTTCTATAAGACACTTCGGTGTGCGTCTGAATTTTTGTTTCGTATACATTGCCTCTACGAAGTGAAGCAACATAGAAGTTTTCTTTGCCTAGTAGCTGGGACAGCTTAATTACCAACGCGTTAGTTGTTTGTTCCCGCAAGAAAAGCGGAGGTGGTTTGGGTTCTCTTATAGTTTCACTTGTTTCTTCATTACTATCCTCAGAGCTGAGGAGGTCAAATCGGTTCGAACTTACCGCATTCATTCCTTTGGAAACTTTGGGATCTGGTTCCTTATGAGGAGACCTTGCACTTGCCTTTCGTTTTGTCACTAAGATATATCTATCTATACCAGTTTGTATTTTCTCATCTTTGCCCGTTGTACTGTTTGGATTTGTACCTTTGGGGATTGTTCCTGTTGCTGTGGCAACACTATTTCCATTCGGATTAGCTACTGAACTTGAAAGCATACTTTTAGGCACTACGTTATTTTGCATTGTATTTGTTAGCATTTCTATTTGATTTGTTTCACTACTTGACAACTGCGGTGAGAAAGAACGCGCATTGTTTGGGGTTTTGGCGGTCAAAAAGAGGCTGTCATCTCTTCTAGGCGTTGTTGTTGCGTTACTTTCTGTATTTGTCACAGAAATGTACGCATTTCTGCCATTAAGACTTAACCGCCTCTCAACGGAGGGAGTGAGAGACATGCACGAATATTTGTTTTTGTAAATTTCCTTTGTTTATTTATGAACAACCAACACAGCAAGCACTATGATTTTTAACTTGATTATTTTTCTTGCAAAAAGTTACACTTTAGCAATAAACTTTAACACAGAATTATAACCAAATCACTTGTTAATAGCGTCCAACTCGCTTTATATGCTTTAGCAGGTTTAATCCCAAAGAAAATAATTTTTTAATAGAATTTTTGTGAGAGCCACTATAAACACGTCTGTACGCAACTATGTTGCCAGATGATATGCGTACACTGAGCCAAAAATTAACCTTATATAAGGTTAACTTAACCATAAATAAACATGATTTGGAGTCTACGTTATATAAGGTTAATTTGAACATTTTCTTGTTGACTGGTATTTAACAATAATAATATTTAATTTAACTATTCCATGGTTGAATTTTTTAACCATGAAAATTGTTAATATTATAATAATAATTGTTACTTTAACAATGCATTTTTGAATTTTTTAACCATGAAAATTGTTAATATTAACATTTCATAGTTAATTTATTGAAACAATGAATGTTCAATTTAACAATGAAATTGTTAATATTATTAACTATGAAGATTGTTATTGAAACCTTTTTTATTGTTAATTTCACTATTTAGTGGTTACTTCATGTAACCAGAAACATAGTTGTTTCAATAATTTTTAATATTTATATCAAATAAAACAAGAAAAATTTAACTTTCGCATTTTTATTTTTTATTTTATTTACAAAATATATGTTAATATATATACGTATAAGAAACACCTGAAAAGAAAAAACAAAAAGGTTAGAAAATATAAGTATAAATGTAAAAAAGGGTGCAATTCTAAGAAGATCTTTTGACTTGTTACCTAAATTCTGTAGTTCAAAGAGCATAAGCTTTTACCGATGGGCTGATCTGATGGAAAAATCTGCTCTGTGACTATAAGTTAAGTGCCTACGTTTCTGTGCTTGACCAACATGTGATCAGTCCCCGCTCAAAAGGTGCCGTCCACGTAAACTCCCTGAATCTTTCGATTATTAAGGGCCCAGGACGGTTAGGCACTTAGTTTGGGGTACTGAGCTTAGTCCGATCTTACGGCAAACTTATAGGAGAGAGGAGATTAATAACAAAGGCAATCTGATAGAAAGCCGATGTCCCACCAAAATCATAATCGGAATAGATATACAAATCAAGGATTGGGTAAGTCAATGGATGATACTTCAAGGAACTGCACTCAATTGTATATTAAAAACTAGTAAGAAAGTTTCAGTCGGGTAAACCGACCAAGGTATAGTTGTTATTAAAGAATCAATATTTCACTAAATGTTAACCCTTTGTGTGGGAGGTACCAGAAGGAATGGACCAATATGGCCCATCTTTGAACTTAACCGGAGATAGAAAAAAATATTACCGTATACCAAATTTGAAGTGAATCGGTTACTCTTTTCGAGAGTTATCGTGCGCACTAGCCAGCAGACAGACGAAAATTCGACTCATTCGACTTAAAATGACCCAAAACTAATATGCGCTGAACATACTTATGGTCTTAGATCACTCCTTCAATGTGTTACACTTTTAGCCCGTTGCAAATGATATATACCCTCGTATTACTAAAGTGAGGGTATAAAAAAACAAATGTATGCATGCATACCACTTTTCCTGTAATTACTTCGCACACTACAACTAGTATTGATACAGCTTATCAACAGTTTCTAGTATTGGCACAACTTACCAACAGATTCAAGGCCGGACTCCCAGCACAAGCAGCCGCAAGCCACAGAAAAAGAAACAACTGAAAAGAAAACAACAAAAACATCGTTTATATGTATGTATGTAGGTATTACGAAAGCACTTCTAACAACATATGTAAGTATGTACATTTAACAGTATCAACATCGCACAACAAAAAAACTAACGTATGTATGTACGGCGTAGCAGCCACAAGTGTTCAAACGAAAAGACAAGATGAACACATACCCACACGTACACATCACTTCTCTCCGTATGTTTGCTTGCTGCTGCATATACTTACGTACATACATTGTTGTTTTTTCATGCTCAGTTAATGCGACAGCGTGTACATATTTTTTTCCACTCTTAACCACTGAATTTCACAATTGTAATGGCATAATCACAAAAAATAATATTAATATTACATTCGCCTTTACTATAATTAAACAGGCACAAAACACTATTAACATTTTTAACACACATATTTTATTATTTCACTTTTTAAATACACATATGTACATACATACTTATGAATGTAGTTCTTTACAAAATGTTTTACTACTTACCTCTATACCAACACCTTCCGACAACAGCACTAGTCCCATCGACTATTCAACACCAACTGAACTCCCGCACTCGATCAAGCACCGATGCTGGCATTTGGTGGTGTTTTCAATGAGCGAGATAAATTCTCTTAAGCGCCCTGGAGACGATCAAATAATTCCATCAAATCTTTAAGTGTGTGGGTGCAATCGGCTTTCGTCGGCTACACGTACACTACACGTACGCGTTGTCGACTCTGTTTGATGAAAATCAAAAAATTTTGATTTTCTAATTTGATGGCGTTCTATTTGATGGTCTCGCGTTATGTTTGACAAAAACAAGCTCAGTTGCGTAGTGAACGCCGACATGACAAGTGCGCGGATGAAAGCTAATTTAGTGAACGCCGACATGGAGAAGTGCGCGGATGAAAAAAAGTTTCCGCTGTTTATACCAGTTTTTCATCCACTCTTTCTTTTTCCTTTTCATGTTCTCTTTCTTCTTTTTTAACAAAACTGCTGCACAAGACAACAAAAGTAAATCATCATCCGACGACGACATAGTAACCAAACACAAAGAACTCAAAATACCAAGTGATGTTTGACGTATTTATTTGAACGTTTGCGGGCAACACACGAGCGCACCACACTAATACATACACACTGTTTGATGAAATTATTTGATCGTCTCCTGGGCGCTTTATGACGACAGTCGCATTCGTTTCAACTTCGTTTAACTTAATACTCAACTTCGTCTAACACAAAGCAGTTGAAAAACGTCGACCACAACAGAGCCGAATTGTTGTTTATCTCGCACATTTTTCTGCCTCTCTTTCAAAAAAACCAACCATATATAATGTTAACTTAACAATTTTTCATGTACATTTGAACTTATATAAGGTTATTTTTGTCTTCGTAATCAAACATTTACCATGAAAAATTTAACCAGACACATGGTTAAAAAAATCATTGTATTTTCGGCTCTGTGTAGGTGCCTCAAGAAGCCAGTTGATGCTTGCAAAAATTAAAGCTGAGGATGGTTTTCTATTCTCTCATTGCAAGATATATTTATGAAAATCTACACGGAGAAAAAAACAGTAAACAAAATATTTTTGGGATCAAAATTGAAATAAAATATACTTTGGTGCAAATACTTTATATTTACATACCGGAAAAAAAGTTTGAATATCTCTCTTATCAATGTTATTTTTTCGGAGTTTTGGTGCAAATTATCTTTAAAAACGGGGAAATATTTATATCGGCTACTTAATTTGTTTTCCTACCTATAGAAAAAACGTATTTTTTCTCAAATATCATATGTTTCCAGAAAATATAATACAGAAGCGATTTTTTTCTTAGGGCATTATCTGTTAACGTTCCAAAATCAGAAATTTTAAGCGCCATTCATAAACGTAAATGCTTTATGGTCTTCAGCGATATTTAGAATTATATACATGCGTGAGATCAAAAATCTCACTACCTAATTAAAATATTAAGAAAAATGATACATAGTTCACGATAGTTTAAAGAAGATAAATAAAATAAATTCACAATCCTCTTTAATTAATTTGAAATTGTCTTTAGAAAAATTCCAAACTTTTTCTTATGAAAAAAATGTATGACTTTCTTCGCAAACAAATTTTCGAAAATGAAAATAAAAAGGATTTTGATGAAAATGTGTATTGAAAACTATTGTTATTTTCTACATCAAGCAAAATAATGATAGTGTTTTTCCAAATCAGAAACCATTCCTCACATCGCGAATCCCAGCTACAAAGGAAGCTGAAGTAGTTTGAAAAACCGCACTTAAATATAATACCTTGTATTATGTTGACAACCTTTAGATCACAAAAAATCTTCCATTTGTGTCATTGTATTTGATTTTCTCCAAAATTTTACCCAATGATTCGTTCGTTTCCTTCATAGTTGCGCTGAATCCCAACGGCAGCATGTGAACGTATTTGCTTCGTCAACGGAATAAAATTTCAGCTTGACGTTTCCGGTATGATTTTGCGCTGACATTTTGCTGTGTGAGCTTTATACGCTGCAAAAATGGTGTCCAATCTGCATCATTCACATTGGTCGGATTGGTGAAAACGGCTTCGGCTTGTAGGGACACAGTATAAAGACTCGGAGGTTTAGGTGGATCGGTATCAGCAGCGCGTTTTACTGGAAGTATGGCAGTAACAGCGGGAATGAATACTTTTGTTTTAATTTTTTTCTGTTCAACCCATAACCAGAATTTATGCATGCGTAGCACCTGGATTCATCATGCCCAGTTAGGCCAACCAAATTACTGGCTTCATAAAAGAAAACTGTACACATTTTGTACTGTACACAAATTTGGCACACTGTTTTCGGCGTAAAATTTGCTCCATTTAAATCTGTTTCATCAAAATAATGACAACACCCTGCTTTGAATTCCTTAACAAGTGTTCAAAATTGGAAGATATCATCCAATTTTGGACACTTGCTACTTTCCATTCTGAAATTAAATGCTTTTCTGTTTTTTAAAATGTTTTTCACTCTAAATTTTAATTTAACAATTTTATTTTTCGCTTTCGTCGGCACTTGTTGAATGACAAAAATCGATCAATGAACAATCGATCAATGACTGTGAACGGAATAGGTATCATGAAGGGACAATAACTGCAATTTAGCGTCCACAGGATGCACTTTTTTCGGGTACGTTTGTTCCTCACGTTTTTTTCTTATTTAATATGATTACAACTTTGCGTCAGACACAAAAAAGATATTCCGTACTGTATACCGAGATATAACAATAGAAGTTTGTAATACCTCTTCTAAAGTAGGATTTGACTTTTGTAGACAAGCCGATCTGACTTTCTCGTGTGGTGTGTATTATTGACGTATGATTCTTTCCAGCTTTCATTCTCACATATGAAATAGCACTCTCTTGCCTTGGTCTTAAAATTTTAACGGAGACGCCAAAATGTCTTGTCTTTTCATAAAATTATGATCCAATGAGAAATTTAATATTTATAAGTATTCTCTTAGCTTTATCACCAATTAATTTCTAGAGTAACTCCAATGTATCGCTTCATATGAAATAGCCTCTCTTGTCGCTCCTCTTAAATCTGCAACCCAATCTGGTCAAACTTCATTCTCTTGTGGTTATAAACTTTTGTTCCGACCGCCAAAATAAGTTGTATTATCATAAAATTAACACCTAGTGCAGAGATTACCTCTTTATATATCTTCTCTTCAGCTTAACCATCAACTAATTTCTGGAGCTACTTCAATGTATAGCTTTCAGACCTGCTAAGAGCACAAGAAGTGATGATCCAATTGGAGTGTTTTGTTGGAGGATTATGATTTCTTGAAATAACGTATTTCAAAATAGTGTTGTTTTGAGCAAGAACTGCAACCAGGAAATAGCGTTTAAATCCATTGTTTCTTGGCGAAATATCTTGGATATCCTCGTCGTCAAATTTAGAATGTGAAATCTTCCAATGTCTTTTTATACAAAAAATACAAATTATTCTTTATTATCGAACGATATGAATACGAATGAAAAACAAAGGTTTCACTAAAATTTAAATAGTTTTTTAAAAATATTTATAACAACATATTTTATAAACAAGTAGATTTTATTTCCAACTCTTTTATTATTGATGTGGACTGGTTATGAGCATATATTATTGCCATGATAACCATACAATGTTATTATAAATATAAAATACCTGTATAATTTGGTGGTACTCGTATTACAATAAAATTATTAAAAATAGAAAATAAGTTTTGGTGGTTCGATTTAAAACGTACAATCAACAGCAATTTTGATTAAACGTAACAATACTTGAATTTCCATTTATTAGATCGTATAGCAAAAGGGTAGTTATAGAACGTTGCATGTTTTCTGAGAGTTTATCATCGATCCAACGGGACATTCATATACTTCCGAGGCACTTCCACCTTGCGCTACCAACCATCCCAAACTAAGGTGAAGATATAAAAAATATAAAGATAAATTAATATATGTATAATGAGCTATAACACGTTGCGCTTAGCATCAACCATCCTTTATTTCAGTGAAATAAAAAGATCGGTGCGCTATTGTGGAGTACACCGCTAGGGTTAAAACAGAGAAGAGAATATTTTATGCGCAAAATAGAACCTGAATACCTCCATCCATAAACATGTTTATCACATCTGAAAACATTAAAATATATCAAAATGTAAATGACTGATTCAGAACTGTGCTAGACTGTAAAAGAACGATAAATGATTACTCAGCCCATGGTCAACTAAGTATTTTATGGGTACCAGGACAGAACGGAGTGATTGGAAATGAACGGACAAAAAGCTTCCAAGGGCAGAGAACTTCGTGTAATAAACTTTAATGGAAACTTTTCAAAGCCACGAAGGATGAGTTGAAGCACTGGGCAGTGATGGCTCGCGAAACTGTGTAGAGTAGCGCAACAGTAGAAGCAACTGAAAAAATATTGACCCAAATCAGAAGAAAACAAGTAGTTTTCTGAAACTAAACAATATCGAGTAAGATGATATGTGTTCTAACGGGACACTCAAGCTTACAAGCACATCTTCATCGCATAGGACTTGACTCATCTCAGAGAATATGACTGGAAGATACTGAGAAAATTCGTATCTAGTACCGATGTTCTGTAACTCGTGAGGTATAAAAAGATCATAAATAAGGAGCGCACAACAGGCCGAACCACTGGCTTAAGTGTATGTCCATGGACATGAGACGTTTAAACGTCTCCCCTCTTCAACCTAACCTAAATGACTGATACCATACGACACAGGCAGTACACCTATTGAGTGTGCGTTTTTCTGTCACCCAAAATAACTCTCTATAGTCTACTCTGCTCTACAGTGTCTTTCGGCTCCACAGTAAAATATTTCAACATTTTTTTCCCAATGTGGACGAGTTGAAAAAAGCATTTATTTTCTGAATTTTATATCCCAAGAACCCCCTCGCACCCTGGTGCCGTATTAAGCCCTTTTGTCTCACCGTTCAATGTTTAGCTGTTTAGATTAGGTTTAGGTTAAGGTGGCAGCCGTTTTCTTTTTTTTTTCAGCTCACATAGACCAGTTTAGGTCCCTAGTGGTACCACGGACTTCGTCGAAACCAACCTGTTTGATATACAAATGTATCGATAGCACGAATATTGGTACTGGAAAAATCTGTTAGGCTGCCTAGAAAGGCCGACCCCAGTAGGTCCAGTCGTCGTTTACTAAAAGCAGGACAGTCGCATAGCAAGTGCTCAATGCTCTCCACTTCTTCCTCATCTCCACAGCTTCTGCAGAAGTCATTGGAGTCAATACCAAATCTTTTAGCGTGTTCGCCGATCAAGCAGTGTACCGTCAGAACTGAAACTAACGTAGACAATCTTTTTCTCTCTAGTGCGAGGAGATATTTTGATCTTCTAATGCCATACCTTGGCCAGATTTGTCTAGCTACCCTGCAGGTGCCGATTTCTGTCCATCTTTCGTTGGACTGCCTGATTGCCTCTTGCCTAAGCCAAAGCTTGCACGTGGATAGTGGCGCGCCAATATATGCAAATTCTTCGAAAATTTGTAATGTCGTCCCTTTCCTAGCAACTTCATCGGCTTTGCAGTTCCCCGGGATATCCCTATGCCCAGGCACCCATATGAGGTGTATATTAAACTGCTCTGCCATCTCGTTAAGAGATCTGTGGCAGTCGAGGACTGTTTGTGAATTTAGGGATTTTGCCTCCAGAGAATTGAAGAAGTTTCCTAATTCTAAAGAAATTCGGGATAATACCTAACCTGGAAAGGCCACGTGTCCCAGAGACACGTCCTTTCCTGGCACGTTTAAACCCAGTGCATTGATGCTGCAATTGTGGCCAATCCACCTCACAAACCACCCTTTCACATTGTCAAAGAAGTCCCCGTAAAAGTGGCGAAACCGGAGAAGGTTCCCTCCAGAACATAATACGCAAATTCTTTCGGCAAGGAAACAACAAGTGTTTCACAGAATCCAACCATTTACCAATTTATTGCCGAGAAAATAGTCGGACGAAGAGTTTATTGCAGAAAAGTTTATAAACAGGCAAACTCACAAACAGAGCCTTCCCCACTTGATCACCAATATTCCAGACGCCACCACAACTCGTACTGATCTACCCACTGGTATAGCTTGTCGGAAGCCAAGAAATATCTGAACGGCGAAAACTGTTTATTTACGCTACCATAATCTGGCTAATTAGATTTGCCAATAATTTGCATCTGACGTTCAACCACAGTGGTCATTTAGTGGCCATGTCCACACAACTATCATTAAAGATGATTAAATTTTCCATACAATTTCGTAAGCAGTATCCACCACTAATGGAGGCACCCATACTCTAACTTCATTATTATATTTTACGTTTTTATAACCATCGTAGTAATTAAGTTGTATTTCGTACACGGAGAAAAAAATATGTTTGGATGCAATCATAAATATGTTTGGGACGGGCACAATCATATATATGTTTGTGGGTAAACATATTATGTTTGCACACAATCATAATATGTTCGGGGCACAATTCTAGCATATTATAAAACGATATGATTGTGTCCTAACATATTTTTGGCAAAATAATATATTAGAGCATATTTTTTAGATTTTTAGAGAGTATTACTCTCTGAGAGCCCAATTATGTGACTCATAGAGCATCCACCATCACCACTGTGCTAAGCCATCACAGCGAACACACGCACGCACCCACATACAACCATTGACAGCCACAGCCAGTCAGAATGAATATATGGCTATGCTTATACTTTCTTGTTTCGGGTGTAACATGAAAGTAAATTAAAATACACGCTGTGCATATAATTCTCGTTGACTCTATATAGCCAGTGGTATAAGGTGTTGACGTTTATAAATATATTATAGGTGCGTCACAAAGGGTTCAGACTTTTGATAAAAAACAACAATATACAATCATATACATGATTAAATGCAATCATATATATGATTACATACAATCATATAAATGTTTGGACATAAGCATATAAATGGTTACACACAATCATATAAATGTTTGGACATAAGCATATATATGATTACATACAATCATATAAATGTTTGGGAACATTACCGCTACCCCAAACATAATATGTTTGGGAGCTGCTCCAAACATATATATGTTGCCTGCAAAATATGTTTGGGGCAATATGTTACAGAGGCCGTTTTTTCCTCCGTGTAGTGATCATCTTCAGAGGCAAAGCAAAGATAATACTATTCCTTCATTATCATCCATTCATAAATGCACAGCAACGACAACAGAAGACCTGCAGTGGAAGAGGCCTCACACACCGCATCATCATTGTTGTTATTATTTGGTGAGTTTTTTTTATCAATTACATATTTTTTGTTTTTTGATTTTTGCTTTGCTTTGAGTTTGAATGGTGTAGTCATAAGTAAGGGCATTACAAACAATAACCAAGTGACGTCACTAGTGCAGTCGACTGCATAAGATTTGTTCTTTGCCGTTCTTGTTTCATGTTTATTTCATTCATTTTCATTTCTAACCAGCTAAGGCGCTACATATAAACTACAGTAATATTCGACCGAGCATAGCGTATATGAATAATTGGATTTAAATAATAGATAGACATTAATTTTAGACATTTATAACTTATCTTTTCCTTTTTGAATGCTATGGTCAATATAAAATGATTTTTTAATGAAATGAATAATATTTCATATTTACTCGTCTATCGCATTTGTGAAATAGACATATCTTTTTTTTTCTATAAATGTAGTTCTTAAAAATACTCTAAAGTAAAAAAATGTCTTGAAAAATTAGAATATTTCTTCATTATTAGATATCAATATTTTTTATGAATTTATGTCTAAAATAAAATATTGAAACAAATATGAATTTGTAAATTTTCCATAGAGTTTTCTTATAGGGTGTGAACTCAAGGAGGTTTGTTGTAAGCGTTAGGGATTTTAGCCGAATATGAAGTATTTTGCGAAGCTAAAATCAAAGGAGGGAGGGTATAGAAGCGCAATTCTCCATAACACCTAGAGAGAAGTTAAAATGTAATTGATTGATAAATTAGTTTAACCGAATTGGGGTGTGGTTTATATAGTTTTGTTCTTGCTTGGTAGATTTTTCGTTAAAAACTTTTGCAACTCAGGGAGTCTATAAATTTAGTTTTGTATTGGCCATTTCTGATTAGAGTCTGAGAGGAAAGAATCCCCCCCGCCGGCTGACTGCTAGCCCCATCAATGGCTCCCATCACTTTCTCAACCCTAAATCATCCATCTCATAAAAAAATTAAGTTATTTACAACAAATGGTCCATTACATACCATAGTGATGTAGTTCCTCTCAAAGGTGCGCACCGTTGATATATACTCCACTCGGTCGGTTTCCAAAGCACTACACTTTGATATCCTCATGTGACCGTAGTTCTTGTATCTCCACATTGATAGGCAGTTTAATCTTAGTGCCGCTTTGGTTGCAACTTCTCTCGCCACAACATTAATCGGCAGTATATGGAGAAGGGCTTGTAGAGACTCAGTCGCTGCATTCCTTAACGCTTATGCACAGGCAGGCTGGTCTCTGAACCCACACTTTGCCAGTTGCAGTCCACCATACCACAATGCCGTATACCAGTATTGGACGAACCACTGCTATATATATCCAATGGACAATTTTAGGAGAGAGGCCCCACCGAGACCCTACAGCCTTCCTGCAGGAATATAGGGCGATGCTGGCCTTCCTATCCAAGTTTAGCTGTTTCTGCACCATTGTATTTACCCCACTATACTGTATTCAAATTTATAAGCTTCACTGTATATTATTTAACCGTTTATGGCCCACAGTGCCCTAAATGTATGAATTTCTAAAAAAACACTACATATGTGAAGTTTATGTTCTAAAAGCTACCCTCGCTCCCTGGGACTACATTTAATCTCTTTTGCCTCACTGTGGCATGTTAAATTGTTTGCCCAACTGTACACACTTAACGCCTATTTTGTCCCACTTTACTATATTTACCCATTTATGTACGCTACACAATAGTTTACCGTTTTTGCCTTGCGAAAAAGGTTTTCTAAAATAATTTGTATCTTGCAAGTAGAGTTTCTCCGTTCCCATTTTGTTTGTCGCTTCAAGAAAAATAAGACAAACTATTAATTTTGCAGTATGTAAGTATATATTTTTATTTATTTTTATACCGTCCACCATAGGATGGGGGATATATTCATTTTGTCACTCCGTTTGTAACACCTCTAAATATTGATCTGAGACCCCATAAAGTATATATATTCTTAATCGTCGTAAAATTCTAAGACGATTTAGCCATGTCCGTCGGTTGTAATCACGCTACAGTCTGTAATAATAGAGCTAGGTGGCTGAAATTCGGTATAGAAACTTCTTATAGCTGCAGGTAAAGGATTGAAAATGGGCGATATCGGTCCATATTTAGATATAGCTCCCATATATAGCATGTAACTTGTTGCTACTGTTCTCATCTACTAAATTTTGTCGGTGCTATTTTCTTTAGGTTTGAGTTATTTTGTGTGGTCACATGCTTTCCATGGTGGAGGGTATATAAGATTCGGCATGGCCGAACTTAACGCTTTTACTTGTTAAAACTAAATATAGTACAAACTGAAACATAACAAAACACAAACATAACAAAAAAAAACAGTAAGGAAACGCGGGCCGACTAAATAATACCCTTCACCATCCTCCCAGATCAGAATAGGAAGAAATATTGTGGTGTTTTATTAATGTTCTTTATCTAATAATAATGATATGTTCAAGCCTATAAAACAGACTCACTTAGACTATCCAGTCCTTTGTGTTACCACAGGGACGTAAGGAAAAATCCCTAGCCCCTCCCGTTGAACCAATTTGATTGCATTAAAAAGCTCAAAAGTTGACGGATTCCAACATAGGCCAAGTTAGCTAACTCCTCAAAGAAATAAGAGCCCAAGGTGGTATGCCGCCTACTAGAGAGAGCGGGGCAGAAACACAGAAGGTGTTCTATTTATTTATCCTCCTCTTCGTCTCCACAGCATCTGCAAAAGTCTTTATGCAAGATATTAAATCAGAAACACAGAAGGTGTTCTATTTATTTATCCTCCTCTTCGTCTCCACAGCATCTGCAAAAGTCTTTATGCAAGATATTAAATCTCTCTGCCGTCCAATAAGTCATTACTGTCACGATAGCCTGTCATTACTGTCAGCCTGGAATGTATGCAGTTCCGGACTATAGCCCACCTGTCATTTGTTGCCGTAGGTGCACTATCTCTCAAGAGGAGCTGGCATGTTGCTAGAGGCATGTCCACATGTTCCAGGTAACTGGAGCGTGTAAGGTAATTTCCAGTTTTGCAATTTCATCTGCCTTGCAGTTCCCTGGTATATCCCTGTAGCCCGGCACCCATATCAGGTGAATATTGAACTGTTTAGCCATTTCGTTAAGAGATCAGTCGAGTCGATGGCATTTTGTGAATTCAGGAATATTGTTTCCAGGGACTTGATAGCAACCTGACTATCAGAGAATATATTAGTATTTTGCACTTTCAGATAAGGGAATTTCAATACCCCTCCTAGTTTCGTGTTGCTCGGGTTAACACCAACACTATTACCGGAAGCCCATATTGCGGCCCATATGAAGAACCTGCTGTAGGATATCTCTGAGGGTATCCAGAAACATCCCCCTAACAGCTATTGCCACGTCATCTGACTCCGACACCTATCATATCCCGAGAAAGCAAAATATTGTTCATGGAGAGATTCCATTGCAGAGGAGACAGAACACCACCTTTGGGCGTTCCCCTTCTGAAAAATCTGCGGAGGTCAGTTGACCCTAAACTAGCTGCAATGCGTCTCTTAATTAGAAGGTTATGAATGAACCTACGAATACCACTGCCAATCTCCAGGGCTTAAAAATCTGTATTTATAGCTGCTAGATTTATTGAAGGCCCCCCTATATCTAAGAAAGCTATCATAGAATATTCCATCACAGAGAGGGTTCCTCCAATAAAGCTGACTAGATCATGCAGGCGGTTTCCGTGGACTTGCCCTTGCTGTAGGCATGCTGTTAAGTTGACAGTAGCTTGTGATCAATTATAGTCCTGAGGTAACTATCTATTAGACTCTCCAGAGTTTTAAAGGGATATGACGATAGACTAATTGGCCGGAAATCCTTAGCCCTAGTGAGGGACTGCTTTCCCGATTTTGGGATGAAAACAACCTTGGCCTCTCTCCATTTTGTTGGTATGTATGCCTGATTGATACAGCATGTGTATATCGCTCTGAGTCAGGGAGTAATTGTATCAGCCACTGCTTGTAGCTTCGCCGGCGAGACTTTGCCTGGAGAAAAGTCTTAAAAGGTGTAATACAAGCTCTGATGGCTGCAGTTCAAGGCAATCCCCCACTGAAAATGCAATGTTTCTTTAGAGTTGCCTGGAAAATGTGTAACCAGGAGCACACCCAACTATTCCTCACTGGACTTAGTCCAAATCATCGTCTTTCTTGATGTACCCAATATTACAAGGTGTTGAGGCTAATATATTCCGTAACCTTGAGGATTCGGGTGAGCTTTCTACGCCACTACAGAAATCTATACAGAATTTATTTTCACCGTTTCTCAACTCTTTTTTGTACCGTATGAGTTCTTCCTTGTATGTGTCCCAGTCCTGTGGTGCTCTGGTGGCCTTTGCCCTATTGAGCTTATATAGCTTCCTACAGCACTTCCTCAGCATAACTAATTGAGATGACGACCACGGAACGGGTTCAGAGAATTAACCAACCGCAGCTTAAGTGTACTACCCATCCCCTCAGATGTTCGGGTAGCTGATATGAATGATTCCGAGGAATCATCAACGCAGCAGCCGCTTGCTTTATCCCTGCTGGTCGAATACCCGAGATACGACCTACTTTCCCAGCAGATGCAGCGGGACTCGCAGACGTGCGTGATGAAATTCGTTGCTCGAACCCTGATGATCCTAGAATCAGGGAACTGAATCTAGAAATCAATAGGAAAGACGACGAATATAAATGGAGTAAATGGCTAGATCAATTGAAGCAGTGCAACTTATGTTCCACTATTGGTAAATTGTGGGCAACGCTTAAGTCACTCTCGAATGCTGGCAGGTAAGGCGACCGGACGTAGAACCGGCAATCTATAGAGCTCCCCGTGAGTGACAGAGCAAAAGCGAGAGTAATGCGTCGTATGCAAGCTCTCCGTGCTGAAGAAGTACCACCACAATTTACAGTTGGAGAAGTTGCAGATGTCATCCGTAGCGCTAAGTCATGCAGAGCGCTTGGCCCCGGCGGAATTTCTATGCTGATGTTAAAGCAGTCCGACATACTGTTTAGATTAGGTTTAGGTTAAGGTGGCAGCCGTTTTCTTTTTTTTTTCAGCTCACATAGACCAGTTTAGGTCCCTAGTGGTACCACGGACTTCGTCGAAACCAACCTGTTTGATATACAAATGTATCGATAGCACGAATATTGGTACTGGAAAAATCTGTTAGGCTGCCTAGAAAGGCCGACCCCAGTAGGTCCAGTCGTCGTTTACTAAAAGCAGGACAGTCGCATAGCAAGTGCTCAATGCTCTCCACTTCTTCCTCATCTCCACAGCTTCTGCAGAAGTCATTGGAGTCAATACCAAATCTTTTAGCGTGTTCGCCGATCAAGCAGTGTACCGTCAGAACTGAAACTAACGTAGACAATCTTTTTCTCTCTAGTGCGAGGAGATATTTTGATCTTCTAATGCCATACCTTGGCCAGATTTGTCTAGCTACCCTGCAGGTGCCGATTTCTGTCCATCTTTCGTTGGACTGCCTGATTGCCTCTTGCCTAAGCCAAAGCTTGCACGTGGATAGTGGCGCGCCAATATATGCAAATTCTTCGAAAATTTGTAATGTCGTCCCTTTCCTAGCAACTTCATCGGCTTTGCAGTTCCCCGGGATATCCCTATGCCCAGGCACCCATATGAGGTGTATATTAAACTGCTCTGCCATCTCGTTAAGAGATCTGTGGCAGTCGAGGACTGTTTGTGAATTTAGGGATGTTGCCTCCAGAGAATTGATGGCAGCCGGGCTGTCCGAGTAAATGACAACGCCAGTGTTGGTTACAATGTTCCGACTCAGCCACTTGGCGACTTCCCATCGAAGCCAACCTTTACTTCAAGCTTCGAACCATCCATATAGAAGTGGAGATGGTTTCTATTTTCGGGTATTCTGCCATCCCATTCATCGCTGGCTGGTACCTGTAATATGTATCTATCATAAACAGCTATTTTCTAATGCAGTACAAATCCATCAAGCCTTCTGATTAAGTATTTGCATTTTTGTACAGTACGTAGTGAAATAACTACTTAATCTCTACCACGATGAGTCGATATCGATAACAACGCACATGTCAACAGCTGGTTATGATCTATCTCTTCTTTTCTTCTTCTTCAACTTGTTAAACCAGACAACCAGCCATATAAGAAGTAAGATCTGACAATAAAACTCCTTACCAAGAAAAAAAACGTGGAAGTGATTACATCATTAAAGTTCGGTCACTCAAAATCCAATAAGAATTAGATTCAAATATTTTTAAAAATCAGTTTTTTTGAAAGTTTCCTAATTCTAAAGAAATTCGGGATAATACCTAACCTGGAAAGGCCACGTGTCCCAGAGACACGTCCTTTCCTGGCACGTTTAAACCCAGTGCATTGATGCTGCAATTGTGGCCAATCCACCTCACAAACCACCCTTTCACATTGTCAAAGAAGTCCCCGTAAAAGTGGCGAAACCGGAGAAGGTTCCCTCCAGAACATAATACGCAAATTCTTTCGGCAAGGAAACAACAAGTGTTTCACAGAATCCAACCATTTACCAATTTATTGCCGAGAAAATAGTCGGACGAAGAGTTTATTGCAGAAAAGTTTATAAACAGGCAAACTCACAAACAGAGCCTTCCCCACTTGATCACCAATATTCCAGACGCCACCACAACTCGTACTGATCTACCCACTGGTATAGCTTGTCGGAAGCCAAGAAATATCTGAACGGCGAAAACTGTTTATTTACGCTACCATAATCTGGCTAATTAGATTTGCCAATAATTTGCATCTGACGTTCAACCACAGTGGTCATTTAGTGGCCATGTCCACACAACTATCATTAAAGATGATTAAATTTTCCATACAATTTCGTAAGCAGTATCCACCACTAATGGAGGCACCCATACTCTAACTTCATTATTATATTTTACGTTTTTATAACCATCGTAGTAATTAAGTTGTATTTCGTACACGGAGAAAAAAATATGTTTGGATGCAATCATAAATATGTTTGGGACGGGCACAATCATATATATGTTTGTGGGTAAACATATTATGTTTGCACACAATCATAATATGTTCGGGGCACAATTCTAGCATATTATAAAACGATATGATTGTGTCCTAACATATTTTTGGCAAAATAATATATTAGAGCATATTTTTTAGATTTTTAGAGAGTATTACTCTCTGAGAGCCCAATTATGTGACTCATAGAGCATCCACCATCACCACTGTGCTAAGCCATCACAGCGAACACACGCACGCACCCACATACAACCATTGACAGCCACAGCCAGTCAGAATGAATATATGGCTATGCTTATACTTTCTTGTTTCGGGTGTAACATGAAAGTAAATTAAAATACACGCTGTGCATATAATTCTCGTTGACTCTATATAGCCAGTGGTATAAGGTGTTGACGTTTTTCAGTCAATGGGGTGGATCAACGGAGCTACCAACCAAGTTGAAAGAAAAGTGGCATAGTCCGCAGTCCGAATAATGGATAATTAATGGAACATTAGACTAGAATTTTATAAATATATTATAGGTGCGTCACAAAGGGTTCAGACTTTTGATAAAAAACAACAATATACAATCATATACATGATTAAATGCAATCATATATATGATTACATACAATCATATAAATGTTTGGACATAAGCATATAAATGGTTACACACAATCATATAAATGTTTGGACATAAGCATATATATGATTACATACAATCATATAAATGTTTGGGAACATTACCGCTACCCCAAACATAATATGTTTGGGAGCTGCTCCAAACATATATATGTTGCCTGCAAAATATGTTTGGGGCAATATGTTACAGAGGCCGTTTTTTTCCTCCGTGTAGTGATCATCTTCAGAGGCAAAGCAAAGATAATACTATTCCTTCATTATCATCCATTCATAAATGCACAGCAACGACAACAGAAGACCTGCAGTGGAAGAGGCCATTACAAACAATAACCAAGTGACGTCACTAGTGCAGTCGACTGCATAAGATTTGTTCTTTGCCGTTCTTGTTTCATGTTTATTTCATTCATTTTCATTTCTAACCAGCTAAGGCGCTACATATAAACTACAGTAATATTCGACCGAGCATAGCGTATATGAATAATTGGATTTAAATAATAGATAGACATTAATTTTAGACATTTATAACTTATCTTTTCCTTTTTGAATGCTATGGTCAATATAAAATGATTTTTTAATGAAATGAATAATATTTCATATTTACTCGTCTATCGCATTTGTGAAATAGACATATCTATAAATGTAGTTCTTAAAAATACTCTAAAGTAAAAAAATGTCTTGAAAAATTAGAATATTTCGTCATTATTAGATATCAATATTTTTTATGAATTTATGTCTAAAATAAAATATTGAAACAAATATGAATTTGTAAATTTTCCATAGAGTTTTCTTATAGGGTGTGAACTCAAGGAGGTTTGTTGTAAGCGTTAGGGATTTTAGCCGAATATGAAGTATTTTGCGAAGCTAAAATCAAAGGAGGGAGGGTATAGAAGCGCAATTCTCCATAACACCTAGAGAGAAGTTAAAATGTAATTGATTGATAAATTAGTTTAACCGAATTGGGGTGTGGTTTATATAGTTTTGTTCTTGCTTGGTAGATTTTTCGTTAAAAACTTTTGCAACTCAGGGAGTCTATAAATTTAGTTTTGTATTGGCCATTTCTGATTAGAGTCTGAGAGGAAAGAATCCCCCCCGCCGGCTGACTGCTAGCCCCATCAATGGCTCCCATCACTTTCTCAACCCTAAATCATCCATCTCATAAAAAAATTAAGTTATTTACAACAAATGGTCCATTACATACCATAGTGATGTAATTCCTCTCAAAGGTTCGCACCGTTGATATATACTCCACTCGGTCGGTTTCCAAAGCACTACACTTTGATATCCTCATGTGACCGTAGTTCTTGTATCTCCACATTGATAGGCAGTTTAATCTTAGTGCCGCTTTGGTTGCAACTTCTCTCGCCACAACATTAATCGGCAGTATATGGAGAAGGGCTTGTAGAGACTCAGTCGCTGCATTCCTTAACGCTTATGCACAGGCAGGCTGGTCTCTGAACCCACACTTTGCCAGTTGCAGTCCACCATACCACAATGCCGTATACCAGTATTGGACGAACCACTGCTATATATATCCAATGGACAATTTTAGGAGAGAGGCCCCACCGAGACCCTACAGCCTTCCTGCAGGAATATAGGGCGATGCTGGCCTTCCTATCCAAGTTTAGCTGTTTCTGCACCATTGTATTTGCCCCACTATACTGTATTCAAATTTATAAGCTTCACTGTATATTATTTAACCGTTTATGGCCCACAGTGCCCTAAATGTATGAATTTCTAAAAAAACACTACATATGTGAAGTTTATGTTCTAAAAGCTACCCTCGCTCCCTGGGACTACATTTAATCTCTTTTGCCTCACTGTGGCATGTTAAATTGTTTGCCCAACTGTACACACTTAACGCCTATTTTGTCCCACTTTACTATATTTACCCATTTATGTACGCTACACAATAGTTTACCGTTTTTGCCTTGCGAAAAAGGTTTTCTAAAATAATTTGTATCTTGCAAGTAGAGTTTCTCCGTTCCCATTTTGTTTGTCGCTTCAAGAAAAATAAGACAAACTATTAATTTTGCAGTATGTAAGTATATATTTTTATTTATTTTTATACCGTCCACCATAGGATGGGGGATATATTCATTTTGTCACTCCGTTTGTAACACCTCTAAATATTGATCTGAGACCCCATAAAGTATATATATTCTTAATCGTCGTAAAATTCTAAGACGATTTAGCCATGTCCGTCGGTTGTAATCACGCTACAGTCTGTAATAATAGAGCTAGGTGGCTGAAATTCGGTATAGAAACTTCTTATAGCTGCAGGTAAAGGATTGAAAATGGGCGATATCGGTCCATATTTAGATATAGCTCCCATATATAGCATGTAACTTGTTGCTACTGTTCTCATCTACTAAATTTTGTCGGTGCTATTTTCTTTAGGTTTGAGTTATTTTGTGTGGTCACATGCTTTCCATGGTGGAGGGTATATAAGATTCGGCATGGCCGAACTTAACGCTTTTACTTGTTAAAACTAAATATAGTACAAACTGAAACATAACAAAACACAAACATAACAAAAAAAAAACAGTAAGGAAACGCGGGCCGACTAAATAATACCCTTCACCATCCTCCCAGATCAGAATAGGAAGAAATATTGTGGTGTTTTATTAATGTTCTTTATCTAATAATAATGATATGTTCAAGCCTATAAAACAGACTCACTTAGACTATCCAGTCCTTTGTGTTACCACAGGGACGTAAGGAAAAATCCCTAGCCCCTCCCGTTGAACCAATTTGATTGCATTAAAAAGCTCAAAAGTTGACGGATTCCAACA
This sequence comes from Eudasyphora cyanicolor, assembly GCA_963930755.1. Taxonomy (NCBI): domain Eukaryota; kingdom Metazoa; phylum Arthropoda; class Insecta; order Diptera; family Muscidae; genus Eudasyphora; species Eudasyphora cyanicolor. The sequence continues at coordinate 150,716,861 of OZ005734.1, read as the reverse complement.
TAGGCCAAGTTAGCTAACTCCTCAAAGAAATAAGAGCCCAAGGTGGTATGCCGCCTACTAGAGAGAGCGGGGCAGAAACACAGAAGGTGTTCTATTTATTTATCCTCCTCTTCGTCTCCACAGCATCTGCAAAAGTCTTTATGCAAGATATTAAATCAGAAACACAGAAGGTGTTCTATTTATTTATCCTCCTCTTCGTCTCCACAGCATCTGCAAAAGTCTTTATGCAAGATATTAAATCTCTCTGCCGTCCAATAAGTCATTACTGTCACGATAGCCTGTCATTACTGTCAGCCTGGAATGTATGCAGTTCCGGACTATAGCCCACCTGTCATTTGTTGCCGTAGGTGCACTATCTCTCAAGAGGAGCTGGCATGTTGCTAGAGGCATGTCCACATGTTCCAGGTAACTGGAGCGTGTAAGGTAATTTCCAGTTTTGCAATTTCATCTGCCTTGCAGTTCCCTGGTATATCCCTGTAGCCCGGCACCCATATCAGGTGAATATTGAACTGTTTAGCCATTTCGTTAAGAGATCAGTCGAGTCGATGGCATTTTGTGAATTCAGGAATATTGTTTCCAGGGACTTGATAGCAACCTGACTATCAGAGAATATATTAGTATTTTGCACTTTCAGATAAGGGAATTTCAATACCCCTCCTAGTTTCGTGTTGCTCGGGTTAACACCAACACTATTACCGGAAGCCCATATTGCGGCCCATATGAAGAACCTGCTGTAGGATATCTCTGAGGGTATCCAGAAACATCCCCCTAACAGCTATTGCCACGTCATCTGACTCCGACACCTATCATATCCCGAGAAAGCAAAATATTGTTCATGGAGAGATTCCATTGCAGAGGAGACAGAACACCACCTTTGGGCGTTCCCCTTCTGAAAAATCTGCGGAGGTCAGTTGACCCTAAACTAGCTGCAATGCGTCTCTTAATTAGAAGGTTATGAATGAACCTACGAATACCACTGCCAATCTCCAGGGCTTAAAAATCTGTATTTATAGCTGCTAGATTTATTGAAGGCCCCCCTATATCTAAGAAAGCTATCATAGAATATTCCATCACAGAGAGGGTTCCTCCAATAAAGCTGACTAGATCATGCAGGCGGTTTCCGTGGACTTGCCCTTGCTGTAGGCATGCTGTTAAGTTGACAGTAGCTTGTGATCAATTATAGTCCTGAGGTAACTATCTATTAGACTCTCCAGAGTTTTAAAGGGATATGACGATAGACTAATTGGCCGGAAATCCTTAGCCCTAGTGAGGGACTGCTTTCCCGATTTTGGGATGAAAACAACCTTGGCCTCTCTCCATTTTGTTATATATCGCTCTGAGTCAAGGAGTAATTGTATCAGCCACTGCTTGTAGCTTCGCCGGCGAGACTTTGCCTGGAGAAAAGTCTTAAAAGGTGTAATACAAGCTCTGATGGCTGCAGTTCAAGGCAATCCCCCACTGAAAATGCAATGTTTCTTTAGAGTTGCCTGGAAAATGTGTAACCAGGAGCACACCCAACTATTCCTCACTGGACTTAGTCCAAATCATCGTCTTTCTTGATGTACCCAATATTACAAGGTGTTGAGGCTAATATATTCCGTAACCTTGAGGATTCGGGTGAGCTTTCTACGCCACTACAGAAATCTATACAGAATTTATTTTCACCGTTTCTCAACTCTTTTTTGTACCGTATGAGTTCTTCCTTGTATGTGTCCCAGTCCTGTGGTGCTCTGGTGGCCTTTGCCCTATTGAGCTTATATAGCTTCCTACAGCACTTCCTCAGCATAACTAATTGAGATGACGACCACGGAACGGGTTCAGAGAATTAACCAACCGCAGCTTAAGTGTACTACCCATCCCCTCAGATGTTCGGGTAGCTGATATGAAATTCCGAGGAATCATCAACGCAGCAGCCGCTTGCTTTATCCCTGCTGGTCGAATACCCGAGATACGACCTACTTTCCCAGCAGATGCAGCGGGACTCGCAGACGTGCGTGATGAAATTCGTTGCTCGAACCCTGATGATCCTAGAATCAGGGAACTGAATCTAGAAATCAATAGGAAAGACGACGAATATAAATGGAGTAAATGGCTAGATCAATTGAAGCAGTGCAACTTATGTTCCACTATTGGTAAATTGTGGGCAACGCTTAAGTCACTCTCGAATGCTGGCAGGTAAGGCGACCGGACGTAGAACCGGCAATCTATAGAGCTCCCCGTGAGTGACAGAGCAAAAGCGAGAGTAATGCGTCGTATGCAAGCTCTCCGTGCTGAAGAAGTACCACCACAATTTACAGTTGGAGAAGTTGCAGATGTCATCCGTAGCGCTAAGTCATGCAGAGCGCTTGGCCCCGGCGGAATTTCTATGCTGATGTTGAAGCAGTCCGACATACTGGGAGTTGAGTATCTGACTAGGGTCCTCAATTTGCCCTTGACCACTCTGATAATACCCGAAGCCTGGAAAATGGGCAGAGTACAGAAACCGGGCAATGATGCTTTAGGTTTAGGTTAGGGTGGCAGCCGTATTTTTTATACAAGCTCACATAGACCAGTTTAGGTCCCTAGTGTTACCACGGGCTGAAATGCCCCTCATCGAAACCAACCTGTTTGATATACAAATTTGTCGATATTACGAATATCGGTACTGGGAAGATCTGTTAGCCTGCCTAGAAAAGCCGACCAGTCGTCGTTTACTCAGAGCGGGACAGTCGCATAGCAAGTGCTCAATGCTCTCCAATTCTTCCTCATCTCCACAGCTTCTGCAGAAGTCATTAGAGTCAATACCCAATCTTTTGGCGTGTTCGCCGATCAAGCAGTGTCCCGTCAGAACTGATACTAACGTAGACAATCTTTGCCTCTCTAGTGCGAGGAGATATTTTGATCTTCTCAGGTCATACCTTGGCCAGATTTGTCTAGCTACTCTGCAGGTGCCGATTTCTGTCCATCTTTCGTTGGACTGCCTGATTGCCTCTTACCTAAGCCAAAGCTTGCACGTGGATAGTGGCGCACCAATATATGCAAATTCTTCGAGAATTTGTAATGTCGTCCCTTTCCTAGCAAGTTCATCGGCTTTGCAGTTCCCCGGGATATCCCTATGCCCAGGCACCCATATGAGGTGTATGTTAAACTGCTCAGCCATCTCGTTAAGAGATCTGCGGCAGTCGAGGGCTGTTTGTGAATTTAGGGATGTTGCCTCCAGAGAATTGATGGCAGCCTGGCTGTCCGAGTAAATTACAACGCCAGTGTTGGTTACTATGTTGCGACTCAGCCACTTGGCTACTTCCCATATTGCCATTATTTCGGATTGATAGACACTGCAGGTATCTGGTGTCTATGAGCTATATCCAATCTAAGCTCTGCACAGTGTACTCCGAAGCCAACTTTTCATCAAGCTTCGAACAATCCGTGTAAAAGTGGAGATGGCTTCTATTACCTGGTTTTCTTCCAACCCATTCATCTATCGCGGGAATCATAGTGATGTAATTTCTCTCGAAGGTGTACACCGTTGGTATATAGTCCACTCGGTCGGTTACCATAGCACTAGACTTTGATATTCTCATGTGACCGTAGTTTTTGATAGGCAGTTTAATCTTATTGCCGCTTTGGTTGCAACTTCTCTCGCCACAATATTAATCGGCAGTACATGGAGTAGGGCTTGTAGAGTCTCGGTCGCTGTAGTCCTTAAGGCTCCGCTTATGCTCAGGCAGGCAGTTCTCTGAACCTTTGGTAGTAGGTTGGTGATGGTTAGTTTGTCAGTTGCCGTCCACCATACCACAATGCCGTATAGCAGTATAGGACGAACTACTGCTATATATATCCAGTGGACGATTTTAGGAGAGAGGCCCCACCGCGACCCTACAGCCTTTTTGCAGGAATATAAGGCGACGTTAGCCTTCCTTACACGTTCCAATACATTAAGTCTAAATAACAGTTTTCTATCTAGAATTATTCCCAAAAATTTTGCACTTTCAGAAAAGACTAGATCTGTTCCATTTATCCGAGGTGGAGGGTGCACATGTGGGACTTTATTCATCCTAGTAAAGAGAACCAATTCTGTCTTGTTTGGGTTTATGCCCAAACCGCTGCTTCTGGCCCATCTAGCCAATTTGTTCAGAGCCACCTGTAGAATGTCTCGGAGGACGTTTTCGAATTTGCCACTCACTGCGATTGCAACGTCGTACGCAATGCCACGACCTTGCAGCCACAACGTTCTAGATCTAGCAGGATTTCATTCACCGCTAGGTTCCAAATTAGTGGAGACAGTACTCCTCCTTGTGGGGTCCCTCTGTTTACAAACCTTGTTAGAGTTGTGGACCCAAGACATGCTGTTATGCGTCTTCTGTTGAGCAGACTTTGAATTAGTCTAATCAAACTAGAGTTAACATTGAGATGTGACAGTGCCGCAATTACTGCATCTGAGTGAATGTTGTTAAAAGCCCCTTCTATGTCAAGAAATGCCACCATGGTGAATTCCTTGAAATGCAGGGACGATTCGATAGTGCTCACAAGTTCGTGCAGGGCTGATTCTGTAGACTTCCCCTTATTGTAAGCATGTTGGTTCACTGACAGGAGTTTTGTATCCAGGTTTTCCCTAATGAAATAATCAAAAGTCTTTCCAGACCTTTCAATAGGAAGGAGGATAGGCTAATTGGTCTGAAGTCTTTTGGCCTAGTGTGTGACATCTTCCCCGCTTTTGGTATGAATACCACTTTGGTATCCCTCCATCGATTCGGGATGTATGAAAGCCTGATACAGCCTACATATATTTTCTCCAGCCAGGGGATAATGTATTTCAACATTTTCTGCATTTCTGCTGGAGTGATGCCGTCTGGTCCAGGTGACTTGAAGGGCTCAAAGCTATTAATAGCCCAGCTTATTCTGGATCTCTCAGTCAACAAGCTAGCGACGCTCGCAGTCCACTCGCACTCTTGTTGGTCCTGCTGATCCTCTGGTTCTGTTAGAGAGTTCCCCGGGAAATGTGTGTCGAGCAGTACATTGAGCGACTGCTCGCTGTTTTTGGTCCAATTATTTGCCTCATCCTGCAAGTAACCCACTGTACAGGGTGAAGCTGATAATATTTTCCTCAGCCTTGCGGCGTCGGAGACCTTTTCCACTTCGCCACAGAAAGTATACCAAGAGCGTCTTTGCGCCTTTCTAAGCTCCTTCTTATAGATCTTGAGTTGCTCTTTATAGGCATCCCAAACATTAGCGACCCCAGTAGATTTAGCCTTGTTGAATAGCTTGTTGCAGGTCTTTTTCATAGCCGTTAGCTCAGAAGTCCACCATTGGGGTTTAGTTTTACCCTTGTACCTTGTTTTTGGACAGGCTTCTTCAAGGGAACTATTGAATGATGTGGTGATATGCTCGACCAGATGATCCAGACCGGCTTTGTCATTCGGTTCGTACAGAAGTTTGGAGTTGAGGACTTTCTTGAAATTCTTTTCAGGTTCAGGACGGCAGGTTCAGGCGCTTTTTCAGCGAGTTTGAACTCAATATAATGGTGATCTGAGAATGAGTGGTCGTCCAGTACATTCCACCCAATAATTTTGTCTGACAGCCGGTCAGTAGCAAACGTTACGTCGAGTACTTACTTCTTGTCTGTCTTTAATTGTAAAGGTCGGTTTATTACCTATGTTACAAATACTTAGGTTGGTAGTTAGAATAAAGTCAAGAAGCGAATCACCCCTATTGTTTATATCCGTACTACCCCAGATAGTATGATGAGCGTTCGTGTGACCTCGTCAGATGTTGCTTCTTCTACTTAATCTGTAAAATTCTTACCATCATTGGTAATTGACAGATTAACTTCCACCCCGACAAGGGTGTTATCGAACTCTTCGTCCGTATCATCGAGAAGCGTGTCCCCGCCAGATGCGTCAAAGAGTCCGGAGACTCCCCTCAGCCCCTCTGTGCCAGAAGTAGAGCTTTCGTCCTCAGAGTAGGACGTTACAGATCTTCTGTTAGAGTTGGAGTCACCCGAAATAATGGGCATGGATACCTCCGCACTTCCAGAAAGCTGTGTATCAACCGCGGTGGACGACTTACCTTCCGCAGTGGGAACTATATCCTGCTTGTATACCTTCAAGACTATAGTCTCAAAGCCATACTGTAGGGTTGCACTTGCACGTTGTATATGGGAGGTGGATTCAGCGTTAAGGATCAAATTGACCTGCCGCTTTGTACCATCCGCCTCGCCCACCTTGCTGATTCTCCAATTATGGGCGGGCAGACCAGGATGGGAATCTTTTATTATTTCTAATATGTCAGCCGGGTTGGAGGGCTCTTCTGCAACCCAGGTGATAGCTCTAGGGTGACTAGGGATGTTGTTTTTTCGACAATATCCAACTGGGCACCCGGCCACACCTCACCCGCTCGACTCAGAGCAGCCTTATACAGGTCTACTGATCTGGCATCACCGAAATGTAAGAGCTTTACTCTCCCCTGATGCCATCCTGCATCGTTGCAGATTGGTGGTGTGCCCGGCATCTCTCTACGGACATCGAGGTAATGAGCCATAATGGCTGATTGCACATGGCTCCATTTGTCCTTGAGGATGGATCCATCCTCACTACTTCTCTCTATAACGGCCATCACTAGACTCTCCTTCGCCACTTCATTGAAGGGCTTGGTGAGTGTCCTGTTGATAGTGACATTTGGGCCTCTTGCCTTTTTCGAGGGCAGGGTTCATCAGGTGATCTGATTCTTTTGACTTTATTAGCCGTTAACACAGCTGAATTTGTGGCTCTTTCAGCCGGCTGATTGGCCTTAGAAGCATCTAAGACGCCTTTAGCCCAGGTAAGTAGCTCTTTTTGTTTTTCGGTAAGAGCCGAAACCTCAACAGCCTTCAACTTCGTCAGAACTCTGAGCGCTATCCGGTGCTCATTGTGTTTCCGTTTTGACGGTCGGACATGACGTTTTCCCCTCACCGTACCACCTGTTGTGAGTACTGGGGGGAAATTTTAACCAAGTTTGGTGTGGTCGGCTTTGGCCAAGACCAACGGACGGACAGTAGGACGATTGGGGAACCCCGCTCCATCGGAACGCGAAGGCATCCCCGCCAATGAATTTTTTTTTCTGTATAAGCCCGTAATAGGTACTACGATGTAGGCCTTCCAGACTTTGTACAGATTTTGTTTTGTTTTTGCGATTGCGTAATAGGTACTGCGTAATAGATTTTAACTATCCGCTCTGTGCTTAACACGTCCGTTCACTACGACTGATCAGCAACGATGCTAGTAAGGGAGAATTGTACAATCCTAGCTCCCTACTCTTGCCAATAGCTAAGACGCTTGAGGCGTTTATCTTCACGAGCCTGATTGGTAATTTTCCAATTGCTGATCATCAGCACGGATTCCGAAAGCTGCACAGTACGACTACTGCTTTACACGCCATATCCAACCATCTAAGCCGCGGTCTTAAGCAGAAGGTCTTCGATACTGTCAGCCACGCCACGCTTTTTGAAGACGTCGCCAACACGTCCCTCCCGAACAGTTTGAAACGTTCGACCGTCAATTACATGTGTGGGCGCCTGTCGTATGTGGAATTCAGAAACATGAAGTCCAAACCCCGTAGAGTGAAACAGGGAGTTCCCCACGGTGGGGTGATATCTTCGGCACTGTTTAACCTTTCTGCAATTCCACTCCCACCTGACGGCGTTGATATCGTATCATAAGCTGACTGTACGATTCTGACGTCGGGCCCCTTTATCGCTGACATATGTGGAAGGCTGAATGTCTACATGGCTGAGATTGCCAATTTCTTCGCTGCGAAGAACCTGAAAATATCCACGACCAAATCATCGGCCACACTGTTTACTGCATGGACAGCGAAAGGAGCAACTCAATGTAATAGTCGATGGCACAAGAATTCCGACCACCAACTACCCTAAGGTTCTTGGTGTCACATTTGATAGTCTCTTCAGGACTAACGCGCATGCACAGCTATCTGCAATAAAATGAGAAGTAGGAACAAGGTCATAAAGTCACCAGCCGGCAGCACTTGGGGAACAGACAAAGAAACATTGTTGACCTCTTACAAAGCGATAGGTCGGACTGCGTTAAACTATGCAGCACCAGTGTGGTCACCGAATGTGAGCGAGTGAAAGAATACGAGTATACAGACCTGCGAAAATTCCGCCCTGAGAACTGCGATAGGGAGCCTCCTCATGTCTTTTGTGGACCACCTACATGAGTAGACGAAGATCATAATTGCGACGACACCATTTTCGCTGTCGAAGCAGTATCTGCTTGGTTGCTACCGTCCCAGCCATCCCAACCACCATCTTTTGGATAGGCGTCCACCTCCCAGGCAGATCAGGAAAGACCTTCATGATCTAGAGCGCGAGGTCCATCGCTACAAAAGAGAACCTCTAGATCAATGAGCTTACCAGGCAGGTCTGGCTGACATGCACTCTGATGCAGCCGCTGCACAGTGGTTGGGCTTGTATGGAGCCGCGGCCATAAATACTTCTAGTTGTTATATCGTTATGAAATTTTCACCAAAATTGTAGAAAAATATTTTAAATATGTAATAAAAAAATTGGCCATATCGCACGACTATATCCTATAGCTACCATAGCAAATATCGGACCAAATTTGAATAACTTTGATTTTTCGGCTTCAAACTGTTTTAATTTATTATTATTACATTTAAAATAATATTTTTAGGGAAAAATAATTACAAACTATTTGAAATTTAGGTCATCTAGTAGGTCATATCGCTCACTCACTTCAAGAGTGGCATAACTCAAAATTGAAAATTGCCAAAATGTTTAACTTTAAGTCCGTATAAAAAGACAATTAACATTAAATAAGATCTTAAAAAACGCTTCAATAATCCGAAATATGGTTGTTTACTTATATACCAAATTTCGCTGAGATTACTTTGTGGACATTTGCAAAATTCGAATTTTTGTAAGGCAACCTCAAAAATTTTAAATGTTGAGTTTTGTCACTCTTGAAGTGAGTGAGCGATATGATAATGTTGATAATACTGACTTTTTTGAACGTGGGAGCTTTCTTTGGTCAGTAATAAATGGATCTGAGCACAAAAGCAATATATTTATCAACTCCGTATTTGTTGTAATCCATGAGGTCTTTCGCGTGTTCTGCCTCCTAAACATTGCAATGTCCTTATTTTTAGACTTTAGACGGTTTTTGAAAGCTCAGCAATTCTTCGTCGCTTTGTTTTCTTTGATAACTCATTAAAATCTACTTTCGGACGTCCACCTTGGGCACCTTTTCCCATTTCTTGAGACTTACTAGGAATGCGTTTGATTGAAATTGTTTCCTTTTCACTAAGCCAATTCGATTTAAATTGAAGAACTGATGCCTTTTTGTGTTTATACTGAATCCACAATGCAGTAATTTTTTGCATATATAGTCAATACATTTCGTTAGCTCGGTCATCTCGGGCGTTGTGACGATATTTTCAATATTGCTTTGCACAGCATTGATCGCCTTTTGTAATTTTTCTGCATTGGTGCCGATTTCTGTCCACCAACAACTGAATATGTACAAGCGAGAAACACACACTGATAGGAGTCATCTACCAACATTAAATTAAAAAAGAGATAACGCAATCAAAATTTAAATTTGAACTTATTAAGAACACAAAAACATAGCACAACTACAACGCAAAACAGCTGGTTTGCAAGGCAAATTTTACTTTGAAGAAAAAAGATGGTCTTAGTATATCCTTGATTCTGCACACATCTGCAAATATCTGCAACTAACTTTAACTTTTTTATTACCTTAAAACACTCACAAATACACTGAAATAAAAAATAATGGGGGGATCTTGGGGGAACCCAGCTAAAACTTTAAGTAAACAAAATAAACACTCACAGAAAATGTACAAAAAACTGTATAAACTAAATCATTAATTTCAAAATAACTACAACACAATTTAGTTTTTATTAATATTGTAACATAAAATAAATCTCTTTAACTTCAAAATACATTTCAAATAATTTAAATTCGGAGACGTAATTATTTGACTGACCACTTTGAAGTTCGCTTGTGGTGAAAAATATTCGGTATGCGTGCAGCTGCGCTTTGCAAATCAACACGTGTTCACATCTTCAATTCTATTTTTAGAATGTTCCGTTAGATTTCCAGAAAAAAACGGTTTGCCATGAAAGAGTTTGGACAGTTTAGAGACAATTTGGTTACTTTTCGCAAATTTTTGTTGTTATGATTTTTTGGAATTTTGGCCTATGGGCGCAACCACTGTGCGCTGAAGCCGTGAATAATTACGGGTCAAGGAAAAGGAAATACAACGACAGACATTACTTTTGGCCCAATTAAGACCAGGCTGGTGTAGCCATCTTAATTCATACTGGGCAAGGATTGATGGCACCACGTCGAACACATGTCCCGCTTGTAACCAGGGACCACACGACACACTACACCTTTTTAACTGTCCTGCCAAACCTACTCATTTTGTTCACAGGTATCTTTGGACCCAACCAGAGGAAGCAGCAATATTCCTTGGACTGGAAACAAATACAGCAGAACCCAATACACAGGGCGAATAAAAACAACATTTGGACAACAAGCACAAAGACCCATTTTACACGGTGCAACTTGTCTCTGGGACTTTTGTGAATTCTTTTTTTAAATCCCTACGTAAAATCAAGCTCATTTAGACAGTGAGTCTTTAGTTTCAGCAACAGGGGCAAATTTATGTTTTTATTCGTTCACTCACATTTTTTTATTGAATTTGTTTTTCGTATTCAGTCACTCATAAAACAAAATTTCAATTTGTCCCTTGTATTTTCATTTCGAGCAACTTTTTCTACCCCGGAAGTTTATCTACACTTTTCGTCTACAAACTCGTGTCGAAAGCCTCAAGTCGCAGGAACAAGTTGCACCGTGTAAATTGGGTCATATACTGCTACTACAACAACAACGATCACCATTGCGGTCGTTGTTTGCACCTTGTCTTCTGTTTTAGACATGGGGCTTGTATCGAATCGTTAAGAGTTGCAGTGACTAGTTCCTCCGTTTCTTCTATATCCCGGATAGTTTGCATTTTAATTTCAGGACTTTCTAGAAGATACCTGTTGAACATGTGCCTAAATTTTTTCCAATAAGCCTTCTTAATATTGGGTGGGAAGACGGTACCAGGAGGCTTCGCATTCATCCAGAAGTTAGTATATCTATGGTCGGAAAAACTATGAGTATCCACAATATTCCGATCAGAAATCCTTCTCGGAGACAAAGGTGACATCGAGCACTCCCTGTCTGTTTGTAGTAATAAATAAACAGACAGGGCATGTGCCCTGGGCAAAGACCGGATGTCCTCCTTGTTGACAATATCCAGCGCCGCAACCGGCCAGATTTCACGAATTTTTTCAGTGTTAACACTGAACCGAGGAGCAGCGTTACCACCAAACCCTTTGGTCCTTTTGGATGCCGGGGGTTCATCTGGTAGGGTAAGTCAGTCACGTTATAGACTGAAGCGTCCAGATATCAGAAGAGGCAGCCGTCAAAACACAGTCTATGGTAACCTCCGACTACGAACCGCAAAGTCCGATGAGCACGGTACGCATAACAATCCGGACTTAGGGGAGTTTGTTTTTAGTATAACCACTACTGTTGGGGGAGAAACATGCCCACCACAGCATAGCCCCCGGTACTGTGGCATGGGCTGGGCGGCACAACACCTAGGACTTGCTGAGGCGCCCAGGTATCAGCAAGGCTCCGTACAAATACAGTTGATTACCACTGACTGCAAAGCATACACCGATGGGCACGAGATCGAATTACACCGCGGTGTTAGGGGTCTTTTTAAGTAGAACCACTAGTTGGTAGATCATTTGGCGTGTCCCAGGGTGCACTACGTGGAAGCGATCTACAATTACACCCCGAGGTTTTATCTAAATCTGAGCCGATTTTCTTCAAATTTGGCAAAGTTTGTTCTTGATTCTAGAAACTGCTATCTGCTAACTTTTTACCGGTTCTGTTGAGAAATGTTCTTGGTACATGAAACTTGGATAAAGATGTGTTGAGAAAAGCGGATATAGCAGTTAGGAGCAAAATCGTTATATATAGGGGCTATATATAAATCTGTACCAATTCCGTTGTATCAAGAAACTCTTCTTGCTAACTATCATAATTATAAATTATGACCAGTAAGGAAAGGCTAAAGTCGGGCGGGGCCGACTATATAATACCCTACACCACTCTCGTAATATTGAATAACTCTGAAATATAAATTTTGTATTTCATGTATAAATTGTTTATTCTAAATTTCAAAACGATTGGATGTAAAATATAGCTTGTATAGAACTAAAGGGCCAAATCGGACGAAACATATATATGGGAGCTATAGCTAAATCTTAACCGATTTTCTTCAAATTCGGTAGTGTTGGTTCATGGATCAAGAAACGCTACCATTATAAATTTCAAAATGATTGGATAATACAGCTTCCACAGGACTAAAGAGCAAAATCTGACGAAACATATATATGGGAGCTATAGCTAAATCTTAATCGATTTTCTTCAAATTCGGCAATGTTGGTTCATGGATCAAGAAACTCTACTATTCAAAATTTCAAAACGATTGGATGTAAAATACAGCTTCTATAGGACTAAAGGGCCAAATCGGACGAAAGATATATATGGGAGCTATATCTAAATCTGAACCGATTTCAATCAAATTCAATAGGGATCTTTACAGCTGCGAAATACTCTAAACTGCAAAATTTCAGAACGATCGGAGTGAAATTGCGACCTGTAGTCGACGAACAACTTTACATGGACAGAGAGACGGACGGACGGACTGACATGGTATAATACCCAGTAACACAGTGTGGTGTAGGGTATAATAATTAGCAGATAGACATAAGAAGGAGTTATATCTGAAACTGAAATGATTTTTTTTAATCTGTAGTGTTTTCGTTTGTCTACATTCGTATACAACGGTTAACAAACCTGGCTTCCATAGCGATTAGCTATAAAATCCAAATGAATATATATTTGGAGGCTATATCTAAATCTGAACCGATTTACTCCAAATTTGGTAGCGATTGTTTTTGCAACAACGGGCGCATATGACATTCTTTACTGAGATTGGTGATTTTTACAGTCTCTATGTGGTAGAAACAGAAGTCGTTCCGTTACCCCAGTTCGACCAAAAAATCCAGTCAGTCCAAATTTGGCGGATCCTAATTTCCATAACGCAGTCAGCGTGGAAATCTTGCGACCCGATCGCCACAATTTTGAAAGCTGCAATGATTCGGACCTCGACGAACATGCCTATCGCCCAAAGCACCGTTTTCGTGTGGACGATCTCGGGCGCATTCCAAGTTTAATCTTGCAGTACTGCAAAAGGCGGGAGTATGTTGAACCGTGTTCAACAAATATTAGATATAAGTCATTTGAAATAAGTATCTACGTATTGAAAAAGCTGAAAAGTAAAGTAAGGTAACCCTCTTGAAAACACTTAGCCTGCAAAACTAGAACTTTGTGCGGCTGTGCTTTTAGCTCGACTTACAAAGAACACGTGTCAATTTATGGATATGGAAAAACCGTACATATATTTGTGGTCCGACTCTGTTATTGCTTTGACCTGGCTTTGTAAACCTCCATACATGTGGAAAACGTATGGAGCAAACAGGGTTTGCGACAATTTTTGATCACGTCGGGAATTCTACCTGAATGCTCAGAATCCAGCCGATTTAGAAACTAAAGGATGCTACCCTTCAGACTTAAAAGACAGTCCTCTGTGGTGGCACGGGCCAACCTGGCTTACGAATTAAATGTCATTCTGGCCACAGCCACTCGCGGTGCAGGAGAAGAAAGCCAATCTTTTCCAGACTGTCACAGAGTCCGAGAACATTTTAAATAGATTATCTTCTTCAAATCTCAGCTACAACGAACTACATCCTGTCACAGAGTCCGAGAACATTTTAAATAGATTCTCTTCTTCATACTTCCGGAAAAATCCAGATTATGCAAACTACTACTCGAATTTTCACATAAGATTTTGTTGCATGCGGAACATCAGGGTATGTTGCAATTTTTCGACAAGATTTTTATGTAATGCGGAATTGTAAGATATGTACAATATACAAGGATAAGGGACCAAATCATGACAGCGCTTTCTTCAAATTCCCTCTCATTCACTAGTACTGGTGTAAATTTCGCAGGACCCTTTGAGTTAAAAACGCCCAAGTTACGAAATGCAAAGGTGCTAAAAGGATATGCTGCAGTTTTTCTGTGTTTATCTACCCGTGTTATACACTTAGAAGCCTGTTCGGCGTTATCTTCTGAATCATTTTTAACCGACATTTGACCAGTTCGTAGGTAGAAGAGGTCTTCCAGCCAAAATGTTTTCTGACAATGGCACCAATTTCGTTGGTGCAAAAGTCGTTAGTGGATAAACACAATATACACGGGTTAACTTGGAACCCCTCATGGGTGGATTATGGAAAGCCGGAGTAATGAGCATGAAATCCCATTTAAAGAAGGTTGCAAATAACTTAAATTTACATATGAATAATTTTCACTGTTGAGAATTGAGAGTGTTCTCAATTCAAGACCCATGACACGCATACATGAAACTCTTACGGAGGCGGTGGCATTAAAACCAGTTAATTTGCTGAGAGGTTCTCCATTTGTTGCACTACCAGAGGAATACTCTGATAATCTCTCTGTTACCAATCGATGGCAAACGCTAAAGCTTTTGCAGATCCAATTTGCGAAACGTTGGAAAAATTAGTACATCTCCGAACTGCAGAAGAGGTACAAGTGGAAAACTACTCAGCAAGTGACCTGGTGTTAATGCCACCAACTCCGTGGGAGTTTCAAATATGCGTGAAACGACAACTTACCCCCCGGAGACTGGAGAGTAGGTAGGATAGTTAAGGTCCTTATGGGCAGTGACTCACGAGTTAGAGAATGGAATGTAATTGTCCTTTAGTTAAATTATATATCTTGCCAACAACCAGAGTACTAACTAATCCAAACTATTTCTTACTTGCGCAAATAAACTTAACATACGAGATTTTTTTAGCTCCCCAAAATGCCGCGTCTGCCAAAACATCATCTCCGGCTTTGTACGGAATCTTTATCTGGATCGAAGGACCATGTACAATTGTGTGAGGTATTACTGGAAAGTGGACTGTATATCGTCATCAGAAACGAAAAAGGGCCTATCATCATATTTGGAAATTTTACAGGGGAAGCCAAAAACTAAATAAAATGAAAAGTGCTGTCGTTAGAAAAACGGGGGTTTCAGGATAATATATAAACATAATGATGCATATATATATACGCACAAACTTGATTTATAATTTGTTAGTGAAAATTGCATGAAATAGGATTTTTTAAATATGAAAAAAGAAATAATTTGTTGTTAGGGCCTTTTGAATTTCGTTAATAAATTCGTCATTTTTAATAATACAGCGCTAAAAATTTGTCAGGATGTGTATTTTGATGCTATGTAAAAGATTGTCTACGTTAGTTTCAGTTCTGTCGTGCAACCCTACAATATGGCTTCGAGACTATAGTCTGGATGGTATACAAGCAGGATATAGCTCCCACTGCGGAAGGTGAGTCATCCACCGTGGATACACGGCTTTCTGGAAGTGCGTAGGTACCCACGTCCATTATTTCTGGTGACTCCAACTCTAACAGAAGATCTGTAACGCACTTCTCTGAGGACAAAAGCTCTAATTCTGACACAGAGGGGTTGAGGGGGATAACACCCTCGTCGGGGTGGATGATAATCTTTCAATTAACAATGATGGTAAGAATTCTACAGATTAACCTCCATCACGCTAAAGAAGCCTCAGCGGCTCTATTGCTGCGCCTGTCCACAGGTGCAGTAGACATCGTCCTGATGCAGGAGCCCTACGCAGTGGTAGAAAGGGTGTGCGGATTTAAGTGGTAAAGACCAAACATCTGCTAGTCTGGAGATCGGTAATCGCATATATTGGGTGGTTTCCAGTTACTTGCCTTATGAAGCTGTAGTACCGACAGCTCTATGCAGGGAAGTAGTGCAAGAAGCAACGTCTGGCAAGGTCGATCTGATTATTGGCGCAGACACGAACGCTCATCATACTATCTGGGGTAGTATTTGTAACATATGTAATAAACCCACCTTTACAATAAAAGACAGACAAGAAGTACTCGACGTAACGTTTGCTACTGGCCGGTTGTCAGACAAAATTATTGGGTGGAATGTACTGGACGACCACTCATTCTCATATCACCATTATATCGAGTTCAAACTCGCTGAAAAAGCTCCTGAACCTGCCGTCCACAGAAATGTGAGGACAACAAAGTGGCACCTTTATGAGAAGAATTTCAAGAAAAACTCCTGTACGAACCGAATGACAAAGCCGGTCTGGATAATCTGGTCGAGCATATCACCACATCATTCAATAGTTTCCTTGAAGAAGCCTGTCCAAAAACAAGGGACAAGGGTAAAACTAAACCCCAATGGTGGACTTTTGAGCTAACGGCTATGAAAAAGACCTGCAACAAGCTATTCATCAAGGCTAAATCTACTGGGATCGATAATGTTTGGGATGCCTATAAAGAGCAACTCAAGATCTACAAGAAGGAGCTTAGAAAGGCGCAAAGACGCTCTTGGTATACCTTCTGTGGTGAAGTGGAAAAGGTCTCCGACGCCGGAGACCTGAAAATACTATCAGCTTAACCCTGTACAGTGGGTTATTTGCAGGATGAGGCATATAACTGGACAAAACAGCGAGCAGTCGCTGAATGTACTGCTCGACACACATTTCCCGGGGAACTCACCAACAGAACCCGAAGATCAACAAGACCAACAAGAATGCGAGTGGACTGCGAGCGTTGATAGCTTGTTGACTGATAGATCCAGAAAAAGCTGAGCTATTAACAGGTTTGAGCCAGCAGAAATGCAGAAAATGTTAAAGTACATTAACCCCTGGCTGGAGAAAATTTATGTAGGCTGTATCAGGCTTTCGATGGAGGGATACCAAAGTGGTATTCATACCTATAGTGGGGAAGATATCACACACTAGGCCAAAAGACTTCAGACCAATTAGCCTATCCTCCTTCCTATTGAAATGTCTGGAAATACTTTTAGATTATTTCATTAGGGAAAACCTGGATACAAAACTCCTGTCGGTGAACCAACATGCTTACGATAAGGGGAAATCTGCAGAATCAGCCCTGCACGAACTTGTGAGCACTTCCGGATCGTCCCTGCATTTCAAGGAATTCACCATGGTGGCATTTCTTGACATAGAATGGGCTTTTAACAACATTCACTCAGATGCAGTAATTGCGGCACTGTCACATCTAAAAGGTAACTCTAGTTTGATTAAACTAATTCAAAGTCTGCTCAATAGAAGACGCATACGTGGCAATCGCAGTGAGTGGCAAATTCGTAAACTACCTCATGGTGAATCTGAACAAATTGGCTAGATGGGCCAGAAGCAGCGGTTTAGGCGTAAATCCAAACAAGACAGAATTGGTTCTTTTTACTAGGTTGGATAATGTCCCACATGTGGACCCTCCTCGGATAAATGGAACAGATCTAGTCTTTTTGAAAGTGCAAAATTTTTGGGAATAATTCTAGATAGAAAACTGTTATTTAGACTTAACGTATTGGAACGTGTAAGGAAGGCCAACGTCGCCTTATATTCCTGCAAAAATGCTGTAGGGCCGCGGTGGGGCAACTCTCCTAAATCGCCCACTGGATATACATGTATAGCAGTAGTTCGTCCAATACTGTTAAACGGCATTGTGGTATGGTCGACGGCAACTGACAAACTAACCATCACCAACATTCTAACAAAGGTTCAGAGAACAGCCTGCCTGAGCATAAGCGGTGCCTTAGGAACTACAGCAACCGAGTCTCTACAAGCCCTACTCCATATACTGCCGATTAATATTGTAGCGAGAGAAGTTGCAAGCAAAGCAGCAATAAGATTAAACTGCCTATCAATGTGGAGGCACAAGAACTACGGTCACATGAGAATATCAAAGTGTAGTGCTATGGTAACAGACCAAGTGGACTACATACCAACTGTGTACACCTTCAAGAGAAATTACAACACTATGATTCCCGGCAGAGATGAATAGGTTGGCAGAATACCAGGTAATAGAAACCATCTCCACTTTTACATGGATGGTTCGAAGCTTCATGAAAATGTTGGCTTCGGAGTACACTGTGAAGAACTTAGTTTGGATATAGCTCACAGACTACCAGATACCCGCAAGCCGATATAATGGCAATATGGGAAGTCGCCAATTGGCAGAGTCGCAACATAGTAACCAACACTGGCATTGTCATTTACTCGGACAGCCAGGCTGCCAAACAGCCCTCGACTACCGCAGATCTCTTAACGAGATGGCTGAGTAGTTAAAAATACACCTCTGATGGGTGCCTGGGCATAGGGATATCCCGGGGAACTGCAAAGCCCATGAACTAGCTAGGAAAGGGACGATATTACAAATTCTCGAAGAAATTGCATATATTGGTGGCCGTATCCACGTGCAAACTTTGGCTTAGGCAAGAGGCAAACAGGCAGTCCAACGAAAGATGGACAGAAACACTATGCAACAAAATTTTTGTCCAAGGGATGTGGATAACAGTTTCTGGTGCAGTTAGGTGTCACGAACACGAAAAAAATTGTTATGGTAAATTTTTTTTTTTAAATTCCAGATTTCATGGAAAGTACATTCAGTCGGCCTGATTGAGCCGTGTTATGCCTCAAATTAAAGGGAAATTTGAGGTCTACATATTCTGCAAATATCGCTTTCACATGGAATCTTTGGTTTAGTAACAGTCGTCAAAAATATGAGAAAAAAATGATTTTTTTTTTAAAACACTTTTTCCTGGTACAAAAAAATCCAAAAAATAGAAAAAAAAAATCGAAAAAATTATTTTATCACATTTTTAAAAAGCCAACATGCTAACGAAGAAAACACTGTCTATTTGATTTTTGTAAATGTTAGGGAAATGCAAAAAAAATCTTGTTTCATATTTTTTTGTTTTTATACCCTACACCACACTGTGGTACAGGGTATTATGACTTTGTGCATTTGTTTGTAACACCCAAAAGGAGAAGAGATAGACCCATTGTTTATTATACCGCTCGACTTGTAATCACTTTCTGACTCGATTTAGCTATGTCCGTCTGTCTGTAGATGTATTCTTGTAATCAAAGTACAGGTCGTAATTATGGTCCGATCTCAACGAAACTTTGCACATATCTTTATTTAGGTCCAAGGACGATCCCTATTGGTTAAAATCGCTTCAGATTAACATATAGCTCACATATATATGTACCTCCGATTTTTCATATATGCACTGTATAAACAACATTTTTGAACCTATTTGTATAAAAATTGAAAGAGAGTAGTCTCGTGATACACTTAGGGACAATACAAAATTGTAAGCGCTGTAGAAACTGTATTTTTTATCCGATCAGTACGAAATTCGGCAGAAAGAGGTTTTTTATTACATGAAGGAATACTGCCAAATTCGGAGAAAATCGGTTCAGATTTAGATATAGCCCCCATATATACGTTACCCCCCATTTGAAATTTAACACTGTAGAAACCGTATTTTATATCCGATCAGAGCGTAATTCGGCAGAAAGAGGTTTCTTATTACATGAAGGAATACTGCCAAATTCGCAGAAAATCGGTTCAGATTTAGATATAGCCCCCATAAATATATTACCCCCGATTTGAAATTCAAGCGCTGTAGAAACTGTCTTTTATATCCGATCCAATCGGTTCAGATATAGCCCCCATATATATGTTAGCCCCGATTTGACATTTAAGCTCTGTACAGACTGTATTTTATATTCGATCAGTACGAAATTCGACAGAAAGAGGTTTCTATTTTACATGAATGAGTATTCAGGGAAAATCGATTAAGATTAATACATAACCTCCATATATATGTGCCCCCTGATTTGGTTACAAAGCGCTATAGAAGTTGTACTTTACTTCCGATCATTACAAAATTCTCCAGAAGATGTTTCTCAATTTAGGAACGAATATTGCTTAATTTAGCGATTATCGCTTCAGAATTAGATATATCCAAATATATATGTTCTTACTCAATTACCAATTATTCCAAATTATTATCACAATGACACTTATCACATTGTCAGGCAGGTGTAGGGTATTATATAGTCGGCCCCGCCCGACTTTCTGCCTTTCCTTACTGGTTAAATGATGTTTTTGCTTATATTGAATTCGGTTTCCATTCAGTTACGCCTTTTAGGGGCATGGACATCCCAGTCGTATATATAGGTAGTAAAATTATATGTATATGGAATTTATGAATGAATTTTCTTATTAATAAATTAGTGTAATTCAGCGCCTTAAAGAGATAAGTCGATTTTCTGAAAAATATTACAAAGTTATATTTCGAAGTATGAGTAAAAGGCAAAGAACTTTTCAATGTGTAAATGATCCCGACAATTTCTGCTACATCTGCGGAAAATATATAATTAACTCGATGGACTAGTGGAAGAATGTGGTAAGTACTTTAAATTAAATGTACTACAATGTTTTGCGGAATAAAACGTGCAATTTGGAATACCAATGATTTGGAGACAACCATTCCTTCACGATACGGACTGCTTTTTTGTCTAAGTTAATAGATTGGAGTAGGAAGTGTCCAAGTATAGCTAACAGCCTAGTTACGGAAACATCATCAAGTTCAACTGAGTACTCAACTCTGAGCGATTCAAGTTTGAGTCAGAAGTCATCGCTTTTAACTCAGTTTCAACTCATTGATCTAGGGAGAGATTTGGATCTGACCAAAGATAAGGCAGAACTACTTGCATCTGGGATGAAACAGTACAATATTTTGGCCCCAGATGTTAACAGATGTTATAGAGTCCGTGATATACCTTAGAAACAATTTTATACAAGGAAAGATGGCAATTCACTCTCATATTTAAAAAGTTTATTTAAAAGTCTTTCTTTTCAAAAAACCGAAGAAGCAGTTTTTGATGGGCCTAAAATAAGGAAACTGATGAAAGATGTGAATTTCGAATCATATTTGACGGCGGATGAAATTGCAGCATGGAGGTCGTTTAAGCTTGTAGTTTCAAATTTCCTTGGATCCAATAAAAGCCCGCAATATGAAACAATGATTAATGATTTGTTAAAAAATTATGAAAAAATTGGTTAGAAATATATTTTTTTTATATTTATGTATATAACACATATGTGTGTATTCTTCCAACTTATTTTTCCCTCAAAATTCATTTCTTGCATTCTCATTTAAACGTTTTCTCCGAGAATCTTAGCGACGTAAGTGACGAACATGGCGAAAGGTTTCACCAAAAATTAAGTCCATCGAGCGGCGTTACCAAGGGCACTGGGATGAAAGAATGATGGGAGATTATATTTGGATCCTCATTAGAGAAACCGATTCCGAAATCTACGAACGTCAACAAAGAACTCACAATTACTTCTAATGAAACTTGTTCATGTAAATAAACTCAAATATACATAATATAAATAAAAGTAATAAATAAAATCGCTATTTAAATAGAAATTTAAAAAAACGATTTTTTTGAAATTCTCTTACCTCTACCAAAAGGGCTATAATTTCTACATTTATCCATAGATTTTTTTCAAATAGGGCATTATTTTCTTCGCTAGGATGCAAACTTCTCAAAAATAAAATAGTTTTTTTTTTGATTTTTTCCCTATTTTTTATGTTTTTTTTGTCCCAGGATTTTTTTTTGAAAAAAATCTACTTTTTCCAAATTGCTTAATGACTGTTACTAAACCACTGTTTCTAAGTGAAAGAGATATTTCCACCATTGGTAGCCCACATTAATAGCTTCAATTTAACGTATAAGTCGACCTGATCGGGCATACACTCCACAAGTTATAGTGCAAATACTAAGGGTACCATCCACAATAATAGCATTTTTAATAAAAAAAATTTTAAAACAAATTTATCCATAAGCCACAATCTATACAAAAAAATTTTTTGTTGCATAGTGAAATCGGCACCTGCAGGGTAGCAAGACAAATCTGGCCAAGGTATGACCTGAGAAGTACAAAATATCTCCTTGCACTAGAGGGGCAAAGATTGTCTACGTTAGCATCAGTTCTGACGGCACACTGCTTGATCGGCGAACACGCCAAAGGATTGGGTATTGACTCCAATGAATTCTGCAGAAGCTGTGGAGATGAGGAAGAAGTGGAGAGCATTGAGCACTTGATATGCGACTGCCCAGCTCTGACGACGACTGGACATACTGGGGTCGGTCTTTCTAGGCAGCCTGACAGATATTTCCAGTACCGATATTCGTACTATCGATAAATTTGTATATCAAACAGGTTGGTTTCGATGAGGGGCATTTCAGCCCGTGGTAACACTAGGGACACAAACTGGTCTATGTGAGCTTGAAAAAAAATACAGCTGCCACCCTAACCTAAACCATGGACAGATGCTTTATTTAAGAGGCGCCGTGGAGTAATCTTTGTTTCTAGTGTTTTTTTAGTGAATTAAAAGACTAGTTTTTTGCATTTTTGTTTTCGATTCTGACTATAAAAAATGTAGCAGTTCAAGTGAGTGTAGGCGGCATTATTAAAATGCTGCTCTCTGACGGCATTATTAAAATGCTGCTCAAGTTTGAGTCAGAAGTCATCGCTTTTAACTCAGTTTCAACTCATTGATCTAGGGAGAGATTTGGATCTGACCAAAGATAAGGCAGAACTACTTGCATCTGGGATGAAACAGTACAATATTTTGGCCCCAGATGTTAACAGATGTTATAGAGTCCGTGATATACCTTAGAAACAATTTTATACAAGGAAAGATGGCAATTCACTCTCATATTTAAAAAGTTTATTTAAAAGTCTTTCTTTTCAAAAAACCGAAGAAGCAGTTTTTGATGGGCCTAAAATAAGGAAACTGATGAAAGATGTGAATTTCGAATCATATTTGACGGCGGATGAAATTGCAGCATGGAGGTCGTTTAAGCTTGTAGTTTCAAATTTCCTTGGATCCAATAAAAGCCCGCAATATGAAACAATGATTAATGATTTGTTAAAAAATTATGAAAAAATTGGTTAGAAATATATTTTTTTTATATTTATGTATATAACACATATGTGTGTATTCTTCCAACTTATTTTTCCCTCGAAATTCATTTCTTGCATTCTCATTTAAACGTTTTCCCCGAGAATCTTAGCGACGTAAGTGACGAACATGGCGAAAGGTTTCACCAAAAATTAAGTCCATCGAGCGGCGTTACCAAGGGCACTGGGATGAAAGAATGATGGGAGATTATATTTGGATCCTCATTAGAGAAACCGATTCCGAAATCTACGAACGTCAACAAAGAACTCACAATTACTTCTAATGAAACTTGTTCATGTAAATAAACTCAAATATACATAATATAAATAAAAGTAATAAATAAAATCGCTATTTAAATAGAAATTTAAAAAAACGATTTTTTTGAAATTCTCTTACCTCTACCAAAAGGGCTATAATTTCTACATTTATCCATAGATTTTTTTCAAATAGGCATTATTTTCTTCGCTAGGATGCAAACTTCTCAAAAATAAAATATATTTTTTTTGATTTTTTCCCTATTTTTTATGTTTTTTTTTGTCCCAGGATTTTTTTTTGAAAAAAATCTACTTTTTCCAAATTGCTTAATGACTGTTACTAAACCACTGTTTCTAAGTGAAAGAGATATTTCCACCATTGGTAGCCCACATTAATAGCTTCAATTTAACGTATAAGTCGACCTGATCGGGCATACACTCCACAAGTTATAGTGCAAATACTAAGGGTACCATCCACAATAATAGCATTTTTAATAAAAAAAATTTTAAAACAAATTTATCCATAAGCCACAATCTATACAAAAAAATTTTTTGTTGCATAGTGAAATCGGCACCTGCAGGGTAGCAAGACAAATCTGGCCAAGGTATGACCTGAGAAGTACAAAATATCTCCTTGCACTAGAGGGGCAAAGATTGTCTACGTTAGCATCAGTTCTGACGGCACACTGCTTGATCGGCGAACACGCCAAAGGATTGGGTATTGACTCCAATGAATTCTGCAGAAGCTGTGGAGATGAGGAAGAAGTGGAGAGCATTGAGCACTTGATATGCGACTGCCCAGCTCTGACGACGACTGGACATACTGGGGTCGGTCTTTCTAGGCAGCCTGACAGATATTTCCAGTACCGATATTCGTACTATCGATAAATTTGTATATCAAACAGGTTGGTTTCGATGAGGGGCATTTCAGCCCGTGGTAACACTAGGGACACAAACTGGTCTATGTGAGCTTGAAAAAAAATACAGCTGCCACCCTAAAATAAACCATGGACAGATGCTTTATTTAAGAGGCGCCGTGGAGTAATCTTTGTTTCTAGTGTTTTTTTAGTGAATTAAAAGACTAGTTTTTTGCATTTTTGTTTTCGATTCTGACTATAAAAAATGTAGCAGTTCAAGTGAGTGTAGGCGGCATTATTAAAATGCTGCTCTCTGACAAGGCCACATCTTTTTTAGAATAGGAAATACCATAAATGTGTACAGTTTACATGGTAGATCGATTCCACGTAGTGCACCAGTGTAACGCCTAATGATCAAACTCCCCACACAGGAGTGTATTGCGACCTCGTGTCCATCGGTGCATGGTTTGCAGTCAGGGGTAATCAACTGTATTTGTACGGAGCCTTGTTGATACCTGGGCTCCTCGGCAAGTAATATGTGTTGTGGTGGACATTTTTCTCCCCTGCAGTAGTGGTTATACTCAAAACAAACTCCCCTAAGTCCGGAGTGTTATGCGTACCGTGCTCATCAGACTTTCCGGTTCGCAGTCAGGGATTCCCATAGACTGTGTTTTGAAGGCTGCCTTTGATGATACCTGGACGTCTCAGCAACGACTCGGTGCTTATCACGTTTTTGGCGGCTATTACGTGATGGACCTAACCCATCCCACACACTCGTGGGACCTATATGAAAACCTATATGAAATACGACGACTACGACAATCTAAACCTTGGCTTGTAATCAAGCCAAGTGATCCTAAGACCTCATCTGAGGCGGCAGCATTAGCTGGCATTTCGGTTTCCTATGGCAAGAATACCCCTCCTTCAAAAAAAAATTTAATGATCGGCACATAGCTCTCAGGATCCCAGAGAGAATCCCTGAAGTTTTCACGTAGTATTTCCGAAGAACAGAATACCGCATCAACTCCCATACGGCAGCTGCCAATTAAATGGCTGCGCTCTCCAAATGAACCCCGTGCATCCAAAAGGACTAAAGGTTTTGGAGAGGAAGATGGAACATCGTTAAGAGAAAGTGGAGTGAGATAGAGTACGCAATGTGCTCTGTTTTCTTCCATGTTCTAAAGGAGATATCCGGTCCGGCTCCCGATTGTGTCGACGCAGGCTGGTATCAGCGCCGCATAAAACTTTAGTAATATGCGCTCTGTTGATTGCTATCGCTGCGAATGTTGTCAACAAGGAGGACACCCCGTATCGGCCCAGGGCACATGTATGGATTCCGGCTATACCAGCCGATGTGGAATCCGAGACTAAGATACTGAAGGTTTGCACTCCCGGGATTCCAACTGAGAACTGGAAGATCGGTCGATTGGAAGAGACGGATGGGCATCGGAGACACGCAGTATTTTTACCGAATGCCGAGTCTCTACCACATCTCGTTAAGTACGAAGGCATGGATTCAGCGGGAATTCCAAAAACACTCCTTCAGATAACGCTGGAGTAGTATCTAATGAAGAAACTCCCTCTTCGATAGTATCAGAGTTTGTAACGGTGGTGGCGAAATTTGACAATGGTCCGATTCCTACAGATAAAACACCAACACTCTAAGGCAGCATTAGCTGCCTGAAAAGTCCTGGTCCTAATCCGGGAACGATGGTTGAATAGAGATATGGTTTGTAGTCTTAGGACGCCAGGGTTTAAATGGCTTCACGGTACAGGAAATCGAAGACGTAGAGCATGTATGTTGCCAGGAACGACCTTAATATATACCTTCTTTCTTGTTTTGGTAGTGAAAACATAGTATCAGCCGGCCTCGAGGTAGAAAACTCTCATATTTGGATGGCCTCCGCTTATATGGCACATAACATTAAGACGCCACCTTGTGCATTGAAATCACTGGTAGGAGCGGCAAACGAGAAGAACAAGGACCTAATTGTGTGTAGTGATGTCAATGCACAACATCATATGTGTACTGACATCAACGACAGGGCGAATTACTTATCGAATATATTATAAGTAGTGACCTTGTGATTTGCCTTTACCTATATTACTAGAAACAGACAGCAGGTGCTCAATGTCACCTTTTTCTCCGAGAATTTAAGTGGAAGGATTTCTGAGTGGAATGTTTTGGACACTCATAGCATTTCCGTCCATCGATATATTAGCTTCTGCATTAATGCGTCTTCCCGCCCAATATTAAGAAGGCTACGTGGAAAAATTTAGGCACATATTCAACACGTCTTAGTAGAAATATAATTTCAGAAATTTATATTATTTAACTGACGGAGTCGGAGTCGAATGCTTTTAAAATTCGACTCCGGGAGTCGGAGTCGAGAAGTTTTGGCTCGACTTCACAGCCCTGCCCACAGGACTGGTACACATAGAAGGAAGAACTCAAACGGTAAAAAAAGAGTTGAGAAAGGCTGAAAATAAATCCTGAATTGATTTCTGTAGTGGCGTAGAAAGCTCATCCGAAGCTCATCAGAGGTCCCCAACGAGATTGTAACCGAATTTGGAATTCTTTGGGATATCAAAAGCTTTAAACCCTTTAAGTCGCCAGAACCAGACAAATTCTCGCCGCCGGAGCTACAGGCAGTGGCTGATACAATTCCTCTCTGGCTCACAACAAAATGTAGAAAACCAAGGTTGTTTTCATCCCAAAAGCCGGAAAGCCGTCCCACACTGAAGCTAAGGATTTCCGGCCAATTAGTCCATGGTCATTTCTCCTTAAAACTCTGGAGAGATTAATAGATAGTTTCCTTAGGACTAAAATAGATTGCAGGCTACTGTCCACTTAATAGCATGCCTACAGCGAGGGCAAGTTCACCGAAACCGCCCTGCCCTGTAAAAGGGCAATAGGAAAACGCTGGGGTCTGAACCCGCGTATAGTTAATTGGTTGTATACGGCAGTGGTCAGATCGATAATGCTATACATCACTGGTAGACAGCTCTGCAGAAATCCACCATCTATGCGATACTAAACAAGGTTCAGCGAATGGCTGTATCACTGGTGCGCTGAGAACGAAACCAACTGCGGCGCTGTTATATTTAGAAGTTTACTGCTCTCATTTCATATTCATTCCTAGATTATATACTGGTATCAAACCTAGCATCTTTATTTAGAATCAAGTTGCTATCAACGGCTTTTTTGTTTGCTATTCTACAAAGGTGGTAGAAGATAGGAATGCCATTATTGTTTTGTATAAAACCTTTGCTGTCGAAGTATATGAAAAGTTTTGCATATATATAACCGTTCGACAAAAGCAAAATTGTTTCTGGTTTTCCGCTTTTAAGTTCAAACCTTGCTAAATTAATTGCAACTTTTTAAATTATACATCGATTTTTCGGACTGGTCTTATTTATTCATGACCGATCAGACTTTACGATAAAATCATAAAAATTATTACCATTACAAATTGCTCAACAATTCTAAACGTCGAAGCCGTTGTACGGATGGAAAATGCTACTTTATTTTAAATTCTTTAAAACTTTCCTGGACCAATTCTGATAGATGGTTCTCGAGTTATGCCAAAATATGTTGTTCAACCTCTCTATTAATTTTATTCAGTCAGAATTTATTGGTTTAGTACCGTGTGTTTCATTAACATTCTGTCTATTGCAAAAAGGGAATAGAAAAAAATACAAATATGTTAGCGAGTTTCAAAAATTTTTGAGTAGAATTGACTGCGCAGTTTCGATAAACACCACTCTATTATCGTCAGAATTCAAACTAATAATATATGTATGTCTTTAACTTAAATCAGCCTAAATACTTATGAAAGCAGTAACTTATTGTTAATTAGAACTACCAACCAAAACCATATTTCACCGAACTAAGTAGACACACTGAAACTCGCGACCAGTACATTTTTGTAACTCATGTGTTTGTATTTGTTGTTGTTGTTTATTGTTGGTCTGTGTTTTGTTATTCTGTCAGAATATATTCGGTTTAAGACCATGTGTTTCATTTAAATTCTGTCTATTGCAAAAATGTAATAGAAACAAATACAAAAATGCTAGCGAGTTTCAAAAATCGGTGGGTTGAATTGACTGCACAGTTTCGATAGACACCACTCTATCGTCATAAGAATTCGAAGCAATAAAGTATGTATGTCTTGAACTTAAATTAGCCTAAATACTTATGTAAGCAGTAACTTATTGTTAACAAGAACTACCAACCAAAAACCATATCGCACCAACTAAGTACAGAGTGAAGGAAAATAGCTTTGGTTACTGTTACACTGACCACAGTCTAAGAATTGAACGAAGTGACAACGTTAGATAAAAAAATGTCACAACGTAACGTAAACATAAACGTCATCTATCATGAAGATGGCGTTGTAAAATGGCTCCATACCGAATGTATGGGAAAATTTATTTTCTTCAAATTTTTTTTCGGGAATTTTCTTGGGTATTCTTCTTGTTTGGCCGGAGACCAGTCCAGGCGCGAATCATCGAAATCGGGCCTGGCATAACTCGAGAACCATTTATCCGATTTGGTTGAGGAAAGTTTTAAAGAATTAAATATTAAGTAGCCTTCAACTTCATATAATACCATTTTCCATCCGTTCAGCAGTTTCGACGATATACGAGTATTACAAAATATTGCAAAAAAATGTGCTTTTTTGATAAAATTTTAAAATCGATGTACAATTTACAATTTACATGTACAATTTTATCGATGTACAATTTACAAAAACAAACTTTAAAAGCTAAGATTGGAGATTTTGACATCTAGAATCTATGCATTAAAACAGAAACCCAAAAAAATGTTGTTTTTGTCGACCGGTGTAATTATTGGCTGGCTTTAAATTTATGATAACCAGATATGGCGAAAATTAAGTTAAAATTACATTTATGATTTCTTATCTATCTACCTTTTTAACATGTAGGTTGCAGTGATGGAATGAGTTTGCACAACCGTGTATGTAAATTTGACTTTATATTGGGTGTGGTAATAAGTAGTATGGTTTTGGCCATTACACAGAACTTATCACGGTATTTGCAAACGATTAACATAGATATAATAAAGGCTTACGAAATCATAAAATTGGCAACGACTAAATTAAGTGACATGCGTAGAAATTCAGATGCGGAGTTTGATAAACTGTTTGAAGAATCTACACAACTTGCAAGAAGTTTTGGAATAGAAGCTGCACCACCTAGAAGAGTAGGCACTCAAAAGTATAGGGCTAGTATTCCTGGTTCAGATGCCAAGGCGTATTTTAGGACAACATTGTTCATACCATATCTGGACGAAGTAATATCACATTTTAATAATAGATTTTCCGAACATGAAGCTATAATAACAAGTCTGTTTAATATCGTTCCGATACGAGTTGTAAATCTAATAAAGGAAGATTTCGAAGAAGTCACACTTTTACAAAAACGATTTAAAAAATTCAGCAAAATCTGTTTTAGCTGAAATAAGTATATGGATTGATTATTGGAAGCAGAAGAATGATAAGCCATCAAATGCATTAGATGCTATTTCAGTTAGTAATGAGGACATGTTCCCAAGCGTTTTTACCCTTTTGCAGATACTGGCCACAATACCTGTGACAACGGTATCTGCTGAGCGAAGTTTCTCGATGTTAACAAGAATAATAACTTATCTCCGGAACAGAATGGAAGGAGAAAGGCTATCTTATCTGGCTTTCATGTCTATACAGGGAGGCTGATATGTAATGCAACAAAGTAAAGCTCTATATTTTTTAATTTTTTTTTAATTTTATTGTTCAAAAGCAAAAATGTCGGAAATAACATAACATTTTAGAAACAGTTTAGATTTGTTCGAATTGGCCACCTTTGGCACGAATTATGGCCTTCAAACGGCCGACAAAGCCATCACACGCTGCACGAAAGTGGCTCTGCGGTATTTTGGCCCATTCCCAGCGAAGCGCCGTCTTGAGATGATCGATACTTTGGTATTTTTTAGTGCGAATCTTACTCTCTAAAATGCCCCAGGCGCAAAAGTCCAACGGATTGAGATCCGGAGATCTTGGTGGCCATTGTGCGGTAGAAATGAAGCGAGGAACCTCCTTTTTAAGCCATTCTTGGTTGACGCGTGCTGAGTGCGATGGTGCTGAGTCCTGTTGGAATGTCCATGTCTGCGGCGGAAATATTTGTCTGCCCAGGGCTTCAATACTGTCTTTAGGACATTTTCCCGTAATATTCGCATTTATTTTGACCCCATGGTCGATGAATACGAGCGGGGAGCGACCATCGGCCGTTACGGCGGCCCACACCATTACCATCGGCGGCGCTTGAGTTCTGGTGGCCAATCGAAGGTGTAAATTTTCAGCTGACCTCTTTGGCAAGTAAACCCGATCATTTTGTTTGTTCACAAACTGCTCAATTTGGAATGGCTTCTCATCAAAGAAAACCAAAATCCGGTAAATGGCCACTTTTGTGCAAGCGAAGCAACTCCTTGGCTCTTTCCAGTCTAACATTTTTTGTGCATCGGTGAGCTCTTGCACTTTTTGGAACTTCAATGGCTTTAGTCCAAGCTCATTTTTTAATATGTGTTGTATCCGTTCTCGCGATATGTTCAGCTCACGAGCAATTTTTCTACCACTGCGGCGTGGATTTCGATCAAATCTGGCCTTCACTTTTTGGACGCGATGCAACACTGCCAGTATCACGGTAACGAGCAATGGTACGAGAAACAACAGATTTATTCACATTTAAATGCTGGAGGGCTCTAACGATAGCCACTTGTGTTTTTCCACCCAAATATAAAGCAATCACACTATCACGCTTGAATTCCATCACGAATAACTTTTTTTCTGAATGCAATAGATCAAAATGCTTTTGTAAGCTTGTAAACAATAAAATGAACTGTCACTGAAATAAATCTGTCAGCTATCGGACTAGCGGTTTCGAAATGATAGCAACCTGAAGTTGGTTGCAATACATATCAACTACCCTGTATACGAAGATGAAGTCAAAATCGATGAAATAATTGATATATTTCTTTCAAAAAATCGAAGATTACATTTTTAACTCTTACGTATTTTATTATAAAAAGTTTTACTGATCTCGTACTAAAGTACACATTTATATTTAGGAATAAAAAACTAAGGAACTTAACTTCCATTACCTACACAATAAACGCAATTTTTTAATTGTTTATCTTTGTTTGGAAAAAAAGGTTGGGCCCACCCCGAACCAAAATCCTGGATACGTCCCTGGTCTGTACCCCGCTCTCTCTAGAAGGCGGCATACAACCTTGGGCTCGTATTTCTTTGATGAGTTAGCTGACATGGCTGATGTTGGAATCCGCCAACTTTTAAGCTTTTTATAGCAATCGAATTGGTTCAACGGCAGCGGCCAAGAATAACTTATGTTTTTCCTTACGTGCCTGTGGTAACACAATGTCCTGGATAGTCTTAGTGAGACTGTTTTGCAGGCTGCCAATCTTAACCTAACCTAATGTGTACAAAAACAGCAGTTTCGGCCATTCAACTCACAAATGATTGCTTGAGTGTTCTCTTTTCAGTTCGTCATCATCCTTAAAACTAGTATTTATATACACATTTGGTTTTAACGAAACTTTACTAACTCTAACTCAATTGCAATCGCATTTTTAAGAGACTGGTGGCGTTTTTTCCTTACAAAATATATTATATAGATAAATTAATTAATCGTGCGGTTATCTCACAAAATAATTGGTAAAAACATTGCCGAAACTAGAAAATGGCGAAAGAAAAATAAAAAAATGTGTTTGTAGGACAAATAAACATATATTCCTAAAGTACTATGCCTCTTCTTTCCAAATTAGTTTAGAGATTGAAAGTAGGGGAATAATTAGCAAAGATATAGGTGTTTAAGTGCAAAAAGCAAGAAATTCCGGCAAATTGCACTCGCCAAGACCTACAAGAAAAATTGTATTGCGGTTTTAGATTTTCGACTGTCGCACCGTGTAATCAATGGCTCTGTCACTATCTATCTCTTCTCCTTTTGCACAAACTCATAATACCCCGGACCACAGAGTGGTATAGGGTACACAAATGCGTCGAACACAAAACGACGCTGATTAATAAGACTGCATTGAGAGAGAGAGGGAAACTGTATAATCTCCAACTCATTCTACTCGTAACGCACTGTATTGTTCCTTTAAAGTATGAATTCTGAAATTATATTTTCTTTTCTTTCTATGAAGTTAAGAAAAATTACTCCGAAACCACTGTTATATTTTATAAGTCTCCGAGACACTTTTTTCAACAAGATATTGTTTAAGGTTACGGTGTTATTCCACATACGACACTAAACACCCTAGCGGGAGAGCCTGTGTTGGTAGAGCTCCTATTGTCCAAAATAAAATTAAATCTGAGGATATAAAGGGACATTTTTTGGCAACTTTCTTTTTTGAAATGTGAACTTTTTTACTCGTTATTTTCTCCAAAATATTCTTCAGGAAGTGTCCTTTAAAATGTATATGTTTGAAGTTTCCTTTAAAATGAATATGTTTGAGGAACTTAATGGAAGGATGGTAATTGACTCTCATATTTAAAAATTATACTTAAAAGCGTTTCTTTTCAAAAAAGGTATTTTTTATGGGCCAAAATATTTAACATCGGAGGAAATTGCAGCATGGAGGTCATTTAGGCTTTTAGTTTCAAATTTCCTTGGCTCCTATAAAAGCCCGCTATATATAATAATGATTTCGTATATTTATATATTCATTTTATATATATTAATATATTCATCTCACATATATTTATTCTTGTACCTTATTTTCGCTTTATATATATATATATTGAGAATGCAAAATTGATTTCTTGCTTTTTAAACTTTTGATGATATGACTTGTGATCGCTTTCGGTCCATCACTTTGAGTCTCGTCGCCGTGAGGGCTGCTTCATATCTAATCTGTATTTCTATTGGTTGGATATTTAGACATTTCCTAGATGTGGTCCTCATTGGCCCGCTTACGCCGAGACAACATATTCGTTGGACCTTTTGTAATATTACTATGTTGCACTTCTTTTTCATTGACGTCCACCACACTACTGATGTGTAAGTTAGAATAGGTCTTATTACGCTCTTGTAGAGCCAGTGTAAGTCATCTTTGGATTAAAGCCCCATTTGAGCCTATGGCTCTTCTACATAGTGCCCAGCATATGTGAGCTTTGCTTGCTCGTTCTTTTATGTGGCACTTCCAATTTAGTTTCCTGTCTAGGATTACACCTAAGTATTTAACATTAACATGTGTATACATTTAGACCTCTCGGTCGATCCTAGTCATATGCAATTTTTAGAGCCGTTTCGTCCCTTCTACAAA
This sequence comes from Eudasyphora cyanicolor, assembly GCA_963930755.1. NCBI lineage: Eukaryota > Metazoa > Arthropoda > Insecta > Diptera > Muscidae > Eudasyphora > Eudasyphora cyanicolor. The sequence continues at coordinate 150,683,337 of OZ005734.1, read as the reverse complement.
GTTGATTAGGATTCTTCCCCCTCAGAAGTATTATAACGTCGTCTGCGTAACAGACTGGTTTAAGTCCTTAATCCGTTAGGATCCTTAGGAGACTATTTATAGTAGTGACCCACAGGTGTGGTTGTAATAAACCACCCTGTGGTGTTCTCTGTGCTACTCTGTCTCTTTTTTTATGTCGTGGGACCCGCAATTTATGCATCTATTCCTTAGCATTTGGCTTATCCAGTCTCGGACAGCCTGGTCCACCTGAAACTGGTCTAAGGATTGGATGAGTATGTCGGTCCGTATATTATTGAACACCCCTTCAATGTCAATACGTGCCGCAAGTGTATACATATTTCCATTGAAGGATTCCTCTATATGGTGTACTACCTCGTGTAGGGCGGTGTCCACTGATCGCCATTTAACATATGCATGTTGTCTAAATTTTAACATTTCGCCTGGTATCTTCCTTTTAATTATGGTATCCACTATACGTTCCATGGTTTTGAGCAAGAAAGATGTTAGGCTTATTGGCCTATAACCTTTAGATGTTGCATAACTTGCCTTGCCTGGTTTAGGTATGAAAACTACTCTTGGTGAAAAGCTTCGTACGGCTTCTTTGACCATATGGGCTGTAATGATATAACTTTCTTGTGCTTAATTTACTCTGTAGTTTGGTATCTCAATCTGACCCGTCGTACCTTGCGGAAAATGGGTGCTCATCAAAAGCCTTACAATTTCTTCAGTTGAGTCTACTCTTCTGCCCATATTGTCCACCATTGTTTCGGTTTGGGTATGGGTTTTTGAAAGGAACCTTTTAATTTTAGAAACATCGTTAACGCTATCGCCGCCTGTCGTAGCGAACGGACGTGTTATCGCAGAGCGGATAGTTTTTAACCTATTACGCAATACCTATTCACCTACCTAATACGCAACCACGTGGTTTGTTGTTTTTTTTTTTGATTAAACCAAAAAAGACGAAGGAGATTACGGCGCAGGGGAGGGAAAACCCAGTGCCGGCGACAAGCGTTGATTCACTCACGAGTCATGTGTCGTCGTTATCGAACAATCGTGAGCATGCTACTTCTAAAGGCTGGGGCTCTAAGCAACCCCAGCCTTTAAAAGCCATTGGGGATTCTGAATCATCAAATGAAAACAATACCACTATTGTTGCTAACTCAAAGAGACTGTCAGGGGCACAAAGAAGGAATCTGAATAAGCTGAACCGACAGAACCTATTACGGGATGAACCTGACAATTCTACCTCCAACACAAACATGGAGGCCGCTAAAAGAGTCTGGTGTCTCGAAGAACATAACGCTGTGAAAGTGACTAAGTAATCCGGATAAGCCTAACGTAACCACACAAAAGGAAGTCTCTAGTCTGGGTTATTCGATCGGGGGCGGTAAAGTTTATCCAGTAACGCACTATATTGTTCCTTTAAAGTATGAATTCTGAAATTATATTTTCTTTTATTTCTATGAAGTTAAGAAAATTTACTCCGAAACCACTGTTATATTTTATAAGTCTCCGAGACACTTTTTTCAACAAGATATTGTTTAAGGTTACGGTGTTATTCCACATACGACACTAAACACACTAGCGGGAGAGCCTGTGTTGGTAGAGCTCCTATTGTCCAAAATAAAATTAAATCTGAGCATATAAAGGGACATTTTTTGGCAACATTCTTTTTTGAAATGTGAACTTTTTTACTCGTTATTTTCTCCAAAATATTCTTCAGGAAGTTTCCTTTAAAATGAATATGTTTGAGGAACTTAATCGAAGGATGGTAATTGACTCTCATATTTAAACATTATACTTAAAAGTGTTTCTTTTCAAAAAAGGTATTTTTTATGGGCCAAAATATTTAACATTTGAGGAAATTGCAGCATGGAGGTAATTTAGGCTTGTAGTTTCAAATTTCCTTGGATCCTATAAAAGCCTGCTATATATAATAATGATTTCTTATATTTATATATTCATTTTATATATATTAATATATTCATCCCGCTTACGCCGAGACAACATATTCGTTGGACCTTTTGTAATATTATTATGTTGCACTTCTTTTTCATTGACGTCCACCACACTACTGATGTGTAAGTTAGAATAGGTCTTATTACGCTCTTGTAGAGCCAGTGTAAGTCATCTTTGGATTAAAGCCCCATTTGAGCCTATGGCTCTTCTACATAGTGCCCAGCATATGTGAGCTTTGCTTGCTCGTTCTTTTATGTGGCACTTCCAATTTAGTTTCCTGTCTAGGATTACACCTAAGTATTTAACATTAACATGTGTATACATTTAGACCTCTTGGTCGATCCTAGTCATATGCAATTTTTAGAGCCGTTTCGTCCCTTCTAGGATTCTTTCCCCTCAGAAGTATTATAACGTCGTCTGCGTAACAGACTGGTTTAAGTCCTTAATCCGTTAGGATCCTTAGGAGACTATTTATAGTAGTGACCCACAGGTGTGGTTGTAATATACCACCCTGTGGTGTTCTCTGTGCTACTCTGTCTCTTTTATTATGTCGTGGGACCCGCAATTTATGCATCTATTCCTTAGCATTTGGCTTATCCAGTCTCGGACAGCCTGGTCCACCTGAAACTGGTCTAAGGATTGGATGAGTATGTCGGTCCGTATATTATTGAACGCCCCTTCAATGTCAATACGTGCCGCAAGTGTATACATATTTCCATTGAAGGATTCCTCTATATGGTGTACTACCTCGTGTAGGGCGATGTCCACTGATCGCCATTTAACATATGCATGTTGTCTAAATTTTAACATTTCGCCTGGTATCTTCCTTTTAATTATGGTATCCACTATACGTTCCATGGTTTTGAGCAAGAAAGATGTTAGGCTTATTGGCCTATAACCCTTAGATGTTGCATAACTTGCCTTGCCGGGTTTAGGTATGAAAACTACTCTTGGTGAAAAGCTTCGTACGGCTTCTTTGACCATATGGTCTGTAATGATATAACTTTCTTGTGCTTAATTTACTCTGTAGTTTGGTATCTCAATCTGACCCGTCGTACCTTGCGGAAAATGGGTGCTCATCAAAAGCCTTACAATTTCTTCAGTTGAGTCTACTCTTCTGCCCATATTGTCCACCATTGTTTCGGTTTGGGTATGGGTTTTTGAAAGGAACCTTTTAATTTTAGAAACATCGTTAACGCTATCGCCGCCTGTCGTAGCGAACGGACGTGTTATCGCAGAGCGGATAGTTTTTAACCTATTACGCAATACCTATTCACCTACCTACTACGCAACCACGTGGTTTGTTGTTTTTAAAGCGTAGGTTGAACTGGATGCATCGGTCTCTGGACAGAAATTTCTGAGCTCAGTCTGGAAGGCCTATATCGACGTACCTATTACGGGCAAATACTGGCTATGGGGGTGTCTCCCCCAACCAATTTATGATTAAACAAAAAAAGACGAAGGAGATTACGGCGCAGGGGAGGGAACCCCGTGTGCCGCCGACAAGCGTTGATTCACTCACAAGCGTTGATTCACAATACTGGCTATGGTGGTGTCTCCCCCAACCAATTTATGATTAAACCAAAAACGACGAAGGAGATTACGGCGCAGGGGAGGGAAAACCCAGTGCTGGCGACAAGCGTTGATTCCCTCACAAGCGTTGATTCACAATACTGGCTATGGGGGAGACACCCCCATAACCAATTTATGATTAAACCAAAAAAGACGAAGGAGGTTACGGCGCTGGGGAGGGAAAACCCAGTGCCGGCGACAAGCGTTGATTCACTCACGAGTCATGTGTCGTCGTTATCGAACAATCGTGAGCATGCTACTTCTAAAGGCTGGGGCTCTAAGCAACCCCAGCCTTTAAAAGCCATTGGGGATTCTGAATCATCAAATGAAAACAATACCACTATTGTTGCTAACCTTAAAGAGACTGTCAGGGGCACAAAGAAGGAATCTGAATAAGCTGAACCGACAGAACCTATTACGGGATGAACCTGACAATTCTACCTCCAACACAAACATGGAGGCCGCTAAAAGAGTCTGGTGTCTCGAAGAACATAACGCTGTGAAAGTGACTAAGTAATCCGGATAAGCCTAACGTAACCACACAAAAGGAAGTCTCTAGTCTGGGTTATTCGATCGGGGGCGGTAAAGTTTATCCAGTAACGCAGGTCTAGTCAACCAAATCATCCGTTTAGGATGAGGCTTTAAACAAAAAGACTCTACAGACACGGAAAAAATCAATTGGCCATAAAGAAGGGTAAGAAGCCACCATCTTATTCTACTATAGCTAAACAACATTTTCGAGACGATCTATGCTATGCCATAATTGATAGCATTAGTGCATCTGGCGAAGACCAAAAGAGTAACATCGAAGATTTGGTCTATACGAGGGTAGCGGAGTACGTCCTCGAATCTAAGGATGAACCGCCAATCGAAGTAATGAGTTGCAAGTTTGAGAGGGGTGTTTTGATGCTAAGGCTGGCATCACAACGCTGCGAGGGTGTGCTCGTAAAACTTGTGGATAGCTTCCCCTCACCTTGGGACGGCACAAAGCTTAAATTGGTAAGGAAAGGCGAAATTCCTGAACTCATAAAAACGACCCTATATGTTAAGGGATGTCCCAGTATGTTCTCATCAGAGTACATACTCGACATCATTGGCAACCAGAATTCAAAACTTTCCGTGAAAAAGTGAAAAGTTCTATAGGAAGGATGATACCGAGAGTACTCTCCTCGTGTTGGGCATAGACCCAGAATCCAAGGACAATCTTGTCATGGCGAAGGGCATGGCGTACTTCTTGATCTGGACAGTCTTTTTCAAAATTGGAAAGGTCCCGATTGGCAGGACAGATGAATCGAGTCCAAATATACTGTCTGAAGAGGCAAACACTGGTAGTGAACGAATGGAGACAAGTGAGACACTGCCAAAAACTGATGTGGAAGTAGTCAATAACTCCACCAGTTCACCAATAGTACCGCTACTTTTGCAGGAAGTTCCCAGCAAAGGTGGTGTTCAAAATAAAACCAGTAAGGAAAGGCAGAAAGTCGGGCGGGGCCGACTATATAATACCCTACACCTCCCTAACAATGCGATAAGGGTCATTGCGATAATAATTTGGAATAATTGGTAATTGAGTAAGAACATATATATGTGGATATATCTAATTCTGAACCGATAATCGCTAAATAAAGCAATATTCGTTCCTAAATTGAGAAACATCTTTCTGGAGAATTTTGTAATGATCGGAAGTAAAGTACAACTTCTATAGCGCTTTGTAACCACATCAGGAGGAGCATACATATATATTGAGGTTATATATTAATCTTAATCGATTTTCCCTGAATATTCATTCATGTAAAATAGAAACCTCTTTCTGTCAAATTTCGTAATGATCGAATATAAAATACAGTCTCTACAGAGCTTAGATGTCAAATCGGGGGTAACAAAAAATAACAACGCCTCCCAAAAATTGTCGACTGGAAGATGGTGTAATAGGTAGTGAACAAAAGGAGGAGAATGACCCACTACCAAATAATGAGGGAGGGCCACCAGATAGGATAGACTCCCAAAAGAAACATTTGCTGGAAAGACAATGATTGAGGTCATCCAGATAAACCTCCACCGGAGCTAGACAGCATCCAACGTTCTGATAGACATCATAAATAAATTCAGGGTTCATATTGCGTTGATGCTGGAACCATGGACAACTAGCAACAAGGTTACTGGATTAAACCATGTGAACTATAACCTTTTCTTCGTCCAAGGACTTGTATTTTGTGCCACAAAAACGTATGTTTTATTTTCTCTCCAGAGTTGTCAATATCGGCCGCAACGGTGCTGAGGCAAGGTAATGGAAATATGTACCTGGCGTCATTGGCCGACATTGCCACCTACGTCGGAATTACAACGTCTGGTGAGGGAATCCAAACACACAAGTAATGAGTTATTAGCTGGATGTGACGCCAACTCAAATCATATCGCTTGGGGTAGTACTAACACCAATAAAAGGGGACACGCCCTTATCGAATTTTGAATACAAATGACCTCAGAACTCTTAACATAGGAAACAATGCAACCTTTGTTAACAAAATTAGGGAGGAAGTATTAGATATAACAATATGTCCAGAAAATCTTATTGATAAGATCCATGAGTGGAGGGTTTCGGATGAACACTCCTATTCAGACCACCGTTATACATGGTTTAAAACCCAATAACCCAATAAGTTTCCGTAATAAGGCTAAGACCGACTGGACAAATTTCGGAAATCTACTTAGAAATCGATTGGGGCAGCCTACACGCGATTATCTATGTGCAGACGACATTGATATCAATGTGAAGAAGATTACCGAGGCTCTTATAAAATCATTCGAAGATATTTGTCCACTTCGAGTTATACGACCCCAAAGGCTTATCGACCCATTAGCCTAACTTCTTTCCTGTTAAAAGCAATGGAGCGAATAATTGATAACATGGTCAAAAGTAAAATAACGGATGACAGGCTAAAATTCAAACAACACGCCTATGTCAAAGGAAGATCAGTGGAAAGAGCTCTGCATGAGGTAGTGCACCACATAGAAGAGTCCTTCAGTAAAGAAATGTATACACTTGCTGTTTGCATAGACATTGAGGGCGCATTTAACAATGTACAGACCGATACACTTATCCAGTCCTTAGACGAGTTTCAGGTTGACCGGGAGCTGAAAAACTGGATCAACAATATGTGAGAAATATGTGGATTATTTGTGGGTCATATGACGTAAAAATTAGAGACAAGGTAAATCGTGGTATACCTCAAGGGGGCATTTTATCGCCTCTTCTATGGGTTACGACGATACACAGTCTCCTAAAAGCCCTCACCGATGAAGGACTTCAGCAAGTCTGTTATGCAGACGACGTTGTAATACTTCTAAGGGGCTTTCATCCAAATCTACATATTATGCAGATGAGCTGAAGAGGCACTTAAATGTTAACCCGAGGCGAGGCGATTAAATGTTAACCCAGACAAAACAGAAATATGTCTAGACAAAACAGAAAACGAAAATCCCACGTTTTTCCCGGCCTCGATTCCTGAATAAGACAATTGCTATTACTAAAAAGGTAAAATACTTGGGAGTAATCTTGGATCAGAAACTGTACTGGAAAGATCATCTTGAAGAAAGAGTTACAAAGGCCCACAGATGTTTGTCGTTGTGCAGAAGAGCTATAGGTTTAAAATGGGGACTACGTCCAAATATGACTCACAGGCTTAGATTAGACCAATAATCACCTACGCCTGTGTAGTGTGGTGGCATCAATGGACAAGAAGTGCAACGTAATACCTTTGTAAAAAATTAAACGTATGTGCTGTCTAGGCATAAGCGGGGTATTTAGAACTGCACCCAAAAAAGCGTTGGAGACTATACTGCACATCCAACCAATAGACATCCGTATAAAGTATGAGGCAGACCTCACAGCAAGACGTCTACAAGTGAGGGTCTGGGACTTTTTATTGATGAACCAGAAGTCGAACTTCACTTCCGTCTCCCGGTATTTCAAGCAGAAGTTCGAGCAATCGCGGAGTGTGTGAACTGGCTCAGTAACACGACGAAGCCTAAATATGCCAACATCTTCACAGATAGCCAAATGACGATTAAAACAATAACATCGGAAAGGGTCAAATCCAGAACTGTGTTGCACTGTAAAAGAACTATAAATGATTACTCAGCCCATGGTCAATTGCGTATTTGCTGGGTACCAGGACACAACGGAGTGATTGGATGTGAACGGGAAAACAGCTTGGCTTCAAAGGGCAGAGAACTTCGAGTTATAGACTTGGAAAATTGGAAACCTTTCGAAGCCACGAAAAATGAGTTGAAGCACTGGGCAGTGATGGCTCACAAAACTGTGTGGAATAGCGCAACAGTAGGATCAACTGCAAAGATACTGTGGGGTGACCCAAATTAAAAGAAAACAAGAAGTCTTCTGAAACTAAACAAGATCGATATTAGTAAGATGATGAGTGTTCTAACGGGACGCTGAAGCTTACAAGCACATCTTCATCGCATAGGACTAGCAGGGAACGACGAATGCAGGGCATGCAGGGAAAACATCGAAACGATGGAACATTTTCTGTCACTGCCCGGCTTTCACACATGCAAGATCTCAACATTTCGGGTCCGACATATTACCAGACTTGACTCAACTCAGAGAATATGACTGGCAGATACTGAGAAAATTCGTGTCTAGTACCGATTTTCTGTAACTCGTGAGGTAGAAAAAAAGATCATAAATAAGGAGCGCACAACAGGCCGAACCACTGGCTTAAGTGTATGTCCATGGACATGAGACGTTTAAACGTCTCATCTCTTCAACCTAAACTAACCTAACGCTATCGACCTGTTCGCAGAATAGCTTCCAGGAGTTTTGTTTTGCTGTTCTTGTGATTTTGTTGTATTCTCTGAGCCTTCTATGGTAGTCGTCCCAGTATACTGGAGATTTTTTACGGCGTGCTCTATTGTAAAGTCTACGGACCTCTTTCCCAATGTTGCGAATCTCCCCGGTCGTCCATGGCTTTTCTTGGGCTGATTTTCTTTCTCGAAGCGGACAGCTGTCTTCGAAATACCTTCCTAATATATCCGTAATGTAATCAACATTAGTAGTGTCAATGTCTTCAACACTTAGGAACTCAAAATTTCTATGCCCTAGTCTTTCTCTAATTAGCTTCCCGAATTTTGTCCATTTGGTTTTGTCCTTATTGACTAAGTTCCTCAAACAATCCAGAAATGTCCTTGCAAAAGTACATGTTATCCATAGTCAGGGTTACCATACGTCCTCCTTTTTCACCATTGTCCTCCCTCCTTTTTGAAAAATGTGGGATTTGTCCTCCTTTTGTTACTGCTTCAAATGTTTTTTATAGATCCACCAATCGTGGTTTGGGGTGGACTTTTTCAACAATAATGAACCTCAACTGACGTATACTTTCAACCACTGAATGTTTTTTTAGTTTTTTTTGGCTTTACCAGCACAAACATCTGTGATTAACGCTCAATTGACATATGCATTGAACCGTCTAAAAATTGATTCTACAAAAACTGTAATTTGCACTAAATTTTGTTTCAAGAACTCAACTGCCCTCCTAAGGAGAAAGTCGTATCTCCATTTTAGTAGTTTTAAAATATTTAGCTTTTACGTTTTTTGACTTTCGCGCCTTCAGTTGTATGTTATGGTGGAAACCGGTTTTACCAGCTCACATAGTCTAATTTAGGTACCTAACCTAGACCTAATAGTAAAAGGCTTGAAATTTAAGAAACGTAAAAGCTAAATATCTCAAAACTACTAAAATGGATATGTGACTTTTTTCTTAGGAGGGCTGTACTCCTCTGTAGAATTTTATATGTATTTGTCGGTGGCCGGAAGTTGGACCTCAAGGAAATGCAGCCAAATTGAAAATGAAAGTGCACCCCAAATTTGGGGCCTATTTTTGTTACAAAAAGTGCTTTAGAAAATTACATCCCCATTCAAGAAAACAGAAAAGACACATTCTAATTATAACTCTGTTTTTGCGAGGTCGGCCTACTCCTTTTGTTACATTTGCAAAATTTATTGTTAAAATTCTCAATACATACATACTATATGTAAAAATGTAGGACTATAGCGCTTTTTAAAAAAAAAATAATTTTTGATCAAAACAAAATGTATATTTCTTCAAATTACTGCTATTTTTACTTTAAAAAATGTCCTCCGAAGGTTCCAAGGGCTCTTGTAAATATCACAAATGTCCTTCTTTTCTGACACAAATGTCCTCCTATTCGAAAAATGTTTGTGGTAACCCTGTCCATAGTTGTATAAAACGTTGTGTAAGGTATATGACGAAATCTGTAATATGTTATGTTAACATCTGGGGCCAACATATTGTATTGTTTTATGCGAGATACAAGTTTTCAGTTTCAAATCTCTCGCTAGATCTTTGAGTTGAACTTAAGTTATAAGCGCTGGCTTCTGACTGAAATTGGTACCGCTGTGAGTAATGAACTCAGTTGAACTTGGTGATGTTTCCGTATTTATGTTATTAGTTATTCTTGGACATTGGGGAATTTGTATTTTATCCAAATGTTCAACTGGCAAGGTGATAGATTTAACTTCGGCGTAGTTCCAGCGAATGCTCCTTCCTACTCCAATCCGACCACTTAGTGCGCCTCCAAATAATTGGTATTCCAAATTGTAGGTGGTGCCTAAAAGTTAGACGTTTTATTACAGAAACAGTATTATACATTAATCTAAAAGTACTTACCGCAAACTTCCCAAGCTCCAACGAGTAAGGTTTGCATGACACAAGCTACACAAAATACTAGGTTCGTTCAGATTTAACTGGTATACCAAAATATTGTACATAAATTGCTTCTATTGTGTTGTCGATTTTTTAAATGCAAATTTTCCTCAGATATAGCAGAAATTTTGGGATCATTTACACATTGAAAAGTTCTTTGCCTTTTACTCATAGTTTATAATTTTTACAAAATCGCTTTAGAAAGTTGAATTACGATTGAAACAAAATTCATTCAAGGATGCGGCTTCAAAGAAAATAGGTACGTAGATTGTACTGAACGGAAATATCATAAAAATAAAAAAATCACAAATATTGTTTATTGCCTTTCTACCTTTGTTGATATCGTTCAATGTAGTTCTCATATTGTACATATAGTTTTATGTATAGATACGAACGATCATAAAATCTAATCCTCTCGATAATTTTATAATGACATCAAATTGTCAATGCTCATAAAATAAAATTGAGTTACATTGCCTGATTTGAAAGTCAATAAGCAATAAACAAAGCAAAAACATTATTCAACAAGTAAAAGCGTTAAGTTCTTATTTACCCTCCACCATGGATAGCATGTGACCTCACAAAATAACTCAAACCTAAAGAAAATAACACCGAAAAATGTTTAAATAATTTTGAATGTAACTGATACTTATACCCTTTATACACTGTGGTACAGGGTATTATGTGACCTTCGGTAGCTTAGTGCATTAGAATTGGACCCCGAAGGTGCTGGGTTCAATTCCCAACCGGGGCTCTGGCATCATTTAACATCAACATTTCATGTTTTCATCATAATTCGAGTTTCTGCAGCTGCAAATAACTCACCGGTCGCACTACCATTACACCAACATCTTATCACCCAAGTCAACAGGGAAGCTAAAAATAGATGTAACAGCATGACGACTATTAACAGAAATGCAGCGCTTCTAGTGGAGAATAGAAACAGTAATACTCAAATAACATCCATTCCCTGAAATTAACAGACGAATGTTAATTAACAACCGGACAACATTGAGTAGATGAAACAACATAGGTTCCCGCGATAATCGGATTTATGCCGGAACGAAGTCTGTAATAGAAATAGACTTAAGGATTATCAACTCAGCGTCTCCAAGCTGCTACTACAACAACACCAACAGGGTATTATGACTTTGCGCTTTTGTTTGTAACACCCAAAAGGAGAAGAGATAGACCCATTGTTTATTATACCGATCGACTTGTAATCACTTTCTGAGTCGATTTAGATATGTCCGTCTGTCTGTCCCTCTGTCTGTAGATGTATTCTTGTAATCAAAGTAGAGGTCGCTATTATGGTCCGATCTCAACGATACTTTGCACATATCTTTCTTTAGGCCCAACGACGATCCCTATTTAATTTGGTTAAAATCGGTTCAGATTTACATAGCTCCCATATATACATATATACCTCCTATTTAATATGTAAGCGCTGTAGAAACTGTATTTTATATCAGATCTGTACGAAATCTTGTAGAGAGAGTTCTTCTATTGAATGAATGAACACTGCCAAATTCGGGGAAAATCGGTTCCGATTTCGATATAGTCCCCATATATATGTTTCGACCGATTCGACAAGTAAGCTCTGTAGAAACCGTATTTTACACCCGATCTGTTCGAAATTCGGCAGAGAGAGTTTTCTTACAACGTGAATGAACACTACCAAATTCGAAGAAAATCCGTTCAGATTTAGATATAGCCCCATATATATGTTTTACCCGATTTGACATGTAACTGCTGTAGAACACTATTTTGTATCCGATCAGTACGAAATTCAACAGAGAGAGTTTTCTTATTACGTGAATGAAAACTACCGAATTCGGAGAAAATCCGTTCTGATTTAGATATAGCGCCCATATATATTTTACACCCGATTTGACATGTAAGCGCTGTTAAAACCGTATTTTACACCCGATCTGTTCGAAATTCGGCAGAGAGAGCGTTCTTATAACGTGAATGAACGCTAACAAATTCGGAGAAAATACGTTCTGATTTAGATATAGCCCCTCATATATATGTTTCATCCGATTTGATATATAAGCGCTGTAGAAACCGTGTTTTATATCCGATCAGTACGAAATTCGGCAAAGAGAGGATTCTTATTACATGTAAGAACACTGCCAAATTCTTATCGCAATGCATATTTTCGCATTGTTAGGGAGGTGTCGGGTATTATATAGTCGGCCCCGCCCGACTTTCTGTCTTTCCTTACTGGTTTTATGTTGAGAATGAATTGTCAGTATGTGTTGTATTGTTTCATGTACATGAGAGAGAGTAGAAAAGGTTTTTGAAGGGCGTTTTTTAGAAGAGTCGTCGTTCGTGTATCATCTCTGTAAGCAGCCATAAGCTCAAGTAGAAATGGAAATAAATAACTTGTAATTTTAAAACGACCGAAGTGTGTATTTTTTAGTTGTCCGTAAACTAACGCGATAACATTTTGTTGCCGAAACCCAGGAACTTGGTGTTCTACCAAAAAAGCGCATCGTCATATGTTGTGGTGTCTGAGAAAAAAAAGTACACAAAACACTCAAGTTCATTACAGTGAAGTCAATCCCAACGTGTTGAAGAAAGACCTTTCGTCACAATGATCGTTGTCTTGACTTAAGTAGCGTAGACGACCAACTAAGTTAAAAACAACCGCTATCTGAAAAGGGAAAAGTCAACCGCTGTATCAAAACGTCAAACGATGTATGGAGGAATGAAATAAGCCGGTGTTTAAGTTTTTGACAAATGTCAAAAACGTTTAATAAAACAAAGTTCAATAAAAACATTGTGTATTTACTTTACTAAAAGTAAATTATAGATTTTTGTGAGAAAAATATTATAAAATAAATTTATATTTACTATCAATAATAACTACACAAGAATGGCTCCTCCTGACCACAAAGTGAGTGAAAGTGAACAAAATGCGAGTGAAGAATCAATGCAAAAATTTTTTTAGTTAAAGGCATTGAGAAACACCACCAAAAACAACATATTTGGAGCGCATATTTGATTTCTAATAAAAGGTGCCAGTTTGTCCACCGAAGAGCTGAACTGTCGGCAGGGTGTGCTGGAAGAATACTTTAAGAAAATAAGTCGTGTTCAAGATAATATTGACAAAATAAGTCAAAATGCAGATATAGCAGCCAATGAAGCTTTAACAGTTGAAATAGAAGACGTATGTAACTACAAAATCAAAAATAATGTCTTTGATGTCGAAGTGATAGCCGTCAGTAGCAGATGTAAGCGTGATGAATTCCACGGCTTTGTTTGTGTCAGCGCCTAGAATTCGTCGGGAAATGAAACTACCAACATTTTGAAGGAAAGTACTCGGAATTCTCTAAATTCATTTCACTCTTTAATGAATTATGAAATCAGGATGAAACGCTCGACAATTGTAAAAAGTTTTTAATATTAAAGAAGAAATTGGGGTCCTTCGATAGTTTTGATTTGACTGATGAAAATTACCACAAAGCGCTTACTCTACTCAAAGAGCGTTTCGATAAAAAAGCGTTGATGTTCAAAGAACATATTGCAGCTCTCTTTAATATCCCAAAAGAAACAAAACCATCAGCGGCTCATTTAAGAAATGTGGTAAATTCGGTTAACGCTCATTTGTGTGCGATGCGGTCACTAGGTGACTACAACGATATTGCGGATACCATGTTGATCCATATAGCGATGAAGCGAGTGGACATGGATACGCAGGTGAAATGGGAGGAGTCAGTGGACTATAGGGAACTCTCATGAATGCTCGGCGGTTTTAACGAGACGTTGAATCAAGAGTGACAGGTGCTCAAAAGGATCACAGATTTAAGCTCTATAATTCGACAACGCTTTTGGTAATGAAATCCTCGTGTGGTGTATGACACGGCAATGGTCATGATTTATCAGATTGTAATCAGTTAAAGAAACTGACAATTCAAGAACGATTTTTACGATGCCTTAAGAAATTTCATTGGTATAAAGACTGTACTGCCGCATAGTGTCCAAGCTGTAATTTCCCTCACCATCAATTGTTGCATAAAGATATTGCCAAGGAACAGAATGTACATTCACAAAACATTTTACCATCCACTTTAACGCAGGCTGACGCTACCAACAATTCAAGTTCAGCAGTGCTAAATTAGACGGCAAAACCTGAGGTTCTACTTGCAACAAATGCTGTTGCAAGTACTGCTGGTTAGAGATTTTTGCGGTGTATATCATCGCGCTCGTGCTGATTTGGATGCTGGCGCTCAGGTAAATCGGATGTGTGAAAATCTTGCTCAAAAGTTGCTTCTAAAGAAGAAACCTTGTAAACTTGAGGCAAGTTTAGCTGTCGATATTCTGACTAGTTTCAAATAAAGCGACCATGACAACAATCAAGTCATGTTTCAATAAATACGAAGTATGTCTAGCCAAAGGTTACTAGTAAAAAGCCATGTTTTTATTACGATGTCACAAAGTGGAATATACCAAGAAATATTCAACTAGCCGACCCGATGTTTAATCACCCTGGTCGAATTGATCTGTTTATTGGAACGGAGATTTTCTTTGATTTGCTGTCTGTTGGCCGTATTTTTCTGGGCGAACACTTATCCAAACTGCATAAAACTATTCCAGGCTGGATCGTAGCAGGCAAGAATAAAGATAGTAGACAAATTTTTGGCGAACTGAAGAAATTTCAAATAAATCAATATTTTTAACGGAAGAAGAATAAAAGTGCGAGCAAATTTTCTTGGAAACTGTCCGAAGGACCAATGATGGCCGATTTATTACGAAAATTCCATTTAAATCGTTGATTAAAGATTTAGGAAACTCCTTCAACGCGGCCAGGCTTGGGTAACGGAAGACGACGCTAATTATCAGGCAATATTGTGGAGATCATCTCCTAATGAAAAAATAAAGGCGTATAGACTTCATACAATTACCTAAGGTACAACCTCTGCATCTTATTTGGCGACGAGGTGCCTAAAAAAGTTAGGTGAAGACGCCGCAAATGTGTATCCTATGGGATCACGGAAAATATTGTCCGATTTCTACATGGATTATTTGATCTCCGGATCGAATGATGAGACGGCAATTTACGAAATACATGAACAAGTATCGACTGTTTTGGACACTGCAAAATTCACTTTGAGAAAATGGTTCTCAAATTTGAGCGATTCAACCAATTGGTATAATATGGGCTTCAGTGGGTGATCCTTTCCAATACGTGTGGCCTGATTTAGATGATACAAAAACCATCACTAAACGAAGAGTGTTAGCGGAATTATCAAGACTCTTTGACCCTCTCGGTCTTATAAATAGAATAATTGTAAAAGCCAAAATCTTTATGCAAGATTTTTGGATTCTCAAACTTAATTGGGAAGAATCTCTTCAGATGAATCTTCATAGCCAGTGGATCGAGTTTCGAGAGAAGCTAAAAGAACAGAACATATAAAGTTTCCAATAATTCGAGTTGAAATGCATGGTTTTGCCGATGCATCTCAAAGAGCCTACGGTTGTTGCATCTACATAAGAACGATTTGTAAAGATAATGATGTAAAGGTACACTGGTGGACAGCAAAGTCTAGGGTAACGCCGCTGAAAACACAATCCCTACCTTGGCTGGAATTACTTGGTGCTGAATTATTATCACAACTGGTGACAAAAACTAAGGCCAATTTATCTATGCCTAAATCGTGTTTGATTGGCTGAGTGAGTATCCATCTGGAAAACATAACTGGAAAACATTTGTGACCAATCGGGTGTCCCGGATCCAAGAAGAAACCAAAATGTGTATTTGGCGTCACGTGTCATCCAAATCCAATTCAGCGGATATTATATCCAGAGGTGCGTATATGAAGGAATTGACTAATTCTTTTTGTTTTTCAGGCCTCGACTTCTTGGGAAAAACATGTGATGATTGGCCTCCAAACAAGTCTAGCACAAAATCTGCCCGTATTGACCAGGAGAGAAATAAGCTTACTGCCCTAATCGTTGAACTGCCAGCTGAGAAGGACGATCGAATTGGTAACCACAAAAAGAATGATTCCATACCCGACATTGTAACGTGGATGGAATCTGGAGCGATTTCGAAAGGCTTCAAAGAGTTGTGGCAAATCTTCTTGGGCTAGAAGATGTAAAAAGGTATGTCCGAAAGATTAGATGAGGCGCTTGTGCGTATAGTCCATTGCTTACAACAATTTTATTTTCGAAATCAACTTGCACTCCTATCAAAGAATCGAAATCTACCTAGTGCCAGTTCGTATAAAAGAGGTGGACTTCTGTGGGCCTATTACCACTACATACAAACTACGTGGGTGCCGTACTACGAAAAGCTATTTAGTGTTTGTTTGTTTAGCTACCAAAGCTGTCCGCATAGAAGTGGTATCCGATTTGACGGCTAAAGCCTTCTTGACCCCGTTGAATCGGTTTGTAGCTCGCCGGGGATTGTGCGC
Organism: Eudasyphora cyanicolor; assembly: GCA_963930755.1. Classification (NCBI taxonomy): domain Eukaryota; kingdom Metazoa; phylum Arthropoda; class Insecta; order Diptera; family Muscidae; genus Eudasyphora; species Eudasyphora cyanicolor. The sequence goes on along the minus strand of OZ005734.1, from coordinate 150,666,641 downwards.
TAAACTGTTTTGCGATAACGCAACTAACTTTGTTGGCACTCGTAGAGAACTGGAAGAAATGAAATGAAGAAGAAAAAAATCAAGTTATTGCGCTATAAATAATATATAATTCCGTTAGATACGGCCAAGATCGCCCCATTTCGGGGGTTTATGGGAGACGGCGGTGAAGTCGGCAAAATATCATTTGTCTCGCATATTAAATAACTCGCATGTGACATTCGTGGAACATACAACAGTAGTTGCTGGAAGCCATTTTAAATTCAAGGTCATTGAGGGCTATGTCGAATGATCCAACTGATGAACAGGTTTTGACAAATGCACATATTTTGAATGGCGGTCCATTGGTTGGTATAACAGAGCCGAGTGTTGATAGCAAAGATTGGTCTTATTTAGTACGGCACTTTTATATTTCGTAAATTCCCGCCTCATCATTTGATCCGGAGATCAAATAATTCATGTAGAAATCGGACAATATTTTCCGTGATCCGATAGGAAATACATTTGCGGCGACTTCACCTAACTTTTTTATGCACCTCGTCGCCAAATAAGATGCAGAGGTTTACCTTAGGTAATTGTATGAAGTTTATACGCCTTTATTTTTCATTAGGAGATGATCTCCACAATATTGCCTGATAATTAGCGTCGTCTTCCGTTACCCAAGCCTGCCCGCGTTGAAGGAATTTCCTAAATCTTTAATCAACGATTTAAATAGAATGTTCGTAATAAATCTGCCTTCGGACAGTTTCCAAGAAAATTTGTTTGCACTTTTCTTCTTCTTACGTTAAAAATATTAATTTATTTGAAATTTCTTCAGTTCGCCAAAAATTTGTCTACTATCACATACAAATTGTAATCATCGGTACAATCGTTTTGAACTAGAAAATTTTATGTACATTCCTACTCTTGCCTGCTACGATCCAGCCTAGAATAGTTTTATGCAGTTTGGGTAAAATATAGAATTCCGTCACATAACGCCAAGATCGCCACATTTCAGGGTTTTATGGGAAGCGGCGTTGAAGTCGGCAAAATATCATTTGTCGCGCATATTAAATAACTCGCATTTGCCATTCAAGGATCTTACAACAGTTGTTGCTGAGGTGGAAGCCATTTTAAATTCAGGCCATTAACGGCTATGTCGAATGATCCAATTGATGAACAGGTTTTGACACCTGCACATTTTTTGACTGGCGGTCCATTGGTTGGTATAACAGAGCCGAGAGTTGATAGCAAAGAGTGGTCTTATTTAGAAAGGTGGTCTGCTATACAGCAACATTTTTGGAGAAGACGGTCTACAGAGTATCTTCATGAACTTCAGCAAAAAGTTAAATGGACCAAGGCACGAAACAATCTAAGCGAAGGTGATCTGGTTTTAGTAGCTGTAAACAATATATCTTCAAGGAAATGACATATAGGTAGGGTTTCTAATGTCATACGCGACCCTATTGGATTGGTTCGATTCGCCATTCCCGGACGAAGAATTGCGAAATTCGAAGGGCAGTTCAAAAGTTAGCTCCCGTACCAGAAGAAAACTGATGAATTCCCTGATCCATCAAGGGCGCCGATATGTTTAAGCTTAATTATAAATGTTTAAATAATTTTGAATGTAACTGATATTTTTATTTTGAGAATTAATTGTCAGTATGTGTTGTATTGTTTAGTAGTAATATGTTATATAACTTTTCTGAATCCCTAGCTGCAAGAATAACACATGTACATGAGAGTAGAAGAGGATTTTTAGTGGTGTTTTTTAGAAGAGTCGTCGTTTGTGTATCATCGCTGTAAGCAGCCATAAGCTCAAGTAGAAATGGAAATAAATGATTTGTAATTTTAAAACGACAGAAGTGTGTATTTGTTATTGGTCCGTACACTAACGCTACTAAACTTTAAAGGAAATTTCGGTTCTATCGTATTTATAGTTTAAAAAATATGGACCAAATACTAAAGGCACAAACCATGAAAACATGAATTAAAAAAAATATATGGTAAAAGCGGCTAGAAATCTAACGAAAAAAGCTTATTAAAAAAACGATTGATAACTGAAGAAATTATAGCACTTTTTGTAGAAGTAAGAAAAGTTAAAAAAATAGTGTTTCATATTTTCCTTTTTCGAATAATGTTTTTGATGCCATTATAAAAATGTCGAGGGACCAGACTTTATGATCGTTCGTATGTATCCATAAACTGTATGTACAATATGACAATTACATTGAATGAGATCATCAGAGGTAGAAAGGCAATAAACAATATATGTGTTTTTTTATTTTTTTATGAGATTTCCGTTCAGTTATCCCTTTTTAGAGCATCAATGGAATCCCAGGGAATTCCCTATCGTATTCGTATATAATATAACCCCACGAAACAGAAAGTAGGTTTCTATGTTAGAACGGAGGGTGGGCACCTAGTATTTTTTGTTGTTTGTGTCATGCAAATCTTACTCGTTGGAGTTTGGGGTGTATGCGGTAAGTACTTTTTGAATAATGTATGATACTGGTTCTGTAATAAAACGTCTCACTTTTAGGCATCACCTGCAATTCTGAATACCAGTGATTTGGAGGCACCCATCCACTCCTGATACAGACTGCTATGTTTGTCAAAGTAGTCGCATTGGAGTAGGAAAGAGCATTCGCGGAACTATCACCTTGGCGACGTAGGTTAGGTTAGGTTGAAGAGGGGAGACGTTTAAACGTCTCATGTCCATGGACATACACTTAAGCCAGTGGTTCGGCCTATTGTGCGCTCCTTAATTATGATCTTTTTATACCTCATGAGTTAAAAAAAAAATCGATACTAGACACGAATTTTATCTGTATCTTGCAGTCATATCCTCTGAAATGAGTCAAGTCTGGTAATATGTCGGACACGAAATGTTGGGATCTTGCACGTGTAAAAGCCGGGCAGTGACACAGAAAATTTTTCATCGTTTCGATGTTTTCCCTGCATGCCCTGCATTCGTCGTTTGCTGCTAATCCTATGCGATGAAGATGTGCTTGTAAGCTTGAGTGTCCCGTTAGAACGGTCATCATCTTACTAATATCGATTTTGTTTAGTTTCAGAAAACTTCTTGTTTTCTTTTCATTTGGGTCACCCCACAGTGTCTTTGCAGTTGCTCCTACTGTTGCGCTATTCCACACAGTTTTGTGAGCCATCACTGCCCAGTGCTTCAACTCATTCTTCGTGGCTTCGAAATGTTTCCAATTTTCCAAGTTTATTACTCGAAGTTCTCTGCCCTTTGAAGCCAAGCTGTTTGCCCGTTTATTTCCAATCACTCCGTTGTGTCCTGGTATCTAGCAAATACGCAATTCACCATGCATGGGCTGAGTAATCATTTATCGTTCTGTTACAGTCCAACACAGTTTTGGATTTTACCCTTTCCGATGTTGTTCCTTTAATCGCCTTTTGGCTATCTGTGAAGATGTTGCCATATTTAGACTTTGTGGTGTTACTGAGCCAGTTCACACACTCCGTGATTGCTCGAACTTTTGCTTGAAATACGTGTTATACGTGAAATACGGTGTTCACTTTAGGGAGGCGGAAGTGAAGTTCGACTTCTAGTTCATCAATAAAAAGTCCCAAACCCGTCCTTCCTCCTCGCTTGGACCCATCCGTGTAGCAGCTGGTTCCCACTGGCACATGAGCCAAAGTTCTATTTTCCCAGGAGCGTCGGTTGAATGTGACAAACTAGAAATTCTAAAATCTTCTGATGGTACGACTTGTGGTCTCGATTTATCCATTCACCCATCACTTGTAGACGTCTTGCTATGAGGGCTGCCTCATACTTTATACGGATGTCCATTGGTTGTGTCATAATGTAAACATAGTTTTATTTATATATCATAGTATTTATTCGTCGATTATTCCTATTATATATTCGATATCGATTACATGCATATGGATTATTCATATTCATCACTAATAGGTGAATATATCCACTAATATATCCACTAACACTAAGAAATAAATTACTCTAATAATATTCTTCAACAAGAACGGTTGTTTTAGTTACAACAATTTTGGCGACGAGGATTACGAGACGAATCTCACGTTATTCATTTGGAGATATACATTTTTTACAGTACAAGTGTACGGAAAGTGAATAAAATGGCAGATTCTAGCGTACATTTCTTTAACTTTGATGCTTTTGATCCACAAAAGATTTCTTGGTGTCGTTGGATGAAACGATTTGAGACGGTTATGAAGCTGTACGATTGTAAAGAGGACAAGAAACAGTCATTGTTGTTGCATTTCATCGGTACAGGCGCCTACAACGTCTTATGCGACAAATTGACACCTAAACAACCAGAGGAAGAAACATTCGCGGTAATAATCAAGGTGTTAGAAGAACACTTTGAGCCGAGACCCAGTGAGTTGGTGGAATGTTTTCGGTTCAACATACGCAGGCAACAAGAGTCTGAGTCAGCAGGTGACTTTGTGGTGTCATTGAAAAAGTTGGCGGTTGGTTGCGAGTTTGGTGATTATTTGGGTAAGGCTCTCAGAAATCAATTTGTATTTGGTCTATGTGATAATAAATTGCAAAGTCGGTTGTTGGAAAAGAAAGATCTGACTTTGGAGGATGCGTAACAGCGTGGTAACAGCGAGTGAATTGGCAGAAAGAGGCGGCATGGAGCTACAAAATGGCGGTGAGAAATCGAATGTGAATAAAATAAAGAAGAAGAACGATCTCAAAAGGAATGCAAAAAAGGCTGATGCAAACATAACCAATGAAAACAAAAAGTGTTTTAGATGTGGTAATACCTCGCATATGGCAAACCAATGCAAATACAAACATTTTACATGTCATTTTTGTAACCAAAAGGGGCATTTGAGAAAAGTGTGTTTTAAAGAGAAAAAAAAATACAACAAGTTCATGAAAAAGAAAGGACAGTTGAAGAATTGTTGTTGGTGAAAACTAAAGGCGAAGTAAATAAGTTAAGCAACAAAATCATGCACAGTCTGCGGGTAAATGAAGAAATGATAACTTTCGAAATAGACACGGGATCACCGGTATCAATTATTAATTTGTCAGATGCCAAACGTTATTTCCCGACATTGAAAGTGTGTCATCCCGATGTGGAGCTTGTGAGTTATTGCGGTACAACTTTGCAATGTGTTGGATACATATGTGTCGCAGTGACAGGTAGCGATGAGGCTAACAAATTAAAATTGTATATTGTGCGATCGAACCAAGTACCAATTCTAGGAAGAGAATGGTTACAGAAAATTAAATTAAATTGGCAAAATATTTTTGGAGCAGAGGGCTACGGTTCAGTAAACGAAATTTGGTCAAGGAAGGCTATATTTAGTACAGAGTGCCTAATAAGGAAATACCCAAAAATATTTTCCAAGTCAATGGGTAAGATTGATAAATTACAAGTGCGGTTGTATTTGAGAAAAAGCGAGACGTGTGCCGTTTTCGATGATGGATGCTGTAGAGAAACAACTCAAAGAATATGTTGATCAAGGGCTGTTCGAAAAGGTTGAAAAGAGCGAATGGGCGACACCTATAGTGGTGGTGCCGAAAAGGGATGGAGCCGAAAGATTGTGCGGTGATTACAAAGTCACTTTAAACACGGTTTTGGTGGTCGATGAACATCCTCTGCCGACCATTGAGGAATTATTTAGCAAGATGGCTGGTGGGGAGAAGTTTTCCAAGATCGATTTGACCAAGGCTTACTTACAGTTGGAGGTCCACCCCGATGATCGTCATTTATTAACATTAAGCACGCATAAGGGACTATTGTACGGAGTGTCCAGTGCTCCAGCAAAATTTCAGCGTATAATGGAGCAAATTCTCGGAGACATTGAGGGCGTTACGGTATTCATTGATGACATCAAGACTACAGCACCCAATGATGAAATACATATTCAACGCATAAATGAAGATTGGGTCGTCTTGAAAAATACAATATGAGGGTGAACATCGAAAAATCTGAATTTATGAAGGTTAATATAGAATACTGCGGGTACGTTATAAGTAAAAAGGGCATACAGCGGATGCAAAGTAAGGTGGATGCAATAAGAAACATGAAGCGACCGAGTAATGTAGACGATGTACGTGTGTTCTTGGGCCTGATAAATTACTACGGAAGATTCATTCGGAATTTGAGCGATATCGTCTACCCTCTCAATAAACTTCTTTGTAAAGATGCTACATTTGTTTTCGATGAACGGTGTGAAAGGGCTTTACAGGAAGTCAAACGGCAGATGCAGTCAGACACTGTTTTGTCGCATTATGACCCAAAATTGAAATTGGTCTTAGCGGTGGATGCCAGTCCGACGGGTGTTGGAGCTGTATTAAGTCAAATTGACAAGAATGGTATGGAAAGATCCATTCATTTCGCTTCACAAACATTAACTGATACTCAGCAAAAATATTCGCAAGTGGACAAGGAGGCTTATGCAATAATCTATGGTGTACGTAAATTTTATGATTATTTATATGGAAATAGATTTTGTTTAATTACAGACAATCGTGCCGTGTCACAAATATTTTCACCTCAAAAAGGTTTACCCATATACTCTGCTACAAGGATGCAGCACTACGCTATTTTTCTCCAGCAATTTAATTACGAAATAAAATGCAGAAGATCTAACGAGAATGCGAACGCTGATGCATTGTCGCGATTACCAGACCGAGAAAAATATTCACATGTGGAGGAAGTTTTTGTTATTCAGCAACAAATGATTGAAAATCTACCGGTAACTGCAGAAGAACTTAAAAACTTGTTGAAATGTTTGCAGTACGGACGTAAGTGTGACTCGAAAGATAGTTTTGGTGTGGAACAAACAGAATTTAGTCTTCAGGACGGTTGTATTTTTCGTGGAATACGAGTATACATCCCACAAAAACTTCGTGAAAGGATTCTGAATGAAATTCGGCAAGAGCTTATGTCTGGTGGAAGACCTTGGACAAGGAAATTGAAAGTGTAGTAGGAAAATGTGTAGAATGCCAAAATACGCGCCCAGATCCTAAGAAGATTACTACTACACACACGTGGATGCGCCCTAAAAAGCCCTTTGAGAGAGTTCATGCTGATTATGCTGGACCAATATTTGGTAAATATCTGTTTGTTTTGGTAGATGCGTACACAAAATGGCCTGAGGTTCATATCTGCTCGAATATGAATACTGATACTACTATCCAGAAGTGTCGCGAAATTTGTTCCCAATTTGGGATTCCAAATATATTTGTTAGCGACCATGGGAGGCAATTTGACTCGAATGAGTTTCAACATTTTTTAAACCTGAATGGAATTGTTCACAAACAAGGTGCACCATACCATACTGCAACAAACGGGCAAGCGGAACGTTATGTTCAAGCAATCAAATCAAAGTTGATGGCATCCAAGTGTACACCCGATACGATACATGCGGAATTCTCAACAACAGGGAAATCACCAGCAATTTTAATGTTTGACAGACAAATTCAGTCGCGTTTAGATTTGTTGATTCCTAACGATGTGAATCAGGAGGCAGACGATCAATTACGCGCTGTCCCACCAAAGAAATTTTTGAGGGGAGAGAGTTGCAGTGCGAGACTACTTATCAAAGGTGAAGTGGCGATATGGAAATGTAGAGAAAATATGCGGCGAACTTCATTATGATGTCAGATTAGACGACGGTCGTATTTGGCGAAGACATGTAGATCAAATACGAAAATCAGCAATAAATGAATGCGTGAATACGAACGTTGAAGATTCAAGACCGGTACCAACTATAACAAACAACACATCAGCTGGAAGTTTACCTTTACTATTGATCCAACAAACTCGATTGCAACCAACCATTCCGAATGTTCCGAAATATACGAAAATCAGCAGTAAATGAATGCGTGAATAAGAACGTTGAAGATTCAAGACCGGTACCAACTATAACAAACAATACATCAGCTGGAAGTTTACCTTTACCATTGATCCAACAAACTCGATTGCAACCAACCATTCCGAATGTTCCTGGAAATCAAATACACTCAGACAACCAAGCAGACTCAAATCCAACTGATAAAAATGTTCATGTTCCCGACGAAACTCCGAGAACAGGAAATACCACGTCAACTCCTGACGAGCTACGGCGATCAACAAGGCAACGAAAAGTACCTCAACGTTTAGCAGATTCCTACCTTGAATATGATTAAATTAAGGGGGGGGAGAAATGTTATAATGTAAACATAGTATCATTGTATTTATTCGTCGATTATTCCTATTATATATTCGATATCGATTACATGCATATGGATTATTCATATTCATCACTAATAGGTGAATATCACCACTAACACTAAGAAATAAATTACTCTAATATTCTTCAACAAGAACGGTTGTTTTAGTTACAACAGGTTGAATGTGCAGTTTAGTCCCCAACGCTTTTTTTGGTGCAGTTCTAAATGCCCTGCTTATGCCTAGACAGCACAAACGTCGGTCTTAGCCTTGTTAGGGAAACTTATTGCTTTTGGCGGTGGCCGTGCATTTTTAAACCTTATATAACGGTGGTCCGAATAGGAGTGCTCATCCGAAACCCTCCACTCATGGATCTCATCAATAAGATTTTCTGAACATATCGTTATATCTAATACTTCTTCCCTAATTTGTTAACAAAAATTGCAGTGTTTCCTATGTTAAGAGTTATGAGGTCATTTGTATTCAAATATTCTATAAGGGCGTGTCCCCTTTTATTGGTGTTAGTACTACCCCAAGCGACATGATGGGGGTTGGCGTCACAACCGGCTAATAACTCATTAGTTGTGCGTTTGGATTCCCTCACCAGACGTTGTAATTCCGACGTAGGTGGCAATGCATCAAATGGCAGGTATATTGACGCCAGGTACATATTTCCATTACCTTGCCTCAGCACCGTTGCGTCCGATTATGACAACTCTGAAGAGAAAAAAAAACAAATTTTATAGCACAAAATAAAAGTCCTTGGGCGAGTACCTGTGTTAGCATAAAAAAGGTTGTAGTTCACATGTTTGATCTAGTAACCTTGTTGCCAATTGTCCTTGGTTCCTGGATCAGAGTAATATGAACCCTGCCACTATTTATAAAGTCCATCTAAGCGTTGGGTGCTGTCTGGCTCCGGTGGAGGTTTATCTGGATGACCTCAATCATTGTTTTTCCAGTAAAAGTTTATTTTGGGAGTCTATCCTATCTGGTGGCACTCCCTAATTATTTGGTAGTGTGTCATTCTCCTCCTTTCGTTCACTACCTATTACACCATCTTCCATCACCACCTTTGCTGGGAACTTCCTGCAAAAGTGGCGGTACTATTGGTAAACTGGTGGTGTTATCGACTACTTCCACATCAGTGTTTGGCAGTGTCTTACTTATCTCCATCCGTTCACTACCAGTGTTTGCCTTTTCAGAAAGTATATTTGGACTCGATTCATCTGTCCTGCCAATCGGGACTTTTCTCACGGAAAGTTTTGAACTCTGTTTGCCAATGATGTCGAGTATGTACTCTGATGAGACATCCCTTGACGTATACATAGAGTCGTTTGTATGAGTTCAGGAATGTCGCTTTTCCTAACCAATTTCAGCTTTGCGCCGTCCCAAGGTGAGGGGAAGCTATCCACAAGGTTTACGAGGACACCAGCACAGCCTTGTGATGCCAGCCTTAGCATCAAAACACCCCTCTCACACTTGCAACTCAATACTTCGATTGCTGGTTCATCCTTAGATTCGAGGACGTACTCCGCTACCCTCGTATAGACCAAATCTTCGAAGTTACTCTTTTGGTCTTCGGGGATTCTGCCAGATGCAGTACTGCTATCATAGATCGACTCGAAAATGTTGTTTAGCTATATTAGAATAAGATGGTGGCTTCTTACCCTTCTTTATGGCCAATTGATTTTTCCTTGTCTGTAGAGTCGTTTTGTTTAAAGCTTCATCTTTAACGGATGATTTGGTTACTGGACAAACTTTACCGCCCGCGATCGAAGCACCCCGACTAGAGACTTCCTTTTGTGTGGTTACGTTAGGCTTCTCCGAATTACTGGATGACGGCGAGCCCTTTTTCTACTTAGTCACTTTCACATCGCTATGTTCTTCGGGAGACCTGACGCTTTTAGCGGCCTCCATGTATGTGTTGGAGGTAGAATTGTCAGGTTCATATCGTAATAGGTTGTGTCATTTCAACTTATGCAGTTTCCTTCTTTGTGCCCCTGACAGTCTCTTTGAGTTAGCAACAATAGTGATATTGTTTTCATTTGATGGTTCAGAGTCCCCACTGGTTTTTAAAGGCTGGGGTTGCTTAGAATCCCAGCTGGGTTCTGCTTCATCTGTCTTATCTTTTGTTTTGCCTGCGCTGGATGTGCTCTTGTTTCATTTCGACTGCACACATGGCTCTTGAGTGAATCAACGCCTGTCACCGGCACTGGATTTTCAGTCCCCTGCGCCGTAATCTCCTTCGTCTTTTTTGGTTTAATCTTAAATTGGTTGGGGGAAGACACCCCCTTAGCCAGTATTAGCCCGTAATAGGAGGACATGTTTACACCTGTTGGAACATATAAAGCGAAAAAAAGTTACAATAAAAAATATTGGTTAGATGAATATAAAAATATATAGGAGATGAATATATAAATATAACAAATCATAATTTTATTTTGGATTTTTTTATTATTATTTGTACTATCATCATTTTTAAATAAATTTTAATATTTACATAGCTTGAGATTTTACAAAAAGCATTGCAACAATTTAAATCGTATTTCTCGTAGAGATGTCGTTTATAATTATGTTACATTTTAGGCAAAAAAGATAGTAAAAAACCTATTTTATTTATAAAGAAATATTGATAATTGATAAAGAAATTCTTTCATCTTCCTGGCGTAGATTTAGAAGAAAGTTACATCTGTAAATTTCTTATTATATCATAGTTAGAAAATCAGTTTCGACTTTCAAGGCTTGTGTTTAAATTTTGGGTAGCCATACTAAATTTATCATCGTTGTATTTTCTGTTCAGTTGAAAATTTGAGTAGCTTATTGGCAAATTGAATTTTATTTTTAAATTCTTATTTTGAATAATTTGGAGTTTTTTGCGGTATATATTAGCAGCTTTCATATACAGACTTGACATCCGTATGTCAGTATGGGTCGTATACACATTTTGTATAAAAGCAGTTTGTTTTTCAAATTTAGCTTTGACTTTCTTTTCAATAGAGGAAAAAGTGCTGCTCTGCATCGTACAGCCTTTTCACATGTTTTAAATATGTGTTCTTCAAATGTGATTTTTTATCTAATGTTATTTTGAAGTGGTATTTCAGTTCCCTGAATATTCAAAGAAATTGTAGGAATTCCATTCGGCGATTTGTTAAAAGGGAAAATAATTGCCTGGGTTTTTTCTTCGTTGATTTTTATTTCCAATTTTGTAAAGTATTTTTCTGCGTGTAGCAGGGATTTCTTCATGTTATTAATGATTGCATTTGACAACTTTGCACTAGTTATTATTGCTGTGTCATCGGCGTACAGTGCAGTGGTTTGATCTTTCAGCACCTTAAAATCTGAGGTATACAGTGAATACAACATTGGAGATAAAACGGATCCTTGAGTTACCCCAGCTTGAATTAATCTTTTCGTTGATTTCCCTTTATTAACAACAACCATCAATGTTCTATTTGTTAAGAAGTTTTTAATAATCTTCTGCAGTTATATGGGAAATCCTATCGTGTGTAATTTGAAAACCAGACCGCTATGCCATGCAGTGTAAAAAGCTTTTTCTATATCCAAAAACAATTCCCGTAATTCTGTAATCATCATCCCTCGTACATGCACCAACTGCCACTCTCGTAAGTCTTTACCATGTAAAGAATTCACACGAATGTTTTGCTGAACAGATCTGTCTATCCAACCATTACAACCACCCCCAATACATGTCACTTACTTCTTCTTTAATTTTTAGCAAAGTTGTTTTCATATACTGAAAACAACGAAAGCGATATTGAGCCTAAAAAACAAAATATGTACTATGAAAGCAGATCGAACAAAAAAAAACAAGATTAAAAAAAATTATTATTGGGATTAACTATGTTATAGCATATAAAGCGAGGTGGGCGCTATTAACAAGTGATTTGGTTACAATTCTGTTTTAAAGTTCTTTGCTAAAGTGTAACTTTTTGCAAAAAATAATCTAGTTAAGAAATAATAGTGTTTGCTTTATTAGTTGTTCATATATAAACAAAGAAAATTTACAAAAAAAAAAAAACAAATCTTAGTTAATGTCTCTCACTACCTCCGTTGAGAGGCGGTTAAAACTAAATGGGAGAAATGCGTTGCATTTATGTGACAACTCCTGAAAGTAATGCAACAACAACGCCTAGAAGAGATGACAGTCTCTTTTTAACCGCCAAAACCCCAAACAGTGCGCGATATTTCTCACCGCAATTGTCAAGTAGTGAAACAAGGCAAAAAGATATGATAAACACAATGCCAAATAAAGGTGAGCCTTAAAGTATGCTCTCAAATACAGTAGTTAAACCGAACGATAATAGTGCTGGAACTTAAACGAGCACGATTCCCAAAATTAGAACAATTTCAAACAGTATAATGAGTAAAGATGGAAATAAAATACAAACAGGAGTAGATCGATAGTCATGTTACACACGAGGCAACTTTTTCCAAGCAAGTGTCAAAGTTTGTAGGAGAGAGAGGCAGAGAGCTCTTTCCCCCTGCCTCTCTCTCCTCAAAATTTGACACTTGCTTGGAAAATATTGCCTTGTGTGAATCTCGACTTACATCTTAAGGACAAAACGAAAAGCAAATTCAAGGTCTCCAAATAAGGAACCTGATCCCAATGTTCCCAAGGGAATGAATGCGGCAAGTTCTAACCGATTTTCCCACCTCAGACTGAGGAAAATAACGACGAAACCAATGAAACTACTATAGAACCTAAACCACATCCAGTTTCATCTTGCGAGAAAATACAACTAACACGTTGCTAAATAAGTTGTACCAGCTACTAGGTGAAGAAAACTTCTATGTTGTTTCGCTTCATAGAGGTAATGTAACGAAACTAACTTTCAAACATACACCGAAGTGTTTTATAGAAAGATGGTTGGGTTGCTCGTCTAGAGAAAAGAATTACTGCACTAACCACCTTAAGGGCTCAAAAGGTCTTGTGGTAGTAATTACGGGTATCGATAGTTCAGTTTCAACAGCTGAGATAATCGATGAACTTGCCAAAGAGGGCAACGAAGTTAAATCCATAACAAAGAATATCAATAAAAACAAAGAAAAATTCGTTAGAGAGGCAGAGAGCTCTTTCCGCCTGCCTCTCTCTCCTACAAACTTTGACACTTTCTTGGAAAATATTGCCTTGTGTGAATCTCGACTTACATCTTAAGGACAAAACTAAGGGCAATTTCAAGGTCTCCACATAAGGAACCTGATCCCAATGTTCCCAAGGGAATGAATGCGGTAAGTTCGAACCGATTTTCCCACCTCAGACTGAGAAAAATAACGAGGAAACCAATGAAACTACTATAGAACCTAAACCAACTCCAGGTTTCTTGCGAGAAAAAACAACTAAAACGTTGCTAAATAAGTTATACCAGCTACTAGGTGAAGAAAACTTCTATGTTGCTTCACTTCGTAGAGGTAATGTATTAGAAATTAACTTTCAAACATATACCGAAGTGTTTTATAGAAAGGTGGTTGGGTTGCTCGATCTTGAGAAAAAGAATTACTGTACTAACCAACTTAAATGCTCAAAAGGTCTTGTGGTAGTAATTGCGGGCATCGATATTTCAGTTTCAACAGCTGAAATAATCGATGAACTTGCCAAAGAGGCAACGAAGTTAAATCCATAATAAGGTTAGGTTAGGTTGAGGGGGACGCCCGTCAGAATACAACTGTCGAGTTCACTCGGGGCCGACGATTCGGTCCATTGTGTTTCCCATTAGCAGGATAGAAGTAGGGAGATGATGGTTGAAGGTTGGTAGGCTAGGAAGAGTGGGAGAATGTTTAGGAAGAGGGAGAGAAGGTTTAGGATGAGGGAGAGAAGGTTTAGTTAATCGTGTTCTCATTTGTCTTTGTGGCTTTACTAAACCAGAGAGATTTCCTGATGAATTTGAAAAGGGGTTTGAGCGGAGCATCTGCTAGGTCGTCTAGGTTTTCGAAGAGCCTGTGCCCTAAATAGGCCAAACGGTACTCTTGCAGTCCTTTGCATGAGCATAGGAAGTGCTGTAATGATTCCTCCTCTTCTTCATCCAAGCAGCTTCTACAGAAGTCTTCGTGGGGAAGCTTCATGCGTGCAGCCATATTGCCTATCACAGTGCCTGTGATGACTCCTGTGCGGATGCTAAGTGTGTTCTCCCTGAAGGACAGCAGTACTTTGGTACGGGTCACATCAATTGGTGGCCAGAGTGTTCTTGCAGTCCTGCAGTTATGTATAATGTCCCACCTCGATCTGGTTAGTGCTGCTCCCCGTTCGTCGATTTGGTTTTTAAGTTCCACGAACGGAATTTTCACGTCCAGGGTCGCGGTTTCACTTCGCGCACCGGATCCTATCCTGGCGCATTCGTCTGGGTTAAGGAAATAAAGCAGTCCATTGTGCAACGTGATTTGACGGTTCTTGAGTCCAAGGCCTTGAGAGCTGCCATACTGTCGACGTAGATCTTGATTTTTTTCGGAGAAATATCCCTTTCCAAAATCTGTTTCGCGGCAATGTTAATGGCATAGATCTCTGCCTCGAAGACAGTGCATAAAATCCATAATAAACAATATCAATAAAAAGAAAGAAAAATTCCTCAGCCCATGTTTAAAGTTGAACTGAACTCGTTACCCCCTCAATTTCCCCTGGAAAATTCAATGTAACTATGAATTCATTCATGTTAAGTATGCAGTGCATGATGCAAGAAATGATGAAAAATCTAAGTATGATTACGCATCTCGTATTAAATCAAAAATAAATCCACTGAGAATTTGTTATTGGAATTCAAACGGCGTGAGCTTACACAGAAATGAGGTAGAAAATGTTATCAAAACTACTGTATATATATTTTATTAGTCTCTGAGACACATTTTTAAACAAGAAATTGTTTTAGGATAGGTGGTTATTCCACATGCGACACTAAACACCCTAGCGGGAGAGCATGTGGTGGTACAGCTCTTATTTTCCAAAATAAAATTAAGCAACTTCTATCGCTATCACAGGCACAAAGCTGGATATATCGTCGATACATTGTCCCCCTAGGCGTAATATTAATAAATACCAATTCATGTAGTTATTCTCAACTCTTGGCACAATGTTCTGGGTAGCGGGGACTATAATGCCAAACACACATTTTGGGGCTCTTGCCTTACTACTCCAAAAGGTTTACAATTACTAAACGCCATAACACTTGCTGAAATAGATGTAGCTTCGGGCGGTCAGCCACCAACATAATAGCCCACAGACCTGCATAAAACCGGCAGAGCTTTTTATACCCTCCACCATAGGATGGGGGTATATTAATTTTGTCACTCCGTTTGTAACACCTCTAAATATTGATCATAAAGTAAATATATATTTAATCGTCTTAAAATTCTAAGACGATTCAGCCATGTCCGTCTGTCCGTCCGTCTGTTGTGTTTCCTATTGTTCTCATCTACTCCACATTTACCATATTTTGATACCCTCCACCATAGGATGGGTGTATATTCATTTTGTCACTCCGTTTGTAACACCTCTAAATATTGATCTGAGACCCCATAAAGTATATATATTCATAATCATCTTAAAATTCTAAGACGATTTAGCCATGTCCGTCCGTCTGTTGTAATCACGCTAGGTTGCTGAAATTTGGTATAAATACTTCTTAAAGCTGCAGGTAACATGGGATTTAAAATGGGCAATATCGGTCCATATGTCGATATAGCTTCCATATACTTTATAGCTTATTGTGATTCCTACTGTTCTCATCTACTATACATTTGCCATATTTGTATACCCTCCACCTTCGTAAAATTCTAAGACGATTTAGCCATATCCGTCTATCTGTCCGTCCGTCTGTTGTAATCACGCTACAATCTATAATACTTGAGCTAGGTGGCTGAAATTTGTATAGGTACTTCTGCAGGTAACTTGGGATTGAAAGTGGGCGATATCGGTCCATATTTAGATATAGCTCCCATATATAGCATCTAAATTGCTGTTATTCCTACTGTTCTCATCTACTATATTTTTCCTACTGTTCTCATCTACTATATTTTTTTGTGTGTTTTCGGTGTTATTTTCTTTACATTTGAGATTCGGCATGGCCGAACTTAACGCTTTTACTTGTTTTAATTTAATTCTATTGGTTTAATGTACGAGTATGTTTCCATTTTTATCCTACATTTAAACATCCCGCGAAGCCATATCGCTCACTTACTTCATGACTGTCCTAACTCAAAATTGAAAATTTTTGTGGTTGTCTTACAGAAATGCGAATTTTGTAAATATCCATAAGGTAATCTCAACGAAATTTAATGTATAAGTAAACAATCATATTTCGGATTATTCCACCTTTTAGAAACTTCATATTTCATCTTATTTACCTTTTTATACGGATTTAAAGTGCACATCTCGACAATTTTCAATTTTGAGTTAGGACAGTTTTGAAGTAAGTGAGCGATATGGCTTGTCTGCGGGAACAGTATGTATATATTTCAAAATTTATGTTATGTTAAGGATACGTTATAAATTCCATTAAGTATTTATTCAGCGCAGCTGTAGTTTTATTTTAGGAAGTGTTTTTTGATTATCTTCTTTCTATTCATACTATTTCTTAGATTAAGAGACTGGTGGTCATATTTCTGAATATCTTGTTTAGTAAGATGATGAGTGTTCTAACGTGACACTCAAGCTTACATGCACATCTTCATATGACTAGAAGATGTGCCTGTAATCGCATAGGACTAGCAGAAAACGACGAGTGCAGGGCATGCAGGGAAAACATCGAAACGATGGAACATTTTCTGTGTCACTGCCCAGCTTTCACACATACAAGATCACGATATTTCGGTTCCGACATATTGCCAGACTTGACTCATCTCAGAGGATATGACTGGAAGATACTGAGAAAATTCGTGTCTAGTACCGCTTAACCCGTGGGTATAAAAAATCATAAATAAGGGGCGCACGACAAGCCGCACTACTGGCTTAAGTGTATGTCCATGGACATGAGACGTTTAAACGCCTCCTCTATTCAACCTAACCTAATTTAGGAGTACACCTAGACAACCATTTCAAGTGGAAAGATCACATTAAGCATTTGCAGAAAAAATTGCGTAACACATTATTCGCGATGTATTATCTAAGTAAATCTTGCCAATACAACGTCCTAAAACAAGGTTACTTTTTACTTGGAGAATCATATTTAATGGTATAACAGCGTAGGGAAGATAACGTCCTGCAGAACGCTACAAATAAAATAGAACAGGTTAATAAAGTTACTGTTTAAAAATGGAACTTATTCACTAACTAACAACAACAACCAAACTAATAATATATATTAGGGATGTAACAAAAGTAACTTTAGCGAAAGCAAATATTGAAATATATTTCTTGCGAATGCGAAAGCGATTAGTGAAATATGCATTTTTGCGAAAGCGAATACGAATAATAGTTTGACCCTTTAGTACCAACAAAATTAATACTTTTCCAGGATGTTCATGTATTAAGAATGTTTTCCATATTTGTACCTCCTGTTACCACAAGGACAAGCATATTTTTCAACAGTTTTGAAGAGAAGTGGATGAGTTGGGTTGCTCGATCTAGAGAAAAAGAATTACTGCACTAACCACCTTAAGGGCTCAAAAGGTCTTGTGGTAGTAATTACGGGCATCGATATTTCAGTTTCAACAGCTGAAATAATCGATGAACTTGCCAAAGAGGCAACGAAGTTAAATCCATAATAAACAATATCAATAAAAATATCATGATCAAAAAAAATATCAATATCATGTTTAAAGTTGAACTGAACTCGTTACCCCCTCAATTTCCCCTGGAAAATTCAATGGAAGCTATGAATTCATTCATGTTAAATATGCAGTGCATGATGCAAGAAATGATGAGAAATCAAAGGTATGCTTATGCATCTCGTGTTAAATCAAAAATAAATCCACTGAGAATTTGTTATTGGAATTCAAACGGCGTGAGCTAACACAGAAATGAGGTACAAATTTTACCAAAACCACTGTACGAGTATATATATATTTTATTAGTCTCTGAGACACATTTTAGACACGAAATTGTTTCAGGATAGGTGGTTATTCCACACGCGACACTAAACACCCTAGCGGGAGAGCCTGTGGTGGTACAGCTCTTATTGTCCAAAATAAAATTCAACATTATCCTATGCCCGAATATAGGACTGAGCATATACAAGCAACTTCTATCGCTATCACAGGCACAAATCTGGTGATATCGTCGAGATATTGTCCCCTTAGGCGTAATAATAATAAATACTAATTCATGGAGTTATTCTCCACTCTTGGCACAATGTTCTGGGTAGCGAGGGACTATAATGCCAAACACACATTTTGGGGCTCATGCCTTACTACTCCAAAAGGTATACAATTACAAAACGCCATAACATCTGCTAAAATAGATGTAGCTTCGGGCGGTCAGCCAACATATTAGCCCACAGACCGGAATAAAACGGCAGAGCTTTTTATAACCTCCACCAAAGGATGGGGGGTATATTAATTTTGTCACTCCGTTTGTAACACCTCTAAATATTGATCATAAAGTATATATATTCCTAATCGTCTTAAAATTCTAAGAGGATTCAGCCATGTCCGTCTGTCCGTCCGCCCGTCTCTTGTAATCACTACAATCTATAGTACTTGAGCTAGGTTGATGAAATTTGGTACATATACTTCTTATAGCTGTCGGTAACTTGGGATTGAAAATGGGCAATATTGGACCATATTTCGATATAGCCCCCATATATAGCATCTTACTTATTGTGATTCCTACTGTTCTCATCTACTCTACATTTATCATATTTTTATAACCTCCACCATAGGATGGGGGGTATATTCATATTTTGTCACTCCGTTTGTAACACATCTAAATATTGATCTGAGACCCCATAAAGTATATATATTTTGAATCGTCTTAAAATTCTAAGACGATTTAGCTGTGTCCGTCTGTTGTAATCACGCCAAAATCTATAATACATGAGCTAGGTTGCTGAAATTTGGTATAAATACTTCTTATAGCTGCATGTAACTTGGGATTGAAAATGGGTAATATCGGTCCATATGTCCATATAGCTTCCATATACTCGTATAGCATCTTACTTATTGTGATTCCTACTGTTCTCAACTACTATACATTTTCCATATTTGTATACCCTCCACCAAAGGTTGGGGGTATAACACCTCTAAATATTGATCTGGGACTACATAAAGTATATACTCGTATATTCTTAATCGTCTTAAAATTCTTGAAGCCGGGAGAGTATCCTAGTTAGAATCACAAAGATTTTCAGACCGAATAAAATCAAGCAAGCAACATAACAAATGCATGGCTCGGCAAAACATGGTGAGTCTTCTGACTCACCACAACTACACTTAGTGCATTCAAGAACCATAAAAGCTTTTCTGCATAGTGTGGTAATTTTCCATTTGATGGAGCAAAATTTGCTTCTCATTGGACATGGCTGTTGTTTTGTATTAAATTTGGTTAACAGTTGTTTTTGGAAGATTTTGGAGAAGTGTGGTTTCACAAAGATTTCTCATTCCCTTGTGTGTAGAAATCAACCATTTACATAGAGCTCCGTATCTCCCATACAACTGCAGCAGAACTGTTGATAACGAGTGTCACGGCCAGAGAATGAAGCCGAACCAAAATTGGCAGCGGCTGCTGCCATTGAAAATTATAGATCGGCGGCGGCTAGACGACTTAGCCGACATAAAATTGACATACGGCGGCTCTATGATAGACATTTTAACATTTAAAATAGTAGATGTTTTTAAGTTAATTGTAAGATATTGTGAGGTGAAAAAATCATCGATTCCATGCCGCTAGGCGGTTCTATGATATACTCTATTTTCAATGTATGATAACGTTGTCCGATCTGGCAATTGTCTATACATAGCTTAAGTCGAAACAGGTTGTTTACAGGAGAGGCGAATCGACGTTTTAGTCAAATTTTAAATTTGTGTGGATTTACCTTGTAGTTTAAATAGAATGACCTCTACTGGAGGTATATGCGTACACATTTTTCTTCCATATATTAAGGTGACTTTATGGCTGTTTGATTACCAAAAATGGAAATTGTATCTATCCATATTTTAAAGTTGTTTTTATGGAACGGCGGCTGTGTTTCAGCCGATTTTAGCCGCAAAGATCGGCGGCGGCTTCGGCTGATGAAAAAAGGTCTACGACGGCTCGGCTCAGCGGCTTCATAATCTAATCAGGACACCCAATTTTAAACTGCACAGTTGGCCACTGTGAAGGCACTCCAAGAACCTGCATTTTGGCCACGAAAGATCTAAGTATCTTTCTCCTGGCTAATTTAAGTGGTAAACACCAAACATCTGCTAGTCTGGAAATCGGTAATCGCATATATTGGGGGTCTCCAGTTACTTGCCTTATGAAGCTGTAGTACCGACTGCTCTATTCAGGGAAGTAGTAGAAAAAGCAACACCAGATGAGGTTGAGCTGAATATTGGCGCAGACACGAACGCTCATCATACTATCTGGGGTAGTACGGATATAAACAATAGGGGTGATTCGCTTCTTGACTTTATTCTAACTACCAACCTAAGTATTTGTAACATAGGTAATACACCGACCTTTACAATTAGAGACACACAAGAAGTACTCGACGTAACGTTTACTACTGACCGACTGTCAGACAAAATTATTGGGTGGAATGTACTGGAAGACCACTCATTTTCAGATCACCATTATATTGAGTTCAAACTCGCGGAAAAAGTGCCTAAACCTGCCGTCCACACAAATGTGAGGAAGACAAAAAGGCACCTGTATGAGAAGAATATCAAGAAAGTCCTCAATCCAAACTTCTGTACGAACCGAATGACAAAGCCGGTCTGGATAATCTGGTCGAGCATATCACCATATCATTCAATAGTTCCCTTGAAGAGGCCTGTCCAAAAACAAGGTACAAGGGTAAAACTAAACAACAATGGTGGTCTTATGAGCTAGGTTTACGATTAGGTTAGGGTGGCAGCCGTATTTTTTTAAACAAGCTCACATAGACCAGTTTTAGGTTTAGGTTAGAGTGGCAGACGTATTTTTAAACAAGCTCACATAGACCAGTTTAGGTCCCTAGTGTTACCACGGGCTGAAATGCCCCTCATCGAAACCAACTTGTTTGATATACAAATTTGTCGATATTACGAATGTCGGTACTGGAAAGATCTGTTAGCCTGCCTAGAAAAGCCGACCCCAGTATGTCCAGTCGTCGTTTACTCAGAGCGGGACAGTCGCATAGCAAGTGCTCAATGCTCTCCACTTCTTCCTCATCTCCACAGCTTCGGCAGAAGTCATTAGAGTCAATACGCAATCTTTTGGCGTGTTCGCCGATCAAGCAGTGTCCCGTCAGAACTGATACTAACGTAGACAATCTTTGCCTCTCTAGTGCGAGGAGATATTTTGATCTTCTCAGGTCATACCTTGGCCAGATTTGTCTAGCTACTCTGCAGGTGCCGATTTCTGTCCATCTTTCGTTGGGCTGCCTGATTGCATCTTGCCTAAGCCAAAGCTTGCACGTGGATAGTGGCGCACCAATATATGCAAATTCTTCGAGAATTTGTAATGTCGTCCCTTTCCTAGCAAGTTCATCGGCTTTGCAGTTCCCCGGGATATCCCTATGCCCAGGCACCCATATGAGGTGTATGTTAAACTGCTCAGCCATCTCGTTAAGAGATCTGCGGCAGTCGAGGGCTGTTTGTGAATTTAGGGATGTTGCCTCCAGAGAATTGATGGCAGCCTGGCTGTCCGAGTAAATTACAACGCCAGTGTTGGTTACTATGTTGCGACTCAGCCACTTGGCTACTTCCCATATTGCCATTATTTCGGCTTGATAGACACTGCAGGTATCTGGTAGTCTGTGAGCTATATCCAATCTAAGCTCTGCACAGTGTACTCCGAAGCCAACCTTTGCATCAAGCTTCGAACCATCCGTGTAAAAGTGGAGATGGTTTCTATTACCTGGTTTTCTTCCAATCCATTCATCTCTGGCGGGAATCATAGTGATGCAATTTCTCTCGAAGGTGTACACCGTTGGTTATAGTCCACTCGGTCGGTTACCATAGCACTACACTTTGATATTCTCATGTGACCGTAGTTTTTGTACCTCCACATTGATAGGCAGTTTAATCTTATTGCCGCTTTGGTTGCAACTTCTCTCGCCACAATATTAATCGACAGTATATGGAGTAGGACTTGTAGAGACTCGGTCGCTGTAGTCCTTAAGGCTCCGCTTATGCTCAGGCAGGCAGTTCTCTGAACCTTTGTTAGTAGGTTGGTGATGGTTAGTTTGTCAGTTGCCGTCCACCATACCACAATGCCGTATAGCAGTATAGGACGAACTACTGCTATATATATCCAGTGGACGATTTTAGGAGAGAGGCCCCACCGCGACCCTACAGCCTTTTTGCAGGAATATAAGGCGACGTTAGCCTTCCTTACACGTTCCAATACATTAAGTCTAAATAACAGTTTTCTATCTAGAATTATTCCTAAAAATTTTGCACTTTCAGAAAAGACTAGATCTGTTCCATTTATCCGAGGTGGAGGGTGCAAATGTGGGACTTTATTCATCCTAGTAAAGAGAACCAATTCTGTCTTGTTGGGGTTAACGCCTAAAACCGCTGCTTCTGGCCCATCTAGCCAACTTGTTCAGAGCCACCTGTAGGATGTCTCTGAGGACGTTTACGAATTTGCCACTCACTGCGATTGCCACGTCGTCCGCATATGCCACGACCTTTCAGCCACAACGTTCTAGATCTAGCAGGATTTCATTCACAGCTAGGTTCCAAATTAGTGGAGACAGTACCCCTCCTTGTGGGGTCCCTCTGTTTACAAACCTTGTTAGAGTTGTGGACCCAAGACATGCTGTTATGCGTCTTCTGTTGAGCAGACTTTGAATTAGTCTAATCAAACTAGAGTTGACTTTAAGAAGTGACAGTGCCGCAATTACTGCATCTGAGTGAATGTTGTTAAAAGCCCCTTCTATGTCAAGAAATGCCACCATGGTGAATTCCTTGAAATGCAGGGACGATTCGATAATGCTCACAAGTTCGTGCAGGGCTGATTCTGTAGACTTCCCCTTATTGTAAGCATGTTGGTTCACTGACAGGAGTTTTGTATCCAGATTTTACCTAATGAAATAATCTAAAAGTCTTTCCAGACCTTTCAATAGGAAGGAGGATAGGCTAATTGGTGTGAAGTCTTTTGGCCTAGTGTGTGATATCTTCCCCGCTTTTGGTATGAATACCACTTTGGTATCCCTCCATCGATTCGGGATGTATGAAAGCCTGATACAGCCTACATAAATTTTCTCCAGCCAGGTGACAATGTATTTCAACATTTTCTGCATTTCTGCTGGAGTGATGCCGTCTGGTCCAGGTGACTTGAAGGGCTCAAAGCTATTAATAGCCCAGCTTATTCTGGATCTCTCAGTCAACAAGCTACCGACGCTCGCAGTCCACTCGCACTCTTGATGGTCCTGCTGATCCTCTGGTTCTGTTAGAGAATTCCCCGGGAAATGTGTGTCGAGCAGTACATTGAGCGACTGCTCGCTCTTTTTGGTCCAATTATTTGCCTCATCCTGCAAGTAACTCACTGTACAGGGTGAAGCTGATAGTATTTTCCTCAGCCTTGCGGAGTCGGAGACCTTTTCCACTTCGCCACAGAAGGTATACCAAGAGCGTCTTTGCGCCTTTCTAAGCTCCTTCTTATAGATCTTGAGTTGCTCTTTATAGGCATCCCAAACATTAGCGACCCCAGTCGATTTAACCTTGTTGAATAGCTTGTTGCAGGTCTTTTTCATAGCCGTTAGCTCAGAAGTCCACCATTGGGGTTTAGTTTTACCCTTGTACCTTGTTTTTGGACAGTCTTCTTCAAGGGAAGTATTGAATGATGTAGTGATATGCTCTACCAGATGATCCACACCGGCTTTGTCATTCGGTTCGTACAGAAGTTTGGAGTTGAGGACTTTCTTGAAATTCTTTTCATACAGGTGCCACTTTGTCTTTCTCACATTTCTGTGGACGGCAGGTACAGGCGCTTTTTCAGCGAGTTTGAACTCAATATAATGGTGATCTGAGAATGAGTGGTCGTCCAGTACATTCCACCCAATAATTTTGTCTGACAGCCGGTCAGTAGCAAACGTTACGTCGAGTACTTCTTGTCTGTCTTTAATTGTAAAGGTCGCTTTATTACCTATGTTACAAATACTTAGGTTGGTAGTTAGAATAAAGTCAAGAAGCGAATCACCCCTATTGTTTATATCCGTACTACCCCAGATAGTATGATAAGCGTTCGTGTCTGCGCCAACAATCAGCTCGACCTCGTCAGATGTTGCTTCTTCTACTACTTCCCTGAATAGAACAGTCGGTACTACAGCTTCATAAGGCAAGTAACTGGAGACCACCCAATATATGCGATTACCGATCTCCAGACTAGCAGATGTTTGGTCTTTACCACTAAAATTAGCCAAGAAAAAGATACTTAGATCTTTCCTGGCCAAAATGCAGGTTCTTGGAGTGCCTTCACAGTTGGCCACAAGCAGTTTAAAGTTGGGTGTCCTGATACCGCACACCCTTCCTCCCACTGCGTAGGGCTCCTGTATCAGGACGATGTTTACTGCACCTGTGGACAGGCACAGCAATAGAGCCGCTGAGGCTGCTTTAGCGTGATGGAGGTTAATCTGTAAAATTCTTACCATCATTGGTAATTGACAAATTAACTTCCACCCCGACAAGGGTGTTATCGAACTCTTGGTCCGTATCATCGAGAAGCGTGTCCCCGCCAGATGCGTCAAAGAGTCCGGAGACTCCCCTCTGCCCCTCTGTGGCAGAAGTAGAGCTTTCGTCCTCAAAGTAGGACGTTAGAGATCTTCTGTTAGAGTTGGAGTCACCCGAAATAATGGGCGTGGATACCTCCGCACTTCCAGAAAGCTGTGTATCAACCGCGGTAAACGACTCACCTTCTATCCTGCTGGTATACCTTCAAGACTATAGTCTCGAAGCCATACTGTAGGGTTGCACTTGTACGTTGTATATGGGAGGTGGATTCAGCGTTAAGGATCAAATTGACCTGCCGCTTTTTACCATCCGCCTCACCCACCTTGCTGATTCTCCAGTTATGGGCGGGCAGACCAGGATTGGAATCTTTTATTATTTCTAATATGTCAGCCGGGTTGGAGGGCTCTTCTGTAACCCAGGTGATAGCTTTAGGGTGACTAGGGATGTTGTTTTTTTCGACAATATCCAACTGGGCACCCGGCTACACCTCACCAGTTTAGGTCCATAGTGTTACCACGGGCTGAAATGCCCCTCATCGAAACCAACCTGTTTGATATACAAATTTATCGATAGTACGAATATCGGTACTGGAAAGATGTATTAGGTTGCCTAGAAAGGCCGTCTACAGTATGTCCAGTCGTCCTGTACTCAGAGCGGGGCAGTCGCATAGCAAGTGCTCAATACTGTCCACTTCTTCCTCATCTCAGGTTCTGCAGAAGTCATTAGAGTCAAAACCCAATCTTTTGGCGTGTTCGCCGATCAAGCAATGTCCCGTCAGAACTGATACTAACGTAGAGAATATTTGCCTCTATCTAGTGCGAGGAGATATTTTGATTGTCTCAGGTCATATCTTGGCCAGATTTGTCTAGCTACCCTGGTGGTGCCGATTTCTGTCCATGTTTCGTTGGACTGCCTGATTGCCTCTTGCCTAAGCCAAAGCTTGCACGTGGGTATTGGCGCACCAATATATGCAAATTCTTCGAGAATTTGCAATGTCGTCCCTTTCCTAGCAAGTTCATCGGCTTTGCAGTTCCCCGGGATATCCCTATGCCCAGGCATGAATTGTATATTAAACTGCTTAGCCATCTCGTTAAGAGATCTGCGGCAGTCGAGGGCTGTTTGTTAATTTAGGGATGTTGCCTCCAGAGAATTGATGGCAGCCTGGCTGTCCGAATAAATGAAAACGCCAGTGTTGGTTACTATGTTGCGACTCAGCCACTTGGCTACTTCCCATATTGCCATTATTTCGACTTGATAGACACTGCAGGTCTCTGGTAGTCTGTGAGCTATATCCAGACTAAGCTCTGCACAGTGTACTCCGAAGCCAACATTTTCATCAAGCTTCGAACCATCCGTGTAAAAGTGGAGATGGTTTCTATTACCTGGTATTCTGCCGACCCATTCATCTCTGGCGGAAATCATAGTGATGTAATTTCTCTCGAAGGTGTACACAGTTGGTATATAGTCCACTCGGGCGGTTACCATAGCACTACACTTTGATATCCTCATGTGACCGTAGTTCTCGTGCCTCCACATTGATAGGCAGTTTAATCTTATTGCCGCTTTGGTTGCAACTTCTCTCGCCACAAAATTAATCGGCAGTATAAGGAGTAGGGCTTGTAGACACTCGGTCCCTGTAGTCCTTAAGGATCCGCTTATGCTTAGGCAGGCTGTTCTCTGAACCTTTGTTAGTAGGTTGGTGATGGTTAGTTTATCAGTTGCCGTCCACCATACCACAATGCCGTATAACAGTATAGGATGAACTACTGCTATATATAACCAGTGGACGATTTTAGGAGAGGCCCCACCGCGACCCTACAGCCTTTTTGCAGGAATATAACGCGATGTTGGCCTTAGTTACACGTTGCAATACGTTAAGTCTTAATAACAGTTTTCTATCTAGAATTATTCCTAAATATTTTGCACTTTCAGAAAAGACTAGATCTGTTCCATTTATCCGAGGTGGAGGATCCAAATGTGGGACATTATTCATCCTAGTAAAGAGAACCAATTCTGTCTTGTTTGGGTTTACGCCCAAACCGATGCTTCTGGCCCATCTAGCCAATTTGTTCAGAGCCACCTGTAGAATGTCTCTGAGAACGTTTTCGAATTTGCCACTCACTGCGATTGCAACGTCGTCCGCATATGCCACGACCTTGCAGCCACAACGTTCTAGATATAGCAGGATTTCATTCACCGCTAGGTTCCAAATTAGTGGAGACAGTACTCCTCCTTGTGGGTCCCTCTGTTTACAAACCTTGTTAGAGTTGTAGACCCAAGACATGCTGTTATACGTCTTCTGTTGAGCAGACTTTGAATTAGTCTAATCAAACTAGAGTTAACTTTTAAATGTGACAGTGCCGCAATTACTGCATCTGAGTGAAAGTTGTCAAAAGCCCCTTCTATGTCAAGAAATGCCACCATGGTGAATTCCTTGAAATGCAGGGACGATTCGATAGTGCTCACAAGTTCGTGCAGGGCTGATTCTGTAGACTTGCCCTTATTGTAAGCATGTTGGTTCCCCGACAGGAGTTTTGTATCCAGGTTTTCCCTAATGAAATGATCTAAAAGTCTTTCCAGACCCTCAATAGGAAGGAGGATAGGCTAATTGGTCTGAAGTCTTTTGGCCTAGTGTGTGATATCTTCCCCGCTTTAGGTATGAATACCACTTTGGTATCCCTCAATCGATTTGGGATGTATGAAAGCCTGATACAGCCTACATAAATTTTCTCCAGCCTGGGGATATTGTACTTCAACATTTTCTGCATTTCTGCTGGAGTGATGCCGTCTGGTCCATGTGACTTGAAGGGCTCAAAGCTATTAATAGCCCAGCTTATTATGGATCTCTCAATCAACAAGCTAGCTACGTTCGATCCTCTAGTTCTGTTAGAGAGTTCCCCGGGAAATGTGTGTCGAGCAGTACATTGAGCACATGCTCGCTGTTTTTGGTCCAATTATTTGCCTCATCCTGCAAGTAACCCACTGTACAGGGTGAACCTGATAGTATTTTCCTCAGCAATGCGGCGTCGGATACCTTTTCCTCTTCGCCACAGAAGGTATACGAAGAGCGTCTGTGCGCCTTTCTAAGCCCCTTCTTATAGATCTTGAATTGCTCCTTATAGGCATCCCAAACATTAGCGACCCCAGTAGATTTAGCCTTGTTGAATAGCTTGTTGTAGCTAATGGCTATGAAAAAGACCTGCAACAAGCTATTCAACAAGGCTAAATATACTGGGGTCGCTAATGTTTGGAATGCCTATAAAGAGCAACTCAAGATCTATAAGAAGGAGCTTTGAAAGGCGCAAAGACGCTCTTGGTATACCTTCTGTGAAGGTATTGGAAAAGGTCTTCGACGCCGCAAGGCTAACGAAAATACTATCAGCTTCACCATGTACATAGGGTTACTTGCAGGATGAGGCAAATAACTGGCCAAAAACAGCGAGCAGTCGCTGAGTGTACTGCTCGACACACATTTCACGGGGAACTCACCAACAGAACCCTAAGATCAGCAAGACCAACAAGAATGCGAGTGGTCTGCGAGCGTTGCTAGCTTGCTGACTGAGAGATCCAGAATAAGCTGGGCTATTAACAGCTTTGAGCCCTTCAAGTCACCTGGACCAGACGGCACCACTCCAGCAGAAATGCTGAAAATGATAAAGTACATAATTCCCTGGCTGGAGAAAAATTTATGTAGGCTGTATCAGGCTTTCATACATCCCGAATCGATGGAGGCATACCAAAGTGGTATTCATACCTAAAGCGGGGAAGATATCTCACACTAGGCCAAGAGACTTCAGACCAATTCGCCTTTCCTTCTTACTATTGAAAGGTCTGGAAAGACTTTTAGATTATTTCATTAGGGAAAACCTGGATACAAAACTCCTGTCGGAGAACCAACATGCCTACAATAAGGGGAATCAGTCTACAGAATCAGCCCTGCACGAACTTGTGAGCACTATCGAATCGTTCCTGCATTTAAACGAATTCACCATGGGGGCATTTCTTGACATAGAAGGGGCTTTTAACAACATTCACTCAGATGCAGTAATTGCGGCACTGTCACATTTAAAAGTTCACTCTAGTTTGATTAGACTAATTCAAAGTCTGCTCAACAGAAGACGCATAACAGCATGTCTTGGGTCTACAACTCTAACAAGGTTTGTAAACAGAGGGACCCCACAAGTATGAGTACTGTCTCCACTAATTTGGAACCTAGCGGTGAATGAAATCCTGCTAGATCTAGAACGTTGTGGCTGCAAGGTCGTGGCATAAGCGGACGACGTGGCAATCGCAGTGAGTGGTAAATTCGAAAACGTCCTCAGAGACATCCTGCAGGTGGCTCTGAACAAATTATCTAGATGTGCCAGAAGCAGCGGTTTGGGCGTTAACCTAAACAAGACAGAGTTGGTTCTCTTTACTAGGATGAATAATGTCCCATATGTGAACCCTCCACCTCGGATAAGTGGAATAGATCTAGTCTTTTCTGAAAGTGCAAATTTTTTGGAATAATTCTAGATAGGAAACTGTTATTCAGACTTAACGTTTTGGAACGTGTAAGGAAGGCCAACGTCGCCTTATATTCCTGCAAAAAGGCTGTAGGGTCGCGGTGGGGCCTCTCTCCTAAAATCTTTCTCTGGATATATATAGCAGTAGTTCGTCCAATACTGTTACACGGCATTGTGGTATGGTGGACGGCAAGTGACAAACTAACCATCACCAACCTACTAACAAAGGTTCAGATAACAGCCTGCCTGAGCATAAGCGGAGCATTAAGGACTACAGCGACCGAATCTCTACAAGCCCTACTCCATATACTGCCGATTAATATGGTGCTTATCAATGGTCACATGCAGATATCAAAGTGTAGTGATATGGTAACAGACCGAGTGGACTACATACCAACTGTGTACACCTTCGAGAGAAATTACATCACTATGATTTCCGCTAGAGATGAATGTGTTGGCAGAATACCAGGTAATAGAAACCATCTCCACTTTTACACGGATGGTTCGAAGCTTACTGAAAAGGTTGGCTTTGGAGTACACTGTGAAGAACTTAGTTTGGTTATAGCTAACAGGCTACCAGATACCTGTAGAGTCTATCAAGCCGAAAAATGGCAATATGGGAATTCGCCAAGTGGCTGAGTCGCAACATAGGGATATCCCGGGGAACTGCAAAGCCCATAAACTTGCTGGGAAAGGGACGACATTGCAAATTCTCGAAGAATGTGCATATATTGGTGCGCCACTACCCACGTGCAAGCTTTGGCTTAGGCAAGAGGCAATCAGGCAATCCAACGATAGATGGACAGAAATCCGCACCTACAGGGTAGCTTGACAAATCTGGCCAAGGTATGACCTGACAAGATCAAACTATCTCCTCGCACTAGAGAGCTAAAGATTGTCTAAAGCTTTTGTCGCGGCATTTTTATCAAATGATATCTCAAAAACGGGAATATATATTGCATTTTTGATTTTAAATTCGGATTTAGAACATCATGATCCTACATCAGTTCGCTAGGATTCGCTGGTTGTAACCCCATTACGAAAATTCGTATTGATGTAGTAAACAGAATGGGCTTTGTTTTTGTAGTTCGAAGATATAGAATCCCGTCCGCGGAACACAATTTAAATCGCAAAGAAAAATTTTGAAAATTTAATATTTGCAAACAATTATCAATGTACATTTTGTGCGTTTCTAAATAGCTGTCATATAATCCACGGTTCATTTAAATCGGTCGACGTAGTAAGGAGATAACAGGTGGCGCAAAAGTAACCTTTCGATGTTATGTTAGACGCGATTGGCGGTCAGCAGCTAACAGCTGATGCACCGTCTGGACTTTGTACGGAAACATCTTCAAATCTTGTACCAAAATTCGCTGTAGAGACCGTCGACTGATACCCATTTGCGTGGCACGTCGTCTGGTCGATGTCGACGGCGCTTCCATGACATCCTCGGCTACAGCAGCAATATTCTCTGCAGAACGGCTACTCCGGGGTCTGCCACGCCTGGCAGCATCTCGTGTTGTGCCAGTCTCTTCGAGACGAGCGGCTAAACGTCATAGTGTTTCACCAGTAGGCGATGGACGGCCAGGAAATCTGTGCCAAAGTCACCGACCGATTATTGGTCAAATAAATAGTCAGCAATATTCCGCGTTCTGGAGCAGTGTAGCGTAACATTGTTTATTAACGTGTATTTCGCATGTGTTTACTACACAAATGTCAAAACAGAACTGACATTAGGGGCCAATCGCAAAATTTATAGCATTTTCTGATAGGAGGATTACTTTTGCGCCACCTTGTACAATGGTCAAAATTTGATACCCTGTATCTTCGTATCCTATCACATTAGGCAGCTGTATTTTTGGCAATAAAATTGAGAAAAGTGGGCCTTTCGACGTGTTTTTACCCATATATAGATTTACAGCCATATTCATAAAAACATAAAACAGCTTTACAAACCTTTGTTAAGCAAAATTTGTTGAAACTGTATTCGTAAACGATTATTAGCCTAAAATACCTTTTGCAAACCATTGTTAAATGGTTGATTTTAACATAGGCTCGACCCTACTTTAAGCGTTTGTTAAAGTGACATTTGCAAAACATTTTTATTGAATTTTTTAATTAAATGAAAAAAAATATTATAAGACTGTTTTTGAACATATTTTCTAGAAATGGTTTAGGTTAAAATAAAAAAAAGAATAAAATACGTAACTGTACTTCTAGAAGGCAAGAAGGCAGAAGGTCAAAACAGAATGTACCATTAAATGGGAGGTATATCAAAACGCGGACCGATTTGTCGCATTTTTCCAGGAAGAGCTAAAGGCATTGTGCAACATAAGCTGCTCATTATCCCAAAAATTTCGTAAGGATTGGTTCCTTTTTTCGAGCAGTACTTTGATTGTCACGGACGGACGGGCATGGCTTATTCGACTCTGGGCATGATTCTGCGTAAATTGGTATATAAAATGCATTTTTGCATTCTTTTTCCCATATTGAAAATCGGTAATAATAAAATTTGGTCTTTAATATATTTCATAAAAGACCAAAAACATTTCTGTTGCAAATCCACAACCCAAGAAATGCAAATTGTACAAAAATGGTCTGCCGGCCCATAATTGGAGAATCAGCAAGGTGGGTGAGGCGGATGGTAAAAAGCGGCAGGTCAATCTTATCCTAAACGCTGAATCCACCTCCCATATACAAAGTGCGAGTGCACCTACAATATGGCTTCGAGACTATAGTCTTGAAGATATACAAGCAGGATATAGCTCCCACTGCAGAAGGTGAGTCGTCCACCGTGGCACTTTCTGGAAGTACGGAGGTACTCACGCATATTATTTCTGGTGACTCCAACTCTAACAGAAGATCTGTAACGTCCTACTCTGAGGACAATAGCTCTACTTCGGACACAGAGAGGCTGAGGGGAGTCTCCGGACTCTTTGACGCATCTGGCGGGGACATGCTTCTCGACGATACGGACGAAGAGTTCGATAACACCCTTGTCGGGGTGGATGTTAATCTGTCAATTACCAATGATGGTAAGAATTCTACAGATTAACCTCCATCACGCTAAAGCAGCCTCAGCGGCTCTATTGCTGCGCCTGCCCACAGGCGAAGTAGACATCGTCCTGATACAGGAGCCCTACGTAGTGGGAGGAAGGGTGTGCGGTATTAGGACACCCAACTTTAAACTGCTTGTGGCCAACTGTGAAGGCACTCCAAGAACCTCCATTTTGGCCTGGAAAGATCTAAGTATCTTTCTCCTGACTAATTTTAGTGGTAAAGACCAAACAGCTGCTAGCCTGGAGATCGGTAATCGCATATATTGGGTGGTCTCCAGCTACTTGCCTTATGAATCTGTAGTACCGACTGCTCTATTCAGGGAAGTAGTAGAGGAAGCAACGTCTGACGAGCTCGAGCTGATTATTGGCGCAGACACGAACGCTCATCATACTATCTGGGGTAGTACGGATATAAACAATAGGGGTGATTCGCTTCTTGACTTTATTCTAACTACCAACCTTAGTATTTGTAACATAGGTAATAAACCGACCTTTACAATTAAAGACAGACAAGAAGTACTCGACGTAACGTTTGCTACTGACCGGCTGTCAGACAAAATTATTGGGTGGAATGTACTGGACGACCACTCATTCTCAGATCACCATTATATTGAGTTCAAACTCGCGGAAAAAGCGCCTAAACTTGCCATCCACAGAAATGTAAGGAAGACAAAGTGGCACCTGTATGAGAAGAATTTCAAGAAAGTCCTCAACTCTAATCTTCTGTACGAACCGAATGACAAAGCCGGTCTGGATAATCTGGTCGATCATATCACCATATCATTCAATAGATCCCTTGAAGAAACCTGTCCAAAAACAAGGTACAAGGGTAAAACTAAACCCCAATGGTGGACTTCTGAGCTAACGGCTATGAAAAAGACCTGCAACAAGCTATTCAATAAGGCTAAATCTACTGGGGTCGCTAATGATTGGGATGCCTATAAAGAGCAACTCAAGATCTATAAGAAGGAGCTTAGAAAGGCGCAAAGGCGCTCTTGGTATACCTTCTGTGGTGAAGTGAAAAAGGTCCCCGACGCCGCTAGGCTGAGGAAGATATTATCTGCTTCACCCTGTACAGTGGAATATTTACAGGATGAGGCAAATAACTGGACCAAAAACAGCGAGCAGTCGCTCAATGTACTGCTCGACACACATTTCCCGGGGAACTCTGTAACAGAACCCAAGGATCAGCAGGACCAACAAGAGTGCGAGTGGATTGCGAGCGTCGCTAGCTTCTTGACTGAGAGATCCAGAATAAGCTGGGCTATTAATAGCTTTGAGCCCTTCAAGTCACCTGGACCAGATGGCATCACTCCAGCAGAAATTCAGAAAATGTTAAAGTACATTATCCCCTGGCTGGAGAAAATTTATGTAGGCTGTATCAGGCTTTCATACGTCCCGAATCGATGGAGGGATACCAAAGTGGTATTCATACCTAAAGCGGGAAATATCACACACTAGGCCAAAAGACTTCAGACCAATTAGCCTATCCTCCTTCCTATTGAAAGGTCTGGAAAGACTTTTAGATCATTTCATTAGGGAAAACCTGGATACAAAACTCCTGTCGGGGAACCAACATGCTTACAATAAGGGCAAGTCTACAGAATTAGCCCTGCACGAACTTGTGAGCACTATCGAATCGCCATGCATTTCAAGGAATTCACCATGGTGGCATTTTTTGACATAGAAGGCGCTTTTAACAACATTCACTCAGATGCGGTAATTGCGGCACTCTCACATCTAAAAGTTAACACTAGTTTGATTAGACTAATTCAAAGTCTGCTCACCAGAAGACGCATAACAGCATGTCTAGGGTCCACAACTCTAACAAGGTTTGTAAACAGAGGGACCCCGCAAGGAGGAGTACTGTCTCCACTAATTTGGAACCTAGCGGTGGATGAAATCCTGCTAGATCTAGAACGTTGTGGCTGCAAGGTTGTGGCATATGCAGACGACGTGGCAATCGCAGTGAGTGGCTCTGAACAAGTTGGCTAGATGGGCCAGAAGCAGCGGTTTGGGTGTTAACCCCAACAAGACTGAATTGGTTCTCTTTACTAGGGTGAATAATGTCCCACATGTGGACCCTCCACCTCGGATAAATGGAACAGATCTAGTCTTTTCTGAAAGTGCAAAATTTTTAGGAATAATTCTAGATAGGAAAATGTTATTTAGACTTAACGTATTGGAACGTGTAAGTAAGGCCAACGTCGCCTTATATTCCTGCAAAAAGGCTGTAGGGTCGCGGTGGGGACTCTCTCCTAAAATCGTCCACTGGATATATATAGCAATAGTTCGTCCAATACTGTTATATGGTATTGTGGTATGGTGGACGGCAACTGAAAAACTAACCATCACCAGCCTACTAACAAAGGTTCAGAGAACTGCCTTCCTGAGCATAAGCGGAGCCTTAAGGACTACAGCGACCGAGTCTCTACAAGCCCTACTCCATATACTGCCGATTAATATGGTGGCGAGAGAAGTTGCAACCAAAGCGGCAATAACATTAAATTGCCTATCAATGTGGAGGTACAAGAACTATGGTCACATGAGGATATCAAAGTGTAGTGCTATGGTAACCGACCGAGTGGACTATATACCAACTGTGTACACCTTCGAGAGAAATTACATCACTATGATTCCCCCCCCAGAGATGAATGGGTCGGCAGAATATCAGGTAATAGAAACCATCTCCACTTTTACACGGATGGTTCGAAGCTTGATGAAAAGGATGTGTTCGGAGTACACTGTGAAGAACTTAGTCTGGATATAGCTCACAGACTACCAGATACCTGCAGTGTCTATCAAGCCGAAATAATGGCAATATGGGAAGTCGCTAAGTGGCTGAGTCGCAACATAGTAACCAACACTGGCGTTGTCATTTACTCGGACAGCCAGGCTACCATCAATTCTCTGGAGGCAACATCCCTAAATTCACAAACAGCCCTCGACTGCCGCAGATCTCTTAACGAGACGGCTGAGCAGTTTAATATACACCTCATATGGGTGCCTGGGCATAGGGATATCCCGGGGAACTGCAAAGCCGATGAACTTGCTAGGAAAGGGACGACATTACAAATTCTCGAAGAATTTGCATATATTGTTGCGCCACTATCCACGTGCAAGCTTTGGCTTAGGCAAGAGGCAATCAGACAGTCCAACGAAAGATGGACAGAAATCGGCACCTGCAGGGTAGCTAGACAAATCTGGCCAAGGTATGACCTGAGAAGGTCAAAATATCTCCTCGCACTAGAGAGGAAATGATTGTCTACGTTAGTACAGGTTCTGATGGGACACTGCTTGATCGGCGAACACGCCAAAAGATTGGGTATTGACTCCAATGACTTCTGCCGAAGCTGTGGAGATGAGGATGGAGTGGAGTGCATTGAGCACTTGCTTTGCGACTGTCCCGCTTTGAGTAATCGACGACTGGACAACTGGGGTCGGCCTTTTTAGGCAGCCTAACAGATCTTTCCAGTACTGATATTCGTACTATCGATAAATTTATATATCAAACAGGTTGGTTTCGATGAGGGGCATTTCAGCCCGTAGTAACACTAGGGACCTAAACTGGTCTATGTGAGCTTGTAAAAAAATACGGCTGCCACCCTAACCTAAACCTTGTTGCCAGCATTATATTGACGAAGTCATTAAAATGTTTATTAGTTAAAATGCTGTTTATAAATACGATTTTTTAATAATCGTTTATTAGGCCAAAAGTGTTTGTTAACTAAAGTGCACTTTAAATCATAATTATGATTTTTTTATAAATACGGTCGTTTATATTTCTGTGCTATTTTCAACTAAAATTTCTTGCTCATTAATAACAATTCCATCATCTACACTGTTGTTAAACATTTTCAGATTATTTTTGTCTGAAAAATCTATTTATATATTGTTGAATAATATAAAGAAAATTTGTATCAAACATATTCGTAGGATGAACTTCGAAATGGAATCCACATATAAATTTTTCTGTAAGATAAATTGTACTATTTTGCCGTAAATGATCATCATATACTACAAAGCTATTAAAGCAATTTTCTGAAGTGTACAGTTTTTTGAATGCAGAATAGTGTTAAAGCCACAAATGTGTAGCACATTTGCGGTTTCTTCGGTATACAAATAAAGAAGTAAATTTTTGAAATAAAGCTCGCATTTTCAGTTTCTTAGGTGTATAACTTTTTAATTCAAAAGTGTGGTAATTTGTGATATAAAGCTCTAAAACAAAGCAGTTAAATTTTCAGTAGAGTATAGGCTTTAAAATAAAGCAACTTTTTAATTTACAAGGATGTAATTTTTAAGAAAAAACTGTAAAACAAAACAGTCAAATTTTACGGATAGTTTAGGCCTTGACTTACTTTTAGTTAATTATTTCTGTCATCATATGCTACAATTTACCACATATTATACATAAACCTTTATGTATTTTTTTAAAAAAGTAAACAACGGTTAAATTTTAAGTTTTGATTTACTTTTTGGAACAAGGAACACTTTTAACCATTAAAACTAGTAGTAAAAATGTTTAATTCCAAATCATTTTGGGTGGGGGGAGGTTGTGTTTGAAGCACCACATCCTGAGCACGGGCCTGCACCCCATATAAACATGCATATCGGAAGCAATTCTTTTCTGTATTTCGGCATAAGTAAATATAAAACACAATATTGGGAATATAGCTCTTGAATTCCATCTTGCGTTGGTTAACTGGGGCAAAGTTCTAAAATGTATGTAGGGAAATTTATTTTATTTCTCATAGTACCTAAACGCTGCGCAAAGACAACAAATACTGCATGTTATCATTGCCTCCGAAATATTCTCCAAATATGGTGGCCCAGGACCATATCTAATGAAGACCTATGGAGAGCTACACATCAACAGAAAATCAACACCGAAAAAAGGAAGAGAAAATATAGATGGATTGGGCACACAAATGTCAAATCTAGGAAATGACGCTGACATCCTATATATTGCGGCTCTGGCAAACCTACTGTTCTAGTTGTATCAGATATGAACATTTTTATCGACTGTCATAAATCAAATTTATCCAACTGTTTTTTTATTCCTTCATATATAGTGGAAGTACGGTCATTATCTAGATCTAGCACGGCTAACTTTATTTCGTGATTAGGGTTTTTGAGGGCTGTTGCCTGAATCTCTCTTTTTCCGATTTTTTCTCCATCGAAGTGGATAAACCAGTTATCTTTCTTTAGTTCCTCCATGTATTTGGTCTATATTTCTTTTGCAGTTTTTATAAAAGATTTATAAATGCCAGATTGGGAAAGGTTGGGTAATGCAAACACCATCCGAAATAATTTCACTTATCTTTGCTGCTTTCCTGGTACTTACTTTGGCTTCTTTCACAATATAATAATAACTGCGACCTTCATTGATGTTCTTTTTTCCTTCTTCTGGCGAAATAAAGTTGGTTCATACTCTTCGTGATCACTTGTGTATGGTTGATCATAAACCTCACAGGCATTGGATGAGTCTGAATCACATTCAATGACTTTGTTTATTGATCATTCTGACTTTAGATGGGTGGACAGTAGGGGGGGTCGATTTAAAAATCGCCCATTGCTCAGTGAAAATCGTATTCTAGGGATCAAAATAAGAAACTTTGCCGAAGGAATCATACCTCTAAAACGAATTCTGATGTCCCGGAAAAAATCCCACTTTGACCCATTTAGAGTG
The DNA here is from genome assembly GCA_963930755.1 of Eudasyphora cyanicolor. Lineage (NCBI taxonomy): Eukaryota > Metazoa > Arthropoda > Insecta > Diptera > Muscidae > Eudasyphora > Eudasyphora cyanicolor. Next base: position 150,628,432 of record OZ005734.1, on the reverse strand, counting down.
CTCCAATCGAGTCCAAATGTATGACCGACCCCCACTCAGTGAAGTGCTCAGTGAAAATCGTATTCTAGGGATCAAAATAAGAAACTTTGCCGAAGGAACCATACCTCTAAAACGAATTCTGATGTCCCGGAAAAAATCCCACTTTGACCCATTTAGAGTGCTCCAATCGAGTCCAAATGTATGGAACACCCAGGGGGTCTGCCACTGGCATGGGTGGGTCGGGCCTCCAAAGTTAGTGGGGGTCGGTCATACATTTGGACTCGATTGGAGCACTCTAAATGGGTCAAAGTGGGATTTTTCAAAATTTGCCCCTACCCAAAAGTTCGACCCAAATTCCGGGACATCAGAATTCATTTTAGAGGTATGGTTCCTTCGGCAAAGTTTCTTATTTTGATCCCTAGAATACGATTTTCACTGAGCAATGGCGACTTTTTTTGCCTCCCCACAAATCGACCCGGCCTAGTTGACAGGTATTCCTATCATAGTTGTATAACCAACTACACCATTAGTCTTTATCTGCAACATATAATTGTTTATCTTCTGTACTTAGGCATTCGCCTGTTTCATCAGTTATATCAAATTTATTCTTGAAATCAATTCAAACCGATTACGACAACATGTCTCAAATAGTTGTCGTAATTATTGAATAGTTTTTCAACTTTTCTTTCAATAGAAGATTTAGTCGCAATTGGGAAATACAATTTGCTCCAAAAATGTGTTAGTTCTTTTGATATTGTCCTATACCGGACTTTTTTGGACTTCTAATCATTGACCAAATAATTAAACCTACCAATAATGTAAGCACATCTTGGCATTTTGCACAATTCTTATAAGTTTTTCTCAATAGGCGCGTTTTCGTTACACCATAAGTGCTTAATTTGTATGGGGAGCTAAGCACTTTTAAGCACTATTAGTTCCCGATGAAGTTTGGTGCTTGTGTTCATGTCTTAATCGAGTATGATGTTGCCAGATTGGGCACCCTATATTTAGCAATATGGCATCCCATTTTTGGAGAGATTTTATCAATTATTGTGAATTAACGGGAAGAAGAAGAACAAAAATGGGAAATTATTTTAATATTTGCAAAAGAGTGTAAACAATTGAACATAGAATAGTAAATATATGTGTTATAAATACTTTTCACGAATTTTTTGTCTGTTTCGCACTGTTCTTTCTTCGCAACTCATGACACCATTGCTACCAGATAGTGAAAATCCGCCACTTATTGCTTATGTGCCAGTTAGTGGAAGTCAGTTGTTTTCGTTGCAAAGTGCTAAACTAAAAGTGCTAGCTTGTAACGAAAACATTCCTAATGTTGGCTATTTTACGACGTTTTGTCTTAAGGCCGGGTTAGGCATACGTAACCGTAATTTATCTTTACCGTTGCCGTAACGAGAGTCATATGTTCTGACAACAACAATACATAAGTAAACAAAAAAAGCCGCGATTTCTTTTTGTTTTTGTTTATTAAAAATGAAGTTAAAAAGATTGTTTATAAATTTGTGGTTTTTAAATCTGTGCAGAATTCACAATTAAAGTAAATCAAAAAAATATCGTCGGATAAAAAGATGGGTGGACGTCCTATAAAAAATGACTGAGTTAACTACCCCAAAGCAACGGATTAGACCGGCAGAGAGACTAGCAATAACACCACTGTATGTCAAATATTGCTTTATCCTATGATTCCAAGTTGGGAAATATTAACATTCTATTCTTTAAAATTGTAGATATTTGGGTCACGGTTGTTCCATGGGGAAAACAACAATGCGAAATATTGTTTTAGAATACAGTGAAGTTTTGTGGCGCTTGCTTTCGCCGATTTTATTAAGTGAACCAACTACACAGCAGTAAAAACACATTGCCAATGATTTTCAACGAATGTGGGATATGCCGAATTGTGCGGGAATCTGCGATGCTAACTATACATTCATATCAGTTAATGTTGGAAGTTATGGCAGCCAACACGATGGGGGTATGTCCAATAAACATCTATTTAATTATAATCTATTTTAATACAAACAATTTCCATTTCTTAATATAAATTAAATACTGCTATATTCCAGTACTCTCCGTTTGGCCAATCAGTTTTTTTAGGTACAGTACCTGTACCTCCTAGTAAACCATTATCGTCAGCATCCTCTAAAGCCTTTCCTCATTTTTTTATTGGCGATGCGGCGTTTCTCCTGAGGAATATCCTTGGTCTAAGTCAACAACTATACACGAGCTCAGAGACAACATCCAACGCGAAATTGCCAACGTTCCGGTCGAAATGTCGCTGTTGACGGGCTCGTGGTGGTCATATGACCGAAATTGAATTTCATTCTTAAAATGTAACATTTGCAATACACCTGGAATAAATTTGAACTCTACATCTTAAGTATTCTGTGTTTTATTAATACTTTTACTTATGTCTATTTCCATTGAAGAGGGACTCAGCCAAATCCAATCCAATCTCTATCTATAAATAAGTCCACGTTTGTAGAGACGCTTATATTGCTGTCAAATTAACACACAATGAAGAAGATTGGCGCAATGATTGTCTCGTACTGTCGCCAAAAGAATCCTGAAGCAGATTATAAATTTAATTTTTAATGGAGTCAGCCGCGATCTTCATAAAACTCACCAGTGACGCCTAGCTCCTTGCCTATTTGCTTCCAAGCTTCTCGCTTTTTTTTCAAATATCCTATATGCTGGATTATATTTATTGTATAAATACTCGTGCGACTGCACCAATGAAATCAAATATTCGTCTTTCATGTTTATTTGCACTTTTAAACAATAAATAATTAAAAATTATTTTCTTTACTTTTCTCGATGAACATACAATTGTAATTGTAAACAACATGTAGTATCAGATGTTGTCAAATTGTACGTAAACGAAACGTCCAATTCTGATTTCAACAGATTCAGCCGTCCGTTTACGTTTCGTTTCCGTTGGCTAATCGTTTACACTGATTTCCATATGACAGATTGAATCAGCTGATTCGTTACGCTACGGGGGCGTTACGGTTAAGTTTGCCTAACTGGGCCTTTACTCATCTCAAAAGTAGTAAAATTATTTGTCCGAATCTCTTGTCAGAAAGAGAAAACATATCGCAAACATGTAGTAGTTATCTCTTTCTATCATGTGTTTCATTCAAAAGGCAAAACAGTGATCGGTACCATTGGGTATTGTGCACGTAACGTAATAGAGTTACGTTGAAGCGATTTTTGGAACTTAATTGCATTTTGGTGGGGCGGTTTTTGAAAGGTATTGTCAACCCGAAACCATCTTTATAATGTTCTATCAAAAACATCGCGTACGGCCTTGTATTTTTAATTTTTTGAAAAAGTTGCAAAGTCATATGCCTAATGAACACAGAACCTCAATAATTGTCCCTCCGATAAACGGTTTTTTTTTTGTAGTTTTTTATCCTATCTAGTGGCACTCCTTCATTTGTTGGCAGTTAGCCATTCTCATCCTTCCGTTCACTGCCTATTTTACACACTTCCAGTAAACTTTTTGGGGTGGCGGTGTTATTTTTCTTTTGAGTTTTTGTGTACCTATATATATATTCCTGTCACCAACTTTGCCGGGATCTTTCTGCAAAATTTGTCTCTTGAGTCATTTTCGACTATGGCTCTCAACCCGTAGAAGTTACATTCTCACGATTAATTGATAACGGTAACTCGCGAGTTAATCAAAGCTTGCCGCCGGCACTGGGTTTATTCTCCCATGTACCGTGATATAATTTTCCTTACTTAGGTTAATCATAAAATTTTGTGGGATACGCCGTCATAGCCAGTGTTAGCCCGTAATAGGTACGGCGATGCACAGTGGGCTAAAATGGACATAATTCTGCCATTTCAAAACCACTTATCGTATGGCGATGAATTTAGGTGTGTATACTAGAGGTGTTAAAGAGTTTAGGTTCGGAGCTTGGGCGCCCTATCTCATACAGGGGCGGAGCTACAGGGCCCTAAAGTTGACCACCTCGGATATTCAAAATTTTCATCGACTTCTAACTTTTGAATGGAGTGTACGATTTTATGTAAATACTCCTAGACCAGACCTACAATAAAGATTTTATAGCTTGAAGATATATTGAATAGTTTCCGAGATACGTGGATTTTAAATTTGAATTTTTAATTTTTTCGCCGACTTTGCTATTTACTATTTGCTTTACTATTGCCAATAAAATGTTCAATATCATGAAATAAAAATCGATAAGATATGTCAAGAAATAAGAAAGTTATGGCCCTATAAAGTCAAATTTTTAAAAAAATTTCATTTTTTGAGCTTTTTTGGCGAAAAAAGTCCAATTCGTTTTTAGGTCTTGTAGAAAAAGGTTGTTACACAAAATATATATACTCATTTTAAAGGGGACGTTTCACAGAATATGCTAGAGAAAATCCGAAGCCAAAATTTTAATTGGTGTGGTTGCCATCCTTCTCCTATTTGGACCTTTTTTCAAAACCTTTCAAAAGTTTGATCGATTTTCTCCAATCGCAAAGCTAAATTGTTAAATTTTTTTATTTATTTATATTAGGGTGTGACAAAATCGACTGCAAAGGGAATCCAGAGCGCGGATTTTCATATCGATGATATAGGACTAAAAGTAAAAATCCCATTTTTGGGATTTTTGATGTATTTTTTGGGAATTGAGATATTTTCCAGTAGAAATTTCCACATGTTGCGTTTGATTCTTATTTCTAATATCAAAATAAAGAACTTACAAAAAATCATCGAAATATATAAATTTTTAAGATTTTAATGCCGTATTTACGTTTCTGTCTATATGCAAAATATTGTTTTTTTTTTAATTTTTCCCTACCTTCTTGTACTTATTGGTTATTATATCAGTCAACATGCACTGATTTCTTGTAGATCACCTGTTTTTATCAGACAATAATAAAATTTAGTAAGAAGAACAATCATAAAATTGAGTAAGAAGGATAAAAGATGTCGGTCTTTATAATATGTTGGTGTGACTCTTGTTGCCTTAAAGTTGTGTATACCCATTTTGTAAGCGAAAAACCCACTTCTTGAGAAAAATAATTTATTTTCTTATTTTATTTCTGTAATATATCGAGCCTTAACCGCCAAAAAGACGTAAGCGCCACTCACAAAAATTTAGAGGAGAAGGTTTCTTTTGCGATTATTTTTTATTTAAATGCATACATCTGTTTATATAACTGTGAAGTTTAGTATAACGGTACATTTTACAGCTATAAATTTCGGAAACATGATGCCATTTGTCAAAGGAGAACGATTTCCCTCAAAAAGTTAAAAGTAAATCATGGTGGCGCTTACGTCTTTTTGGCGGTTAGGGCTCGATATATATTATTATTTTATTTCTGTAAAATAATCAGAATAATCCATGTCTAGGAGATAAAGAAAATCCTTGTATTCCTCAGGATTGTCACATGTCATAGATCGGTAAAATATCCATATTTTTCTTATTAAAGATAGAACGGGATCGGAAGATAGGAGAAGATTTACAAATATATCTTCATTTTGAAAATCTCTTGAACTTTTTCGGGAGTGAAATTGCTGAACATTGCGAAAATCGCGATTTCGTGCCTCCTGGGCTTCTTCCGTAAGCTCGCCCAAAGGAAGAATATGAAATGCAATAATTATATCTCCATGACGCAATACTTTATGTACTGTTGGGGTCATATCTTTCCATGGATACAGTTCTATTAGATGTTTCGAAATACATAGACATTTATTTATTTATAGTATTTTCCAAATGTTTCTGCATTCACTTTGTTTTTGCTGTTGATTGCCATTAGAATTATGTTGATTTTTCTCAGTAATTCCATATAAATTCCTGTGATCTTAGATGCGATTTCATAATCCCTGAAGAAACGCCTTGCAGTATTACATCATTTGTATTTCCATATCCCACTAGTGGTTTTTCGACATTTAATCCAGTCTCTTTCCAAAATTCCTCTTGAATTATTTTTTTTCTGGAACTCTCTCGATGCTTTTAATTCCTTTTTGTCCGGTAATTTGTTTGCATTCTCTGGATTACTATAATAATGCAAATCGTATGCTATGTGTAGGAAATGTTCTAAAAACCGTATGCGAGCATGTAATGGGGAAATTCCAAATTTTAGAGCATATGTGTTAATTGTTGGGTTCTTCGATAAATCCGAAAATTATTTTTTTTCCTCCACATAGTGTACATTAGAGTGGGTCGCAAAAAAAAGTTGCACCGGTCACCCCCTAGATTTGAAGATTATCTAGAGACAATTCCGGGGAAACAAAAATTTTTTTTTTCTGTGCACCCTAGATGACGCCCTTTTAATTTTATTATCCTGCGTTGCCATTTGATGTCCGTTCGTAACGGGATGCATATCGTTGTTTGAGTTTTAGCAAGGGCTACATTTGGTCCATATGTCAATTTTGACTCCGAAGTCAAATTCGGTAAGTGACCTCTGTCATCTCGTTTTCTACCCCCCTATGTTGGAAATATTTTGAAACGCCAATAAAGGTCTTCATAAATAATGAAATTTTTGCTTTTAAAGTACCCACTATTATTCATAAACAAAAAAGTTATACTAGTTTTGAAATTACAAAATACATGCAGAGATCAAATTACACAATCTACTTTTGACGTCGATTTCTGCCTCTCACACACACATACACAGATATACCCCATTCACATCCCCTATGACGGTTCGGTTCAATACGAACGAATTAAATTTGAGAGCTTCGTACCAACTGTTAAAGCGTTCTATGGAACGAAATCAGAATAGAATCACTGTTTTCCCATGCACCCTACACGACACCAAAATAGTAGTAATTTTGTCACTGTGTGCTTATTTAACGTATGATCTTAACGTATGATACGTCGTTGATGATATTTTCACAATGGCTACACTTCTTCCCTATGTCAGTCAGTAATCCGAGTCGAATTTTTACTAGTGACTTATCCGATTTTCTACCTCTGTAAAGTAAAGAACTTTGAAATAAATATTTTTTCTTTTACGATTTTTATTTTTATTCATAAATATATACTCGTATATTAAATTTACAGTCCAAGAAAAAACTTGAAACGTATGTCCAAAATTAAGAGCACAATTATTTTCGTTGCTGGTAATTTCGGAAGATCGAAGTTAATGGACAAGAAACAACAATCAAGGTAATACAGTTGTATTGCTGTTTTGCACCTCTTTCTCCCTTTGTATTAGATTCTCAGACTTATCTTAAAGTTGCACTTTCTGTAATTGCATTTTAGAAGCTTATGTTAGCTTTAACACTATATTAATTAATTTTAATTTAATTTTACGTGCCATTCTCAAAATATGAATTTTTTGTGCTGATTGTTAATAAATCAGCAAGTAAGGATATGTGAAAAGCGGATTGGGTATATACATATTTTCCAAAATAATAAGGCGGGAGCGTTATAGTAAACTGGATTTACGTCAGTATTATCTTCAATGCCATACATACCATTAATAATAATAAACATATTATGAATGCAAATATAAATCGTGAAAGGAAAATTATTTATTTTCAAATGACGTTACTTGTTGCAAAATAAATATCATTTACATGGGCAGAAAATCGGATAACTGAAGTCACTAGTAACTGCATTTGTTTAAGTGGAGTCTCGCAAATTTAGTTCGTTCGTACTAAACCGAACTCATAGTGGATGTGTATTTTTGGGTACGGGGTTTACTTGTGTGTATGTGTGTGTGAGAGAGAGACAGAAAACGACGTCAAAAGTAGATAGTGTAATTTGATATCTGCATATATTATGTAATTTTAAAACTATAATAACTTTTTTGTTTATGAATAATAGTGGGTACTTCAGAAGCAAAAGTTTCATTATTTTTAAAGACCTTTGTTAGCGTTTCAAAATATTCCCCACTTAGGGGGGTAGAAAACGAGATGACAGAGGTCACTTATCGAATTTGACTTCGGAGTCAAAAGTAACATATGGACGAAATATAGCCCTTGCCAAAACTCGAACAACAATATGCAGCCCGTTACGAGCAGACATCAAATGGCAACGCAGCATAATAAAACTAAAAGGGCGTCATGTAGGGTGCACAGAAAAATTTTCTTTTTGTTGCCCCGGAATTGTCTCTAGATAATCTTCAAAACTAGGGGGTGACTGGCGCAACAATTTTTTTTTTGTATGGGGACCGACCCTTACTAGTGTACATCTCCACGTAGATGATGGAAAGGAAATTGTGAAGCTGTAATATTTTATCCAATATTTTGATTGATATGGGTTCCAGCTCCTTAATTTCCTTCTCAATATGATCAACCAGGTTTTGTGTGTTGGTAGCCGACTCTTTTGTATACCCAAACCATATTGGTCTCCAAAAGTTTTTTGATCATGGAGTCGAATTTATTGAAATGTCATCAAAACTAGTTGAGGGACAATCCGTGTCTTCTCTCTTTCTTAATCTGAGGGGAACTAATGATGCTGTGAACACACTTCTATAATCTTCCCCGCTCGGACTTGTTGATACTAGTTTGTATTCAGGAAGGGTTGATAATCCATCACATCCCCACTTGCACATAAGTTGCAAGTCACAATTAATCATTGTACTCAGCTGTTCTGTAGTAAGAGTGGAAACTATTCTCGATGCTGTATTTTCCAGAAGGTTTGGAAGACAAATACTGACTCCACTTGGTGAAACTTGTAGCGGTGAAGGAATGATAACCTTCTTTTTGTCCTTTATTTTGTTATATGAAGGTAAGACATCGACTCGTTTTTCGGACAATGCCTTCCTAAGTGTGTTGTAGTTGTCTCTGCTGAGTCCCAGTTGTAGCATAAGAGCAAGTGCTTCTTCATCCGTAAAAACTGACTTAGATGATGGTGTCGGAATACTCTCAACAATTCTCCTTAGACCTTTCGGTGATGCTGTTTGAAGAACACCGGCAATTTTTAAAGCATCAGTTGGTTGTTTCCCTTTTTTCAACATTGCCTTAAAAGTATCCGTAACTTCTTCAGTAGTCATTGCCGAAAGATTATTAGACAAACGCCTCTTCTTTGTTCTTGTCGATAAATCTTCGTAAGGTTTATGGGTTGGAGCAACAGATGAAGTACAAACTGTTAAATCTATGTTGTTCTCGAGCCAATCTGAATATTTTTCATATTTGTGTTGTTGTTATTTATTGTTGGTCTGTGCTTTTGTTATTCAGTCAGAATTTATCTTTTGGTTTGAGACCATATGTTCCATTTACTTTCTGTCTATTCCAAGAAAGTAATAGAAACAAATACAAAAATTGGTAGAGAGTTTTAATTGCTTGGTAGAATTGACTGCAGTTTCGATAGACACCACTCTATCATCTTCAGAATTCAGTAGCAATAGTGTATGTCTTTAACTTAAATCAGCTGAAATACTTGTGGAAGCAGTAAATTGCATTTAACAAGAACTGCTAACCAAACCCGTATTTTGCCGAACTAAGTCAACATACTAAAACTCTCATACCAATACATTTTTGTTTTTTGCTTGGGTTCGCATCGCGAATCACGAAAACAAATGTAGTTTTGTCAACGGCTAATGCCGACGTCATCGTACCTCATGTGTTTGTATGTGTTGTTGTTATTTATTGTTGGTCTGTGCTTTTGTTATTCAGTCAGAATTTATCTTTTGGTTTGAGACCATATGTTCCATTTACTTTCTGTCTATTCCAAGAAAGTAATAGAAACAAATACAAAAATTGGTAGAGAGTTTTAATTGCTTGGTAGAATTGACTGCAGTTTCGATAGACACCACTCTATCATCTTCAGAATTCAGTAGCAATAGTGTATGTCTTTAACTTAAATCAGCTGAAATACTTGTGGAAGCAGTAAATTGCATTTAACAAGAACTGCTAACCAAACCCGTATTTTGCCGAACTAAGTCAACATACTAAAACTCTCATACCAATACATTTTTGTTTTTTGCTTGGGTTCGCATCGCGAACCACGAAAACAAATGTAGTTTTATCAACGGCTAATGCCGACGTCATCGTACCTCATGTGTTTGTATGTGTTGTTGTTATTTATTGTTGGTCTGTGCTTTTGTTATTCAGCCATAAAACAATATTTTCTGAAAGGTAAATCTTACTAAATGTTACTATTGTTTGATAAAAACATGTGATCTACAAGAAATGCATATTGACTGATATAATGACCAATAAGTACAAGAAGGTAGGGAACAATTAAAAAAAAATATTTTGCATATAGACAGAAACGTAAATACGGCATAAAATTCTTAAAAATTTATATATTTCGATGCATTTTTTAAAGTTATTTATTTTGATATTAGAAGAAATAATCAAACGCAACATGTTTAAATTTACAATGGAAAATCACTCAATACCCAAAAAATGCATCAAAAATCCCCAAAAATGGGATTTTTACTTTTAGTCCTAAATCTTCGATATGAAAAGCCGCGCTCGGCATTCCCTTAGCAGTCGATTTTGTTACACCTAAATAAAAAAAATTACAATTTAGCTTTACGATTGTAGAAAATCGATCAAACTTTTGAAATTTATGTAAGAAAAAGGTCCAAATCGGAGAAGGGTGGCAACCACACCAATTAAAATTTTGGCTTCGGATTTTCTCCAACAGATTCTGTGAAACTCCTTAAAAATTAGTATAAATATGATATACTTTGTGTAACAAACTTTATACGAATTGGGCTTTTTTCGCCAAAAAATCTCCAAAAATGAAATTTTTTTAAAATTTGAATTTATAGGGCCATAACTTTCTTATTTCTTGACATATCTTATCGATTCTTTTTTATGATATTGTAAATTTTATTGGCAAAACAACACGCGAACAAAATCGGTAAACTTTTGACTGAGATATTGGCTAAACTCAAAGGCAAAGTCGGCAAAAAAATGAAAAATTCAAATTTAATATCCGCATATCTCGGAAACTCTTCGAGATATCTTCAAGCTATAAAATGTTAATTGTAGGTCTGGTCTAGGAGTATCCACAGAAAAAAACCACTCAAATCGGACACTCCATTCAAAAGTTAGAAGCCGATGAAAATTTTGTATACCCGAGGTGGTTAACTTTAGGGCCCTATAGCTCCGCCCCTGTATGAGATAGGGGGCCCAAGTTCCGCACTTAAACTCTGTAGCACCTCTTGTATACTCACCTAAAATTTCATCGCCATGCGATAAGTGGTTTTTTAATGGCAGAATTATTTCCATTTTAGCCCACTGTGCGATGTAGGCTTTCCAGACTACTTCCGAAATTTCTGTCTTCAGTCCAATGCATCCAATTCAACCTCCCCTTTAGAAGCTACAGACCATGTGGTTGCGTAGTAGTTAGTTGAATATGTACTATAAATAGGTTAAAAACTGTCCGCTCAGCTATAGTACGTTCATTTGCTACGACTGCCTGCGGCTGACTTGTTTGTATTTATGGTTTAAAAAAAAATTACACTTATTTGCTTAAATAAAAAATGGCCCATTTATTACCGTCGTGGTTCTAAAGAAGACTGAAAGTTCCTGCGGAGTTTATCTATGACGCAGCAAAAATCCAGAATTCACAAATGAAACTGGAAGAACAGCACACACTCCGTTACCTAAGCCATGATCATAAACAGACAAAAATGTTATGTTTTTAGCTTTTTTCTCTTCTATCGATGTTATGGTATCTGCTGTGTTTAAGCAGCGAAGCATGGCAACGAAAGAAGAAAAGATTTAATGGTCAGTTACTTCTTTTATCCGTCTTTTACAAGGAGGGAAAATAATGTACGTATGCAGGTATATATTTACATATGAACAACAAATTTATATATGTCGTTGAACATTAAACATACCGGCCCCTCGGTGATGAATTACAATTTGTCACGGGTTGGATCGATGAATATGTATCCGATGGCGATCTGGGATGATTCGTCGATGAGATCCAGAAGGGGGCGATTCTAGCTCAGATGGTAGATAAACTCTAGATTTTTGTCGTGATAGTGAGTTTGGTCGATTCTTAACCTTATCGTGGGGTCGCAGAGAGCTGTTCATGCATCGATGTTGCAGAAATAGAATGAGTAATTGCAGAATTATGAAATTTGGTACCAAGCTTTTGGCCAAATCGGACCGTAGGTCTCATACCCCCATGCAAATTATTCCGGGTACTCAAAAATTCACCAGACTTAACATTGAATTAAAGCATTGTACACAGAAAAAATGTTTGCCACTAAAATTTCAATTACTAATTTTATTGCAGAAATCAAAAAAAAAATGATTACAAATGTAATCGGAACAGTTAAATATTTCATTGAATTTATTCCGTATATTTCAATCACAACTTTCATAAAAGAATATAAAAAAACTGATTAAAACAGTGATCGGAACAATTAAAATGATTATTGTTTTTGTTTTCGTTTCATTTTTGTCATTTCTTAGAAAGAAGTCGTGGTTACCGAGTGTTGTCAACTACTCCAATCAAAGACGCCTAAAACACATTTTGAATTCATTACACAGAACTCATTGGTCGCATACAAAAAAAATTTGGTTTCGAGAAAAACGATAAACATGTTTTATATTAATGTTTCTCAAATTCTGTTGAAAATAAATATATTTAGAAAGACGGGCTTACCCAGTAATTTTTGGATTCAGATTAAAAAATTTTATCAATGGTGAAAATTTCAAAAGTGCAACTGAATTGCGAACGCGAATTATTCGCATCATTTTAACATTCGCTTTCGCAAAAACCATCTTTGGATTATTCGCATTCGTTTTCGCAAAAATATATTTCAGTATTCGCTTCCATTTGTTAAAAGTGTTAAATCTCCTTATTCCCTTCACACAATTTGAAGATATTAATACCAATGAAAACCTCTGCCACTTCTCTTCAAAACAGTTGAAGAAATTTGTTTGTCATTGTGGAAACAGGAGGTAAAACTATGGAAAACATTCTTAATACTTGAATATCCTGGAAAAGTATCAATTCAGTTCTTTAAATTTGTTAGTACTAAAGGGTTAAACTATTATTCGCTTTCGCAAAAATTCATATTTCACTATTCGCATTCGCAAGAAATATATTTCAATATTCGCTTTCGCATTCGCTTTCGTTAAAGTCACTTTCGTTACATCCCTAGTTTAGACGTACCAAATATTTGTACAAACGTATGTTTTCACATGAGTTACAACCACTCACACGCAATTGATTTGTACAAACCCATTTTCGCTGAGATTTTGAAGTGACAACATGTGCTTATACTGCGCGTGCTGCCGCAGTAATAGTGGCGACAATTCTAAAAAAGATGAACCAAAAAATAAACCTAAAACAAGAATTAGGTGAAAGGATGTGGAACCACGGCATTTCAAAATATTTTTCCTGTGTTTTTCATTATTTTACCATTTCCCTGAGTGGTAAATATTTAATTATTGAATTTTCATAAAATATAATAAATTTGTCAAATTCATTTTTTTCTTTAATATATTTGTTTTGTTTTATTTCTACTTTTTTTCTATTCGTGGATTTTAACTCGCACATACACATGGAAATTTCAGTAACATCTTTAAATTCGTCCGCTTCACGCACATACTCGTGTGTGTTGATTTTTATTCGAATAAGAAAAAACGAAACTGCAGTGCAGACTATGCGTCTGAAAAGGAACAAAATTCTTCAAATTTATATTTTTGCAGAGAAAACTGCAATACTATTATTAAAGTTTGCTATTGTCAAGCCGTTCGCTATGGACCCCTGTGTTTTCGTCCATTCTGTCATATGTGAAGGATATTATGGAATGCACTTTTGATAATATTTCCATTTTGATGGCGATCCTCCTGACTTACCTTTTTTTTTTTTTTTTTTTTTTTTTTTTTTTTTTTTTATTATTACATAGCTTTATTTCATTATTCATTTTTTCGGTTAAAGCCTCAGCGCCATAAAGGCTTTATAGAGGCTAACACATGGCAAATACTGTATCAATAACATAAGTACATTTATATAATATAAACATTAGTTATTTCAATTGAAACATTTTTTTCCTATATCAGAAGTGATTCTAAATTTTGCAACAAATATGACTTTAACTTTTGTTTAAACGACGATATTACAGATATGTTTTTTAATCTGACTGGTAAGTTATTGTATTCGCTTGGTCCAGCAAAGGCAATACGCTGTTTTGTTAAATCTATGCGACATCTTGCTACTTGTAAGCTATGAGCTTGTCTAGTTCTCCTTCCAGTTCTCAGTATATTTTGATTGAATCGTACACATCTTGAACTTAATCCTCGTACAGATTTAAACATGTATAACAGGAGTTGTTGTTTGTATAATCCGAGTACAGGTAAAATATTCCTTGATTTGTATTTGTATAAGTTTATGGTTGAATAACGCATTGGCAGATTATATACAGTTTTCAGCGCCTTGTTTTGAGCAGTTTGCAATTCCTTGAGACATCTTGTTGCACGAGTTCCATATATTAAAGGTAGATATGTGAGATGAGAATGTATAAGAGCCTCGTAAATCATTAGTTTTGCATTTATATTTAATCTGTTCCTAAACTTATACAGTATTCCTGTTGCGGATGATATCTTCTTTTTAATTTCTGATATATGTAAATCCCAAAGTAGATTATGATTCAGATGTATTCCCAAATATTTGACATTCTTTGACTCTGAAATTATAGTTCCATTTACATGTATAACCATATCTTCATCGGTTCTGCTTATATGCGATCTAAATCTTATAAATTTCGTTTTTGCTGGATTAAGTACTAATTTATTGATTCGAGCAAATTCCGATAGAATTGCAGTATCATACTCTATCACCGTTTGTAATACTTTTTCGTGTTTATATTTATAAAACAGACAAATGTCGTCAGCGAACATAATTAGTTTTCCATGAAAATTTATATTTTTTAGATCATTCACATATATCTTGAAAAATAAAGGTCCTAAGACACTGCCCTGAGGAACTCCGTGATTTACCGGTAATAAACTACTCTTTGAATCTCCAATTTCCACATACTGATGTCTGTTCTTTAAGTAGTCATGAAATAGTGGCAACGTTTCCTCCGCTACTCCAATATATCTCAGCTTAGTTAGTAGAATATCATGATGAACTAAATCGAAGGCTTTCGAAAAATCAAAAAATACACCAGCAACGCCTTTATATCCACAATCAATTCCATCGCAAATGTATTCTACAACATTCACCAAAGCTTCTTCTGTCCCAGATCCCTTTGTGAAACCATATTGATGCTCATACAATATATCTTTTGATTTGAGATAGCTAGTCAACTGATCGGCAATTATTTTTTCGAAAATTTTATCAATGATTGATAAAACTGCTACAGGTCGGAAGTCAGCTACAAATTTTGCACCGGATTTTTTAGGTATGGGTAAAATTGTATGCACCTTTAACACGTCAGGATATTATTGATGTTGACTCCTGGCCCTTGGTCAAGAATCAATAATTTAGATTTGAAAGGAGGCTCCAACAAATGAAAATCCAGAGAATTCCAATTCTAATTCAATGGAGGATTGAACCTTCTTTATTTCACAGAGTTCTTATGACCAACTTAATGCTAAGATGACAGCAGGCCAAGCCTGTGCTTTTCAAACAAAATAATCATTTGGGGCGAAAAATAGAAAAAAGGTACAAAAAGGGTACTTTTAAAGCAAACAAAATTCAGTGACTTACAAACTATCTGGACATGAGTTGCCATGAAAAGAAAGAAAGAGATCAATATTATTAAAGAATATAAAAGAAATTTGAAAATTCAAACCATTGTTGAATTATGGATTCAACATATTGCCCACTTTTTGTTGAGGACCGACGCACGTACATCCACTGATGATGACCCCAAATCGAGAGTTTTGGACCTTGATGTATGGATCCTGGTCAAGTCGTGCGGTGAGTCCCTTAAGGACATTAGGGATTTGGTCTGCACCGATGACCCCATGAACGGTCCCGAAAGAATGTGGCATAGGATGTGCCCACATGCTTCTAACCACGTCGCTGATTTCCAGTAGAAACGGCAACCACATGTCGTCAACTGGTGCTGGTAAGTTGACTCGTAATTGATCTACGATCGCGAACTGCTGCGTCCAAGTTTCGCCTCTTTGAGTGACGACTTCAAACAAGCCATAAGGAATACCCCGTTTGAATGTAGAGCGATATGGTAGTGACTTAACAACGTCGAACAAAACCTGGGATAGTGCCACTCGTGGGTTGATGGCCAAAGTTACGGTCATAGTTTTATCGAAGGCTTTCAGAGTGCATAGCACCACCGGAGTGATGGCTTTACAGTTTGGCCCGTGGGGCAATGAAGCTGGTTGCATCTCCGTTGTATATTTGGTCAACCTCGATGTGGTTGGTTTGGCTGCTAGGGTGGCAATTCTGTCGTCGCCAGCGGTTTGTCCGGAGGCAATGTTGAGCGGAGCTGATGTTGTCTGCTTTGTCTGCCATCTCTCAGACTCGGCTTGTACAATCGCATGAAAATTTATGGAGGCACTAGGGATTACCTCGCGTAGCGTCTTCAAACTATATCCCTTGAGATCTTTGAGTGTTGGTGAATTTGGTAGGTTTCGCTCAAAGCTGGAGGAACGTGAGTCGATCTCATCACGATGAATCATCGTATGGTGACGGCGAGAACAGACGGAGCAACGTGATTGAGATGTGCAATCCGCTCGTTGATGCCAGTCCGACAGACAATTAAGGCATACCTTCAGCTTTTTCACGGTTTCCCGTCTCTCGTCAGAACAGACGGAGCAACGTGATTGAGATGTGCAATCCGCTCGTTGATGCCAGTCCGACAGACAATTAAGGCATACCTTCAGCTTTTTCACGGTTTCCCGTCTCTCGTCATTGAGCATCCAACGGAAATGGGGACACCGCTTGAGCAGATGGTTACGGCTGCAAAAGTTGCATCTTCCGGCACGTTCCATGGATAGTCTGGGGAGTAAAGGAAAGAAAGAAGAGACAAATATATGCAATAAGTAACTAGTATTCTAAAGTATGATCATGTGGATGTGGGGATATTGCTTTATTTTTTAGAGATTATTGCTGTGTTTGAGGTTGTGTCGGTAGAACACAGAGCTTTACTATGGGACGTACGATTGTGCCGTTTTGAGTTTTAATTTCTGCAACACGAACGTTATTATCCTTGCCGCTGATTACTTTTGTAACGCGGCCTAAGCGCCACTCTGTAGGCGGTAGGTTGTCGTCCTTAATGATGAAAAAATCGTTCTCCTTCAGATTATTTCGTGATGTTTTCCACTTATATCTTCTTTGGAGCTCTGTCACATATTCAGCTTTCCATCTTTGACTAAATATATGTTGTATTACCTTCAATCGTTTCCAACGGCTAAGATACGACAAATCCTCTCTTGGAGGGTCTTCCGGGGCCTCAGGGTGTGCTGTCAACGGAGCACCCCGCAAAAAATGACCCGGGGTTAGTGGCAGCAGTTCAGATATGTTGTCAGATAATGCAGACAACGGTCTGGAGTTAAGAATCGCCTCAATTCGAATTAATATGGTGCTGAATTCTTCAAAGGTGAACGACAAGTTGTGTGACAATTTTTTAAGGTGTGTCTTCATACTCTTCACTGCTGCCTCCCACAGACCTCCCATGTGGGGTGCATACGGCGGAATGAATGACCATGTAAATCCTCGAATACTGAAGTTATCTCTGAGACATTTCTCCGTACTTTTCAGAAATTGATGGTACTCTTGCAGCAACTTATAATTAGCGCCCACAAAATTTCTCCCATTGTCTGAGAACATGGTTTTTGGCAAACCTCGACGTCCAGTGAATCTGGTGAATGCTGCTAAGAAGGCATCAGCTGACAGGTCGGAACACACTTCCAAATGTACCGCTCTTGTCGAAAAACAAACAAAAACCGCAGCGTAACCTTTCAATATCTTGGCATTTCTCAGCGTTGAAGTTTTGATATTGAAAGGACCTGCAAAGTCCACACCAGTGTACGTAAAAGGCAGTGAAAATGTTACCCGTTCCGGCGGAAGAGCAGCCATCATTTGGTTCTTGAACTTCCGCTTGTATATGGTACACGCTTTACATCCTCTTAGGCATTTCCTCAGACAGTTCTTGAGTCTAGTAATGTAAAAACCTTGCCGAATGGCGCGAATCATGATATTATATTCGGCATGGCATAAGATTTGGTGGGTATAATTTACGAGGAGTGTGGCAAAATGTGATTTTTCAGGAATAAGGATAGGGTGTCGCTCATCATAACTGAGGCCAGAATTTTCCAAGCGGCCTCGTACTCTCACTACACCGCTACTGTCAAGGAATGGGGCAAGCGCACTGATATTACTTTTGTTACTTATTAATTTGTTTTGAATCAGACATTCATATTCTCGTGAATAGTGCGATTGCTGGGCCATTATTATCAAACGATTCTTGGTGAGGGTAATCTCATCGGAAGAAATATCCATACTTTTTGGCCGAAATTTAGCTTTTCGAAATACGCGGAAAACATAACACATTACTCGAAGTGCACGAACAAAAGATGAAAACCTTGAAATAACAGATTCGTTGGAGGTTATATGAACAATTGAAATGTTTTTGGTTTCAAGATCTGTGGGATCAAAAACACGCGGTTCTGGCCAGGATTCTTGTGGTCTTAGAAGCCAGGGTGGCCACTGCCACCATATGCGGTTTTGTAGTAAATCAAGTGGCAGACTTCCGCGGGTACCTAAGTCTGCAGGGTTGTCCTCAGTTTTGACATGCTTCCACGCGGTATTACAAGAAAAGTTTAATATTTCTGTTACGCGATTCGCCACGAAAGTTTTGAGAGTTTGGGGTGATTTCTGCAACCATCCCAGCACGATTGACGAATCGGTCCATAGAAATAGCTCATAATCATATTTAAAATTTTTGATTAAAGCTTTCACTAAGTTGGTGAGCAAAACGGCTCCGCACAGTTCGAGTTTCGGTATCGTGGTACGCTTAATCGGAGCCACACGGGTCTTAGCCACAAGTAAATGGCTGCTAAATTTGCCTGAGTTGTCGATTCGTAGGAAAACAGTTCCACAGTATGCTCTCTCCGACGCGTCGCAAAACCCATGTATTTGAACTCGATAGCCTGGTGAGAAGTCTACCCATCTTGGTATTTTCAATGATTGTATATGCGGTAAATTTTGTCGGAATGTATTCCACTTCACCAGCAAATGTGGGGGGACAGCCTCGTCCCAATTAGTTTTTGTTTCCCACAGCTCTTGCATTAAAATTTTCGCTATGATGACGATCGGACCAAGCCACCCAAGAGGGTCAAAAAGTCGTGCGATCACTGAGAGGATAGTCGCTTTGTAACAATTGCAGATTCATCTATTGGTCCAACAACATAATAAAAAATGTCATGCATCGCGTTCCATCGAATGCCCAACGTTTTGACTTTGCTGGAATCATCTATATTTAAAAATTCTTCATCAAGAAGATCTTCCCGGGCCACCTGTCCGAGAAGACGTCTGTTGTTTGCTGTAATTTTCCTGAGAGGAAATGCTGCGGAAGCTAAAATTTGTCTTAGTTGGACCAATTTATTTTGGGATTCTTCAAGCGTATGTCCACCTGACAAAACATCATCGACATAAAGCTCGTCTCTCAGAATTTCAGAAGTTTTTGGGCTGAATTGTTTACAATCATCGCTTAACTGCCTCAAAGTACGTATTGCAAGGAAGGGCGCACAGTTAATTCCAAATGTGACTGTATTGAGCTCGAATGATTTTACAGGTTCCCTAGGGTTGAGACGAAAGAGAACTCGCTGATACGACCGATCAGACGGATGTACAAGTACTTGGCGATACATCTTTTCGATATCGCCTGTAAATACAAATTGATAAAATCGCCAGCCGATAATTATTTGCATAATATCCGCTTGCAAAATTGGACCAGGATACAAAACTTGATTTAGGGAGAAACCACTCGTCGTCTTTTTAGACCCATTAAAAACTACACGAACTCTTGTTGTTGTGCTCTCAGGCTTCACAACCGCATGGTGGGGTAAAAAAAAAAGAATTCTGCTTCTCATCCGAAGTTTCATAAAATGAAATCTGCTCCATGTGGTGTAAATCGATGTATTCTTGTAAAACGTTATCGTACTGTTTCTTTAATTCTGGTGTTTTAAGCAAATTTTTCTCCATGCGATAGTACTGTGCTAGGGCCATGTTTCTTGATGGACCTAAGAACACTTTATCAGGAAAGTCTTTGCGGAACGGTAGCCGTACAACATAACGACCATCAGATTGTCGGTATGTGGTTTGTCGATAAAATTCTTCACAAAAATCATCATCCTCAGAAGCCGATCTTGGATGTTCAACCTCTTCGATTTCCCAGAATTTTTAATCTGATCCTGGAGTGCAAAATCTTCGGATTCGGAAACTGAGGTCGAAAAGGTATTGACTTGTGTTGTCGGTAGGGGGCCAGACAAGTACCACCCAAAATGGGATTATCTGGCTTCTAGGCCATTTTCCAGATTAGAACGGACGCCCTTCAAATTTATTAGTGGTAAATAATCACTTCCAATTATCATGTCAATTGGAGATGGTTTAAAAAAATTCGGATCTGCCAACTTTAAATCATGAAAATCAGGAAGGTTTTCAATTATTACTTTCTTTGATGGCAAAAAATGTGACAACTTTGAGACCACGATAGCTTGCACTCTAATTCGGGAGTTCGAATTTAATGATTTCAAATTGACAAAACATCGATGATTTGAATTTCCGACAACAGTCCCACCTAAACCTGAGATTTGGGCGTAATGAGCATCTACTGGCAAGGCGAGATTTTGTTGTACTCGTCTTGTTACGAAACTTTTCTCAGACCCCGCGTCTAACAATGCTCTAATTGTGAATAACTCACCGGCATGGTCTACATTAATGAGGGCGGTCGGCAAAATTGTTGTGCTCTCATTCTGACTAAAATGCGCCTGAACGGATTCAACTGTTGTGTTGTTATTAAATCTGCTGTGGTTAGGATGAACACTTGAAGAAGTGGATGGTTGACCTTGGTCCGTTGAATTTACATTATCTCTAGTAAGATGGGTAACATTTTTTTCTTTTGTATCAAGATGAAGTAAAGTATGATGCTTTTTATTACACTCGAAACAACCTTTCTTGCTGGGGCAGTTTAGTTTCAAATGGTTCTGTGATAAGCAATTTGCACAAAAATTATTCGCATAGACATATTTGATCCGCTCATTCACGGATAGTGATTTAAATCTGTCACAGCTTCTCAAAGGATGATCACCATTACATTTTTTGCATAAAGGGTTTTGCTTATTAGTCTCAATTTTTGAATGAAACGTTTGGGATTTTTGAGTAGCACCTTGATTTGGCCTTCGCATGTCTGAAATTGTTTCCAACATCTCAATCCTTTTAGAAAGAAAATCATCCATTTGCTGCCAGGTTGGCAGTTGCTTGTGGTCAGGTAAAGAATCTTCCCACGCACGCAGTGTTTCTTCTGGTATCTTCGAGGAGCAATGGTGGACCAAGATTGGGTCCCAGTTTTCAGTCTTTATTTTATACGATTTGAAAATAGCAAGACTATCGTTTATCCCTCGCTGAATTAGTCGGATTGCCTTTGGATTTTCATTCTGAGCCGTTGGGATACCGAAAAATTGCTTCATCTGCTGATGTACTAAGATTCTGGGGTTCTCATACCGGTTTTTTAATGCATCCCACGCCAGCTGAAAATTTCCGTCCACCAAATCAAACTTCTTCACGATCTGGTGAGCTTCTCCTCTCGTTTTGTTTCGCAGATGGTAGAGTTTTTGCGCCTGAGAAATTTCAGCATGAGTACCGAACACTCCCCAAAATATATCCCTAAATGCTGGCCATTTCGCATATCCCCCCTCAAATGGTTGTGTATCACATGGTGGCAGTTTTAAAGATGAAAACCCTTGCTGCATCATTGTGGTATCATGTCTGCTCTCATCTGCTGATGACTGTTTTTGAGGCTTCAAATTTCGTATTCGTTTTCTGCATGTTCTATAGTTTTCGCAGGCGTCGTCATATTTTGTTTGAGCCTGCTCCAGAAAGTCTGCTGCATGAACTCCTTCATCAGCCGTCATTATTTCTTCAAAATTACCTGTTAGCTTTTCCCATCGTCTTTCCAATTCTTCTTCATCAACTTCTAGCCCTACAGCGCTGCTTCCAAAAGCCGGTTTACACTCTTCACAAAATGAAACTAGTTGGTTGTGGTTGAAAAGAAATTTAAGCCGCGCAGCCATTCTGATTTATATTTCCAAAATATTTATCTTCAGAAAAAATTGACGTATCCAAAAATAGTTAAATTGTTCGCTAAGACGACGATAGGCAATCCAAGAAACAAAACAAAAAAAAAATTTTTTTGACCGAAGACGACAAACCTCTCGCATAAAAAGTAAAATTTTTATGTTGATTTTGCTTTACTTTGCAAAACAAAATTACTAATATCGATCTTAAAAATGTTGATCTTTATTTGGTAACACGCAAAAAGTCATTAAATTCCGTAAAATGTTCTTATTTTTTTATTTTAATACCGTTTTCTATGAGTTACTATAATCCGGGGATATTTTTTTAAAAATCGCAGAAAATTATTTTAGTCCGAAGTACGACACCCCTATTATAAAATTCCACCAAAAAATGTTTTATATTGATTTTGGGTATCTTTAGTAAATCCTACAAAAATATTCTTCGCTGATCGCACACCCTATATTTCATCGATGCATGCAAATCCTAATTGTTCGTTTACATGCACACACACACATCTATGTTTATTGCGATGGCACTGTTTCGCTGCCGCCGCTGCCCACTACTGCGTTGTTGCTGTTATGTTGACATTGACGACGATAGGTACCGATGCTTTCTTTTCTTGAAACACGCAGCAACAAATTTCCCAAATGCGCACTGCAGTTGATGACGACGAGAAACCAAACACAAAATACCGAATACGTTGTTGTTCTTGTTGTTGTTATTGTTCCTATTGGAAACAAATTCTTGATATTGGCCTTGAAATCGTGTGTATGTAAAAAAAAGGAAAGCACCGTTTGCTTTGCAGAGTTTTGTAGTGTTTTTTTAATCTAGTTTTATTGTCGCATATAGATATTTATGAACCGCACTCTCATTTGTTAAAAATGTATTCAAATAGATGTGTAAAACTCACCATTCTTTTTCCTGTTGTTGTTGCATATGTGCTTCTTTTTGTTGGGTTATTTGTGTGCTACAAGGTTGGTAGGCTGATAAACCCACAAGTCTTTTTTTCAATGTTTTTGTTTTTTATGATACCTCCGTATCCACTTATCTAAATGTTTTAAAATTTTCTTTACTAAATATGTCACCAAATTTCACAAATTATTTTGTTTTATTTCCCGATTATATTTTTGCGTCTGTACACATTCACTTTCTAACACTTTTGATTTACAATGTTCTTCTACTTTGTCCTTTCTTTCTGTTCACTATTTTTCGGCGAAGTTTTTTCTCCTGCTCTCCCTCTCTCTTCCTAAGGTACGAGTTTACAGATTGAGTATTTTTTGCGGCGATCTTTATTTTCGTGAGTTTTTAGGGAGCGAATATGACTGTTCAAAGAACGGGATGTAATTGGTTTAGGAGTTGAAAAATTAGTGCTGTTATTGTAGTGCTTTTTTCGTTTTCGTTTTGTTATAGAGTTTATCAGCAGTTATGCTCGAAAATTTAAATATTCGTATTTTAACTGTCTTGGGTTGTTTGTCATTCCTCTTTACACAATACCGCTTTTTTTAAATGACCTTTATAACAGAATTGTTTCAATTTTGTTATTGTGAAATTTATTCTTTACATTCTTTCGTTAAACCGTTTTTTACGTAATCTTTCGATGGTCTGTTCTTTCTTTTAATCCGTAGTTTTACTTTTTGCGAACGAAATGATCATACAATAAAGAATACCAATTATCACTGCACATACCTGACTAAGCCTTCTTACTTTATTGTTGTACTTCCCTCTATGTATTTGAAGACCTCGGTATGATGCCCTTCTTCACCTTAGCTGACCTTGGAATGGTTTTGGTGGTGGGATGCTTGCAGCTGGACGATGAGACTGCTTCTTCGGGACTATTGCTATCTGAATTTTAGAGTAAATCGCTGCCACAAATAGACACCTTATCTATGTAGTTTATGCTCTCGGAAATTTATGATTGTAGACTATTATCCACACAAAAATATTTTCTAGGTTAGAAAATCGATGATTTTTGAACTTTTACTTTTCAAAAAAACTGGAACAAATCGCATCCTAAACTCCGCTAGGATGGGTTTTCGAAGGACCATATGTTGACTCCTGGCCCTTGGTCAAGAATCAATAATTTAGATTTGAAAGGAGGCTCCAACAAATGAAAATCCAGAGAATTCCAATTCTAATTCAATGGACGATTGAACCTTCTTTATTTCACAGAGTTCTTATGACTAACTTAATGCTAAGATGACAGCAGGCCAAGCCTGTGCTTTTCAAACAAAATAATCATTTGGGGCGAAAAATAGAAAAAAAGGTACAAAAAGGGTACTTTTAAAGCAAACAAAATTCAGTGACTTACAAACTATCTGGACATGAGTTGCCATGAAAAGAAAGAAAGAGATCAATATTATTAAAGAATATAAAAGAAATTTGAAAATTCAAACCATTGTTGAATTATGGATTCAACATTTGATTTTCAATCATATTATTAAAAATATTTAACAGTATATCCGCAACTAGTTCTTTCCTGACAATTAACATTTTTGTTGTAATATTGTCATATCCGGGACTCTTCTTCATCTTCAATGACTCGATTATGTTTAAAATATCTGATTGACTTACTCTGCTCAAATTCCAACAACTCCTTTCTGGGATTAATGATCCAAACATATTGATGTCATCATCAGAGTAATGTGGAATGCTTCTTTTTAGGCTGTGTATTGAATCAGTAAAATATGTGTTAAAAGCAATTGCTTTTATTTCATCGTTTAGAATTATATTACCATCCTCTCCAATTAATTCATTTAAAGGTTTATTGCGTCGACCAAGTTCTTTGTTTAAGAAGTCCCATGTTTTCCTAACATCTGTTCCACATGATCTGAGATTGAACATATAATAATCATCCATGAGTTTTTTATTACATATTTTAATAACTCTACTGATTCTCTTCAAGCGTTCATTAAACCCGAAATTTCCTCTATTCTTACGCCTTGCTTTCAGAAGTTGATTTTTGTAACATATTAAGGAATATAAATTATCTGTCATCCAAGGAGCCACATTGAAACGAATATTCTTAGATGTTGATACTGAATCTGTACTTTGTGTTGCTGCAGAAGTTAAAATTTGCATAAATTCTTTACACATATCAGAACTACGTGACATGCCTTGCATTTGTGGTAAAGCTACATCTATAATCCGACCAAATTTTACATAATCGATACTTGTCCTATACTCCGTGTTAATTTTATCACACTCAACATTTAAATATATCCCGCAGCTGAGAAAATTGTGATCAGATAAATCATTCTCAATGCTGTGTACAAAAAATTTATTTGTTGTTTATTATGTATTTTTCGACCTGTATTATTTAATTTTTAAATTAATGATTAATCGAGCTCGAGGTCTTAGGTTTATTTTGTTGTTTTTATTTAGTTCTTTTTGCCAATATTTCGCAATTCTTTGAGTTGCATCTTCAGGGCAGATCTACAATTAAACAATACATAGTACTTTTATTAGAATCACAGCTTTCTTATTTCTAACATTCAAACAAATATTCGTATCTAACATAAAAACAAAAAGATCGCTTACATGTAAACAAACTTCTTAACAATAACTTAAAAACTAGCGTAGTTTCACCACCATCGTCAGTTGTTTTTATTGCACTGAATATTTATTTACATATTGCACGATCTCCCCTTTCGCGTTAGATGTCTGTAGCAACATGCGGTATTCTCAGTGTCAGTTTTGTGGTTTATTCTCTTGTTTGTAGGTAAGCTGTTGATGTGGAGCATCTCTAATGTTAGTCTTCTGTTGTAGTTTCTCTCTGTTTGTAGCACACGTGTATTGTCAAAATTGGGAAGGTGGTTGTTGTTTTTACAGTGGTCTGCAAGCGCCGTTTTTTGTGTTATATTTTGGTGCCTTAATTTGATGTCTGATTTATGGGCAGATAGTCTGGTTTTTAATTTATTTTTGGTTGTACCTACATATAGTTTACCACATTTTTCGTCCTCATTTCCATCACATTCTATTTGATATATAACGTTTTGTTGTTCTATTGTTGGTATTTTACTTTTTGTATTTGTGAATAAACGTTTAAGAGTATTGTATGTTTTATGTGCTATGGTATATTTTTTGTTATATAGGTCTGATTTTTGAAATCTTTCTGATATATTTGGTAAATATATTAGCGATTTGTATGTTTTTTCTATGTCCTAGTTTGTTCGTGATTTTTCTCCTGACGGTTGTTGTTGTTTGTAGTTATTTATTAGATTATGTATTAAGTTTTTTGGGAAATCGTTATTCTGTAATATTTTTCGTATTTTTGCTTTATTGTTTTTGTGGAATTGTACGTCGCTAATGTTAAGAACTCTATTAACCAAGTTCCTTGCTGTGTTTATTATCATGCGTTTTGGGTGTTTTGAGTTAAAATTTATTATTCGGCCAGAGAACGTTTTCTTCTGGTACCAATCTATTTCAATTCTTCCATTTTCCTTCTTGACTAGGGTATCCAGGTATGGGATGGAGTTATTGTTTTCTTCTTCTATGGTGAATTTTATATTGTGATTAAAGCTATTAAATTTCGTCAGTGTATCAATTATTGCATCTTCCCTTATTATCACGAACAAGTCATCCACGTATTTCGTCAATATAGTTGGTTTTATCGTCATTGTTTCTATACAAGTGTCAAGTAATTTTTCCATCACTAAGTCCGCAACTATGGGTGATGCTGGTGAACCCATTGGAAGTCCTCTTTTCTGTTTATATATTCTGTCTTCATATTTGAAGTATCGATTATCTTTTATACAGAAAGTTAGAATCTTAAAAAATAGATTTTGTGGTATATTTGTGTACTTTTTTATGTCATCCCATCTCTCTTCAATTATCTTTAGTCCCAATTCTACCGGGATACTCGGAAATAATGAAACAACATCAAATGACACCATTTTTTCATTATTTTGAATCGTCAAGTTTTTTATCTTATTTTTAAATTGCACCGAGTCTTTTACATTATATTTTGAATCTTTCGTCAAGTTTTTAAGAATATTTACCATAAATTTGCATAGTTGTATGGATGGAGAGTTGATTGACGAGCATATTGGTCGTAATGGGTAATTTTCTTTATGGATTTTTGGTTGTCCATAAATTCTTGGTGCTATGGCCGCTTCGGTTCTCATTTTCTTCCTTTCTATAGATGAAATTATGTTGTTTTTAAATAATTCTTCCACAAGGTCGTTGTTTCTCTTCTGTAAATTCGTTGTAGGATCCTTGTTTAAGCGTTGGTACGTCATCATATCTCCTATTATATTTATCATTCTTTCTTGATAATCTTTTCTGTTCATTGCTACCGTTACATTGCCTTTGTCTGCATTTAGAATTAATATATCCTTATTTTGTTTTAAAAATGTTTGGGTTCGTTCCACTGTCCTATTTTTGAATTTTTCTCTGTTAGTCTCTCTCATTTTGTTTACATGGGTTTCGATCATTGTTGTGAATTTTGTTCTTGCCATTTCTTGTTGTTCTTTCTCGATACTTGTTTGTATAAAGATTCAAAATATAAAATGTGGTAAACTATATGTAGGTACAACCAAAAATAAATTAAAAACCAGACTATCTGCCCATAAATCAGACATCAAATTAAGGCACCAAAATATAACACAAAAAACGGCGCTTGCAGACCACTGTAAAAACAACAACCACCTTCCCAATTTTGACAATACACGTGTGCTACAAACAGAGAGAAACTACAACAGAAGACTAACATTAGAGATGCTCCACATCAACAGCTTACCTACAAACAAGAGAATAAACCACAAAACTGACACTGAGAATACCGCATGTTGCTACAGACATCTAACGCGAAAGGGGAGATCGTGCAATATGTAAATAAATATTCAGTGCAATAAAAACAACTGACGATGGTGGTGAAACTACGCTAGTTTTTAAGTTATTGTTAAGAAGTTTGTTTACATGTAAGCGATCTTTTTGTTTTTATGTTAGATACGAATATTTGTTTGAATGTTAGAAATAAGAAAGCTGTGATTCTAATAAAAGTACTATGTATTGTTTAATTGTAGATCTGCCCTGAAGATGCAACTCAAAGAATTGCGAAATATTGGCAAAAAGAACTAAATAAAAACAACAAAATAAACCTAAGACCTCGAGCTCGATTAATCATTAATTTAAAAAAAAAAAAATGTATTTGTATTATTAGCAAAAATCCAATCTATACAAGTCTTACTGAGGGGTCTTGTAACATGTTCATGACATGAGTGCATGTTAAAATCGTGTAAAAGATGTATCAACAGTTGCTGTGATCTTTTCCGAACCAATAAATCCACATTTACGTCTCCAACAAGTAGAGTGTGATAAGACCGCAGCTCTCGAAGTATGTCTTCAATTTTTGTTAAGAAGTTATTAATTTTACATCGCTGAGATCGATAAACGGATACAATAACGAACTTAGAGTTATTTAATTTAATGTCGGGTAATTCTACCGCAATGACATCTAATCCACCTTCACTCCTGTTGACAATAACACGATACAAATATAGTGGTTCCGCCAAATCCATCAACCCGTTCGCAATGAATCGCATTATATCCCTTAATAGAATACAGATTTAAGTACTGACTGCTGAACCAAGTTTCTTGAATAGCAATAACTTCAGGCAATTTCACAAGCTGACTTATTTCATTTTTAAATTTATTAAATTTGTTTATAGAAGAAACACTTCTTATATTGACAGAGATAATATTAAAGAAAGTTTGATTATTTTCGCAAATAAAAGAATTATAAGAATTTATATTTTTAAAATAATTTGAAATCATAAACAAGGAAAAAAATTAAGATATTTAAATATTTCATAAATTTCTCTAATATCAAATATTTAATTTGGAGACATAAAGCAAGCTCCTTGTTCATCATCATCATCATCATCGTCGTCATCTTCATCATCATTTGGAGAGCCACCTGACTGAATATTTTTCGACTTGGATACACCACCAGCAAACTTCATTAAAATATCATCCACATCCTCCATAGTTCTTATTCGAGTTGGCCTAGAATTATCCGCCTTCTTTACGTAAATTTTTCTAGCATAAGTATAAACGAATTTGAATCCAACAGATTTAAGAGAACTAGCATGTTTTAAAACCTCAAGACTATCTTTAGATAAGAAGTCGTTAACGTACACTCTTTTCAATCCATCCAATTCTTTTAGCTTTTTCTTTTCTTTCATAAATGTTGCTTTGCTTTTTTTGTTAACAAACTTCACCACCACCGATGCTTTATTTGTTTCTTTTCCACTCTTGATGAAATATGCTTCTTCAATGTTGCTTTCACTGACGTCTGCACCAGATTTGTTTGCAATGTCCAGAACAATATCTATTGCGTTTGATTTACCGTCCTTTTTAATTCCATTTATAATACAATTATTTTCAACACGAATGTCATTTAAGAAAGCGACAGTTGTTTTTAACTTTTTTACATCTTCTCTCAGAACTTTGTTTTCTTTTTGCAATTTGTTTATGTTTTGCGTGTTCTTCTTCACACCTTTCAAAATATCATCATATTGAGATGCCATAAAGTTCATTGTTTCTTTCATTTCTCTCATTTCTTTCAAAATAACTTTAAACTCAGCTTTGTTGTCATTTGCAGGTTCACAAAACTGACACTTGAATTCAAGAGAGTCATCGCTCTCTAATCTCTCTATTTCTACTTTGTCCAGTTTGATGCATAACAAGTGGAGAGTTTTTTTGCACGTATCACATTCTATCGCTTCTTCGCTGTCCAACACTGCTGTTTTGCATTGCAAGCATATGATTTTTTTCTTTTGGTTATTTATACTTTTACGCACGTTTGCAGGCATCTTTCATAACACAGCGAAAGAACAACACCTACTTTCAATAATACCACAACACTTAGTTCGTTTAGGTTTTATTTACAATGTTAATTTAATAGTTTTTAACCGAGAGCGCGCAGTGATATAAATTTGACGTCTACTCGCGACAGGGTTGCCATGCGTTTCATCCCTAGAAGACAAAAAACTAAGTTCGTACATTTGCAATATGTGATCAGGATTTAATAAATCTATATTTATTGCTGAAATTGTGTAATTTAGTTTGTATGTCAGATGAAGTCTGCCATTATTTTATATATGTACGAGTATATGCCCGTTTCGCTTGTTCCAATTTCCAATTTTTCTTTTTTTTGCGTGTCTAAATATTAGATTTCATTTTGTATAGAAAAAGTACTAGATTTGATTCGGCTAAAATCAAGTTAAACTAGATTTCCCCTGCAGTCTGACAAGGCTATAAGCCGAAGTAAAGATTATGTTTCCGGTGCTGCGATTTTTATGAACGCTGTTTTTATTTTTGTTACAGTATACAACACTCACATAACGGTGCCTTTTTCTGGTGTGTAGACAAAAATACAAAAACAAAAATGTGTATGCATTGTTCTTTCTGTGACAGTTTCTTCGATTTCTTCATTAAGTTTGCAGTCGTGGTTTGAATATTATCAGTGAATAGTGTGTGTCAGTGAATGAAAAATATTGTTTATTACAAAAACTTGAACTACAGAACATCAATAGAATGTAGAAAATTAACAATGGCAATAAACATAAAATGTTTTGTGAGTTTGAACCAATTTGAATGTCCAGAAGCCTTTTTTGTTCACTTCAAAAAACATTACATACCACCAACAACTACTCTTTTCCAATGTACTTTCCAAAACTCTTCCCAAAAGTTTCATCGTAAAAAAAAGTTTCACCTTAAGAAATGTGTGCTTTTGGCCAGCAAGGGTAAACTTCAATATCTCAGTCAATTACTGGCGGATTTTTAAAAACAAATCATTTACTCCTAACTAAATGTGTTATTTAAATAAACTTACAAGTGAAACGGTTACCAAACAGTATAATGTGCAAAAATATTTTCAAAGTTGAAAAATGGCTAAAAATTGTTTATAAAAATGTGTTTGCTGTACAAAAGCACAAAGATTTCTTAAATAAGCTATAAATCGATCGAAAGGTTCAGGTTTCTTCTTTTCAAATCCGAAGTGAAAGTGAAAATCGGTTGATAACCAACTAAGTTACAGGCATATAAGTGTACAAAGGTACGAAAAGCCGGGTTTTTACCCGTTAGTAAAGATTTTGGGTGTGTTTGGGAAATTTCAAACACAGTTTCTTGTTTTACTCGACAACACCTACCATTCTTTTTTGTCGCACTGCGTAATCATTCAGAATTATATTTTTATTGAAATCCATCACTACTTTAGGAATTTTATAACAGTGGTAAAAGAGACAACTTTACAATAAACAATCAAACTTGAAAAGGTTACAAAGAGGAGTTTTAGGGAGAAATGAAGTTTCTACCGATGAAGAAACGTTAACATTTTGTAAGAAAAATATGCATATTATGAAATATATTTTATTGAACTATCCCTCCATAACAGCTTCACAAGAGGATGTTATCTCCATAATTCAGTGCCTAAGGAGCCCAAATATAACAAACGAAAAAATTTACATTTATTGGAGAAGAAGTGCACCTTTACGTTTCAGCCAAATATCGGAGTCCCGAATACTCTAAGTCGCTAGCCTTCCAACTGGTGAGATACATTTTGAAATAGACTTTACCATGAAATACCCAATGGCAAAAGATATTAACACCCAATGGCAATTTTTTGGTAATAAACTTCAACATTTCTTAAAAACTAAAATTTCTTGTGTCTATGTCCAGAATAGTTTAAAAAAATAGAGCCATCTAACGAAGGTGACATATTTTAAAATTCTTAATTCATGTTGGATAATATAAATGTTTCTTTTAGAGTCAACAATTTTTGCTGCGTTCTGGTATATACATCATATTTTTCCTCCACATACGAAGACCGTAGACTATCAACATGGTTCTAAAAAAAGAAAAAAAAATCAGTTTCGGACTCATTTGCCATTGTAGCTGCTACGATAGAAGAATTCGATACTAAGCTTAAGCTTCTCAAATTGCAGGGTCGGAACATACAGCCAAAATTGTTAATAGTTGGCGAAATATTAAATCCATATCTACTTTCTTCGGCAATTTAACCTACCCATCTTTGACTGTTTTAAAAGCAATCGATGTCCTATTTAAAATATTTTTCGTTGTTAATGTTCAATACCCTGAAGAATCAGAGATATTTTATAATTTCATCCAAAGTCTATTTTATGATATACCAACAGGCAAAAAAAATGCAAAAGTGTCTGTGATTAAAAATGAAGTTTTAAATTTAAATGTTTTTGAAACAATATGTTAAACCTATATCATGAATTCAAAGTTCCTTATTTTTGTTTACTTATTTATTATTTATTTTTTAATAAACACAAAGAATGTTAAATTAGTTTGTTTTATTGTGGTATCAATAAAAGAGGTGTTACAAGATTTTTTAGAAGGGTGGTAGAAACAATTAATATAATAACCAAAAATGGTCAGGGATTAAATCATTGTTTTAACCATGCCGACGAATACAATTCATTAAACATTTTCAGAAAAATCAACGACTCACTGTGGTTCAGAATCAAAATCCATCGGCCAAAATTCAATAACTTTTGTTTTAGTAGACATTTTTGAGTTCTGGCGTCGTAAAGTTCGACAAAGCCAAAAAAAGGAATAACGTTTTTTCAATTTTCAAAATCTGAAAAACGAGAAACACAAAAAATTAAAATTTTTTCTTCGCATTATGAACAAATACGTAAAAAATCATAAAACAAAAAAAATTATAAATATCTTTAAAATCGAAAAATACGAAAGTTGTCAACTTTGGGCTGATTTCTATAATATATCCGATTGCCAGATTCTAATGTTAATATCTCAAAATAAGCCTTTAGTCCTTGTCTAATTTAAATTTTTTACAGAACTCAAAAATGTCTACTAAAACAAAAGTTTTTGAATTTTGGTCGATGGGTTTTGATTCTGAACCAATGTGCAACTGCCGTAATCGAATCAGCAACTTTTTTGATTGAATACTATCGGAAAAATTAATGAATGCTGTCATCGAATCAGCAACTTTTTTGATTGAATACTATCAAAAAATCAACGACTGCTGTAATCGAATCAGCAACATTTTTGATTGAATACTATCGAAAAATCAATGACTTCTGTGATCGAACCAGCAACTTTTTTGATTGGATACTATCGAAAAAATCAATGACTTCTGTGATCGAACCAGCGACTTTTTCGATTGAATACTATCAAAAAATCAACGACTGCTGTAACTGAATCAGCAACTTTTATGATTGAATATTTTCGAAAAAATCAATCACTGTTTTAATTCATTATATCATTTTTTTAACTATTTTTTTCAATTACTCGAGCTACAATTTTAGTAATTGGTTTTACAATTTTCGTCATAGCAGGAAAACTAAAGAAAAAAGTTATCAAGTATGCAATTTTCGTGATTGAAACTGATTTCTAATTTTTTCTGTGTATATTTATGAAATTTAACACGTTATAATATTTCATACATATCAATTGCGGTGCAAAACTTCGACGGGATAGAGCGAGTCCTTTTGGTACCTCCCACACAATAGGTTCAAAGGACATAAAAACAAATATATAAATAACGCTCAAGAGTGACACTGGATTTCGACCAAAGCTTGTTTAGAGTAATAGGCTTGCTGTGAGCAAATGTGTGCACAAATTTGGGAGGAATCGTTTCAAGATCACTCTCGAAAGCCCCCTAGAAGATCTTGCAAAATGGGGTTTTGGTCCATATATATGCGACCCATAGAATTTAAGGGAATTTTGCGTAGATTGCAAATATTGTGGGAAACAGTTGAAGGTCACTAGGGAAAATTCATGTATGTCAAAACGCCGTGTACGTGGACCAAAATGTTTTTGCGTAGTAGTGTACTGTATTGTTTCGTTTTAAAAGTTTAATGCATTTATTTGTCAGAGGAGTTTCCTTCTAAAATAAAAATGTCATCAAAAATACCGCATAAATCTTCGCTTAAAGATACTTGATACATTACTCTTAAAATATTGTCAATGTTAAGTTTTTTGTTTTGAACTTATAATAGGATCAAAATTTATTGTAAGGTACATACGTCATTAAATCTTTGTTTGTGGTGTTTGGACTATTTTTCCTGGTATGGAACAAGCGAGCTTCACGGATAATTTTGTGACTAGCTTCCTCAGATAAACAACCTTAAATTAGATAAATGTTTTCGGAAATAAAATGTTCAATATTTATATATCTATTGCCAAATCAAGGTAACTAATAACATCGTAGCCATGAGTTAGTACTTTTTGTGCACTACTAGCATATAATATCGTTGGAAGCGCATAAAATTGTTATCGTTGTTCCTATTAGGAACTCCTTAAATGCTTTACGAGTAATGTTAAATTTTTTTGTACTAAGAAAATTTTAAGAAAGAAAACGTACTTTTTCGTAAATTTGTGGACGAATAATTGGAACTTTTCTATTTTATGTTAAAAGAGGACATGGTATTAAAAATTTCTGGCGAAAAAATGCAGATCTATATGATTTTTTTTCGCGATGACATAAACTTTTATTTCTAAATTTTTTGACATAAAAGCACGATATTTAATTTTTTTTATTCCTTTCTCAAAAATATTTTTTAAATATGGAAATATGTATTTTTATGAAATATGTATATCAGCTATCAGGCGCAAAAAAATATTGGTTGGTTCTACAAGTTTAGCGTTGGAGATTGTTTTGAAATTTTGTGCGCGAATAATTTGAAATTTTTTATTTTAGTTTTAAAGAGGACGTGGCATTAATAATATATGGCGAAAAATAAATTAGGGATCTTTAAGATTTTTTTTTCCGATGCCATACAATATTTAATATTTTTTATTTTCGACATAAAATGTACCATATTAAAAGTAATTTTTCTCACAAATATTTTATAAGTATGGATTTTTGTATTCTTAAGAATTCCGTCAGCTATCCGGAGTTTGGTCTATAAGTTAAACGTTGGCGGCTCTTTTTCGAATGTCTCTAAAAATTATATTTGAAAATAATGTTTTTAACATAAGAAATATGTATATTTTTTAAGTTTGTGCGCAAATTTTTTATGGTTTTATATTTTTTATTTAATATGCATTTGCATTTTAGATGATTCGCAAAGACCGTGTACTTCCCCCTGATATTCTAGGGTATCAATCGATGTATGTATTTGTATGTCGGATGTCCGGGTGGTTCTTGATGAAATTTTTCGAAGTTAACAATGTCAAATGGGCAAGTTTTATGACGATTGTAATTGGAACACATAATTCACAGAGGTCAGAAATGACTGAAGGCACTTCTCTCTTGGTGTATGTCGGCTTTATATAAATATTTGGTTGTGCAAATAATGATGAGTCGATACTAATACTCCACTTTATACCCAAAGTATTGGTCCCTAGTTTTTCTGAAACATGAAGTCAGTCGATCGACAAGAGTTTGTTTTGAGACAAATCTTTAATGACGCGGGGATTAACAAAAATTTGGCGGTGCATCTTTGCGATATCCGTTTTATAAAAGTATGTGAAGTAACTCCATTGCTTTGCTGATCAGTCGTAGTGAAGGGACGTGTTTAGCACAGAGCGGATAGTTAAAATCTATTACGCAGTACCTATTACGCAATCGCAAAAAAAACTGTACAAAGTCTGGAAGGCCTACATCGTAGTACCTATTACGGGCTAATACAGACAAAACATTCGTTGACAGGGATGGAGCGGGGTTCCCAATCGTCCTACTGTCCGTCCGTTGGTCTTGGCCAAAGCCGACCACACCAAACATGGTGAAAATTTCCCCCAGTACTCATAACAGGTGGTACGGTGAGAGAAAACGTCATGTCCGACCGTCAAAACGGAAGCACAATGAGCACCGGATAGCGCTCAGAGTTTTGACGAAGTTGGAGGCTGTTGAGGGTTCGGCTCTTACCGAAAAACAAAAAGAGTCACTTACCTGGGCTAAAGGCGTCATAGATGCTTCTACGGCCAATCAGCCGGCTGAAAGAGCCACAAATTCATCTGTGTTAACGGCTAATAAAGTCAAAAGAATCGGATCACCTGATTAACCCCAGCCTTCGAAAAAGGCAAGAGGCCCTAATGTCACCATTAACAGGAGACTCACCAAGCCCTTCAATGAAGTGGCGAAGGAGAGTCTAGTGATGACCGTTATAGACAGAAGTAGAGAGGATGGATCCATCCTCAAGGACAAATGGAGCGATGTGCAATCAGCCATTATGGCTCATTACCTCGATGTCCGTAGAGAAATGCCGGGCACACCACCAATCTGCAACGATGCAGGATGGCATCAGGGGAAGGCTGCTCTGAGTCGAGCGGGTGAGGTGTGGCAGGGTGCCCAGTTGGATGTTGTCGAAAAAACAACATCCCTAGTCACCCTAGAGCCATCACCTGGATTACAGAAGGGCCCTCCAACCCGGCTGACATATTAGAAGTAATAAAAGATTCCAATCCTGGTCTGCCCGCCCATAATTGGAGAATCAGCAAGGTGGGTGAGGCGGATGGTAAAAAGCGGCAGGTCAATTTGATCCTTAACGCTGAATCCACCCGTCATATACAACGTGCAAGTGCAACCCTACAGTATGGCTTCGAGACTATAGTCTTGAAGGTATACAAGCAGGATATAGTTCCCACTGCGGAAGGTGAGTCGTCCACCGCGGTTGATACACAGCTTTCTGGCAGTGCTGAGTTATCCACGCCCATTATTTCTGGTGACTCCAACTCTAACAGAAGATCTCTAACGTCCTACTCTGAGGACGAAAGCTCTCCTTCTGTCACAGAGGGGCTGAGGGGAGTCTCCGGACTCTTTGTCGCATCTGGCGGGGACATGCTTCTCGATGATACGGGCGAAGAGTTCGATAACACCCTTGTCGGGGTGGATGTTAATCTGTCAATTACCAATGATGGTAAGAATTTTACAGATTAACCTCCATCACGCTTAAGCAGCCTCAGCGGCTCTATACGCCTGTCCACAGGTGCAGTAGACATCGTCCTGATCCAGGAGCCCTATGTAGTAGGAGCACGGGTGTGCGGTATCAGGACACCCAACTTTAAACTGCTTGTGGCCAACTGTGAAGGCACTCCAAGAACCAGCATTTTGGCCAGAAAAGATCTAAGTATTTTTCTCCTGGCTAATTTAAGTGGTAAAGACCAAATATCTGCTAGTCTGGAGGTTGGTAATCGCATATATTGGGTGGTCTCCAGTTACTTGCCTTATGAAGCTGTAGTACCGACTGCTCTATTCATGGAAGTAGTAGAAGAAGCAACGGCTGACGAGGTCGAGCTGATTGTTGGCGCAGACACGAACGCTCACCATACTATCTGGGGTAGTACGGATATAAACAATAGGGTGATTCGCTTCTTGACTTTATTCTAATTACCAACCTAAGTATTTGTAACATAGGTAATAAACCGACCTTTACAATTAAACACAGACAAGAAGTACTAGAAGTAACGTTTGCTACTGACCGGCTGTCAGACAAAATTATTGGGTGGAATGTACTGGACAACCACTCATTCTCAGATCACCATTATATTGAGTTCAAACTCGCTGAAAAAGCGCCTGAACCTGCCGTCCACAGAAATGTGAGAAAGACAAAGTGGCACCTGTATGAAAAGAATTTCTAGAAACTCCTCAACTCCAAACTTCTGTACGAACCGAATGACAAAGCCGGTCTGGATAATCTGGTCGAGCATATCACCACATCATTCAATAGTTCCCTTGAAGAAGCCTGTCCAAAAACAAGGTACAAGGGTAAAACTAAACCCCAATGGTGGACTTCTGAGCTCACGGCTATGAAAAAGACCTGCAACAAGCTATTCAACAAGGTTAAATCGACTGGGGTCGCTAATGTTTGGGATGCCTATAAAGAGCAACTCAAGATCTATAAGAAGGAGCTTAGAAAGGCGCAAAGACGCTCTTGGCATACCTTCTGTGGCGAAGTGGAAAAGGTCTCCGACTCCGCAAGGCTGAGGAAAATACTATCAGCTTCACCCTGTACAGTGAGATACTTGCAGGATGAGGCAAATAATTGGGGGATACCAAAGTGGTATTCATACCTAAAGCGGGGTAGATATCACACACTAGGCCAAAAGACTTCAGACCAATTAGCCTATCCTCCTTCCTATTAAAAGGTCTGGAAAGACTTTTAGATTATTTCATTAGGGAAAACCTGGATACAAAACTCCTGTCGGTGAACCAACATGCTTACAATAAGGGGACGTCTACAGAATCAGCCCTGCACGAACTTGTGAGCACTATCGAATCGTCCCTGCATTTCAAGGAATTCACCATGGTGGCATTTCTTGACATAGAAGATGCTTTTACCAACAATCACTCAGATGCAGTAATTGCGGCACTGTCACATCTAAAAGTTAATACTAGTTTGATTAGACTAATTCAAAGTCTGCTCACGAGAAGACGCATAACAGCATGTCTAGGGTCCACAACTCTAACAAGGTTTGTAAACAGAGGGACCCCGCAAGGAGGAGAATGAAATCCTGCTAGATCTAGAACGTTGTGGCTGCAAGGTCGTGGCATATGCGGACGACGTGGCAATCGCAGTGAGTGGCAAATTCGTAAACGTCCTCAGAGACATCCTACAGGTGGCTCTGAACAAGTTGGCTAGATGGGCCAGAAGCAGCGGTTTGGGTGTTAACCCCAACAAGACAGAATTGGTTCTCTTTACTAGGATGAAAAATGTCCCACATGTGGACCCTCCACCTCGGATAAATGGAACAGATCTAGTCTTTTCTGAAAGTGCAAAGTTATTAGGAATAATTCTAGATAGGAAAATGTTATTTAGACTTAACGTATTGGAACGTGTAAGGAAGGCCAACGTCGCCTTATATTCCTGCAAAAAGGCTGTAGGGTCGCGGTGGGGACTCTCTCCTAAAATCGTCCACTGGATATATATAGCAGTAGTTCGTCCAATACTGTTATACGGTATTGTGGTATGGTGGACGGCAACTGACAAACTAACCATCACCAACCTACAAACAAAGGTTCAGAGAACTGCCTGCCTGAGCATAAGCGGAGCCTTAAGGACTACAGCGACCGAGTCTCTTCAAGCCCTACTCCATATACTGCCGATTAATATTGTGGCGAGAGAAATTGCAACCAAAGCGGCAATAACATTAAACTGCCTATCAATGTGGAGGTACAAAAACTACGGTCACATGAGGATATCAAAGTGTGGTGCTATGGTAACCGACCAAGTGGACTATATACCAACGGTTTACATCTTCGAGAGAAATTTCATCACTATGATTCCCGCCAGAGATGAATGGGTTGGAAGAATACCAGGTAATATAAACTATCTCCACTTTTACACGGATGGTTCGAAGCTTGATGAAAGGTTGGCTTCGGAGTACACTGTGCAGAGCTTAGATTGGATATAGCTCACAGACTACCAGATACCTGCAGTGTCTATCAATCCGAAATAATGGCAATATGGGAAGTAGCCAAGTGGCTGAGTCGCAACATAGTAACCAACACTGGCGTTGTAATTTACTCGGACAGCCAGGCTGCCATCAATTCTCTGGAGGCAACATCCCTAAATTCACAAACAGCCCTCGACTGCCGCAGATCTCTTAACGAAATAGCTGAGCAGTTTAATATACACCTCATATGGGTGCCTGGGCATAGGGATATCCCGGGGAACTGCAAAGCCGATGAACTTGCTAGTAAAGGGACGACATTACAAATTCTCGAAGAATTTGCATATATTGGTGCGCCACTATCCACGTGCAAGCTTTGGCTTAGACAAGAGGCAATCAGGCAGTCCAACGAAAGATGGACAGAAATCGGCACCTGCAGAGTAGCTAGACAAATCTGGCCAAGGTATGACCTGAGAAGATCAAAATATCTCTTCGCACTAGAGAGGAAAAGATTGTCTACGTTAGTATCAGTTCTGACGGGACACTGCTTGATCGGCGAACACGCCAAAAGATTGGGTATTGACTCTAATGACTTCTGCAGAAGCTGTGGAGATGAGGAAGAAGTGGAGAGCATTGAGCACTTGCTATGCGACTGCCCCGCTCTGAGTAAACAACGACTGGACATACTGGGGTC